>CM034146.1:536823887-538023887 GCA_019776745.2 Taxus chinensis
CTGGTTATCTAAATTACACATATACTTTTGCAGCTAGTAATTAGTTATTAAGAATCAAGTGGGAAAGAAATCATAATTTTTTACTTTTCCCCCTTGACTACTAAAACCAGTTCAAAAAACAAGATGAAGACTACCCCAATCCCTACAACAATGATTTCATGTGTAACATAAATCATGGATACAAATTTATGCAGGGCAGACTTGATAGAGTTCAATTCAAGATTAAAATCCCAGACACAAGCAACACAATGAGGTTAATTGATGAGAGTGAGCTAGCATTAATAACCTTTATTCCCCCATCAATATTGTATCCATAATTAGTGTAGACATGTGCCAGAAATTACAATCATGCAACCCAAGAAGTAAGGGATGGGAGTGGTGCTTTAGTTTTATCTTTAACAACCACATCCCTCGACCAAATGTTAGGTCTCTTCACACTTGACCCATAGTGGCCAGCATAAGTATAAAGGGAGGGGAAGAATATTGGGTCAATAACTCTAGTGAATTATTGAAGGTAGTAAAACAAACAATGGTTGCTAAAACCTAAAGTATCACTCACTCAATTCCCAAAGAAGATAGCCCACAATAGAATTCAAAGAGGAATTTAGGGATTGTATAACATTATTGAACTGAATGATTGGAAATGAATTTTCTATGTACTTTCAGGAATGGATGTGCATGTTCATTTTACTCATATTATCACCATAAGCTCCCATCCCTGATTGAGGGGTACTTAATAAGTGAATCCATCCATGAATAGATGATGTAATTAAGTGTCATAGCAAGAGGAGAGTCTATTGATGTCCCATGTGTTCTATATGAATTCTAATTACTTGTATATAATATTGCATCCCATAGAATATTTCCAGGGTTAAATTGTGAAATGGATCCCAACAATCATAGAGTATATGATATGTACCCACAACCGAATCTAGCAAGCTATGGAGCTCAATTCAGGAAGTAATTGATACTTTATTTTCCCAATTAATATGTTATTTTCCCATACATGGAAATATGAGATATTAACCCCAGAAAAGCCCAACAAATCATAGTAGGATGGGGATGTTATTTCATCTAATTTCCTACTTTCTCATATATTAGAGTAAGTGGCTTCACTAGAGCCCCATTCCTACTACCTAGGCACATGGATGATAAATGGGTATTACTGGATTGGTCAGGCAATTGGTTTATGTTCACAAAATTTTGGCTGCTAAACACAAACCTGCTGTCAAGTTTCTAATCAAAGTTAGGTAGATACACATGCCCAAATTTGGTCAAGGCCAAACAAGATTGAGACAGAGATGAAAGGTTATACAATGGAATATTTTTTTCCAAGGGGCAATTATGATATCAAGTGGGTGTTACAACAAGCTAAGGACATCCTCTGTAGATCATGAGTATCATTATGAAGACTATTGGATGGATTGCTAGGGGAGAGGAAGATGTTAGGTTGAGAGATCACTCCCAAATGACTTTGACACAAATCATTGGTTATAAGGTGGTAATTGTCCCAGAGGGGATTGTTGATAATGAAGACAACACCAACCCCAGGTATTCCCAAATGATATTGCAAAAACATCGTTTCCCCCTATAAACTGGGTAGTTCAAGAAATGAAGTCTCTACATCACAGGACTTCAAATGTTATAAAGAGGACCCTCATTTGGTTGTTTGATAAAAAGGTGGATCTCAGTCAACAAAACACCCTTGTCTTAGAAGAATACAAGATCAGTTGGTATACTTGATGTTGTAATTACCACCTTTCAGAAAGGACAGAGGGAAAGTTCAAGGGACTCCCCAAATCTCTTTTAAAAAGCCACTCACTCCCCAAAAAAGATGATTTGAGTGCTTATGTGATTAAAACTGGAACATATGTCTCACAATTTGGCACAAAGGGTTGAAGACATCATGAGGAGAACAACCCCTCTTAGTGTCACCCCCATCTAATCTATACCAGCTAATTCATTAATACCCTAGGTGTATTCTTATAAAGGATGGGGTAAGAGGCCAGAGTACTAGTAAAACACCTAACAAAGATGATTGAAAATAAAAAGGCTAAGGGAACAATCTTCCTCAACTGGAACAATCCAAGGAGTTTCTAGTTCAAGAGCCGACACTCTTAGATGTTATCCCTCTAATAAGAAGGAAAAGACCAAGAAATGTGGCTTCAATAATACAAGAAGAGCATACCACTGGTTGAGGAAAAGAAGGATATAGCAGAAAAGGGAGGTAACACAAGGAATTCACAATGCCCCCTTGTCATTAATCCCACCTCACCCAGAGGATTTGATAAAATCAGGGATAAGTGTACCTTTGTCCCAAGCTACCAAAACCATTATTCAAGAGAAATATGTTCTACCAATTGAGTAGTGTTGAGGGTCCCTACAAGTCAAGAAGGTCAAAAGAAGGGTCCCATGTTGAAAGCATTTCAATCCTCAAGAAGTCAAGTATAGAAATAATGAAGGACTCTACTCCAGAAAGCAACACATGAGCATCACAAATGAAGAAGATGGTAGAGGAGATTACATACCTCATCCCATAAGTGAACAAGAGACCAGGGGATTTATAGCTAAATGATGAAAAACCTCATGCCACATAGGAAAACCCCATGCTTGAAACTGGAATTTTTGAAGAAGTAGAAGCAACCAAGCTAGCAAAAGGTGAAGAGGTGTGCACAAATGTACCTGAAAGTAGTTGCAAAACTAATCTCCCCCAGTAAAAATGAATGGGGATCATCTCCTCCCACTAAAATGGATGATCAGGTCTTAAAACCTATTGCAAGTAAATGGATTTATAGTGACCTGTGCTCCTGAATCAGATATTGATACAAGTCCAAGAGACATACAAGCCCAACCAAGTGATGTAATATTACAACCTATAGATTGAGGAGAGGAACAAAGGACTTGAAAATGGTTAAAAGCAGAAACAACATCTATTGATACACAAATAGTTCCTCATATCCCTCAACCAATGGTTGTGACACCAAAAAGGTCATCCATACTTGGTGAGGAACTACCTCTTGGGGGACTGGTTGGATGAATCCCTCCCTATTAAGAAGAAAGATACAGGTATAAATAAATATAGATGAGTTCATAAGTGTTGCAGCTGCATGTTCATCTAGGCCACCCAAAAAGGCCAAAACCATATCCAGAATGTTGATTAGTAATCAAGGGAAAAAGATACTTGGAGGTAGCTACTCCACATAATGAAGTATTAAAAGGAGAAGCAACCTTATTAGATTACTAGTTCACTCGGATCCATTTAGGGAAAGAATCCACATAAGGGTTGAAATATGAACTCCAAGTAGTATTTCAGGATGTGGTGCAAAAAAATGATAAAGACAAAGAGACCAAAGAAAAACTCAAAGAAAAGGTAGAAGCATTGTCTAACATTGTGAGAAAGTGTGTTCAGCTACCTACAAACACACAATCAATCACCCCTCGGGTAACAATAAGTGCTCTGAAAAATGCTGAATATATTCATGCTAGAGATGTTACTACCATGGAGTGGGAGAAAATGGTTATCGAAAAGGGAAACCAGGCCTTGACAAAAACCATAACATGCTACAAAAGTATCAATGAACTTATTGAAGAGGGTAAGGAGTAGGTTGGGATATTTTATGAAGACTTAGAACAGTGGAAAGGAGTGTTGCCCAAACTTAAGGGCATAAATACCATCAATGAGGAAGTACTGGAAAAGGAAGGGGTCGTTTCTTTGTATGAAAATGGAGAGCACTTATTGAGTGAAGAATGGATCAAGATACGAATAAGAGTATTGGAGAATAAAATAAATAAAAATTCAAGAGGAAAGGAATACATTGCATGATTATATTGATGATAACATAACATTCTACAAAAGTATCAATGAACTTATTGAAGAGGGTAAGGAGAAGGGTGGGAGATTTTATGAAGAATTAGAATGATGGAAAGGAGTATTGACCAAAACCATAACATGCTACAAAAGTATCAATGAACTTGTTGAAGAGGGTAATGAGCAGGCTGGGAGATTTAATGAAGAATTAGAATGATGGAAAGGAGTGTTGCCCAAACTTGAGGGCATAAATACCATCAGTGAGGAAGCATTGTTAAAGGAAGGGGTCATTTCTCTGGATGAAAATGGAGATAACTTATTGAGTGGAGAAGGGATCAAGCTACGAATAAGAGTATTGGATAATAAAATAAATAAAAATTCAAGAGGAAAGGAATAAATTGTTGGATTATATTGATGATATCGAAAGATGTATAGATAAAATGCTTCCCCTCCAAGGAATATTCATCTCTGATCAGGAAGAAACAAAATCAAAAACTCAAGGGGAATATAACAATAGGGACTAAAACTAAGAAGATGTTTGATTATTCCTTCATCCAAAGGATCATAAACATACAAAAATATATTGAAGAGCTGACAAAGAGCATAAAGAAAAAGGACAAGGTATCTGTAGAATGCACAAATGTTTTTCTAGGAAAGAAGCAATCTATCACTTCCATGCAGGCCCTAATGAAGAATACATCCTAGAAATTTTCAAGAAATATGATGCCTACAAGGAAAGGACAAAAGAGATGTAAGAAGCTAAAATTATTGAGCTTGATCAAGCCTAGGCTTGTTTTTTATACTTCTCTTCTTTATCAAAGTTTTTAATATCTTATACTTTTCACATGTTTGTCTTTTCAAAAAAACAAAAGAGTGACAATATCAATTCAAAGGATTAAATAGTGGATTGGTTAGATTAAAACCATGCATGAAATACATTGCAATATTATGTATCATCTGTATATGTAAAAGTAGAAAATGGGGATTCTATAGGGGGCCCTTCCCTTGGAAATTATATTCATAATTTTATATACATATTACAAAAAAGTGTTGTAAATAGGCATTTGATTAGTCAATAACTATGAACTCCTCATTAAAAATATGAATTCGAGCTAGTAACTCCTTCCTAAAGTCAAAATCCTTGTGATCTTGAGCTTTATATACATATTGTACATTTGTTGCTAAATCACGAGACATACCCATCTCCTTAAGTTCCTCAATAATTGCCTGCGGGTTCCCCAAAATCCTAATTAATTCCAAATTATTTGCATAAGAGGAACCCCATTCTAAAATTTTGAGCCCTCCTGACATGTGCATCCTAGTGCCATGACGAGCGTCAGTCCTAGCAGAAGTGGATGGATTGGATGAATCACTGTGTTTTTTTAGAAGCACGGTTGGATGCATCAACATGAACTATTGGGACCCTTCTATATTTCTTCAATGGAGGTAGGCGTGCATCATAATTTAATTCAAACGAATACTTCACATAAGCTTTTTCAAGAGTAATTAGCCTCCGCTCTAACTCGGCTAATTTCTTGAAAGTTGATGGTATATCCTCTGAGGAATCGAAATCAAATGACACAGGAATGACAACTAGAATTTCCTTCTCTGTCAAATCCTTGGTGAAGAATGTGGGTGAGATACGAACAATATCAAAATTGAAAGTAGGCCAACAACAAAGCCAAAACCTCTTCAATTTTTCAGGAGCTTCATGACCTTCTGGTCTAAAAAAGGTGATGAAACAAAATCTGAAATACCGAGAAGAAAGGGGTCATTTTGGCAAAGCTTTATCATAATAACTACTTGAATTACATGAGAAGTTAATGGTCCTTCATATTCTTGTTGGTCCTCAATTGAGAACAACATTATGATAAACACTTCAGTAGGACCAGAAAGATAAAAATTGAATGCAGAGTTTCTAACGATAAAGTATTCAAGTTCCCTCCCAATCCTGCATCCGCCATTTATTGAATATAAGGATATCACAACTTCTTTCACAGAGAAATCCACGTATGAACCCACAGAGAAAGTACAAAATCATCATTGATAAGGAAGAATTTATAAGAGAAATAGGCTAGGGAAGTTTGTGCTAGATATCATGGTTGGATTAATTACAAAATCAAATTGGATGTTCAGCATGAGTTGAATAAAAATGATATCAGACGAAAAGACATTCCTTTAATTTGATTTAAGTTATTAGACAAAGAGGACATTAAGTTTAAATAATTTCCCATAAATATTCCTTTCTCAAATTTCTTTCCAAAAGTGGTAAAAATCAAATTAATTAAGGGAGTGACGTCAAAGGGAAAACAATTATGACTAAGCACATAAGTGATTGAGACAAGGTGAAAGATACGAGAACATGTCTACTGAGTATAAGCTAAATTGTTTTACTCATGTCCACATCAGCAACAAGAAAGAAAAAAATTAATTCCAAAATTTTGATAACATAAATAGGATATGTTCAGTTAGATAAAGATGTTTTCCTGCTCAGATGAAAAGATCAAGTTCCTTTGTTGTGAAGACAAAAATATTCACTAGCTAGTTTGGGGGAGGGGAAATTAAAATGTAAAATCGATCAAGTTTTGTATAAATACGAGGTTTTTTCCTCATATCAAGAGGGAGAGTTAGTTTTTCTATATGAATTTTTTTGAAAGAGAACTACTGCAATTTTACAAATTTCCATTCTCTTATATGGAATACATGTGAACTTTGAGTTTTTTAAAGTTGTGTCAAGGTGGTTACACTGTACAACCATTAACAAACATTGAGGGCATTTGATTCATATGCCCTTGTCAAGGAATTAAAATTTTGAATTACATATTCTTGGTTATGATTTTTAGATTTATGTTTTGGATCTTCTATGTTAGAATATGATTAACAAGTTATAATTTCCACTGCAATTTTGTATTCATTGTTTTTATATGAAACACACTAGATCAGTCCTCAGTTTTTGCATTTTGGTTGCTAAATCAATATTTTTTTGTAAGTACTTACGTTATAATGTTTGATGTAGTTCCCTCTATCCATAGGTTAGGTCTAAATGTTCATTTTAAGGTAAGAGAGACCCCATACTTTCTAAACAAACCTCCAAAATTCCACTTTTTACTCAAATCTGAGATTTGAGAAAAGTGGGGTATCCAAGATGCTTGGTTGTCCCCACAAAAACAAGGTTACTTGATCACAAGATACCAATAAACATACTTAACACTACTAAATCACCCCATTACCAAAATCATCATCAAATGACAATCAAGCAATAAACCACTCTAAACAAGATGGTTAACACCAAGATTAATTTAACAAGGAGAGAAAAGGTGAAAGAGAAATAAATGGTACCAACACATAAAATCAAGTGAACATACCAAACTCAACATACTCAAATAATGACAAGGTATAATCAACAAGATGAGAATGGGTTTGGGCTAAGTGGTCTTGTGCATCTTGGTAGTGCTACCATTGAGTCTCATGTTTTCCTCTAGTGTAACTTGTTGTATTACACACTCAAGACAAAACCTCATACCTACTCGATCTAAAATTAATGAAATAAATGTATGAATAATCAGGATAATCAAACAACTCTATGTTAGTTGAATAAAATTATGCCACATCTACCCATCAATATAGAAATTATGATAACTAATAAATGATATATCCAACATAACAATCATATCCCTGTGAGAGGGTTTGAGCAGGAATATGCATTTGAAATCTACATTTGAGAGGTAGAAAGGGGACGATGATGGATAAGAAGGACATGCTTCTAAAACAGAGCATACTGGAGAAGGCATGCGTTGAGGGGGGGGGAATCACGTGGGTAGGTGTGGTTTATAAACAAAAAGTGGATGTGGGGAACCCACTCATACAAGCGGAAATAAAGCACCATACCTCTAAAAATGGTCATCACTTTACCATTCCCGACACAGTATTAAATAAAGCAATCCAAAGAAAAAACTTGGCTTTGATAGGTAAGTTTCTTTGCCCAAGACCTAATATTGACGTTATTAGAAGATGGGAAAGTAGAAAATGGAACCCTAAAGGAAACATGGAAATATCTATTATGATAAAGGGCTTTTTTCTTATTCAGTTTAATAACTTAAAGGAGTGTACCCATGCCCTTATTGGAGGTCCTTGATTTCTAGGAAATATGGTTTTGTTTTTAAAGCGTTGGACTCCTTATTTTGATCCAGATAAGGAGAGCATAAATTTTAAGCCTCTGTGGATTAGAATTCTAGGACTACCATTAGAATTCTGGGATGAGGATGTCATAATTGGAATAACTAAATCCTTTATATATTTAGTTGTTTTTTATAGAGCCACCAAAGCTAGAACCAAACTAATATATGTCAAGTTTTGTAAAAATGTGGATATGGAAAGAGACTTACCTAAATATATTCTCCTGCATTCCAAGCTAGGTACTTGGAAGCAGAAATTGGAGTATGAAAAAGTATGGTGAGATATAAAAAAATGTAATAAATTGGGACATACTACAAGATCCTACGCAAAAATTAATGGACAAGGAGGCACAAGGGAGAAAAATAATAGAATGGAATGGAAGGACAAGCCTATACATATCAAGATAAAGAACAAGCATTCGAAGAGGCAAAAAGGAAAGACAACAATCAAGAAATCCAGTATATGGAAAGAAAAATAGAATCTGAAACTGAAGATCAAAACATTATTGAAGAAATATAAATAGTTTCACAAACCTATTTGGAAGAATTATTAATGTTTAATCTAGAACCAGAGGTGAAAGTGAATGAGGATGAGGAAGCCTGAGTGTAAATCTCCAATATCCCTAAACATGAAAAAGAAGCATTGACAAAGTAGATAGGCAACATAAAAGAAAATAATACAAAAATGGTTAAATGGGTAGAAAATTTGCAAGAAATAGATCAAAATGGGATGGAAAAAACCAACCTGAAGGAACAAATCAAAATAATATTGACCCTAGTAAAATGGAAATGCAAAGAAAACCAAGAAGCATCCTCTTCAACAACTCCAAAGAGCAATGTGAGAACAACATATGTGGGGGGAAACAACACTAGAGGAAGAATTAAAGCCATTAATGAAAAAAATATTTACAGAAAGAGAGATATCAATGGGTAAAAAACTACCTCAGATAACAAAGGTAGCAAAAAATTCTCTAAACTTAAATGAAGATCGTTTATTGGAATATTATAGGTTTAAATAGTGCTAATAAGCAAAAAATCTTGAAAGACCTAATTTTGACTCATAATCCCACTATTTTAGTTCTTCAAGAAACTAAAATGGATTCAAAGAGATTTAAGAAAATTAGTAAATAGGTTTGGAGAAATGCGGGGATCAGTTGTGTTAGTTCAAATGGTGCTTTTGGAGGCATAGTTGTTTTGTGGGATGAAAACTTGGCTAAAGGTAATACTATTCTTGAGACACCTAATCACTTGGCTATGTTATTTACCTCTATTCACAATAATAAAACTTGGATCTAGTCTAATATATATACACCCACAAGTATAGAGGGTAGAAGAAATATTTAGTCTAACTTAATTAACTTTAGGAAAAACTATATTGATCTAGATTGGCTTGTTATTGGGGACTTTAACACTTACATCTCTCTGATTGAAAAGAAGGGAGGAAAGCAAGATTTCAATACAAGCATGGAATATTTTTTTGATTTCATAGCTCATAACAATCATTGTGATATTGAATTAAGAGGTACTGATTATACTTGGACCAACAGGAGAATCAAAAAAAACTTATAATGGTCAAACTTGATAGAGATATGGTCTCTTCTGACTGGTTTCTTTCACAATATTTTTGTCTTTCAGGTCTTCCTTGAATTGGTTCAAACCATAATCCTCTCATTCTCAGTATGGAAAACAAAGTTAAACATTCCCCTACTCTTAGATTTTAAAAAATGTGAACTAAACATCTATAGTTTCACAATAGAATTCAAGACTAGTGGAAGATGGATAAGACTGCTTCGGTTATGTATATTTTGGTTCAAAAACTTAAGAATGTTAAACTCAATGTGAAAAAATGGAATAAACTTGTCTTTAGTAATATATTTGAAAAGAAAAAAAGATCAGAAATGAGATTTCCTTGTTGGAAATAAAGGTGCAAAATGATGGTAAGGATGTCAATGACTATTAGCGTGAGAAGGATTTGCTTAGTGAGTTGCATATCATCAACACATATGAAGAAATACACTAGAGACAAAAAATATTGGGCATTACGGCTTACAAAAGGGAGATAGAAATGAACAATCTTAAGCACATAAGTCATGGTAAACTAACCTCTATCATCTCAGAAAATGGCCAAGAAAGCTCATCTATAGGCATTACAAAGAAAAAAATTGTTGATTTATACAAGAATCTCCTTTCAAAAGAGGGAGAGGAGAAACAAAACTATATCAATATGTTGTTCTAAAGTATCCCCCATTATCCTGAGAATCAAGATGATATGGACTTCATCTTGGCACCCATGGGCATGGAAAAACTACGTTAAAAAAATTATTTTGAAGGTGACAAATCCCCACGACTAGATGGTTTCCCACCAACTTTTTACAAATTTTTTGGGAAACTTGTAAGAAGGATCTCCTCACATCCATCAATGAATTATTCTCAAGTGGAAGCCTCATGATGGAAATAAACAATACATTTATTGTTCTCATCTCCAAAAAAGTAGGTGCTAAATATTTCAAAGATTTTAGACCTATTAGTCTTTCTAATACAATTTACAAAAAATTTACCAAGACTTTAGTGTTAAGAATGTATCCATTATTAAAGAATATGATATCCTAGCAGCAAGGTGGATTTGTTAAAGGAAGTAAAATCCTAATGGTGGTTCATGAGAATATTCACTCAATAGATAAGAGAAAAAAAATGGAATGATAATAAAACTTGATATGAATAAGGAATTTGATAGAGTTTCCTAGGATTTTTGGATAAAGTTCTTGAAAAAATTGGTTTTAGTATTAAATTTAGAAATTTGATCAAGGAATGTACTTCCACCCCAATGCTCTATATTTTCAGTAATGGTACTTGTACATGTTTCTTTAACAACAATAGAGGGATTAGAAAAGGGGATCCTATCTCCACCATCATCTTCATCATCATGGCTGAAATCCTTAGTAGAACTATCTACAAAGCCAATCAATCAGGTATTATCCATGGTTTTAGCCTTCTTCTAAGAAATTCACGATTTCTCATCACTAGTTTGTTGATGACACCATTTTTCTTGTCATTATGTCTATCCTAGAAGCTAAGCACTTCAAATTCATGTTATCTTGCTATGAAGATGCTTCATGAAACTCATAAATTATGCCAAGAGTTTTGTATTTTTCATCAACACCCATTAGATTTGTCAACAAAAGATTGTAAAAATTTTAGGCTTAAGTTTCAAATATCTCCCCTCCACTTATCCGGGAATGTCTCTCTTCAATGAAACTACACCTATGGAGGTTTGGAACTCCCTCATAGATAGATTTCAATTAAAACTTGTTGGTTGGAAAGGAGTTTTACTTTCAAACACCACCAAATGCATCCTGATAAAGAGTAATTTACAAAACCTACCCATTTATCTTTTATCTTTATGCATAATCCCACAATCTATTGTGGATAAGATTGACAAGATTTAGAAACACTTCTTTTGAGCATGCATGAAAATATAAAACAAAGTTCCACTGGACACTTGGTAAAAAGGCTACAGACTAAAAAATCAAGGTGGATTGGGCATCAAAAATCTTAAAAACATGAATAATGTTCTCCTTGCTAAAATTGAATAGAGAATCCTGAAAGAAAAGATTCCTTGGTACAACATTCTTAAAATAAAATATTTGAATAAAGACTATATCAATGATTATACAAATTATGTTGAGCTCCCTAAAGGATCCTTGTTTTGGAACTCTTTGATTAATAGTCATGATTTGATTACTAAAGGAATCATATGGGAGTTAGGAAATGTCAATCAAATATACTTTTTGCTAGGAAATAAGGGATAAAATATGCACAACAATCCCATTCATAATCGCAATAGTAGAAACTAATATGTAGAATAATATCACATATATGAAATAAAAGTGTAGAAAATAAAAAAACACAACACAAATATAGTATTTAATATGATTCACCTAATTTGGGCTACATCCACTACGAATCACTTGCTCAGATTTTATTACAAGCCACCTATTTATCTCAATACAATAATCAGATCTGTTTGGAGCTGTGCTCAACAAACTCTCTTGAATTTATACTTGAACTAGCACACCTACTATGATATGTCATCCCTAAATCAATAGGCAACTACTTAAGTAGTTTGACAATACAATGGGAACCAAAACCATGGGCCAAAACCAACCCATAAACCTATGGGTCAAAAATCCCACCCATATGAGAAGCGCACGTTCCCCGAGATATTGGGCAAGCTTTTTGAGGCCAATTTTTTTTCCAGGAGGTTGTGCCCCTAAACCCCTACTAGTGGGGGATGTTGCCCCTGCACCCTTGCTCGGGGCCTGACCCAGCCCCAAACCCTGACAAGAAAATTGTGGAGAGTGTACAATATTTTTTGTGTACATCCTTCAACACTTCCACACATGAAAACAGGCTCCACAACATAAAAAATATCCCACTTGGAGACTAGTTTTCCTTTGAGAAAGCTTCTCAACCCTTCACTGTTATCCATGAAGACCAACCAAATTTGAACATAGCTTCAGTTTCTCCCTTGTGACCACATTTTTCATCATGTCTACTGGATTCAGACTGGTATGAATCTTCTCCAGCTTCAACTTCTCTTCCTCAAAAGTTGTCCTATTGAAATGGTACCTTAACTATATATGCTTCATCCTAGAGTGGAAAGTAGAGTTCTTAGCTAGGTGAATAACACTCTGACTATCACTATGCAACATCCCTTCCTCTTTCTTATGCCCCAACTCCTCAAGTAATTTTTGTAACCAGATAAAAAAAAAATTGCGTAAGTGGCAGCACATAATCAGCCACCATGATTGACAAAGCCACAAGTTTCTGTAGTCATGAAATCCAGCTCATTGTTGTCCGACCTACAGTGAAAATATAACATGTCGTGTTCCTCCTGTTGTCTACATATCTAGCCATGTTTGAATCTACATAACCACTTAAAGTGGTGTTAAATCCATTGTAGCACAAAATTGTTCCCATGGTCCCTCTCAAGTAATAAAGGATCCAATTTACAGCCTGTTAATGATCTTTACCTAGATCACTCATAAATCTACTCATTATTCCCAATGCATAGGAAATATCAAGCCTAGTGCACACCATGACATACATCAAAATTCTAACCACTGATGAGTAAGCTACCTTGGACATCTAGTTTCTCTCATGCTCTATATTGGGACGCATCTCCTTTGATAAATTGAAATGGCTCGCTAAAGGAGTCCCAACCAGTTTAGCATCCTACATATTAAACCTCTCCAAGACCTTCTTAATGTACTCTTCTTGAGATAAATTCATCTTCCATTCCTTCCTATCCCAAGACATCCTCATAATAAGGATTTATTTGGCAACCCCTAAATCCTTCATAGCAAAGGAGTTACTTAGCTGTTGCTTGAGTACTTTTATTTCATGCATGTTTTTTCCTACAACCAACATGTCATCCACATACAAGTAAAAGATAATATAACTGTCATCTTGAAATTTCTTTATAAACACACAATGGTCAGAATGACATCTAATATAACCTTTCTCCATCATGAAGCTGTCAAATTTCATATACCATTGGCGTGGGGCTTATTTTAGGCCATATAAGCTCTTCTTCAATTTGCACACCATCTCCTCTTTACATTTTACCTCATAGCCCTATGGCTACTGCATATATAGATCTTCCTCTAAATTGGCATGGAGAAATGTAGTATTTACATCTAGCTTCTCTAAGTGCAAGTCTTATACTGCCACTATTCCAAGAACTGTTCTAATAGAAGTCATTTTCACGATAGGATAAAAAAATATCATCAAAATCTATACCTTTTTATGTGCAAACCCCTTGACCACCAACCGGACCTTGTATCTTTTCTTGTGTCCTTATTCCTCTTTAACTTTGTACACCCACTTGTTCTACAATGTTCTTTTTCCTTTAGGTAGCTTCCTCAAATCCCAAGTCTAGTTCTCCAAGAGAGACTGATGCTCCTCATTATGCCTCTCCACTATCAACGAGTAATAAATAATAAAGAGAAGGAGAAAAATTTTCAAGTGTTCTTTTTTACCTATAAGACCTCCTCAATATAGGAGTTTAGGGTTCTTATTGAGTAGGTTCCTAAATTGATTCATGTGTCACTTTCCCATCCGGAAGATCCTCTACCACTGCATATTCTTTCCTTGATCCTTCCTTGTTTTTCTGCAACTATTTCTTATACATAACTTTCTCATTAAAGACCACATCCCCAGATCGAAATATTTTATTTTCCTTAATACTCCAACATTTATATCCAAATTCATCGCCACTATAACCAATGAAAGTGTATTTTTCTAATTTAGCCTCTAGCTCAGTCCTATCATCCTTATTAATATGTATAAACACCTCACATCCAAAGACTCTAATAAATGAATAATCAACATTCTTACCAGACCAAGCCTCCTCGAGTATGCCTCCATCTAAGGCATTTAAGGGTCCTCTATTTATCTAGTACACAGTTGTGCTCACCACTTTTGTTAAAAAAAGAGACAGTCCCACATGTAATCTTATGCTCCTAGATCATTCCATTATTGTCATGTTCATCATTTATGACACTCTATTCTATTGTAGAGTTCATGGAACCATCTTTTGCCTACGAATTCCATTCTTATAACAATAATCATCAAACTTATTGCTGTAATACTCCCCTCCATTATCTGACATGAGACATTTTACCTTAAGACATGTTTCATTCTCTACCAAGGATTTCCATTTAAATAAAGTGCCAAATACATCAGATTTATTTCTAATACAATGTACCCAAACTTTCCTTTTTACAACATCAATAAAAGTAACATAATAATTTGAACCACCAAGAGATGATTCTTGAGTCGGCCCTCACACATTAGAATGTAACAACTTTAACTTACTCTCTTTCTTTGTAGGTCTAACCTTGAGAAACTTTACCTATTTATGTTTCCCATATACGTAGTTCTCACAAAAATCCAAACCTATTTCTGTAAATCTGAGTAAATTTTTCTTTATGATCTACACACCCTTATGGCTCATACGACTGAGCTTGTAGTGCCACAATGTTGTATTTACGTTTGAAGCCATGAGATTAAAAGCATTAGTGCTATTAGTGGTTAAATACAAGGTTCCAACTTTCTTACCTCTTGCCACCACAAGAGCACCCTTGGTAACCTTCTAAGAGTTTGCTATAAATATCACCGTACAACCATAATTTTTCCAACTGCCCCACCAATACCAAGTTTCATCTTAATGTACGCACATGTCTGACATCCTTCAATAGCTATGTATTCCCATTATACATCTTAACCTAAACACAATCTTTTCCAACTATATTGCAAGGCTCGTCATCACCAAGATAAACATGACCAAAATCCCCTTGAACATAATCAACAAAATAATGCCTATGTGGAGTAGCACGGAAAGAATCCCCCAAATATAAAACCAAAGATTCAACCATATTTATGCAAGAAAAGAATCAAAACATCTTGGCAGACATTACCTGTTACCACATTCACCTGTTTGTTTTCTTCCTGTTGTTTCTTCTTGTCCCAAAGCTCCCAACAATCCTTTTTTTCATGCCAAGACTTTCCACAGTGCCAACATACCATCTTTTTTTTGGATTTTGACCTTGCCCGATCTTTTGATTTTCCACGGATTCCTCTATTCTTCTGTCTCCTTCTAGTTTCCACCGTCAAAGCATTCCCTGAAGTAGAAGATTCCCCAGAGATTTTTCTTCACATTTCCTCTCTTAGAATCACCCCTACAACATTCTCAAACTTCAACTTTGAGTTAGTTGGAACCGAGTTGCTTACCACAATTACCGAGCTATTCCAACTCTCAGGTAAGGAGCACAACATTCATAAATCCCTAACTTCTTCATCAAATTCTATTGTAACCAAATCTAGCATATTCACAGCCTTATTAAAAGAATTCAAATGATCTGCTATTGAACTATTCTCAGACATCTTCATATTAACCAACTTTTTCATTAAAAAATATTGTTAGAGGCAGAGGGTTTTTCATATAACTTCCCTAATGCATCTATAAGTTCTTTTGTAGTATTTTTTTTTGAAACATTAAATAATACTGAAGATGCAAGGCATAGCCAGATTGTCCCAAGTTCCTTTCTATCTAGCAAATCCCATTCAACATCCATTATGCTCGAGGGTTTGTTCCCTTTTTCAGACAACGAAATATAAAGATCATTCTAATACAGGTAATCTTCCATCTGCATCTTCCAAAGACTAAAATTCTTCCCGTTGAATTTTCAACGATTAAACACTTCAAAAAACCAATCCAAGCTCTGATACCAATTTTTAGGAAATAAGGGATAAAATATGCAGAACAATCCCACACAAAATCGCAATAGTAGAAACTAAGATGTAGAATAATATCACAAATCTGAAATAAAAGTGCAGAAAATAAAAGAACACAACACAAAGATAATATTTAACGTGGTTCACCCCAATTTGGGTACGTCCACCAAGAATCACTTGCTCATATTTTATTACAAGCCACCTCTTTCTCTCAATATAGTACCCAGATCTGTTTAGAGATGTGCTCAACAAATTTTCTTGAATTCACACTTGAACTCACACACCGATAATGATATGTCATCTCTACATCAATAGGCAACTACTTAAGCAGTTTTACAATACCATGGGTACCAAAACCATGGGCCAAACCACCCCATAAACCTATGGGCCAAAAATCTTGCCCATATGAGAAGAACATGTTTCCCGATATATGAGGCACATTTTTCAAGGGAAATTTATTTTTCGAGGGGGCTGTCGCCCCCACACCCTTGCTCGGGGCCCAACCCGGCCCCGAACCCCAGTGAGAAAACTATGGAGAGTGTACAACAATTTTAGTGTACAGTCTTCAACACTTTGACACATGAAAACATGCTCCACAACATAAGACTTTTGGGAAGATGAGTGGAATCTTGAGATTAACAAATAACAAAGAGACAACATGCAAACTCAAATAAATAAGATCAGGAAAAAGTATGGAGATGAAACATGTGATTATATCAACTATAGCGATGGAAATAAAGAATGGAAAATACTTTATCTAGGAGGAATCACAAATAGTGACAAAGATAATTTGAATGTCTTGCAGAATATTATATCCAATATATACATTCCTAAAAGGAATACAAAAGATGAAATTATATAAAAATATTCTTTCGATGGAAGCTACATTGTTCACTTGAGGTATAACAAATAGAGCCAAACTCGTAATCATTCAATTCATTGGAAAAAAAAGTGTGGATTAAGGAAATCACACCCAAAATAAATTTCTTTGGGTGGTTGACAGTTTAAAAATAAATTATCACAGTAGACAACATCAGTAATAAAATGGTAAAGGCTCCCCAATAGATGTATCATGTACAAATTTGAGGAAGAAATTGTCAATCATCTCTTCATACATTGTCACTTTGCCACTTCCTTGCGAGGTCTTATATTTGAAAAATCAGGGATAAAATGGACTCCTCCCTCATCCCTTGAAGACTTCTGGTCTCAATGGTTTTTTCACTCAAAATGCAAATCAGTTAGATTGCTCTAGGACATCGTCTTCCTGCATACCCTTTGGGACATTTGGAAAGAGAGAAGCAGAAGAATATTTGAGGAATATAGCCTCCCCATTAACTTTTCTTTTAAAAGATTATCTATGCTAATTATTGAAAACTTCAATTCATCTATTACTTCCAACAAAGAGAGTGTAAAGGAGATTGATTTCAAATTTCTAAAAGGTTGGAATATTCATATGGATTATAATATAAATGTTTGTAACTCCAGACATCTAAGACAAGATACTATATGGAAACACCCTCTAGATGTTTGGGCCAAGCTAAACTTCGACAGTGCCTCCAAAGGAAATCCAGGTAAGGAAGGTGGGTGTGAGATTTTTCTCTAAGGATTAATACAAAATGTAGTGCACATTCCCTTTACACATTGTTTACTGCTTGGTTGATAGCCCTTCATTTTTATTTCATTGCATATGTATATGATTTTAAATTTTAGTGCACTAGATGACTTAGATGATAGACACTATGATTTATATGATTTGAGGCATATAAATGCGATAACATGGCCTACTTGTTTTATTTCACTAACCATGTAGGGATAATTTTATCACACCTATATGATTATTTGATTTATTAAACTAACCTTGCATGGATTATATGTGTATGATCGAAATTCTATATGTATGTTAGATGTTTGATTATGGATAGACTTATCATGACATCTATAGATGTATGCGTTAAATTTATTTATTAATGAGGACACTAGGGGTGGGTAAAAGTTTGAAATCTACCAATTGAATCATATGTGTAGATGTTCATCATGAAATTGAAATGTAATTTCAATTATTGATTTCGATTGTGAATTGTATGATGAGTTGTCTGGTTGTATGTGTTGGGATTTAGTTTATTTTCACATGGCTATATATGGACATATATTTTGTTGTGTGGTATGACACTTATTTGAAGTGTGCAGGTAACGAACAGGTAAATTCAAAGAAAAATATAAAATAACAAATTGAGGAAGGACAAATTCCAACAACCTAAGAATGCCACATGTTATCTGGGGGTCACCTAATGAGCACTTGTGTGTGTGTGTGTACATGTAAAATTATGTCAAGTGACCTTGTAAATTGTGATTTATTTTGTGAATGAATGAATTTTGTCACATTTTCCTTATATGCAACTATTAAAAAGTAAATTTTATTTTATTTTTGTTAAGTGGATTTTATTTGGGTTAGTTACTTATGTTTATGATAAATTAATTATGTTTTTTCTTTTCCTTTGTGTTGAGAAAATTACACTCGAAGTGCAAACTCGAATTTAAACTTTAACCTCATTTTTCAAAGAGTGTGGAGAAGGGTTACCTTGTTCCACGCTCCTTAAAATGTCCCCAAGCCCATACCCATGGGGTAGGTGGGATTTTTGAAGGACAAAAAGGTACTTTTTCCTCACTTTTGAGGGATTTTTATCCACTTTTTTCACTCTTTGGCTGATTTGTTTTGATTTGATTTACTTTACTTATTTTGATGTTGGTGATTTCCTTGGGATGAGTATTTTTGGAGTGTGGAAGGAAACTTCCTTACACCCATGTGTCTTTTGATTTGAGCAGACTATGCCTCTCTTACACATTTGTCTTACACCTTCTTTAATTAATTGTTTTAACTAATGTACTCCTTCACATCACTCATTTTCCTCTTGAATGTGTGTGTGTGTGTGTGTGTGTGTGTGTATATAAATGTGTTCGAATTTGGAGAAGGAGGTGACATGTCATTTTGTTGGAAATTTTTTGTTATAATTTGTTGGATTGGAGAGCATTGTTTGAAGAAGAACTTTTAAAATGTTGCTTGGATTTTGGATTGCTCAAGTGGACAAGATGGCCGAAAGGTAGGCCTATTTTACATTATTTATTTCTTTTGCTTGATTGTTGCTTTGTTTGTGTTTTCTTTTATTTTGTGAAATTGGTGTTTGGGTAGTTAATGAACATATGAATGGTGTGGGAGGAAAGTAGCCAAACTTGTCAATAATCAATTCCTTTCAGAAAAGTGGAGGCAAAAGGGATTTACTTGGTAAACAAAGCAATAATTAAAGCTTATTGGTTAAATGGAGGGATTAGGTTCTTGTTTATGTGTGTGGGATTTAGTGGAGGGATGTATTGTATGTTTTTCTTTGGAAAAAATTGATGTCTTTTAGAAGAGTGGAGGCAAAAGGGTTGGAAAGAAATTCTTTTATTGGAAGGAGTGTGAGATGTATTTTTACCATCTCACTTGGGAGGCATGTAAGGAGAGTATAGATACTTTTTCTCTTTTGGGATTCTAGTAAGAATCTTTCGTGTTGTTTTCTCCATTGAAAGGCTATTTTATTTTGTTTGTTTGTTTGCCGTTGTGCTCATTTGGGATACCATGTGGATATTCCTACTTTGTTAGGACTTCAGGTGTCAGTGGGAGAGTTACTCCCTTCCATTTAGAAGGATGGGTGGAGAGTCATTTCTCCCTCCTCTTTTTTGGTTGTGCCATATTGACCTTGTTGGAGATCAAGTGAAGAAGATTATGGTTTTAATCCCCTTGTTGAAGATAGTTATTGTTTCTTTGAGCACCCTTTGTATTTTCTAAAATACTTGTAAAGTCAAATCAAGCTTTAAGAGCTTTGACCCTTGATCGAGATACACCTTTGCTTCTTATGAAACATGTAACTAGATACAGTTTGTAAAAGTTGCAAGTTGTATCATTTTGAAATGGAATGGTGTAGGATTTGTAAGATGGAAATTAGTTCTCTTATTAAACCATTTAGATCTGTGTATTATTTCCCCCTTGTAAACAATATTCTTATTTTTATACTCATTGTGAACTAATGTAATGTCTTATTCTACTTGAATGTTGAAGAAAAGTTGATTCGTCAGATATGAGAAAAGTTGTAAATGAAAAGTGTGCAAAATATGTATCTTGATATGAAAAGAAAGGTTTAATTAGAAAAGTTGTTTTTGTGTAGAATGAATAAATTTTATTTCACGGAAAAGAAGAAAGTGAATAATTATTGTAGGCGGTTGTATACTTTTATTTTTACTTGAATGGAAATAAAATGTTGTTTGAAATGTTAGGACTTGGAAGATATTGTCACCTTTTGTTATATTGAATCCATTTTAAGCTATGTTTGTATACCTAATGTAGAGATTAGAAGCTACATTGTATTACAAGCATTTGACAATCCAAGTATTTCAACTAAGAAATCCTTATAAAAGCTAATATACATATAGCATACAAACACCTTGTGATTGTATACTTCTTGGATGTTATATGTATGATTAATCTATATTTATTATATATAATATATAACTAACATTGTTTAAGTAATTTCCTTAATTCAAATATATTTATAAACAAAAAAAATCAAATATTTTAGTAGTTGAATTTAAAATCTAAGTAAGGGTATATGTATTTAATAATTAAAAAAAAAAGAGAGAGAAGCTCATAAGTTTATTAAATAAAAATTGGGCTGAGAATGGTTACACAGAGGGTTCCACGTAGAGGAAGAGGGAAAGATGTTGTATTGAAAGACATTATTTCAGCATATTCAATACAACAACTACATGAAATAATACATAAAGGAGCGGGAAAAATGTAGTGGTGGTCGATGATGGTGCTGCAAAGGTTACAACGCTTTGAAGTAGAAGAAGCAAAATCATACAACTTGACATTGCGCCCGAATGAAGCGCCTCCTAATCCTTAATCTTATTCTTCTTCTGCATAGAACAAAACAACGGAAGGCAATAGTTTCTTCTCATAAAATTGAACCCATTTCAGATATAAATATAGACCCAAATTAATCAATTTGTATATAATAAAATGTGGAGATATTAGGGTTCAAATTCATCTCCGTGTGTAGGGATGATTTAACCCATATTAGTATTGATTTTGGGTCGGCTATTAGTGAAGGGTTCCATTTGGTGCCCCCTGTAGAACTGTGTCTCTATACATTCGTTGCAACTATCAAATTGTTGATAATTTTACAATGTTAACACAAATTTCAATGTGGTTAACGCCTCTGTACCTCAATAAAGTGTTTGTATTAGTGTGCAAGAAAAATGACAAGTTTGGAAAGATGTGTAAGGGAGAGGATCCAATTATTGAGCATGGACCAATACTTGTGAGGGTACATGGAAATTAGGGATCTAGTACATGTCACTTTATCACTTACATTTTGAATAAAAAGTGCCCAATATAATAAGTCACATCAAGTCATTTCACCCCAATTAGCCAATCAAATGATGACAAATAGGTAGAAACAAATATGTAACTTAATTCACTAGTTATGGTTCACCTTTAAATTTCTTTGATTTAACCAAATTTAAATATTAGAAAAATGTCCTTTCCACATTATTTTAATATTTAAAATGAAATTATATAAAATAAGGAGAACATAACCTATTAAAGGGTATTTTCTGTTTTGAATTATATGATGTTTTGTGCTTGATGTGCACCTTTAAACTTTGGGAGCACAAAGATTGATTCCTCTCCCTTAGGATGCATCGTTGACCATGTTCTGCTTTGGGGTTTTGAAGATCACTTAATCCGGTTGGTGAGATCTCTGACACGGGTTTATTTCTCCCCTCCCAACTTTTATTTTGATGTCAAATACATGGAGAAGAAAACGACATATAAGATACTTTTAAAGTTATACAATTCATATAACTAAATAATATTTGTGTTATATAATATATATAACGTATGGTTAGAATTTTATGAATTAAAAATAAAAATGATAGGAGTAGGGTTATAGTTTTTAAATTATATAAATAGATTTCATAATAAGGATTAATATGGAGAAAGATATATTAAAATTTAATATAATGAATGATTTTATATATTTTTTAAAATATCATATCGAAAATAGTTTATATAATTTCTACTTTATATATAATATAATAAAAAAGTTTATATAATTTCTACTTTATATTATTGTATATAATATAATAAACGACATTTGGTAACAAATATAAGGATTATATGGACAAGGTATTATGTCTAAATGAAATATAAATAATGATACAAATATAAATAACTTAATGAGATTAAAATTTGTTATAGTATACAGGTCTATAATACTTATAACAATATAAAAATGTCATTATAAAAGAAATAATATTTGTTTGAAATTTATAGCAATACTTGTAAGGGTACGAAAATTACTAAAAGTGAAGGTTATATATTATAAATATCATTAAAATGTATCCGTATAATGTCATATAAGTTTTATATAATATAATATTTCTCATAAAGGGATGCTACGATATTATATAACATATAATACTATTATAAACTAGCCATATAACAATATTAAATATTTACAATGTTAATACATTATATTATAACAATATTATTGTTATATAACATAATAGTGTATTGAGATTAGCAATGTTATTATAATAGACTATTATAATGGGATATTGCTTAAGATTTTTATATTATTGTATTTTAATATTTGTAATACTAAATTGTGTAATAGAGTATAATATTATTATGAAGAATATAAAATTCATTGTATACTATAATCATAATATGGGTCGACTATAATGATGTTTATCAAGATATACAAATTATGATGATTAGTATAATGTTATATTGACTGTGCTATTATATTTTCTAATATTATAGAATACATATAAATTATGATATAGAGACTGTATATATATTGGTGTTAATGTATATATTATAATTAATACATAAAGTATATAAGGTTAGTGTGGGGTAAGTGCACGAAGTTGGGGGGCCAAAAAGCGAACAAGAATCTGAAAAAAGTAAAATGCGCTCGCATTTTAATTTGTTTGGCTCGGGAATCGCCAAAGCATAACGTGTACGCGTTACATAACGCGTACGCGTTACATAACACGTGCGTATTATGCCTACTATAAACAAAAAAAGAAAGAGGCTCGAGCCTCTATCATTTTACCTCCATCAAACGCGAGTTTCAGAGCTTGTTCGTGCCCTCACGTTTTTTCATTTAGCTGGATCTCAAGCTCAAAGGATCGTTTCTGGATCGCCGAGAAGATCTGAATCGATGATGGCGCCACGGAGAAGAGGTCAGCAAAATTCTTTTCTCAAAATTGCATTGAAATATGATAATTATAGATTAAAATTTGAATTGAATACATATTTTTTATTGTTACAGTTAGAGGTCAAGGGAATCAACCACAACCAAACCCTGTTATTCCTGACATCCCTCTCGACACTCCCATAATTGCTCAACATCCCTCTGGTAGTCAAGAAGATTTAGCAGCCCAAATAGTTGAAAACAAAATTGAAATTGAGGATTTAATCAAAACAATGAGGGATGCACAATCTACAAACCCCCACCGCACCTCTCTTGCAAACACATTGGAGGCATTACTTGTTCAAATTGACGCAACAACGGGGAAAATGGATCGTTGGATAACTTACAGAGAGGGTTGTAGGGTTTATTATTCCAACAAATTGTCATATGTGGATGTAAAGAAAAAAGAAATTTCAAAAGAACTCATATGCGCCTTATTCACGGACCCCCGCACTAATTTTCTTGTTCCGTTGACATGTAAACACTTTCCCATCCATTGGTGCAATAATAATTTGATTTAAAATAATTTTTGGGACCAATGGTGGATGGTGTTTGATTTTCCACCTTGTAATAACAACGAGGTGCCACTATACTTTCTGAGGAAACTCTATTGCGATTTTATCCTCAACGAGATCCCAAATTATTTTGATTTCTGAGATTTCTAGGGCCGCGGAAAAGGATCTGCATAGGATCGACCATGTGCACAACGTGCACCTATTCAGCAGGGTAGATTCCCCGCACAGAAGCCCCCTCACCCTGAGATTGTCCCTCAAGCAGTGAAGGAGACAGTAGAGATTGATACACTCCACACGCTTCAGGGGCTATCTGCGACCCTTGTTTGACATACAAGGGAGATTTCTGAGCCAGATGCTCGCAGAGGTACACAGAGTATTCCCTCAGGGAGTACTAGCATGAGGCCACATTTTTGCTCGTCATGTGGTAGCATATGTTTGGGGCCCGAGGAGGATGATACTTTCATGTGTACTGATTTTGGTGCACCTGGTGCTAGGGGTAAACACGATAATGTCACTATGTCAGATGTCCTTTTGAGTGAGACATTTGGATTACATTCATCAGCGTCACCTTCGCAGGTAAATTTGTTATGTTTTGTTATGTGTGTTACAAAAATTTTGGAGTACTTGATTTACTTATATATGTTAAATTTTTGAAATAATTGTATTTGTACATGTACATGCATTGATATTACAGTGCGCAGGAGGTGCATCTTCATCCTGACCATAGGTGGCGAGCACCATGCATACACATACATTCACAGAGGTAATTTAGAATGTTAATTATGTAAAATTTTCACATACATGTGTGTGTGTGTGTGTGTGTGTGTGTGTATTATTTTTAAAGTCAAATATATGTATGTTCTTGTATGTCCATCTAACTCACATGATATACATGTTTGATAAAGATGTTGACTTCATTAGACACCCCACCATCTCTGCGACAAGTAGATAAAGGTGTTGCCGCTGCGATTTCATCTGTGCAACAACTCACTAAGGTATTCAAACAACACGTAAATTTTGTTAAATTTCTCGTGTAATTCATATTATGTTAAATTACATGTTAGTAATGTCTTTCATTGTAGAATTATTAAATTATGTTAATAATGTCCTTCATTGTGTGTATGGAGGAGTTACCTGTGACAGGTAGCTGCCCTGTTCATTTGATTCACAGGCGTGGCAGGGTAAAAACAATAGTTCTATATTGATAAAATTAGTTAAAATATTGTCATTATGTAGATACATGTACTTAGCTCTATTTTCGATAATTCAGATGTTAGATTTTCTGATCTTATGTGTATGTAGGGAACTTCAACCCCCTCCATTTTGACTTCGAGGGCACTGACTCCTCCATCTCGTCGTCTTCATACCCCCGTTCGTACTGCAAGAGCTCCCGATGACTCATCTAAGCGTGAGATACAAATTCGGCGTGATCGACAACTTACAGTAATTTTGTGTATTTATGTAAATACTTTCATTCTAGCATGGTCTTAAATACATGTTGAAAACATATATAAATTAAGTTTTGACAAAAAAACATTGTTTGCATTTACAGGCTCATCTACAGGTGAGTATTTAGCAGAAGAGGACTCGAAGCATGGGCTCAGACGATCCAAAGTCATCTCATGGGTCTCCATCTTTGTCTAAGGGAGGGCCTTCTTCGAGCAAGGCCAAGAGAGGGATAGATTTTGATGAGTAGGAAATATATGTGTCTTACATGACATTATTTTTGTATGCCTATGTGCATGACATTGTATGTACGCCTATATGGCATTTGAACTTGATGGTATATGACCTATTTGGGCATTTTTGTATTTATTATGCACATTAAAATACTATTTGGAACTTGATAATTTTGTATGAGACCTTACTTTTCTGAGATTATTTTTGCATGAATCTAATATGATGTGCACTTGACAGTATTTAAGACATTATGGATTATTTTTTCATTTATTGGTGATGTACATGTACTAGCATTTTCAATGTATAATATGCATCAAACTTTGGAAATCAATATTTATATAATGTATGTATATAAAGAGTTACCTAATCTGAAGTAATTATTCATTCAATTTATCAATGTGTATATGTGTATTTACCTTACTTGCGCTTCTTCTTACTCATGGTCTCTTTGTACCGGTTCCTATCTTATCATGCACTTACTACATTATTCTATGCTTCGTAGTCTTCTCCCCTGTTAAAACACCTGACAGTCGTCACAATTTGATGCCTTTCATTTGTTGATATTTTGAGAATGTCTCTCCATATACATTACTCCAATGCTTGAGAATGTCTCCAGATGCAATGACATTTTGATTCAGACACTCAATGATTCTTGATTGTCTAATCCTGTCACATTCATGTTACTACCTTTAAATCAGTAGGCATTTCAAGTTATTTGGAAATCACATCACACCCTTCACTAGGCTGTGATGACTACCCCTATCCTTTTTAAGGCACTTTTGAAAGCATCCATGGGTTTATCATAACATAAATTATCAATGAATGGAAGGTCACTAAGCCGTAGGCCAACTGACTCCCATCCAGAACTAAACAAGAAAGATTTACTAGGTGATTGATAACTCCCATGTGTTCTTAGACATACCCTTATCAAATTTATTCTTAAGCCAATCTAGTCATTCAGGGCTCTTAAGTGACTACGCCCGGACGGGGTAGCCCTACACTGACTTAGACTGCATTATTTTGCGTGTTTGCAAATAATAGCATAGCGAGAGAACCGGATGGAGACAGAGAAAACTACTAGAGGATTTCGTAGAGGGCCCCAACATGGAGGTCTCGGATCTAATGAGACATCTCTAGGTGCCACAGAGTCTGAGAAATCACCCGTCGAAGATATGGCGTGTTTGGGCCTCAGGGCTCTTAAGTGACTACGCCCGGACGAGGTAGCCTGAAAGCATGGGGAGCGTAGGGAATCAAAAAAAATCCTCCACTAGCATTCACCGGGCCACCCCAACAGGTTGGCGCAGTTGGTTTGGTCCCACGAGCTTCCGTTTGTAAACTACAGCGTCTGGCAGCCCTACACTGACTCAGACTGTACTATTTCACGCGTTTACAAACAATAGCACAGTGAGAGAACATGATGGATACGGAGAAAATCATGAGAGGATTTCATAGAGGGCCCTGACTTGGAGGTCTCTGATCTAACGAGACATCTCTAGGTGCCACGGAGTCCGAGAAATCACCCGTCGAAGATATGGCGTGTTTGGGCCTCGGGGCTCTTAAGTGACTACGCCTAGACGAGGTAGCCCGAAAGCACGGGGAGCGTAGGGAACCAAAAAAAATCCTCTGCTAGCATTCACCAGGACACCCTGACATGTTGGCGTAGTTGGTTTGGTCCCACGAGCTTCCATTTGCAAACTACAGCATATGGCAGCCCTATATTGACTCAGACTACACTATTTCGAGCGTTTGCAAACAATAAGACAATGAGAGAACTGGATGGAGACGAAGAAAACCGCGAGAGGATTTTGTAGAGGGCCTTGACATGGAGGTTTTGGATCTGACAAGACATCTCTAGGTCCCACGAAGTCCGAGAAATCACTCGTCGAAGATATGGCGTGTTTTGGCCTCAGGGCTCTTAAGGGACTATGCTCGGACGAGGTAGCCTGAAAGCACGGGCAGCGTAGGGAACCAAAACAAAGCCTCCACTAGTGTTCACTAGGCCATACAGATGTGTTGGCCCAAACGGTTTGGTCCCATAAGCTACCATTTGCAAAATACAGCATCTAGCAGCCTTACACTGACTCAGACTACACTATTTCGCGTGTTTACAAACAATAGGACAACGAGAGAACCGGATGGAGACAAATAAAACCACGAGAGGATTTTGTAGAGGGCTTCAACATGGAGGTTTTGGATCTAAAGAGACATCTTTAGGTGTCACGGAATCTGAGAAATCACATGTCGAAGATATAAGGTGTTTTGGTCTCAGGGCTCTTAAGCGACTATGCCCGAACGAGGTAGCCCGAAAGCACGAGGAGCGCAGGGAACCAAAACAAAGCCTCCATTAGCATTCACCAGGCCATTTGCACATGTTGGCCCAAATGATTCAGTCCCATGAGCTTCTGTTTTCAAACTACAGCCTCTGGCAGCCTTACACTGACTTAGACTACACTATTGTGTGTGTTTACAAACAATAGGACAGCGAGAGAACCAAATGGAGATGGAGAAAATTGTGAGAGAATTTCGTAGAGTGCCCCGACATGGATGTTTTGGATCTGACGAGACATCTCTAGGTGCTACGGAGTCTGAGAAATCACTCGTCGAAGATATAGCGTGTTTGGGCATCAGGGCTCTTAAGCGACTACACCCGGACGGGGTAGCCCGAAAGCATGAGGAGCGTAGGGAACCAAAACGAAGCCTCCACTAGCATTCACCTAGCCACCTCGATGTCTTGGCGTAGTTGGTTTGGTCCCACAAGCTTCTGTTTGCAAACTACAACATCTGATAGCCCTACGTTGACTCAGACTACACTATTTCGAGCGTTTGCAAACAATAGGACAACAAGAGAACCGAATGGAGACAGAGAAAACTGTGAGAGGATTTTGTAGAGGGTCCCCTGACATGGAGGTCTTGGATTAGACGAGACATCTCTAGGTGCCATGGAGTCTGAGAAATCACATGTCGAAGATATAAGGTGTTTTGGTCTTAGGGCTCTTAAGAGACTACACCCGAACGAGGTAGCCCGAAAGCACGGGTGGAGGAAACCACCAATGTTCAATGATTTTGCCACAGGATGCAACTATGTAGACTATGAACTTAGTTTTTTTGGGGAGACCACCAATGTTCCAATTTTTCATTTTGAAAGAATGAATATCTTCAATCAAACAGAGAATGAAGAGCCTGAATTTTTTTGGACATTACAAAAGGTTGTTTGTGCCCAAAAAGAAGCCGAAGGCCATATAAATATTCAGTCTTAAACTTTAGACGACAATGAACATCATGAAGAAAAATAATTAGGTGAAGATTTCACTATGATTCAAGAAGAAATGCCTCCTGAAAGTCATAAAGAGTCAATTTGATTACCCAAAAACATCTGGAAGAACTTAAAGAGAAGATACGAGCAGAAGAAAAAGAAAAGTGGGAAGCGTGGAAGGATCACAACTTAACTAGAATGGAAGATCTATGTGATGTTGTCGATAGAATCATGGATAATCTTAAGGACAACATGCCAAGTTGATTATTTTTATTAATCCCAGCTACTTCAACTTCCCAAATCAAACTAGGTAGTTCCAAAAGCAGCATACTGGCAAGAAAAACTGCAATGAAGTATTGATAATTGAGCCTAAAACTCATTTAGAATTGTAATTTATTTGAAGCTCATTTGAAGATCTTTAGTACTAACATGGAAAAATTGTCAGGGCCCTACAAAATCCTATCACGGTTTTCTCTGTCTCCATATGGTTCTCTCGATGTCCTATTGTTTGTAAATGTGTGAAATAGTGTTGTCTGAGTCAGTGTAAGGCTGCTAGATGTTGTATTTTGCAAACGGTAGCTTGTGGGACAAAATTTTTTGGGACAACACATCTGTATGGCCTAGTGAACACTAGTGGAGGCTTTTTTTTGGTTCCCTACGCTACCTGTGCTTTCAGGCTACCTCATCCGGGAGTAGTCCCTTAAGAGCCTTGAGGCCCAAACATGCCATATCTTCGACTAGTGATTTCTCAGACTCCGTGGCACCTAGAGATGTCCTCATCAGATTTGAAGACCTCCATGTTGGGGCCCTCTACAAAATCCTCTCACAGTTTTCTCCATCTCCATCCGGTTCTCTCGTTGTGCTATTGTTTGCAAACGCACTCGAAATAGTGTAGTCTGAGTCAATGTAGGGCTGCCAGAGGCTGTAGTTTACAAACGGAAGCTCGTGGGACTGAACCAACTACACCAACACATCAGGGTGGCCTAATGAATTCTAGTGGAGGATTTTTTTTTGGTTCCCTACAGCTCCCCGTGCTTTCGGGCTACCTTGTCCAGGCGTAGTCGCTTAAGAGCCCTGAGGCCCAAACACGCCATATCTTCAACGGGTGATTTCTCAGACTCCGTGCCACCTAGAGATGTCTCGTCAGATCTAAGACCTCCATGTTGGGGCTCTCTAAAAAATTCTCTCGCGGTTTTCTCTGTCTCCATTTGGTTCTCTCGTTGTGTCTATTGTTTGCAAACGCGTAAAATAGTGCAGTCGTAGTCAGTGTAGGGCTGTTAGACGTTGTAGTTTGCAAACGAAAGCTTGTGGGACCGAACCAACTACGTCAACATGTCAGGGGTGGCCTGGTGAACACTAGTGGAGGATTTTTTTGGTTCCCTATGCTCCTCATGCTTTTGGGCTACCTCGTTCGGGCGTAGTTTCTTAAGAGCCTTGAGGCCCAAACACGCCATATCTTCGACGGGTGATTTCTCGGACTCCGTGGCACCTAGAGACATCTCATCAGATATTAGACCTCCATGTCAGGGTCCTCTACAAAAATCCTCTCACATGGTTTTCTCCATCTCCATTCTAGTTCTCTCACTGATGCTATTGTTTGCAAACGCGTGAAATAGTGCAGTCTGAGTCAGTGTAGGGCTGTCAGACGTTGTAGTTTGCAAACGGAAGCTCATGGGACCAAACCAACTATGCCAACACATCAGGGTGGCTTGGTGAATGCTAGTGGAGGCTTCGTTTTGGTTCCCTACACTCCCCGTGCTTTTGGGCTACCTTGTCCAGGCGTAGTCCCTTAAGATCCCTGAGGCCCAAACATGTCATATCTTTGACGGGTGATTTCACAGACTCCATGGCACCTAGAGACGGCTTGTCAGATCTGATACCTCTATGTCGGGGCCCTCTACGAAATCCTCTCACGGTTTTCTCCGTCTCCATCTGGTTCTCTCGTTGTGCTATTGTTTGCAAACACATGAAATAGTGCAGTCTGAGTCCGTGTAGGGCTGCCAGAGGCTGTAGTTTACAAACAGAAGCTCTTGGGACCGAACCAACTACACCAACACATTGGGGTGGCCTGGTGAACACTAGTGGAGGCTTTTCATTTTGGTTCCCTACACTCCCCATGCTTTCGGGCTACCTCGTCCGGCGTAGTCCCTTAAGAGCCCTGAGGATCACCAAACATGCCATATCTTTGACGGGTGATTTCTTGGACTCCGTGGCACCTAGAGACGTCTCGTCAGATCCGAGACCTCCATTTCATGGCCCTCTACAAAAGTATCTTGTAGTTTTTCCAGTCTCCATCTGGTTCTCTCGTTGTGCTATTGTTTGCAAACGCGTGAAATAATGTCTAGTCAGTGTAGGGCTACTAGAGGTTGTAGTTTGTAGCGTCATGGGGACAAAACCAACTACGCCAGAATGACCTGGTGAATGCTAGTGGAGGACTTTTTTTGTTCCCTAGTTGCCTCGTTGCTTAAGAGCCCTGAGACCCAAACATGTCATATCTTCGATGGGTGATTTCTCAGATTTCGTGGCACCCAGAGACATCCGCTTAGATCCTGAGAAGCTCCATGTTGGGGCCCTCTAAGAAATTATCCTCTTTCAGTTTTCACCATCTCCATCCAGTTCTCTTGTTGTGCTATTGTTTGCAAACTACGTGAAATAGTGCAATTCTGAGTCAGTGTAGGGCTGCCGTTGTAATTTAGTGAGAACAAACCAACTAGTCAGGGAGGCTGAATGAATGCTATTAGAGGTTTTGGTTCCCTACCTTGTGCTTTCAGGCTCCCCGTGCATAGTCCCTTAAGAGCCCTGAGGCCCAAACAGGCCATATCTTCAACATAATTTCGGACTCCATGGCACCTAGAGAGTCTGTCAGATCTAGATATCCAAGTTGGGGCTCTCTATGAAATCCTCTCATCATGGTTTTATCCATTTCCTTAATCGGTTCTTCTCTTGTTGTGATTGGCCGTAGAATAGTGTAGTCTGAGTCAGTATAGGGATGCCAGAGGCTGTAGTTTACAAACAGAAAGTTTGTGGGACCGAACCAACTATGCCAACACATCGGGGAGGCCTGATGAATGCTATTAGAGGATTTTTTAATTTTGTTCCCTATGCTCCGCTTGCTTTCAGGCTACCTCATTCGGGTGTAGTCGCTTAAGAGCCCTGAGGCACAATCACACCATATCCTCGACAATGGTGATTTCTCAGACGTCTAGAGACATCTCGTCAAATCTGAGAATCAGGACCCCTACAAAATTCCTCCATTTTTCACCATCTCCAGGTTCTCTTGGTGTGTTATTGTTTGCAAACATACGAAATATGAAAGTCATTGTAGCGCTGCCGTGCTGAAGTTTGTAAACGAAAGCTTTATCATCAAGGTGGCTGGGTCCTATTAGATCCCTGTGCTTTCAGGATTACCTCATCTGGGCGTAGTTCCTTAAGAGCTGAAAGGCCAAATCACGCTATATCTTCGAACATGTGATTTTCTCAGACTCCGTGGCAACTAGTTATCCACAAATTTTCCCCTCAAGGTAATTTTGATAACATGCATCAAATTACTTTAGGACCAAGAAATTATATTGAAAGTCCGGACAAAATTCATGTTTTCTCCAGGGTCCCCTCATATTTTTCTAACTCGTTGTGCTAGTCCAGTAGAGGGCTACAAGAGGCTTTAGTTTGCAAATAGAAGCTCGTGGGACCAAACCAACTATGCCAACACGTCAGGGTGGCTAGGTGAACGCTATTGGAGCATTCGTTTTGGTTCCATATGCTCCCGTGCTTTCAGGCTAAGTTGGGCCGAAGGTACGTGAAGTACACGAACCCCGGATCGGCTGAAATGAGAACTTTCAGTCCGGGACAGTTGGGACAAAAGGGCGCGAACCGGCGAACTGGGCATAGTCGCTTAAGAGTCATGAGGCCCAAACACGCCATATCTTTGACGGGTGATTTCTCGGACTCCGTGACACCTAGAGACGTCTCGTCAGATCTGAGACCTCCACGTCGGGGCCCTCTACGAAATCCTCACGTGGTTTTCTCCATCTCCATTCAGACTGAGTTAGTGTAAGGTTCTCCATTGCCAATCGCTTGAATAATATAGGTGGTTCATAAAATATAGGTGGTGAAATGAGAATTTTAATAAGATATTTGTACAATATAGGTGGTGAAATGAGAATTTATGTTTTTTGTTCCTTTCTAATATTTAATTTCTATTAGCTTCACTTGGCTTCGAGAATAATAAATTCTTTACTGACAGTGCCAACCAAGTGAAGGTGGAATATTTTTTGGCACCACTAACCTACATAAACATGTTAGTAAGCAATTAAATATAATTTTAAATCATACAAAATTTAAACAAAATCATTTAAGTAAATATTCAAATTAAATTCATAAAGAACATACCTTTGCAAATTCAATCCAATGAACCGCAAGGATAAACTCTATTCTTGACAGTAGTAAGAATTGCTTCATGATCTGATTCACAAAACCTTTCACAAATTTTTGTTTGATGACCGACCTCGATTTTGATCAATTTAATATTTGTTGCAAGAACCAAATATGAATAGTGAAGTATCTTCCGATGTACTTCATAGTCTTCAAACAACCAAATGTTTGAATTTTTGATAGGATATCGTCGAAGCCAAGTTCTAGTGACTACCACTAATCTAGTGGGATACTCAAGGTATTCACCATCAATGACTGTGGAAGTCAATTTTTTCCCCTCTACAGAACAAGATAAGTAGTTTGTTCCCTCTTCATTAAATTCCGTTGCAATAACTAAAAAAAGGTGCTCTACGTATCACAAAGTAAAACTGTTTAGTCAATTTATAAATACATTAAGAGTTGACCATTTAATAATTTATAAATCTAAAACATGGCATGTACATATATGTATGTACCTTGTTGCACTAAATCAGAGACTTACTCAAAGTCAGGTGATGTTGTCATTTGATCTGAAGACTCTGCAAGTTGTAATGCTTGTGGAACTTGATGTGTGTCAAGTGGAATTATAGGTCTACAAGTCCATTCATCCACCCACTGCTGTGACTCACAATCATTGCACGTAAAATCAATACATGATATACAAAAACATGTCATGCACCTAGTATAAATAGTTCAAGCATTTGCATATGAACTACGGAATGAGTGCATATCACTTGATCCTGCAACTGTCATACAATCTTCAAAGTTTGCCAGATGTTATTGCTCTATCAACCAAAAATATCTACGAACCATTGATCTCTCTTGAGATTCATGGCCCATATTCTTGACATACCAATCAACAATGTTTTTTGCATCTGTAAATTTAGCACCATCCTTGAACTTTAACTCTTCTCTTGCAAGTGCTCTTTTCACACATGCTCCTGCACCATCATGCTCTCCTTTTTCCATGCCTTACCTCAGTAAAACTCCAGATGTGTTGTACATTTGTTTCTTTGTGCATCCTGCTTAGCCAATAAAACATCGATGCATTCTTGAATTGTGATATGCAGTTGTCCGACCAAATGTAATGTTGATCGAAACTAATGTTCCTCTCATTTAAGTTCGCATAAAACACCTGGAAACACCCTTGTACATATTATGTAGAATGTTTCTGATTATCACTAATGTAGAAATGATACTCTCTTAATATTTTTCGATCTTGCTCAGTGCTTTCAGGAGAGTGCATGAATGTTATATGCACGAAAATAGAAACTTGTACTGAGTTATAATATTGAGATTGAACCTCCATTTGTGGCTGCAATGTGTGATTCTCTGTGAAGTCAACTACAAAAACAATAGTACCAAGTGGGAATGTGTCCTTGCTTAACTTGAATTGTTCATCCCAACCATCGAGCTCTATGTGTGTGCCTTCCATACTCATAGAAAATTTCCTCTCTGAATTTGACCATATATTCTGATACAGGTAATTGTTTTGTAACAAGCTCACACCTTTTAGATTCTTTTCCATCTTTTAATTGATATGCCACCAATTTATATTTGGTGAAATCAACCAATTCTTTTCCTATTGAGCATACATTGCACGTTCCATCCAAACATGATTTGTTATAAAAAAATTGTCTTGTTGATTTTTCACAAAATATTGTCAGGATAAATTCCCTTGAAGATTTTTGTGGGACATTTATTCCACACTCTTGCAACATGATTTCAGTATGCAAAACACTACGTATTTGACAAAAAATATCATAATGCATTGAAAATTCAACATGATGCCTGCAAGAACAAGTGGTATGTGAGTGATTGATTTTCACACAAAAGGGTTTGCTCATTTCAAAGAATCTTTGGCTAATGTTAATTTGTGGATTTTCATTTTTAAACTTAGAGAACAATTCTGTTTGAGTCATTTATAAGAAATGTTTTGCACATGATTCACAATTACGATAACCTATTCTTCTTTTTATTGTATCTCTTCTATTTGGTGACACCCTTGTGTTCTCATTAATAAGATATTTTTACAATATAGGTGGTGAAATGAGAATTTATGTTTGTTTTTCCTTTCTAATATTTAATTTTTTCTTAGTTTCACTTGGCTTTGAGAATAATAAATTCTCTACTGACAGTGCTAACCATGTGAATGTGGAATATTTTTTGGCACCACTAGCCTACATAAACATGTTACTAAGCAATTAAATAGAATTTTAAATCATACAAAATTTAAATAAAATCAGTGTAGGGCTGCCAGAGGCTGTAGTTTACAAATGGAAGCTCTTGGGACCGAACCAACTACACCAAAACATTGGGGTGGCCTGGTGAACACTAGTGGAGGATTTTTTTTGGTTCCTTACACTCCCCATGCTTTCGGGCTACCTCGTCCGGCGTAATCCCTTAACAGCCCTGAGGCCCAAACATGCCATATCTTTGACGGGTGATTTCTTGGACTCCGTGGCACCTAGAGACGTCTTGTCAGATCCGATACCTCCATGTCATGGCCCTCTACGAAAGTATCTTGTAGTTTTTAGTCTCCATCTGGTTCTCTCGTTGTGCTATTGTTTGCAAACGCGTGAAATAATGTAGTCTAAGTCAGTGTAGGGCTACCAGAGGCTGTAGTTTGCAAACGGAAGCTCGTGGGACTGAACCAACTACGCCAAAACGTCGGGGTGGCCTAGTGAACACTAGTGGAGGCTTTGTTTTGGTTCCTTACGCTCCCCGTGCTTTCGGGCTACCTCATCGGAGGTGGAGAATACCTGGCGAATATCCCCGGAACCGGTTTCACGGGAAGGTGAATTTTTTGGGGGTTGTATGAAAAAATTTCGCCTGATTATCAAGCACTGTGACAGAAGGCTGCAGACGCGCGACGGGAGATTTTGCTGTCGCGCGACATTGCATTTACTTGATGCGCGACAGCAAAATCTCCCGTCGCGCGTCTGCAACCTCCGACCTCTGCTTTCTCATCAAAAAATCTCTGTCGCGCATCAACAAACTCTTTGTCGTGCGTCTGGTATGCGTCAATATCTGTTGTACCTCCTTGTCGCGCGTCAATAGGCCTTAGTGACGCGCGTCAATAGGCCTTAGTGACGCGCGTCAACAGACCTTAGTGACGCGCGTCACTAAGGCCTATTGACGCGCGACATTAAGGCCTATTGACGCGCGTCACTAAGGCCTCACGTGGTTTTCGCGCGATCTCCATTCAGACTGAGCCTTAGTGTACGCGTTCGTCCAATGCCAGGCGCTTGAATAATATACGTGGTTCATAAAATATAGGCTGGTGAAATGACGAATTTTACAGCAAGATATCATGTACAATATAGGTGGTGAAATGAGAACCTCTGCCCTCTTCTTGCTCCTTTCGAATATTTAAACTCCATTAGCTTCGCTTGGCATCGAGAATAATAAATTCTTTACTGTCAGTGCCAATCTACTGATGCGTGGAATATTCTACAGTATCTCACTTGTCTGCATAACCCTCCTTAGTAAGCGCATTAAATATAATTTTAAATCATACAAAATTGTAAACAAAATCGTCTAAGTAAATATTGGGATTAAATTCATAAAGAACATACCTGTTGCAAATTCAATCCAATGAAGTAGCAAGTGATAAACTCTATTCCTGGCAGTAATAAGAATAGGTTTATGATAGGGGATTCACAAACCTTTTTCAAAGGGGTAGTTTGAAGACCGACCTCGATTAAAAAAAATTTAATATTTGTTGCAAGAACCAAATATGAATAGGTGAAGTATCTTCACGATGTACTTCAGTAGTCTTCAAACAACCAAATGTTCGAATTTTTCATAGGATATTTTCGAAGCCAAGTTCTAGTGAATATTCGCACTAATCTAGTGGGATACTCAAGGTATTCGCCACTAAAATTATCCCTGGAAGTCAATTTTTCCCCCTCTACACAACATGATAAGAAGTAGTTTGTTCTCTCTTCGTTAAATTCCATCGTAATAAACTGCAAAAACAGGTGCCCTATGTATCATAAAGTAAAATTATTCCGTCAATTTATAAATACATTAAGAGTTGACCATTTAATAATTTATAAATCTAAAACATGGCATGTACATATATGTATGTACCTTGTTGCACTAAATTAGAGACTTGGTCAAAGTCAGGTGATGTTGTCATTTGATCTGAAGACCCTGCAAGTTGTAATGCTTGTGGAACTTGATGTGTGTCAAGTGGAATTATAGGTCTACAAGTCCATTCATCCACCCACTGCTGTGACTCACAATCATTGCACGTAAAATCAATACATGATATACAAAAACATGTCATGCACCTAGTATAAATAGTTCAAGCATTTGCATATGAACTACGGAATGAGTGCATATCACTTGATCCTGCAACTGTCATACAATCTTCAAAGTTTGCCAGATGTTATTGCTCTATCAACCAAAAATATCTACGAACCATTGATCTCTCTTGAGATTCATGGCCCATATTCTTGACATACCAATCAACAATGTTTTTTGCATCTGTAAATTTAGCACCATCCTTGAACTTTAACTCTTCTCTTGCAAGTGCTCTTTTCACACATGCTCCTGCACCATCATGCTCTCCTTTTTCCATGCCTTACCTCAGTAAAACTCCAGATGTGTTGTACATTTGTTTCTTTGTGCATCCTGCTTAGCCAATAAAACATCGATGCATTCTTGAATTGTGATATGCAGTTGTCCGACCAAATGTAATGTTGATCGAAACTAATGTTCCTCTCATTTAAGTTCGCATAAAACACCTGGAAACACCCTTGTACATATTATGTAGAATGTTTCTGATTATCACTAATGTAGAAATGATACTCTCTTAATATTTTTCGATCTTGCTCAGTGCTTTCAGGAGAGTGCATGAATGTTATATGCACGAAAATAGAAACTTGTACTGAGTTATAATATTGAGATTGAACCTCCATTTGTGGCTGCAATGTGTGATTCTCTGTGAAGTCAACTACAAAAACAATAGTACCAAGTGGGAATGTGTCCTTGCTTAACTTGAATTGTTCATCCAACCATCGAGCTCTATGTGTGTGCCTTCCATACTCATAGAAAATTTCCTCTCTGAATTTGACCATATATTCTGATACAGGTAATTGTTTTGTAACAAGCTCACACCTTTTAGATTCTTTTCCATCTTTTAATTGATATGCCACCAATTTATATTTGGTGAAATCAAACCAATTCTTTTCCTATTGAGCATACATTGCACGTTCCATCCAAACATGATTTGTTATAAAAAAATTGTCTTGTTGATTTTTCACAAATATTGTCAGGATAAATTCCCTTGAAGATTTTTGTGGGACATTTATTCCACACTCTTGCAACATGATTTCAGTATGCAAAACACTACGTATTTGACAAAAAATATCATAATGCATTGAAAATTCAACATGATGCCTGCAAGAACAAGTGGTATGTGAGTGATTGATTTTCACACAAAAGGGTTTGCTCATTTCAAAGAATCTTTGGCTAATGTTAATTTGTGGATTTTCATTTTTAAACTTAGAGAACAATTCTGTTTGAGTCATTTATAAGAAATGTTTTGCACATGATTCACAATTACGATAACCTATTCTTCTTTTTACTGTATCTCTTCTATTTGGTGACACCCTTGTGTTCTCATTCCAAAATTTTACAATTAATTCTTGTATAATATCATATGTATTCTTTCTTTTTGTGGAAGTCTGCTAGAGAAAGCCCAATAGTCAGTGTTATTGACTAACTCAAGATGTTTACATCTCTCTATTACTTTCATTAGTGTTTTTCTGTTTAGCTTCAAATCACTGCTTGTTTTTCTAATCAAGTGTTTATTAAATGTTTTATCATTTACTATACAATTAGTTAGTGCACGTCGTGTAGCATTACTATCTTTGGTGCATCTTTTGCCACCTACAGTTTGGTATGCTTTATGTATGTTTTCAACAATTGACGCATTTTGATCAACAACATTAGATGTTCTTAACCCAAGGGTCTTCATTATAGGTCTCATCTTAATTAATTTCATCAATGAAACAAATAATTGACATCTTTGTGTGTCATTTAAATTCTCAAAGTAATTATCCCAAATTCCACTAGCTTTTCTTCTCACATTTCTTTCAGACATTTTGTTAGGCATTAGTTTTATAATGTTTTCATCAATTTCAATTAAGTGAATTGGTTTTCTTCGCGAAATGGAAGGAGGTGTTTTTAGAGGTGAAGATTCATTTACAAGGTTACTATATTCATTCAATGTTTTCATACAAATTTCGGGGTTAACTTTTAGATTCTCGAGTAAGGGTTCAACAATTGGATTCAGATCAATTTCTTCATCCATACCAACATTATCATTCAATTCAATATCATTATTCATTGCAAAATCATTATTCTCTACATTTTCATTATGTATTTCATCCCAATTTTCTAATACATTAGCTACATTTGATATAGCGGATGTACCTTACCCTGCTCGAAGTTTTTGCATTCTCTTTAATTTCTTTATTCTCCTCTCTTCCAATTACTCCAGTGTTTTATTCTTGACTTTCCTCTTGTCCTTAACTTGACCTTTATCACCCATGATTAGAAAAAAATCAACTAGTGGGGTAGGGGACAAAATGAAATACTAGAAAATCATGCAAGAATGTAGAGAATATTGCAGACAAAACAAAATGTTTGCAGAATTCCCGTGAAAGAGATGAAAGGGACGTTGGGGGGCCACAATATATAAAACAAAGAAAAACACGTATGTGTTTTGCATTTTCTCTTTTCCCAAGCCATGCCTTAAGGCTTGGGATCCGGTTTGGATCCCCAAGCCTGAGGCATGGACTTGCACAAACACAACAAACATCGAGTTTTTACAAGAAAATGTAAAAATGACACTTCCTCTATGATAAATCAAAATAAAACAATCGATCCATTTTTAAAAAATTATACCACAACGTAGAGCAGAGTTTCTTCTTTCTAAAAATATAATTTTTCAAATTTTCTGACTAATATAAGGTTTACATAGTATTTATTTTCTAACTATGCCTTTTTATAGATTTTTTTTTGAAGTGTAAATATGTCTATCTTTCATGGTGTATCTTTTTTTTGGGTGATCGAAATTAAAAAAAAAATTATACTAGCCCAAACTAGGCATAATTCTATACATATTAAAAAAAAAATCTAATTTTCGATATTTTTTTAGGTAGTTAGGGGGGCATAGTCGGAGCTCCATTATTTTTCAAAACATAAAAATTTTGTACTAAAAAAATCATAAATAAAAAAATATTCTCTTAAAAAATCTAAAAAAAATGGAGCCCAAACTAGATGCTCCTAGCTATCTTTCTACCAAAGGGTTTTCAAAAATACTAAATGGTGCTCAAAAAATGGTGGGGGGCACGAAAGTCACTCTATTATGCTTTTTTAACAAAAACATGAGCATCTGTTGGTATTTTAGTTGTTTGACCCACTTAAACTTATCCGTTTTCAATAAAATTTAGTAGCTTAGAAACTAGACTCAAAATGCTATGATTCGTATTTCTACAACATCTTCCAATTTTGAGTGTAACTATTTCGAAAAACTCGTACACGCTAAAGTTTTTTTTTTTCAAAAAAATGCATCTACTTAAGGCCCCCTTTTGGCCCCCCCAACTTGGTGCACTTACTCTGTGGTGTCTATGATTAAGATGTTACAGGTTATAATCATTTAATATGATCCTAAAATCACTATATTATTTGGTTATCTAATAATTATAATGAGATGATAATGTATCGAGTATGCAATAGTGTTGTTATCCTTAATATGATACTTCGAATGAGGGTTATAATGTCTGTAACTTTGTTGCTAGACTTATAATTCTAATATAATAGTTCTTACGTTTTATAACGTTAGTTCAACTAAACCCCTCAGATAATCAACCTTTAAGGGAACTATATAATGCTATATTAGCTTATAGTGCTCTAGCACATTATGATCAACGTAGTAGTCTCTTCAGAAACATATGATAAAATTGGAATGATATAGAGAAGATTAGCATGGCCTCATGCACAAATATAAGACACGCAAGCAATTAAGATGCAGCCCATCCATTTTCGCAATGCGGTGGAAAGCAAATGACGATTTGTCCAAGCCTCGTTGTTGCGCTATCAAAAACAAAAAAATAGTTAGTTTTTGGGTGTGAATTTTAGGGGCGTGACACAGAACCCCGTGCACATTGAAGAGGATGCACTCCAACAGTGACGTGAACGCTCTAAGTAATCAAAAAATACATCGAACAAACAAGGAAAATCAAGCATAAGGTAAACATGTCTACTCATTGTCATAGATCGAAATAAGAGGGTACATATGGGAGTGTTCTGTAACTGTCATGCCTGGACAATCATTCCCTCCATGAGGGAAAGAGGGGTTACGATTCCAAAATGAAATGTAACTCCGATGATGCCACTGACGTATATGACAATGAAATTTTTTATGACGGAATCTGTCATGTGTCATATAACACCTAAGACCTATGATCTCGCTAAGCAAGATGAGTCACCATGTGAGGTGGATAAGACATCGAGTGATGATGAGACAAGTCACACACACCAACACCCCCTTCATTAAAGTTGAGGTAGAGGTCATAGTAAGTCAGAATAGAAAGAGAATTCCTTTAGACAACTAAGACAAATGTGTCAATTCGGGCCCAAAAACTAAAGGCTTGATAAGGTACCCATGTACAAACAACATCTTTCTAGAAAAGAAGAAGAGGAGAAGAGGGACTAGAAAGCCCAAAGAAGATGGGTGGCTGCAGCAGACACTCACCCCAAGAAGAGACCACTAGTGAAGAAAATTTTCCCCTGAAGGGCTTGGTGAAAATGCCTGCAACCTAATCAAAAGTCTAACAATATTGCAAGTCGATGATGTCTTCATGTATCAGATCTTATATGAAGTGCATGTGGATCTCAATGTGCTTCGTCTGTTGATGCTGAACTAGATTTTGGAAAATCGAGATGGGGGCTCATATTGTCATAGTAGATAACGGTATGCCACTGAAAGTGAATACCAAACTCTATCAAGATACCCTGCAACTAAACAACTTCCGTGGCAACGTTAACTTCTCCTCTATATCCTGCCTCTGTAGATGATATAGCAATCACATTCTATTTCTTTCTAGACCAATTGACATGACCCAAACCAAGAGAGAAACTGTAGCTTGAGGTAGATTTCAGGTGATCTTGATCACTGGTTCAATCAGATTTTGTAAATACAAACAAGTTAATCTATGTGACTCCTAAATAATGAATGCCACCTGTGTGAGTGCCACAAACATAGTAAAGGACCCGCTTCATTGCTTTCCAATGTAACTCATGAGGCTCCTACATAAATTTGGACACGATCCCAACAACATACGATAGATCCAGACAAGTGTGAGTTACAGATAGATGGCCCTCGCTATTTGTTGGCTGGGGGGCCCTCACCCAGGGTCAACACACTCTTTTTGCAGAGGGGTGCCTTTGCCTCCAATCTTCATATCACCATTGCTGAGATTCTGTATATATTTGCTCATGTTTTTATCACATGATGAATGTGGGATAATTTGCTATGTAATTGTAAACATTGTGTATTGCACTGGCTCAATGGATAACTCAACTCGACGAGTTGAGTTGATTCAACTTGGCTGACTGAGTCGACCTGCCTACCTCACTATCCTCACCATATATCTACTAGCTCACCTCTTATCTGTCAGCGATCCTAACTTATCCACTATCTCCTCTAACTTCCTTGCCAACCCTCTTATCTCCTCGCCAACTACTCACCACATCCCCTCCAACTTGGTGCTTTTCTCCTTACTGCCAAATTTAGCACATAACTCAACGACCACACATCGCGGCCAATAAAACGACTCTTAAGCCAATACTATGGGGCCACTGAAACTAATCTAAACCACTAAATGTAAATCCTCCCCTCGCATGTGGGATAAGGATCCATATGTAAAACAAGTTGCTGCAGATGAGGAGGCTCAAACCCAGATTCGAGTGATAAAAAGATAAGGGCCTTACCATTGCGCTCGCAGTGGTAGAATGTTATAAAAGGAGTGATGTGCTATTCGAAGGTTAATATGCAGTAGATTGTGTATTGTAAAGGCTATTTTTGAGAGCTAGGAGACAAATTAGAGAAAATTTCCAAAAGAGACTTGGCATTGTTTTGCTGGAGGGATATTATGGCAATTGGAGAAGGTCTGATTTTACCTCTTTGAATCATTATAAGTGTATTAAGGCATTTTTAATAGATTGGTCACATTTATATGGACATGGAGATGTAGGCTTTAACGCTGAACTTCGTTATCAATTGTGTGTTTTATATTTCTCTATTTTAGTCTGGTTTTTCTTTGATTTACAAAGAGCTTGTAGATTTTTAAAAATTATTAAAATTTGGGAAAATTCGTAATGTCGAAATTAATCCAAGAAATCATTGTTTAAAGAAAATTTTGGCGAATGTTTTTTTGTAATTTGCTTATGATTTTGGATCAGCCTTGAATGCCGATGGTCATCGCATGTACTTCCCTATCACTTGTCTTCAATTTGTGCAATGCGAGGCGACAAACAATAACATAAGGGGTGTTAACCTCAAAGTATCTCCATATGAATACTAGACGTTGATGATCCCCATACATGTTCTCTTGCCACTAGTCTCATTCCGATGTAATGTAAAGTGTTTAGTCTTAAGCCAAGGCCTTTGAGATAGTCCCGTTCATCGATAACTTACACATGTCCTAGATGTCACTTTTCCTCCATCGGTTCTCTGCAATGTTAAGAGGTTATGGCCAAATCTTTGAAGTGTGTAGGAATGCCAAATGCTAATTAGTGACACTTGGTAGACATCCGCTTAAGGCACATATATTAATGAAAAACATCTAAGTCCTAAGCACTTTGCAACAAATGAGAAGGATGATGAGCGCCATGTGTAAATTTGTGTCACTTATTTTTCATCCATCTGAGGAGCGATGAAAAACTTTAAAGTGACCAAGTTTAGAACCTTTTGGAGATGCTGTTGAATGACACGTGCCCCTTCTTTCATTGAATAAAACTTGACAAGTCAACTTCGATGTAAAATGAAAGGAAATGGATGTCTTTGAACATTTTATGGGCCAAAATACCTTAAAATGTCTAACTCTTTTTGGATTCAACATGTAAAAGGACAAAGCAAACAAGGGCAAACATTTTTAATATGTTTTGATCTTTAAAGAGCTCCCAAAATGCATGTATTCCATCACTTAAAACCCTTAAACTCCAAACTTTTAACTATAAATCCACCAAAATGCGATGAATAATTTTGGATGCCAACACAATCTTCCACATGTGCAGAGCCATCGAATCCCATCAATTTTGTAGAAGGGAATGAAGACCTACCTATTCCAGTGTATGATGATATTTGAATAGAAATTAGGTCAAGAGTAATAGATAAATGTAACTCTTCACATTCACATTAATTGTCATCAAATTAAATTATTATAATTATATGCATTAGCTTCGTTGGGGCATGATCCCAACTTCATCCCTCATTTATTAGTATCTCCTTGGATTAGAACCTTGGTGGATGGCTAGGCAACATCTTTTAAACCATCATACGCACTCTTGGACCACAACCCTATTCGATAAATCTCAAGGAACATTAATCTCTCGCTATAAAAGCTTTATCATAATGTAACATCTATTTTTAGGCTTATAACTTTTTTCGTACAATCTTATTGAAAACGAATTCCCTTGGCATGTTTTTTCTGTAAGTTGCACTTCCGGCATTGGAAGGATGCAATTTAACGGTAATACCAATCTGCCGCATTGTTATGCAAAGAAGAAAACTCAATTGAAAGCCAACATAAGTAACATCCTCAGCAATACTTGATTGCACAATAGAGTAGATGGCTTTTCTGGTGAGGAGTGGAAGAAGAAGAAATGGAGGCGTCCATAGGCTGCTCTCTTCCTTTTACATGCGTAACCCTCCTCTCTCTTCTTTTTATTTATTTATTGCTTTTCTTGCATGGCATTCCTTTGCTTTGCTCATCAGGGGTTCAAATCTTACAAATAAGGTTTCTTATGCTCTTTATCAGCCTCATATGCTCCTACTCTGCCATATGTTTTACTGTTTGGTAAGGCGAAACCGGAACAAGAAGAAAATAGCTGGCAACGCTGTGTTAGAGCAGCGAAATATCCACTCAATGGAGACGGGTCAATTTCATTCAGTACAATGCCTCTGGGTTGTGTCAGGCTTTATTCACAGCCTTCCCAACCGAAAGAAAAGGAAAGAGTAGAACAAAAGGAAAATGAAAATGATCGGATTTTGGAAGGGTTTAAGCATCAGCAGATTGAGGGGCCAACTGTAGAGAGAGACATGTGTGGTCTTGCAAATGAAGTGAGGGAGCAATTGAAGCATTTGAGGAAAAGTCTATATGATCTGAGCAATGGAATGTTGTTTCTCGGGGTGGCGCAACTGTCATGCGGGGCATGGCTCCATTGGATTACAAACGCCTCGCCACTCTCTGAAATATCTGTGCAAAGTTTTTTTGCTTTTGCGCTTCCCTTCACCTTTGCGTATCTACTGAGACAAGTGCTGAAGCCCATGACATTTTTCACTAAAATGGAGGAGCAGGGTCGCTTGCAGATACTAACCCTAGCGCTGCAGATTACCAAAGGAATGACAGCCTTGTGCCAACGATTGAAGGTAGTTGCTATACTATGCGGTGCAGGCATCTCCATTGGCCTCTTGGCAAAGCAATGGCTACCAAGTGGATCAACTTAAACCCCATCTTGCATGTGAGTCATCTGGATTCTCAACGCTGGTTTCTTTTATGACAATGTTAACGAGGATTGATTAACGCCCCTCACCCATAAAATAAGAGTATATATAACATTGAAAGCACTGCAGAAATGGATTGGGTTGCAAAAGCTGTTTTAATATATCTCTGTAATTGTTGGAAAAACATTTGGGGTTAATTTGAATGCTCCAACTTTCCAAAAATTTACACATTTGTATGCACTTCAAGTAACACTTCCTTTTCTTGCATTTTGATTGCTATACTTGCAAATTGCAATGATTAAGTCACTTCATTTATCTTTGTTTGCATTCCCTGCCTTCAAGGAGGGCCAAGTTTCTTCAATTGAACTTCCTTGAGACTTACTGATCACTTTGAGACTTAAAGGTGACATTGTGTTTCTTTGTTTCATCACACCTAGTCCATAACTTTGCCAAAATGAATAAGTAATATCTTATCTTAGATCTACACATCAATAAAAATAGGACCGGGTTTTCTGCTGTTCTTATTCTTTTGGTAGCATCCCTTTGGATTGAAAGTTGATTAATCAGTTCTTTTTTTTCATGTCTTTGAATATGGTTTGGCTAAGGCTTTGAACTAAGGGACAAGCATAATCTACGAAGAAGTTTGTGGCTTAGTTATCAATATTCATGCTTGTAATCAACATTGGTTCATTGTTCTTGGGGCAATCTGTAGAGATGCACATCGAACACGAACCACCGGGAGTTCTACCCTTTACTTTATGTAAGTTCAGTACAGTCCCAGACAGTATTTAGGCTGATAAAGTGGCACATATGACATGCTCTTTCTTTCAGTCTTAACTGCAAATTTAGGTAAAAGGTGAAGGTAATTTTTTAGGTTGCAGCCAAACCAGTACATCACTGGAGTTTACGATACACCCCTTGTGGGAACAATGGGGCTTTTTCACATTTTTCTTATATATTGTTCAAATATAAATACGCCCCAGTTTTGACCTCATGACCAAGCCCAGGAATACAGCAGGGCTTGTCAATTACATGAACTGGCTTTTACAGAATTCTTTAGCTAGAAATATTTCAGTACTACTAACAAGGTAATGGCTTCTATATATACACAAGGTACTGTTATCCAAAATAAGCCCATGCTTATTTTTGGCTAACTCCTCCTCCTTTTTCCTTTGCTGGCACTTAAATGATTTTTGGCATGCTTTAGGGACTCAAATTTTTCTGGAAATGGCTTCATCAGATAGGAATTTTCTCACCTTTCCAGAAAGGTAAAATTTTCCTCCTAACTTCTTGTAAATTTTGAGTTATGGCTCCGACAGAGTTTTTTGGGGAATTTTTCCCTAAGCAGGCCGCAGCCAATAAAATGCTGCCATGTGGTGGTGGAGTCATGGCGGCTAGAGAAAAAGTCAAAAAATTCACCAAAAGTGGGCGGGGCACAAAGGAAAAAACCGGCCCACAGGCCGTGGAGGAGGATGGAGAAAAAGTTGTGAAGGCCCCGCAGCCAATGTGGAAGCGACACGTGTCCTTGTTCAATGGTGGGAGTCGAAGATGCATGGAGGAAACTTTGTTTTTTGTCAAAGTAGACAGAGGCACAAAGAAAAAAATTGAATTGCACCCCCACCAAGAACCAGGAGTGACACATGTCACCGGGAGAGCGGAGTGTGTGGAAATTTTGGGAAATTTTCCCAAGGCAAAAATCAAAGGAAAAAGGCGAGGTTTGAGCCTGCGTTCCCGTCAGTAAATGGGAAAGTGCCACGTGGCAGCGGAGCAGTGGGGCGCAGGGAATTTTTGGGAATTTTTCCCAAATTCAAAAAAGAGGAAAATTTTCAAGTTTCGGCCCGCCAACCCGAATTTTTCCCTAAAATTGCCATTTTTGCCCAAAATCTTAAGAGGGGCATAACTTTTGATCCTGAGCTCTGATTTTCATGTTCTTTATATAATTGGAAAGCTGTTGAAATCCTCTACATGATGGAGGGTTCAATTTTATTTTTTGATGGATATTTGTGGGAGAAAAATGGAAAAACGTCTCTGGCATGCAAAAAACATAGAAAACGTTTCCAACCACCAAAATTAATGAAGTATGGGCCTCTTTCTTTCTCTGCAGAGCAATGTACATTTAGCGTATGGGTTTGTCCATGAAGCCCATCACTTTTTAGGAGATATTAAAGGGATTCGTTGGTGGTTGGAGTTCCAAATCAATTTGTCCACGTTTTCTATATTTCTTTCATTCTACTTCATTGTTAAAAGCCAATTTTGGCTCTTTTGTAAAAAAGTTGTTCATCATTCTTCTCTGTCTCTCCCTTCTTTTCTTCCATAGGGTTGAAAATTAGATTTTGAAACTCTTCCCCTACTTTGTAATGGCATTTTTTTCCTCTTACCTATGAAATGATTTTTTGCGCAAACTTCTGGAGCAATAAAAAACGTGTTTTGTGATGCATTTGTCCATCCTTGCTCATTGTTTGCTTGTTTTCTTCTTACCTCTCTTCATTGTAGGTATGTATGCATGTTTGAATGTTCATTGTAGGTTTAGGAGCTGTGTTCATGGAGTTTTGGAACATTTTTTTTGTGAAATTCATCCTTGGTTTTGTGATGCACTTGTCCATCCTTCCCATTGCCCACCTCTTCTTGTTCCATGGTAGTTTTGATAGATGTTCAACATTTTCCTTCTCTGGTGTATCACTGTTTTAGTGTAGGCTCTATTTTTCCCTCTTTTCTCACTCTTTGTCTCCTTGGCATAGTTAGATTAGGATTAGATTAGCTTTTTTACATTGGAATAGCTTGTGATAGGTAGTTTAGGAAGAGGAACCAACCTTCTCTGGAGAGCTTTCCCCTTTTGTAAAGGTCCCACACTTTGGGAAAGCTCAATGTTGTGCATTCACACCAAATGAAATTGCCTTAGAAAATCAAATCCATAGGTCATTTTGGGGGTGCTGTGAATTTACACTAATAGTTTTAGCACACCCGGTGGGACCTTAGAGGTCTTCCACTTCATATTTTGACAGGTTGAGTGTGTTCCTATGAAGATTTCAGTCTTTGGAGGCATATTCAAAAGCACATCTGGCGACTCCATATGGTCAATAACCCATTCTTTGAAGTTGCAGACCTTCCTTTCCATTCATTTTTATTCATTCTATTCTTCCTTCCATGTCTTCCATCTTCTTTCATTCGATGAAGTTGTGTAATCATGATTTCATTTCCATTATGGAATTTGCATTCACAATAGCAACAATATATTCCACCTCCAACATGCTTTTCAAATCCTCCAGATCAGCATTTTGATCAAATTCAAAATCAGTATGCATATCCATATGAGAAATTCCAAAATCAGTTTGGCTATGAAGCACATCAAGCACAAGGATACACATATGATGAGGGAAGTCAAGAAGAAAGTGCAGATTTGTTGGAGAAAATCCAAAAAATGGAGGTTGGCATGGTGCAATCAAGGGCTCAAGCACAAATGAAGGCATTTCAAATTGGTTTCAGAGCACCCTGTCCATGGGGAGGCCCTTTTCCAAGACATTACAACCCTCAAGAGAAGCTGGACTTCATGATTGAGATGCTGCCCCAACTTGCACAATGGACACTGGAGATAGAGGCCTATAAACTTGGTGTTGAGCAACCTTGTCAATGGGTAAGTTCTACACCATCATCTAGTTTTTTTCCTTCCATTCCTCAAGCAGCACCATCTCATTTTGAATGCCAAATTCTAAATCCAGCCCATGCTGCCCCAAGTGTTGATTCCATTTCTCCATCCCCTAGTCTTCCACCCCATCTCAATTCTTCTGTCCTTTTCCCTTCCAAACAGTCATCCACTCCCTACCTTCCAAAGAAACAAGAGTTTCTACCTCCACCACCACAAAAAATTACAAAATCAATTGAGTTACAACCCACCCCTCCTTTTGCATTCCCAATATCCATGTTGGGAAGAAGAAAATGCAAAAATCAGTCATGAAGGAAAGCAAGAGCAAGAAGAAACAAGCAAAGAAAAATGATTAAAAGTTTAGTAAGCTTGGCTCTTAGATATGGGATTGACAAAAATTCCTTTGTTGGTGAAGCGTATAGAGGAGGTAAAGGTTGAAGAACAAGTGGTGGTTAGGACTGATTTTGTTGCAGCAGAAGAAGAGCAAAAAGAAGAGGCAGATCAACAATCAATTTGCTCACAATGTAGTGTCCATGTTGGCACTCTACTTGAAGGAAATGCTGGTCCAATTCAAGTTGCACAATCATCCATGGAAAGAAGCTCTGAAGAAGATCTTGCAGTCCCAACTTGTCATCTAGAGCAGCAGATTGAAGAGTTTGACTTGACAAACTTCATGCTAGAGGAAGAGTTCAATGAAGAGCAAGATTGTCTTCAAACAACAGAGGAAGGAGAAGCTGCTCCAAATCCAAAAGAAGAGGAGCACATTCCAGCTGTGGGGGAGAAAAGTGCAGATCCAAAGGCTTTGAGCACAAAGCAGGCTATAGAAGAACCTTCAGTTCTTCTTTCTACTTCATCTCTCTCGAGTTCTAGTGCTAAAGAAGAGTTTGATCTCTCAAACTCAATGTTGGAGGATGAAAGAAACCATGGTGATCAAGTTACAGATCAAGAGAACACCATGGGAGAGGTTGAACATTTGCAGCAGGACACCAATGAGGCAGTTTACCTGTCTGATTTGGAGGATTGTTTTGATGAAGAAGAACCAGATTGAAATCACACCATATTCTCCTTCATCATCCACCTTCCAAACATAAGAACCTGTTGTCATGGAGGAGAACTTTCATTTGCAGTAGCCTGCATCTTATAGCAGCTCTTTGGAATCAAGATTGGAAGATTTAAATCTTCCATGTTCTTTATTAGAGGAAGGAAAACAGCAAAAGAGTTCCATCATTTCTTCCACACCATCCATTCAAGAAGGTCTACAAGAAGACTCCATTTTTGAAGTTGAAAATCAGAGTTATGGGCATATCAAATGGATCAGTACCTTGCCCAATTAGGTATTTGGCTTCATTGGAGCCAAAGGAGAAGCCACAACCAGTCATGCTTGCCTCTAAGCATGAGGATGATATGCAAAGTTCCAAGGATTAGCTGTCATACCTCTTCAATCCAAATGCATAGCAACTAAAAGAGGTATTGGATTTGTTTTCAGTTGACACCTTGTTGATTTGGGTAGAAGACTAGCTCATTGTTGATTTTCCACTCATCCAAGGAGCCATGACTTAACTCCAAATCATTTGCATGGTTGCCAATTTTGAAGAAGGGAAGCTATTTTGCACAACTAGTTGTAGGGTTTGTTTAGCTTACCTTTGCTTCCAATTAGAGTAGAGTAGGTAGGTTTGCTTTCAGCAGAAGAAGTGCTTGTGCACACTCTACATGTTCCAATTGGAGTATGTATGATTTCAAATTTTGTACATAGTTTTTGTGGTGCTGGTTTTGCTCTTGCACAGTCCATTTCAGTGGCATTTTGGTGAATAAAAACTTCAGTTTAGTGGGTTTCCAAGTGGCTCAGAGGTTAGATTTTCATAGTTTAGATCAGAATTTTTCATCAGGCTTGACTCCATGCCCAATGGATGCTTCAAAGGCCAGTTGATCATTCATCTAGCAGGTAGATGACTCCCTCTGAGTCGCCAAAAGTGTTATCTAAAATAAGCCCATGCTTATTTTTGGCTAACTCCTCCTCCTTTTCCTTTGCTGGTACTTAAATGAATTTTTGTCATGCTTCAGGGACTCAAAGTTTTCTGGAAATGGCTTCATCAGATAGAGATTTTTCTTCTCCTTTCCAGAAAGGTAAAATTTTCCTCCTAACTCCTTGTAATTTTCGAGTTATGGCTCAGACGGAGTTTTTTGGGGAAATTTTCCCTTGACAGGCTTGCACGGCCAATGAAATGATGCCACCGTGTGGTGGTGGAAGTCAGGGAAGTGGAGGGAAAAGTTGAAAACTTTTGCCAAAGAGTTGAAAGAGGCGCAAAAGGGGAAAACCATCCCGCAGGCCCGCGGAGGAGGATGGAGAAAAAGTTGCGAAGGCCCCGCGGCCAATATGGTAGCGACACGTGTCCTTTCACCGGCGGGAGTTGGATGGCATGAAGGAAACTTTGGTTTTTTACAAAAGTGACAGAGGTGCAAAGGAAAAATTTGAAGTGCGCCCCCACCAAGTGAACCAAAAGTCGACATGATGGTAGTGGAGTGGCGGAGCATGGGAAAATCTTGGGAAATTTTGCCTAATAAAAAATAAAAGGAAAAAGGTGAGGTTTGGGCCCGTGTTTCCATTAGAAAATGGGAAAGTGCCACATGGTAGCGGAGTAGCAGGGCATGGATAATTTTTCAGAAATTTTCCCAAATTCAAAAAAGGGGAAAATTTTCAAGTTTTGGCCTGCCAACCTTATTTTTGCCCCCAATTTTGCCCTAAATCTTTAGAGGGGCATAACTTTCAATCTCGAGCTCAGATTTTCATGTTCTTTATATCATTGGAAAGATGTTGAAATTATTCTACATGATGGAGGGTATAAATTTTTTTTTTTATGGAGATTTGTGGGAGAAAAATGGAAAAATGTCCCTGGAATGCAAAAAACATAGAAAATGACTCCAACCACCAAAATTAATGAAGTATGGGCCTCTTTCTTACTCTGCAGAGCAATGTACATTGGTGTATGGGTTTGTCCATGAATCCCATCACTTTTTAGGATGATATTGAAGGGATTTTTTGTTGTTGGAGTTCCAAATCAATTTTCCCACATTTTCCACATTTCTTCCATTATGCTCAATGGTTAAAAGCTAGTTTTGGCTCATTTGTAAAAAGTTGTTCATTATTATTCTCCGTCTCTCCCTTCTTTTATTCTCCTAGGGTTAAAAATGGAGTTTGAACCTCATCCCATACTTTGTAATGGAATTTTTTTCCTCTTACCAGAAAAATGATGTTTTTTCAGAAACTTCTAGAGTAACAAAGAAGTGTTTGTGTGATTTGTCCATCCTTGCTTTTTTACTTGTTTTCTTCTTTCCTCTCTTCATTGAATGTATTTTTACATGTTTGAATGTTCATTGTAGGTTTTGGAGCTATGTTCATGGATTTTTGGAACATATTTTTGTGTGAAATCCATCCTTGGTTTTGTGATGCACTTGTCCATCATTTCCATTGCTCACCTCTTTTTGTTCCATGGTAGTTTTGATAGATATTAAACATTTTCCTTCTCTGGTGTATCACTGTTTTAGTGTAGGCTCTGTTTTTCCCTCTTTTCTCTCACTATCTCCTTGACATAGTTAGATTAGGATTATATTAGGTTTCTTGCACTGGAATAGCTTGTGGAAGGTAGTTTAGGAAGAGGAACCAGCCTTCTCTGGAGAGCTTTCCCCATTTGCAAAGGTCCCACACTTTGGGAAAGCTCAATGTTGTGCATTCACACCAAATGACATTTCCTTAGAAAAGCAGATCCATAGGTCATTTTGGGGGTGCTGTGAATTTGCACTAACAGGTACATTGTAGCCATGATAGACCAGGTACATAGCAGATTTTTTCTTGAGAAATGACTGCAATTTAATTTTGAATAGTCAAAATTATGTTCTCATGGATTCAGTTTATCCTGTTTGCAGGAAATCACATTGTCCTTCTACGATTTAGAAGAATCTTGAAAGTTATATGGTGCGTCTCAAACAAGCGTTTGATTGCAAACTCACTTAAGAGGTGAGTGAGGAGTCATCTGCATGAGCTGTCCTTCTTAAAGCCAAAGGTACACGTGTAATGTTTGTTGTAATCCACAAAGAAATTGCATTTTCTATGTCCCTAAAAGTGGAGATCATAGAAGAGGTATTATTAACATGAAATGAAATCCCACCATAGGGATATGACACCTGTAGTTCAAGCTTAAATTAGGAAATTATCACACTGATCCCAATGATACATGATTGCTGTTGGTAGTCCGACTACTATTCACCAACACAGATCTCAATGTGGAATTAGACACTACTTGCATCCAAATTATGGATTCTATAGGTGTTTTTTCTGTCTCCCACATTTTGGGGATGGGGGATGCATAAGAAATGTCCTGATGTCGTTGATATGTTGAGGACAGTTGTCTCCAGTTTGGGACATCTAGATTTTTCCTTGACCCAACCAAGGACGTTTAGCTATCCCCCATAGACATAGAAAATAATTTATTAAAGAAAATCCAGAAAAAGTTCTCTTGTTTTAATAAAATTCTTTGGAGGATCACATCCCCCCTTTCTTTTTGAACCGTGTGGTATCATAAATTTAAAAGATAGATTTCTATATAATTTTTTTTTAATATTTTTGAGCCCCATGTCCCATGTGTTGTCTCCTAAAATTAGAAAAGTATCACAATGATGACAATGATAAGTGATTGCAGTAGGTTGTCGAACTACAATCTAACAGCTGACCTTAAATTTGCCGTCTGACTGTTCACACTTCTCAAGGCTTTAACACATACAAATAACCCTCACAAGCATGTTTGGCTCCAACTTCCTTACAAATTTGCCTTACAAAACACTGTTTCTCACCAAGGATTATGACTGTCACAAGATCAAAGAAGACTGTGTATTTGGTTACTTTCTTTCTAAAAACGTATTACATTCAAACTTGTACACTGATTCTTGTGATCCATACCACCTATAAACCTCCTTCTAACCTCCCAAGGACTCCACAGTCTCAAGGTATGAATAAAACTGTTGTACTGAGAATGTTTTCCTACAAACCCTTAAAACTGGGCAGTCTAACAGTCAATACTGTGTTTTTACTGGTTTTGGACTGTAATTCTTCTCTCCTTCTGCCATAACCCTTCCTCAACATCATGAAAACACTAGAAACTCCCTGCTCACCTTATTATGACTTGATTCAATGGTTTCTTGTTAGCATTAAACAATTTCTTGGTTGTTAACCCCTGGTACAGGGCATGCAAACCGAGAGGAGGATTTCTGTGTTTATTTCACTTTGTTTGAACACTGTGGGAGTTCTTGATGACTCAAATCAATACTGCTGCTTGGGAGAATTTGTACAAATGTTCTAGCTTCATGACATAGCTTATAGTTCCTCAAACAAACATACCAAGGACTGTCAAACCGGATTCTTAGTTCCTAGACCTTTAACAAATCACAAGCAAGATCATTAACCACACCTCCACCTTGATCATGGCACAAACTTAATATTCTTTTAGTCCTAAACTTAATATCTCTTTCATTCATTCAAAGGTACATACTCAACCTTACCTCAGTCTTCATAGTTGTAGACTCCGTGCACATGACTGTCTGTTCTAACTTTCTAACATCTTTCACCTTCTTTCCTGCCCTCCATAAGCCTGCACAGACATCTACACCTGTAGAATCATTCACACATATCATATACAAGTAAGATTTCTTCATAAGATAATCACAGTCATTCATACATTGTTTCATAAGCATTCATCACAGTTTACAAGTGTTACTCAACAAACTTCTTGATTTATTACTCCCTTTGATATTACAAAGCTTCTTGAGCCATATTGGCTCTGACACAGTTTCTTCACCAACCAACCTTTGCTATTACTCACCCACTCTCTCTCATTCGAATAATTCTCATGCTCAAGAGGGATAGAAAGGTGGTTAGGGTTCTAACCATCAAACTCACCATGGTGAAGACAACCATAGTAAAACAACCCATGTGATGTTTATGAGGACATTTTATGAGTTTACAATTGTTTTATGACCTCACTCAAACACTTATTCAACCTAGTTTAACACCTAGACCTATAACCCACCACAAAGACTAGTTAAAACATTTGAAATGTGGTTGTGGAGGGAAACTTCCAAACACCACTTATTATATGCCCAAGAGTCCAAATGGACTAGAAACATATCATCATCCAAATGGACCCTACACAATGTAAGACAACAAGAAAAACCAAAATTGGATTATTTACAAGGATGCTCCTGCATCAATGGGGCAGTTTTTCTTCTTGCTTGGAGAAGGTGATCGAAAAATCACGATATCTTTGGCATACGGTAGAGTTTGGAGCCCTTTTTTGCAAAAAATTGAGCCTAACCCAAGGGTGCAACCTTATGAAGGTTATCTATCACTAGTCAACAAGATATTTGTGGAGAAGGTGATAGATATGCTAATTAATGTAGAACCTTCAATGGGAAAAACTATATGACAAATGCAAGATAGATGCTTTGAAATAGATATATCTATTGACATTTTTTAGATAAGCTAAATGGAAGATATTTTTACTTGTTATGCTAATAGGTGTAATTTTGAACAACTTATCAAAAATGGACTTCATCATTTTTGCTCGCGCAAGACTAAGTTAGCCTTTCGCAGAGTGTAGTCACGCAGTGTTCTGTGGGTTCCCCTAACCCGCGGGACAAGGGAGTGTCAAGCAGGGACTTAGGCGAATTTTTGGCGGAGATAGTGCTTCACGGAGTGTGTTAGACCTTCACGGTATTAAGGAAGTCAATCTTCTGTAGATACCGGATTAGTCTCTCGTGGGTAAAGACAAGTTAGAGCACCGCAGGGTTACTCGCTTGTGAGAAAGGTTAAAATTGTCCAAGGATAGGATCCAAAAAGCGAACAAAGAAATGAGAAACGTAGTGCTTCACGGTATGGAGAAACACAGTGTCACACAAACTTAAAACACATAGCATTCTGCGGAACCAAGGATGAAGTCCTCCAAGTCAAAAGCCGCGATGCAGAGGAAGAAGGTGCGTAGTGCACCATATGGCAGAGGAAAAGCAAGTTCAAATGCGACTAAGGTTGGAAACCACGAGATATTAACTTAGTATTCTGTGGGTTTCTCAATTAAATTGTTTTCGCGGGTTCTCATGGAGTCGCGGAGCGAAGGAACATGGTTGTGTAGACACTAGAAAACACACCTTGTGTATAAGGTCCCTTAGTCAAAAGCACAAAAAAATCTTAAAACACAAAATAGACTAAAAAAATCGATTAAAACACCATAAAATGGAGCCAAAAAAAACCTCACCACTCACTTATTAATACTCACCCACTCACATTTATTTTTTTCCCGTGAAACCTACCCATATGCATGCCTAACGTACATTGCACCCTTGTGTGTCTCATTCCCCTATACACTCAAAATCTATAAAACCAACCTCACCCCCATCATTTCATCTCTCTTATCAACTCTTGGGATGACTCTTAGTACACAAATATTATACTTGAGTTTTCTTTCTCTATTGCTCGCATATCTCGGTTTTACCGGTTTTGAAGAAGGGAAGACAAAACACAAAGGATAGATCTAATGAACTAAAACATTGTTTTAGCGATATTCCAACACAAGTGGGAATCGTAAATGCAATTGGATTGCAATCTTCATGTGATTCTCAATGAAATGTAACTACAATTTTCCAGTGATCTGAGTTAGGTATATTTGTCATTTCCTTTACTGTGTTGTCATTTTACATCAATAAAATGTCTTTTATCTCCTTAAAAGGGTTAAGGATCTGATCGAGGCAGGTCTAATAACCACCAAAGATAACTAAAAATTTTCAAGTGTGTTTGTGTGTAGGTTTAGATTCAAATCTAAAGAGTTTTACCCACTTTATTCAATGAAAGAAACCACAATAGTCCCTCTCTTAACAATGATATCATAAGCCCATTCTATTTTTAGTAGCATTGATTTGGTTGTTATTATTTGATTTGGTTATTGTTATTGATTTAGTTATTCTTATTATTTAAATTCACATCGTCTATCACACCTACACGCCTTGTTGTTCTTACACATGGGCCTCACAAGATTCCTCCACATTCAATTACACTTTCCAATCATTCCGATTTTCTCCCACATTTTCATATGTTGGACACTCATTCTTACATATCTCTTCCTAATTAATGTCACCTCCGCGTACTCCCATTGTTGTACCACTTTTGGAACTTTCTTTCACATTCTCCTGCTTTATCCCACCTATTCTTATTATTTGAATTCACATCATCTATCACACCTACACGCCTCGTTTGTTCTTACACATGGGCCTCACAAGATTTCTCCACATTTAATTACACTTTCCAATCATTCCGATTTTCTCCCACATTCTCATATGTTGTACACTCATTCTTACATACCTCTTCTTAATTCATGACATCCTACGCTCATGCCACCTATTCATCACAAGTTCAAACCTTTGGATCTCTCGCTTCCTTCAAAAATCACTATATTTTCCACACCCCATCCACATGATATCATACCTAACACCACGCTTCATATCACTCTACTATCTACCATTAGTTTATTCTCATATCCTCGACCATCGAACATTCTCGCATATCCACTGCATTCATCACATTTCTTGTGTGTTTCATCTCTACACTCATGTTGTTCACATATCACCATTCTATGGCTTATGATTGGCATTCTTACTTCACTTATCATCAATGTCATCCCCACCACTCCCATCATTTACCTCATCCATCACTTGGTTTTATACATCATGTCTCTCACTCACCTAGTGCCTATACAGGCACTGGGGGGACTTTCATTTGGCTTCACGATACCACATTCTACATGCTCCATGCACTCAACTTCTCTTCATGTAGCCTAGATTCAAAACACGACCTGATTCTTCACACAAACACACACACACATCCACTTTCACACAACTAAACAACATTTCAAAAATCCAAAAAAATCTATATATTCCAAAAAATTGCAATAAATAACGCTTGCCCATGGATGTTATTCCGCATTGGATACACTTCATTTCATTTCATTCCAATTCTACATTGACATTTCATTTACAGTTTGTTCACATTCCATGTTTTGTTTTATTTCACAACTTTTGGTGAACACTTTGATCATCTTGTTGTCACATTTTGTGAGTCAATAGTCTCTACTACAATTGTTTGAACTTGGTCTCTCCTACTTGGTGAATTAAGAATGAATGTCCTCTTTGAGATCCACACACGCTTACACACTTAAAAAATTGTCTTGAATACCATGCCCGAGGCATTATTTGTTGATGCTTTCCAATTTTCATCTCCGTAATCACTTCCACTCCCTCCACTAAGCCCCTTGTAGTTTTAAACCCCTTTGCAAACCAAGAGAGTTGATATCATGTGAAAAAAAATCAAAAGTAATTAAAATTGCAAAATTCAAAAAGAAAAGCAAAAACAATATCAAATACTCTTTCTCAAGGGTCTTTCCAGTATCTCTACTAGGGCTATGGATGTCTGGCTGACAGTAGAGCAATGTTGTGACTAGAATCAAATGTACCTCCATTAGGGCTATGAAAACCTGGTTGGTAGTGGAGCAATGCATGACTTACAATTAATCTCCATCTCATACTCACCAATCACCTATTTCACTCACACCTACATGTTGGCTCGTGTTTTCACTCATTATCTCACAGGTCTTTATTTCCAGTCAATTAACTCTCACACACACACAGGATCTCGATGAGTCATAGGGATAGTATGTCACCTTGTGGGGTTTAGACTTTGTTCAAGCTTTCATTTTAGTGTGTTCATTATCTCATGTTCGTGTCTTCAAGTTCATTATGTGTTCACCATCATGCTTGTCATACAATCATATTCATATGCCAACCACCCTCATAACTTGTACGTCATCCCAATAAGCGGATCATAATGTGTGTTTGTAATTCACCGTCGTTAGACAAACATCCTAGGGACATCCACTACTTCTACACACCTTTGTGCTCATTTTTATTTTTCATGGCATTTGGTTTATCATCACATTATTTCATTGTATCATCCTATGTATTCATAAACACCATCATTCTCACCTTTACAAAAATTCAAACAAATTGGAAAAATTAAAAAAAAATCCAAAACCTAACCTCACCCCATCCTACCGCACACCTAACATTCTACCCACATTGACTCACATCGACAATTCACTCTAGTAACTCCCAAGTCGTTCTACCCTCGAGATCAACTCTCTCACACCCTTGACCCCCATCTCCATCCCTGACTTCCATACCCAACTCGATCACAACCGTGACCAAACCAACCCTTACCTCACAATTCCATGCAACTCCATATTCATTCACTTCAAGCTCCTACCTCACTTCCCCCAGCCTAGAGAGCCACTCATCCCTCCCCGATCGACTCTCTCCCTTCACCTGAGTCAACTGTGCAACTGACTCATTCCTGCTCGCTCCTACCCACACAACGTACCCTCCCTTCAGCTTGCTCAGGCATTCCCACACCCCTATTCGTCTAACTCCCATCTCCCACGAGCTTCGTTCCCCCTGCTTGATTCCTTACTGCCCCATCGACTCGTTAGTGTCCTGGCCTAAGCCTACCACTCCACCCCTGATCCTTACCTACTTTTCCCTACTAAGAGAGTCACAATAGATGACTCACCACTTAATCACCCCATCTACCTTCCCAAAATGCCCACCTAGCTTCCCCGCCCCTTGCCCAAGACCTGACTTTGAAACTCACCCCCAAGCCTTCCCTCCCACACCCACTCCTGATTGCTCGACCTCTAGTCTCACACCCCCAACGCTTCACATTTCCTCACCCACTTATCTCACGTAGATACCCCCTCAACCATACCATAAATCATGCTCACTCACTTTACCTCCCCTACACCGACTCCACTCCACCTCCCAGACCTAAACTTACCCCATGAGTCACAATAACGACTCGCCCCTTACTCACCCACCCTATTTAACCCTGGCTTGCCCAAGGCTTTCCCTCATGGATCATCCCCTATACTTCTAATCGAATACACAACTCTCTTCCCTAACTCGCTTATCCGAGATGCCAAGCTCCCTTCCCTTCACGCTCACACCTTGTGCATATTTTTCACTGACCATAGCTCACTCGTCCAGTATGCACCTACCTTACCTTGCTTAAAACCTCAAATCCTTTCACTCCTTTAGTGAGCATTGAGCTTGCTACAAAACCTTTGACCCCTTTTCCCACCCCAGATCAATGACCCTATGCACCCAACCTGCCCTCACAATCATGACCCATGTGACTTTCCATCCCAATCTTCATCTCCCTAGCTCACCTTCGGTCGGCTTACTCGCCAAATCACGGAGCTACTCACCCACCACCCATCTAAGATTCTCCCTAAGTTGCATCACCTCCTAGTCATGAGAGTGACTTGCACCCAACATGAGCCCCTCCCCTGCGCTCACCCCAGCTCACCCTAACCATGTTCAAACCCACAACTACTTCTCACCAATGCATGATCCCTCACATTTAACTCCAACACAGTAGCCAGACTCAGATAATCTGTCCAACTCACCCAGCTCGCTCAGCTCACCAACTAGATCACCAGCTCCCAAGATAATTCACTAGCTATCTCACCTACCATCTTGCCCTGATACCAACTCCTCGAGCTAGACCTTTTAAGTCTCACTTGCTCCCTATCACTTGACTCGTTCACAATTAAGTCACCTCGCTCGACTCACTCGTCCAACTTAGCTGCCTCACTCAACTCAGTTCCCAGCTCACTTACCTACCTCACCCAACTTGTCAGGTCACTCGCCATCTCACCCATGTTGCATCACTCATTTCGACTGACCCTCCTAGCTCGTTCGTCATCAACTTACAATCAACCAACTCAAATTATTCACCCCATGATTTATCAATGCTTACATGCACTCTTGTACATACCACTCATCACTATTTCACATGCACGTGACTTAGGAAACACTATCTTGCTTTTTTACTTTCACTCCGCACACATTTTTCCAAGGATCAATTTCTATCATCTTGAAGTGCCACTTTTCGTCTCGTGTCATGTTGTGGCAACCTGTAATTCCAAAAATTGTCACTTTAGGGGGGAATCATGCATAACCCTTCTTGTTAGATATTATGATGTCTAATCCGTAATAATCAATCAATTAAATCTATATTCTCTGACCTCATGAAATCAACCTATCGATCCTTTCACAAACTTTGACAGAAGTAGCCCTTCGATAGCATTTTTAGGTTCATGTCTATCTAGTCAATCATCTAAGTCACCGTGACTATGGCAACCAGTGTCACAGGGTTAGATAACCCCTATCTTATCTTCAGTTTTTACGCTACATCTTGCCTACTGTAACATACATACCAAAAATGTGGAAAAATATAGAAACTATAAAATGCACCTTGCGCATAAGGTCCTTTATTTGAAAACATAAAAAACATCGTAAAACAACCAAAAAATCATTAAAAAACCCATAAAATGGAGCTAAAAGACACCTCATCACTCATTTATTAACAATCGCCCACTCACATTTCATTTTGTACCATCACACCCACCCATGTGCATGCCCAATGCACATTGCACCCATGTGTGTCCCATTCCCCTATCACTCCAAATCTATAAAACCACCCTCATCCACATCATTTCATCTCTCTTATCAACTCTTAGGTTGGATCTTAGCGCACAAAGACTATACTTGAGTTTTCTTGCTCTGTTGCTCGCATATCTTGGTTTTGCAGGTTTTGAAGAAGAAAAGGCGAAGTTTTTAGTAAGAATAACATCTTTGTAATGTAAAAACATTAGAGAACTTATTTAAAAAATTTAAATAATAGGGGATGTCCCCTCCAAGCCCCAAGTCCCCGCAACGTTCGAGATGTCCAGGATATCACCAAACTCTAGGTGGCGTGTCACTGCATAACATTGGCTAAAAGTCTTGGAATTTTGTTGATGTTGGTGGGGGAATGACGGTTGTTTTTAGTGTAGGATGGTAAGATCTTTGGCGATTTTAAGCTTAATATGGATGAGAGCTATGCCAAATTCCTGGATGGCAGTTTGAATGTTACCTTAAGAGATTTTCAAGAATCTTCTTCTCACTAAATATCTGTTACATACAGAAAAAATTGCTTAAATTCTTTTTGCATTGTGGTGAACTGTTATGTTAGCGATGATTATCTTGTGGCAAGTAAGGGAAGTAATATGGAGAAACAAGTAGGCAAGGGGTAACAACAACATGTTTTAAAGAGGCATATTTGTACATTTCAAGAGTATCCTAAAGCTAAAGATCTTCCTCTTGATACAGGTGTGGATAATGTGATATAACTAGAATAAGCCACTCTATTATGATGATATCCCCTTTCATACAGTTCAAGTTTCTAAAATATGGGATTGGAAGGATGGGATAGGAGTTAATTGATTGGGGTCATTCAATGCCTTACGAGAGTCCTCTTGATGTGCCAACAGTGTTATAAGGATGATGGTTCTGTTTGCACGTGTATTGATTGTGAAAGATTTGCATGCTTTCAAATAGATTTCCAGTGCAGCAGTTTGTGCCCTAACAAATGAATTGAAGGGTGCAATTTTTTTCCAAAGACTGATATGGGTAAGTGCCAAGGGGTTGCATAAAACAAATTTTCACACCCATGAAGGGTATTATGAATTCCTGAACATACCTTTTGGAATTGCCAACACCTTAACAGCCTACAAACCAAATATGAAAATGATATTTCTTCCTCATTTTTTGTAAAACTATTCGTATGTTCTTTACTGACATACTTGTATTGCTATGTACGATAATAGCATTTAGTATCTCGAAATGGCCTTGGAAAGTTCAAGATAAATCAATATTTTTGTAAGAGTTCCAAGTACACTTTTGGGGCCATAGAGCTGTAGGCAAATTAATCAATTTGAGGGTCTAATGGATATCAAAAAGATCTATGGCAATTTAGAGTGCCCAACTCCCAAAATTGTAATTGATCTTAGAGATACAATGACAACTTAATCCACCTGCACACAAGACAGTAACTAAAACATGTTTGGTTTGCTATGAGTGGAGACATCACAAACCATGTTCTGCAGAATGATATCCCTTGATGTTTATCATCATAAGGCATCACCAATCTGGGACTTCAAATTTACTCTGTTTCCATCACCTGACCATTAAACAAGATTGCAATTAAAGTGCCTTAATAAACTACTCAAAGTACATTTCATTTATTTGCAATACATTTGCATTCAATTCTTGCTACCATCTGTTATGTTACTATTAGCTTATCCTCCATCCATTCCCCATGATATTTTTGGGTTATATCTCACTCATGTCATCATTTGCATGAGTGTTGTACTATATTCAATCATGCCATTATCCAAAATAATGCTAGCCTATATATCAATCATGCTACAATCCATAGTATTGTTGGCTCATATTCAATCGCACCACCATCCATGAGGTTGCTGGCTTATATATCAATTACACCGTCATCCATGACTGTTGGCTCATATTCAACCATTGCAGCATCCAAGGTATCGTTGGCTTATAGATCTGTAATGCAGCCATCCATAGGGCTGATGATATTGAATCTTGCCACCATGCACGGGAATGTTGAGACATATGTAGCCACAATTTTTTTGTCTCATTTACTGATCTTGTGAGCATCCATGGCACTGTTGGTTCATATTCAACTCTTCCATCATGCAACACTCCCCTTGGTGCCATTGATAATAAATGCACATAAACAGGGCTATAGAAAATTCTATGAAAGGCACTCACATGCATTGCAAATGCAAGTGTTTGGTCTCTCTACATTGGTGTTCCATAGAGTCTCAGATTGGGGGAACAGGTCTCGGAGATGGGGGGACCAAGGGCCTAGGTTTGGTTACAATGACAGAAATATATGTAGTACTTGAAAAATTAGTTATAAAAACATGTATAAGGAACAACAAATGAAACTTTGAAATACTAAACACATTGCATTGAACAATGAAAGAGCCAAATATCAATAGATTAATATGTAATATTTATATTTTAAATGATGATTACATTCAAAATTCAAATATAGTTGGCCAATGGCCTAATGCCTCTAACGAGTCTAATCATCCCCAAAGTCTGCACTGAACTCCTCATCACTCGAATTGCTAGAATCCTCAAGGTTGAAAACTTGAAACTTGAACGGTTGAGTAATGAAGACTTGGCACTTGCTCTAACTCTCGTTGTTACTCGTTGCTGATGTTGTTCCTCTTATTTGCTAATACTCTCAGTCTCGCTCGCTAATGCTCTCACTCTTGCTTGCTAATGCTTTCACTCTTGCTTTGAATCTTTGATTGTGATTTAGAGCGAGGGTGTAAGTCTTATTTATAGTTCTTTTTGGAGTGCATAGGGGGTGTTGGGGCCCATTGAGTATTTGGACTAGGGTTGGGAGTCTTTGGGACTGGTCGAGAGACTTCAAGAAGTCTTTGGGATGTTCCCGAGTCCCCAAAATGGGGGGGTGTCTCAAAAACGTCCTCTCTTTGAGGGAAACGTTTTGATGATCACCCCATCTGACTGGTGGTGGGGGGGGGACGTTTCCCAGCCATCCCCAAGTCTCAGAGATGTCTCGAGTCTCCGAGATGTCACTTTCAAGGAGGGGGGTGCATCCCTGTGGAACACTGCTCTACATAAACTTCTGCAAGTTTATATAAGAAGAAAGAAGATTATGAGAAGACGAGTAAGAATGCCAATGCAAAACAATGCTCCTCAAGCTGTGGTGACAAGGACCAAATTTCCTTTAAGAGAGGACCAGCCTACAAGGATTGAGGATGATGTACCAACAAGGGTGGCGACCACAAGAGAGCTGTCAAACCTGCACGCCCAGCAACAAGGAGTGCACCATCTCAGAAATTTGGTTCAAAAGGCAAGTAACTCTTCTTCATTTGTCTTTCACTATTCCAGGTTTAGTGTACCCCTCCCTCCCTCCTTGGAATCCCCAACCTACACGTCCTCCCTGCTGCTGATCTTGGCACCCAACATCATTGTTGGAATTTTGGTTTCAATACGAGCTTAAGATTCCAAGAGCTGAATAGCCTAGATCCTAGCATGTATCCAGAGAAACAAATCTCTTGGAGGTATTCTTGCATGGTTTCCAAGTGTTGTCATTGACCCTTCCCTCTCCCAAATAGGCTTTACTCAAACACATCATGAAAGCTTAAATTCACATCAGCAAGCTTGTGTTGAAAATAATGAAAAGTCTTATCTTATTCCTGCCTTTCAAACAATCACTAAGAGTATCCTTCATGTTGGAAAAAAGATAGATGAAAAAGGAATGGACATCACCATCATGGAAAAACAGAATTCTCTACTTGATGAGATAAAAAAGACTGTATCCATCTGTAGGATTGCATCCAACAGCATAACGATAGCATAAACTGTCTGTTACAACTTTATGGAACTTTGAAGCAGAATGTAGGCAATTGAGCTGGCTGAGGACATGAAGCAAAACGTTTAACAAGCAAACAACAAGAGATAGGCTGTCCAGCCTAAGAGCTCTGCTGAAGGGACGATAAAATGAGGTTCATGGAACACCACTCTCTTCTGACCTGGCCCTGCTTATGGTGCTCCCACCAGGACTCCTTATGAGGCTGAACAATGGAGTGTGGAAACAAATGCAATAAACTGGATTTCTCAGATTTTTTGCAGTCCCATGAAAGTGGCAAATCCTTGATCACAACTTCAATGAGGAAATTACTTGGTTTGTACACGGTCTGTAGAAGCAGATATGCAATAGACACTAGTAGTGCTGTTCAAGTTTCAACCGTCCTTTTTGGTTGCCCATCAATATGTATAAATATGGACATTTTGTAGAATGGTATAATTAGCTATTTCCTTGCTGGTGTTAATCTTTAGCTTTGTATGGATGTTCTTAGATGTGAACTTATGATGTAAAGCTGCTCCATTCCAAGCCGCAGATCACCCTTCGGTGTGGCCTGATGTTTTGTGTTCACACTTTAATTAAAATTATTCTCATTTTATTCGGGGAAAAATGTTAAGTCCTAGTATGGGTGTTAACATAGATATTAGAGGCGCTTTGAGAAAGGACTTTCCAACGTCGTCATATCACTGAATAATCTGGCTTGATAATGTGCTGAAGGAAAAAAATGTGAATAGAACAAGAAGAGTAGCCTGTTATAATTTCAAACAGGTCACGACATTTTGCCTTTTCTTTCTGTGGCTAATATTGGTGAAACATTCGTGTGGACAGGATGGGGTCTTCAGGGTGGCAAAAAATTCCAAATTTTGGGGACAACGAGGGGACGACAAGGGGATGGCTGATATTTTTTATATAAAAAATTCATATTTATTACAAATATGACTTGAATAAACCAAGACTTAAAGCTGAAAGCCTGAAGGCTCAAATCATCAATCCAATTATTCATCACATAAGCCAAAATACTATATTTATTATTCATATTTCAAATTACTTTAACACATGAGAAGAGTACATGTCATAACTAAAATGACAAAAACTAAAACAGAGGCCAAAACTCAATAATCAGAGTCATTCTTTGAAGGAATACTCACAAACCGCTCCTCCCTAGAACTATCTCCATCATCTTCATTCTGGAAGGGGATCCCAATCAATTCCAATTGCTCATGATATTTGTCAATCTGCCTCAAATCCTTAGGATCTACATCCCACCGTAATGTTTGCCTTTCCTTTACTTGCGTCTTGCAATCCATGAGACATAACAAGCTGTGTATAGCAAAAAATTTTCTGTGCTCTTCGAGGTAAGTATATTATGTTCCTCTTAAGAGTGGGTCCACCCATATATGTTGACCAATTACTATTAGAAACAAAGGAACGAGAAACTTGAGAAAGAAGATGAATGACAACTGTACACAACTAATCTTAGAGGCCCATACAATCGCCACGACCTCACATGACTCACGTGTGCCAATGTGTTCCTCTATCTTCACAAAATTTTTGTAGCTCTCAAGATTAACAAACTTGAGCCAATCAATTTTGACCTATGAAGCATCCTCTCTATTATACATTTTTTTCAGGGCTTTCAAGAAACCCTTCCTCACCTCCTTGTCATCAACATGGGAAAATCCTTGCCAGGCCTTTCTATATACCATTTAAGATTTAGTGGATATGTGGCCATTTGTAAAGGGGTATTCAACTTCTCCCACGTCTACTCAACAATGGGCTGAATGTGTTGATAGTAGAACTCTAGGGTGGGGTCCCTTTACTGAATAATGACCTTCATCTGGCCAAGCATACTATCAATACACTTTATATCTTACCGAGGTTAGGGCTTTCATAATCCCTCATATTTGATCACATTAAAAATTGGAGATACAATCGATGCATGATGTATCTCACATTTTTCCAAAATGTGTCTCTCACCACCACGTTTTCACCATTCTTCCCCTACTTCTATCCTGGACACCTCCCACTTAATCCACCAGTGTGATTTCATGATCATTCAGTTGTAGGGACTCTTGCATTTCAAATCTATCCAACAAAATATAGTAAGAAGCAAATCGTGTGTCCACAAGCTTGAGGAATTCCTTCCTCGAAAAGCTACAAAAGAGTGTTAATGATGTATGGTGGTTGCATATGAATATCTACACCTCTCTAGCCTTCTACCACTACATTTTTGACCCAATAAATTTTTCCAATGTCTTTCAGTGCATTGTTCATGGCATGCACATAACATGGGGTGCAAAATATATGTTGGTAGTGAGCCTTAACAAGCTTACCTACTACTTTGCACACATGTAATGTTGCATCTATAACAATCTATACAACATTAGTAGAGGCCAACCTCCTCGGTGACATCTCACAAAATGAAAAATTGAAACTTTGCATCTTCTTCTTTCTCAAACATTCGACAAACTTCAAGAAGTAAGGACCCTAAACTTTACATTAACAATGATATTGATGAGTATGTGGTGTTTAATATCATTTTTTCCCATCCATGATATGTTGCAACCATGAGAGACCCATGTGCACCTCATCTCCTCCATCAATAAGTTAACCTTGGAATAATTCCTATCCAATATTGTGGTCCTTAACTTCTTGTCTCCTGGGGGCACATAACCTACACATGCTTTGGCTGCCTTAGCTACAATCCTAGTTATAATAAGGGGAGAGAGCAACATGAAATGTGGATGCCAATGAAATAAATGAATTTTTTGATGGCATTATCAACTCTCTCCTTAGGCCTTTGTATCATACATATCCACAATTGGATTGGGGCCACAACCTTCCTCATTCCCCTAGTACTAAAAGTATTCACTTCAGTTATCTCAAAACTTTGTAGTATTTGAGAAAGTCCACTCTTAGAAGTTCTCTGAGTAGCTAACTATGGGTGCCATTAACCTGAATTGTTGAACTTTCTCTGTGGCATCTCCATTAAACAACCTCACTATCTTTGCCTTGTCTTCAAGTGATAGTTATACACTAAGGCCAACACGTTTACCTAAAATGTGCAATAAGTGTGCATTCAATCGCTAGTAATGCTACTCGACCTAGTCAATGAGCATATATTGCACTTCCATGTTTTAGTCCCCCCTAAAACGTTTGATTTGAGACCCACAACCCTAACCCTAAGTTACTGTAGTCTGGGTTTTTTTTCCCGAAATGGTCCTCTAGCACTCTATTTATAAATCTTAAATGTAGGGGCAGTTAACCCTTGTCATGTCATTTCACAATATGAAAATTCAAAACAAGAGTTACCAGGTTAGTTCAATCAAGGGTTAGAATTCGAGAGCACTAGCAAGGAATAGGTTTCAACAATGCAAGGTTAGGGACATGCATTGTCAATAAGTCCCATGCAACGTTTCAACGAATTAGGCATGGTCCCAAGTATATTCATAGGTTTTGAGCCACTGTCCAAAAACTGCTTTACGTGTAAGTTTTGATCTGTAATTGTACAACGTTGGTCAATGGCCAACCTACTCAATAGTACATTAACATTAGCAAGGAAGAGGGAATATTAGCAATAAGCAGCAACTAGAGTTAGAGCTAGTGCCAAGTTTTCATTGCATTGAGCCAATGTCCAATAGTTGAAGTAATTTTGAATGTGTATCATCATATATGAATATAACTATAGGGGATATATCTAATATTTGCCCACCCATCACTTGATCAATGCAGTAATGTAATTAGTATTGTATGGACTATCATTTCCTCCAATTAGTTAATTAACCTTATATTATAGTTCCTATCTAACTAATTATGGTTCAAGAATAGTTATAGTGTCTATTAGGTTGCATACATCCTGCACCCCGTCTTAATGGCTATAATTAGTTATCGAATCTTCTTGATTAATATTGTAGCAATAATATGAAATACAATTGGATATGGAGGTATACTAAGAATAATTAACTAATATATTAAGGCAACGATCCTCCATTATGAATTATTATACTATGTTCAATATTTGATTGAGGGCTATTGGGTCTTCAGATTAGGGGCTAATCGATCTTCTTCCCTACTACCAATAACATCCACATTGCTAGTCATGACTTATCATATATATCGCTGTCGCAGTATTTTGAAAAAGTAACTCTTAGAACTTATTGAAACTATTAGAAGGCCGCTGCCAATGCCACTATAACCTTTTGAACGTTCTTGATATTTCCATTAAACTAACCTCACAACCTTTTTGTCTCATCAAGTGTATGGTTGTCCACAAACACATCCAACACCCTTCCTTGCGATGTGCAATAACTGTACATTTAAACTCTGGCTAATGCTTGCCTTATCAAGTCAAATAAACAGATATTGCATTTTCCATGCGTTTAGTCCCCTAAAGTGTTTGATTTTGGGACCTTCAATGACTCAAGGCGAATTGTTTCAGAAGTTTTTTTTTTTTTATGTCAAATGGTCCCTTGGTTGCATATTTGCTCAGCATCTTAGAGGGAGCAGTTAAACATACCTGTACACTTGGCCATGTGAACTGTCAGTTTGAGGTTGTCAATTGCCTTTTTCTCCTTGCATACCACTGACCCATCTCATCAGACCCATTTAAATTTCACATTCAACTTCATATTCACTTTCTGAACTCATTTTGGACAGCTAGCAATAAGTAAAAAAACAATATAACTATTCTAATTGTCTGATTTTCATTGTGGATAATGATAAAAACGAAATAAAAATAAGATAGAATTTCTAACTAATTCATAATGACAATGGACAAAAACAAAAGCTAAAACCAATAACAACTAATAACTAATCCCTATTTTGCATTTTTGAAACTAAAAAATTAAAATAAAACACACAAGCTTAACCCATTGTGCATTTTGGGGGTTGGGGGAGGTCAAATGGCAGAACAACAATGCCCTGCCCTTCTTTAAGTTTTAACCCACTTTGCATTTGGAAATTAAAAAAAACAACAATGTGAATGCACTTGTTTAACCCACTTTGCATTGGAAATAAAAAAAAAATATAGCAAGGGATCATTGTACGTACCTCCTGCTAATGCTCTTCATCTTCTTCTTCTACTCTTATTTCTCTGCTTGCTCTTCCTCTTTAGTTTAGTGTGCACTGTGATTAGAATGAGTGCGAGTTGTGCTTTTTCTAAGTTTTTTTGGAGTGTTTCAGGGTTAGGGATGTAGAATAAATCTTAAAATGAGGATAGGAATAAGTTCTATATTTTAAAAGTGTGATGTTTTTTTATGTTCAAAAGTGTTGTGCTGCAGGGGAAGCCAAAACTTCCCTCGACTGTCTCAGGGATGTCACGACATCTCCTTTTGTGTGAAGCACCCAGAACATCCCAGATGCATTCTTGAAACTCAGGGAATGTCTTTGGGACATTCCCCTTTTTTGTCTTATAAGTCAGGACGTGGGGGGGATGCCCCCAAGCACCCAAAAAATCCCAGACATCATCGACGGCTTGGGGATGGGGGGTGCATGTCCTCGTTTAACATTGCAACTTAGGTGTGGATATTAGATCAATACTTGCAAAAATAGAAGCTATTTGTGTATGAAAGTAAGAAAATGACAATTTGGAAAGTCCTCCTTTTACCTGTGTATGACTAAGAGATGTTTGAAGTCACACATGTACTCTAGTGTAGGTAATATTTACTTTGTGCCTGATTTAGTGTAAGACATGACTATAATTGCAACCCATTTTTATTCAATCATTTAAAAAAAAAAAAAATCTTGTGCAATAGAAAAGGGGGAAACTGATAGCAAATGTGCATATCTATATTAATTATTATAAGTTATCCTAACTGCTAATGATTTATTGAGGACACCAATTTTAGGTTGGATGGACACTGTTTCAGCATGGACAGTGCTGTAAAGTGCATATGTTAGCTAGTAAATTCCAATCATATAATAATAGAGAATATGCAAAAACTAAACAAGTAGAATATTTCACACAACAAAAGAGAAGGTAGGTCGTAGTGTGTCTTAATATTCAATTTATCACAATATAGAAGAGTACCCTTAAGGTAGGCCAAAACAAGGAATCATTCCAAACATCTTTGTTATAAGAGCCCAAATACAATTTAACATTGTTTCATGATTCTTTACAATGATAGTTGTTTCTATTTATAACATCTTATAATAATCCTAGGGGCAAGGGTTGCTACGTTGTTAACCTATGGTGTGTATTGGGATATTTGTGACCGATTTGTGGCACACATAGCCTTTTTCTTTCATATGATAATAATTGCATATTCTATTCTTATTATAAGATTGTGGAGGTTGCCCTCTTGAAGTGGCTTAGTCAATGATTCTAGTATTTTGCTTTGCTTTCAATCATATAGTGTGAATTTGCTTTATTTTTCTCTTATTATTGTGAGTCGTTACTATTGTTTTGCTATTGATATCCATATTGCTATTCATTGCCATGATTTTTCTTATCTAATAATTTCATTACAAGTTGTATCAGAGCTTCGATTTGGGAAAGATTTCCGCGGCACATTTTTTCTGGTCTAGCTTAGTGCCTCTTTTGTCTTTTTCCTATTGGAGGATAACAAAAATAAATCTTTTCATCTGGAAAGAATTTAAAGTTTTTGTTTGCACTAGCTAAATTTAGTTTTTTAACAAAAATGTTTTGAATTTTTTCACACCCTTGCGCAATATAGTATTCGTTGGAATTGCCTTGGCAAGATGATTACAATGGTATAAGCCTTTGTGAACCCTAGTATTTTTTGTTATTTTAGTATTTGGGATTTTTCTACCCTTGTGTAGTATAACAATCGTTGGAATTGTCTCGGTGAGACATTCACAACAATGTAGGCCCTTGATACCCCTATTTTGATCTCCAATTAACACTAAACCCTAAACCCTAAGATTCTTGGCATGGGAGGACCAACAACTAGAGGGGGCAAGGATACAATCGCTCAGATCAAGGCTCTTGATAAAGAAGAGGTAACTACATTTGGTGGAACTTTTGATACGGGGATTTGTTTTTGATATATGACAGTGATCCAAATTTAGGGTGATGTGCACAACTTGCAGTTTGAAATGGCCAAAAAACAATATAACTCGGTGTTTGGATCAACTTTTATTGACCATCAATTCGTTGGTAACTGCCTAAACAAATCGGCAAAACCAACCATAGTTCACCAATGCCCAACCCTGCCAAATGGGATCTTTTAGCCAGGCCAGTCCAAATCCCGATACAATGCAGCCTCAACTCATGGCTTGCTCCAACTCGGGGCTTGGTAATATGCTACCAAAAGTGGAAATGTGGTTGATAGGAAATGATCCGGTCACTTGGATCAACCAAATGGATAATTTCTTGATTTACATCAGATCACATGTGGACAAAAGGTTGTAATGGCATCATTATATTTATAACTTGAGCAATTCATTTGGGATTGGTGGTTGTGTGCTCAAACGAAGGGTCGTAGTGTCACCTAGTCATTTATTACTAATGTATTGCAGGTGAATTATTGCATGAATCTGATTGAGAATCACTTCGACCAAGTAGTGAAATTGTGATAAACAGGATATGTCAGGTATATATCCAACAATTCCAGAACTATCCTTGCGAGAGTGGAGACAATCATAGATGAAAACTTAAATGGTTTCTTGACGGGCTCAAGGATCACATCCGACACAACACACATGTTTCATCCAAGTACTGTATGAGTCCATTATCGTGGCATGCAAGGTGAAGGAAAGAGCACTGGTAAACAAAAGACAACATTCACAAGTATAGGAGATTGAAACACTAGCAAAATCATTGATGTAGTCACCCCTGCAATTCTCTTCCTTCATGCACCTATTTTGGCAACTTTTGCTTGTATCACTTCTAAGACTGTTTCTAATTGTCAAGTTGTTATTAAGATCCTTCAATGTCACCCTTAAGAGATTGAACCCTATTTGTAAACAACCACAAATACCTACCCTGTTCCAACAATCTCATACAATGCCAATGTACTTTTCAATTTGATCCAATATCATGGAAATATGTTTGACAGTCATCATACCTCTTATTGCCTTCACTAGCCCTTATTGTATAAGCTTCTATTCTAGTTAAATCCCAACATATTGTCTTCACAACTCCTCCATTGTTATGCACCTTTATTACATGCTTATAATTGCATAAGACCAATCACCAATTGGTTTAGAACTCAAAAGTTTATCACTGTACACTTAGTTGTGCTCGAACTTGCTTTATCATGGTCTCAAACAAGGTGCTTAGGGACGGTCATAGGTAGAATGACCTATAGAAGTATCTATTGGATTTTAGGAGTTTCCTTGGAATCCTCTTGCCTCTCTAGATATGCTCCCCAAGTTTGAAGGTCCAACTCTTCTTATAACTCTCTTTTCCTTGACCTTTGCACTTTCAGGCTTACTAAACTAATTTAGGCCTGTGACCACACAAATCACCATGGAACTTTGGAAGAAAAGGGTTTCAAGAATCAAATGAGATATTTTTTGATCACTTTCTGAAGGATTTGAACTTCTCAAGAAGATTCAATGCTCAACTCATTACATAGCACCTAGCTCCTTAGTAAATTGTCCTCCAAAAACTAGGCCTAAACTGTGTTTTCTTATCTCAGTCATGACTGTCAAGGTTTTTTCTTCATTTTTCCATGGTGGACATTTAATTTTCTTCAAGAATCTTCTAATACACCTCCGTTCAGACCTCCATGCAAAATTTCAACTTAAAATTTGAAGGTTAAGGGCTCCAAATACCTTGCCCTAGCTCTGGTTCCCTGAGAAGCCCGAGAATTTGTTTTAGCAATATCTTTTAATGGAGATTGATTCCAACTTCTAAATTTTGAGGCAAGCTCTGTTTTTCAAGTGCTTAACATAGTTGTCTTACCAGTAGTACACATTCATTCTCATAAATCCTTATTTGACACAGTTTATCTATTTCCTTCACTGGCAAATCAGGGGTTTAAAGGAACTTTGAGGGTTTAATAAGGATATTTAGACTTAGGGCTTTCAAAATAACTTGCCTCCACGTGTAACCAACCTCTATGCAAACCATAAACATTCCTGAGCCATCATCAAAACTTGGATGAGTCCATCAACCTTAAAAGACTATCATGCATAGACTGTGAGACTATATGAGGCAGGGGTCTGAGTTTTTAATACATTTAACTATGAAGAACAACCAAAATTCAGCCTCTTCCTGCTGGTCTTAAATATTATTCCACCAATTAGAGAACAATGGAACAGAGGGTTACCTAAGGAATACCATAAAACACACAAATAACTTCACTAATCATCACTTTTTCCTCCTTCAACAGTCCAGTTTTGCTTAAGTTTCAAGCTAGTGTATGACTCACCACCTTTTCTTCCTTCATGGATGATATCAAGCAACCCATAATCACCCTCAGAACGTGTACTCAGGTCCTTAACTCATGCACATAGAATGACGTCATGCTTGCACCACAACTTCCTTCTCAGAATGGTACAGTTTCTAAACACAGATTTACATACAAAAACCAGAGCTATCCTCACACAGACATATATTTCATCAAAGGACTCTTTTCACAGACTTTCTTACCTTCTTTCTCGAGAATAAAAAACAACTCTCCACAATGCAGTTTCAACCCTAAAACATCAAGGATTCACAAGAAATATATATAAACCACATACAGTCCCTTGGCCAAGACTGAATTTCTCTTACACAAATCTTTTCTATCAAAGCCTCAACTCAAGTTCTTCTTCTCAATAATCTAAATTTAGTTACATTTTGGGGCTTTTATAGCCTTATAAACAGTTACTTCCCTTTTTGAGGCTTTATTAGCCTTTAAACACTTAACTTTTCCTAAGTACATACCTTAGGTGCTAATCCTAAGTATGACCTACAAACCCTAGGTCTAGAAACATGACTCAAATTAGACCTCCCAGGACATTTAATACCTTATAACACCTATTCCATGCTTAAACAATGACTTAGACTCCCTTTACAGGCCAAAAATCTATCATAATGCTCTTCTAAGAATTTGAATTTCATTTTGGAGGGGAAACCTCCTAGTTTGAATTCCTTGATGACTTAGACCAACTTAAGCATTTAAGTGGAATTATTGGGACCCTATTGACATCCTCTAAACTTTGCCTATCTTAATTCAACCCAAAAATTGCTCATTTTGTACAAAAACCCAAAAATGCTTTGTTGGAGAGAAGATGCTACTGCATCAATCATTCCCTCAGCCTACAAGATTGACTCCTCAACAAATTGAAGAGAAACAATCAAATGGGGTTATGCTTTAATTGTGATAGTGAATACACTTGAGGAATTAAGTGTGCGGAAAGGAAACTGTTCTACTTTGAAAGGGGCCGATGAAGAAGAAGAGGATTGAGAAGTAGCATTTGAGGTTGATGATGAGCTAGAGGTTGAATTAGGAGATACCCAATCAACTATTTCTTCCCATGCATTTCTAGGCATTATCACCCCACAAACCCTCAAGGTAGTGGGTTATTTGAAAACACAGAAGATGACACTATTCATTGACTCGGGAAGTACTCACTACTTAATCAACAATAAGTCAGTTGTGCACTTGAATTGTTTTTTTATCCATCTCTAGAATTTCAAGCCATGATTGCAGATGGTGGTATTATTAGTTGTTCATGGAAATGCCATATTATTAAACTCACCATGGGAGACTGCTGACTAGATAGCTTTATGTTTGTCATTCCCATGGGTGGAGCAAACATTGTGGTGCAAGTCCAATAGCTCACTACCTTGGGAATGATCGAGATGAATTTCCAAGAGCTATTCACTTGTGTTCATTCTGAGGGTGGGGACATTTGAATTGTGTGGTTTTGTGTGCAAAGTCCCCACTATTGATGGGTTCTCGTCATATGCATTAGATTCTAAAAAGGGAATGGATGGGCTTGTTGCACAAGTGTTTTGAGTAGAAGCACAATCAACAAAGTTTCTCATGTTGATAGATCTATAGGTAATTGTGGATGGGCCACTTAGTAGTTTCCAAAGATATGCCAAGAGGAGTACTCGCTAAGTGGGAGCATGATCATGCCTCCCAACTAGTACTAGCGAGCCATCCTCCCAACATCTGACCTTATAGGTACCCATTTGTACAAAAGAGCAAGATTGAAAAGATGGTACAGGAGATGCTAGAGGTGGGTATCCAATATAGTCAGAGCACTTATTCCTCTCCAAGGACTCCTAGCTCATGTGTCCCATACTACATAGAACTCAACAAGCACACCATCAAAGTTAAATTTCCAATTCCTATAATTGATAGTTCATTAGACGAGTTTCATACTTCTATGTATTTTACAAAACCTGATCTACGCTATGCTTATCATCAAATTAGGATTAGAGACAAAGATATACATAAGATAACTTTCAGAACCCCATGAGGGCCACTATGAATTTCTGGTGATGCCTTGTGGCCCCTTATTTATGTCTTTTGTGGCTGCATTTTTTATATTTTTGGAATGAAGATGATTACATGTTATAGCCATATTTATAAATGAGAACTTGTAGAGAACATAACAATATACATGAATTTAGAGTCTCTGCGCCTATTATCGGCTGCCATTCTTTCTTCTAGAGTGAAATGTTTTAGCTAATGATATTTTAAATTTTCCAATATTTGGGTTGGTATTTATTTGGCCTTCTTTTTTTCTTATCCATACAAGATTGTAAACTTCAAGAAGAAAATAATGATTGCAGAACTGAGAACTAACTCACATGAGCTACATAGACAAATAAGTGGACTGACACTCCCGAAAACACCTTTGGAAAAACATTTTTTCAAGTTACACTAGTTAAATGAAATAGAAGACGAAGCTAATTTTTCTTTTAACTTGTCTATTGTACAATGACATTAGAAAGGTTTAGGCTTGGTTTGGTTGTCCTGATTTAAGGTTTCATGTGAATCTAAGCACCCATTGAAACAACTGCATAAGAAAGTAAATTCAGATTTTGACAACCTCAACTTTGTTTGGCCTAATAGGATGTTAAATATCATCTCTCAATTTTGTCTTAGTGTGGGGTTTTCGTTTTCAATGATTTATTATTTTAATCTGTGTATGGTCCCGTTATTTATTTTGTAGGGCATTTCAGTTGGGAAGATGTTAAAGATAGCTAAGGATAGCATAAATAAAGGCTATGAAGATATAAGTGAATTCCATTATCGAGACCATGTTTTTGGGTCTTACAAATCAATTCGGTCTAAAGGACTTTATTTGTTATAATCATCAACAGTTGAATGCATTCTCTATGTTTTAAGATATTAGGTTTCTCCTCATGTTTTGCTGCTGTAAAATTTTCTGAATAAAGTTGCAGCCCAAAAAAGGCCCCATTTAAGTTACTTCTCCATTCTGTGCACTCATCTTTACTGCAGCACACCAATGTGGAGTAGTTTATCGATATGGGATGAGTTTCCAGGCTTTGTGAACAAACAATGTGAATACCAGTTGGGATCCCATACCTGAAGGTGTTGATTTGCCTAATGTCAGGTGGGGTACCAAACTAGATGACCGGGATTTGCTTACCTCTTAATTTCTTGCTCTTGTTGCTTAATGTAACGGTGCTTTTATAGTATTTAATAATTTCAGCTGATGTTCATGCGAAAATATTTTTGATACTTCTATATCTTGCTGAGTTTCTTAGGTCTTGGGACCTAGTTTGATGGATTTTGAGGGACATTCTTTGTTATTATCATCATCATATGAATCCATTTTCTGTGTTTTTTAGATATTCGTTTTCTCCTCATGTTTTGCTGCCGTAAATTTTTCTATATAAAATTGCAGCTTGAAATGGCCCAATTAATTTGCATGTCCATCCAGTGCACTCATTTCACTGTGGCACACCAATGTGGAATATTTTATTAATGTTGAACGAGTTTTTAAGCTTTGTGAAAAATCAATATAAAATACCAGTTGAGATCCCATATGTAGAAACGATGATTTCACCGATGTCGGGTGGGGTTCCCAATTAGATGACCGCATCCGCCCACCTTTTCATTTCTTGCTCTTGTTGCTTAATGTTATGGTACTTTAATAATATTTGACAGTTTCAGCTGATGGTCGTGAAATTGTTTTTTATACTTTTATATCCTGTTTGACTTTCCTAGGACATGGGACCTAGTGTGATGGTTTTTTGAGGGGACACGATTTTATTTGGCTCTTCTTTTTTGTGAATAGCTTGTAAGGTAAGATCTTTCTGAAAAAAACTAGTGAGATTGTCTTACTAGGGAAGCATTGACGTGGAATAGACTAATATAACTAAAACCTTAAACAAAATGTGGTGTGAACAGATTGCTGTATTTTTTATGGTGACACATCCATCGAGAATATTTTACCACAGTAGTTGATATACAACCATTTCAGATTGTTCAAGAGTACGAATAGGGGCGGTACAAAATTTATAAAAATTCTCATATTATTCTTAGTACAAACTTGTGGACATAATGATGAAGCGAAAACTAAATTCTAACAATTCCACTAAATCCCATAACAACTAGATTCATTTTTTTGATTAAATTCGGTTGTCTGCCTCCAAATGTATGACATGTTAATTATGCTACTAGAACATTGTTCCACAGCACATCTTTGTACCTATAACATATAAATTGATCTGAACTTAATTGTGTTGATTCATGCTTTGACCTTGAGTTCCTTGGGCATGTGTGCAATCACATGATTTGAGCATCTGCATGTAGTGTTGTGCACTATGCACATTATGTGGAGCGGTATGACACATATTGCGCAACTCATTAAGGCAACATTACCCCATCATTACAAGTCAAATCTTGGCATTGCTCAACCCCAATATAAATCAAATCTCGACAGTGCTTAATGCAACACAACAATCATGTATTTGGAACAGCCTACACAACAATGCATAACAACGGTCATTCATGCAACACCCACAAATATATCGCACTTGGAGAACCTGTGTGTAGTTTTGTGCACCATTACCTTTTTTCTGCAACATCACGATACACAATGTGCAACTTTTACGTAAACACCGATCCCTTCATTCGAAACGGGATAAAGCCCCAAATATAAGTCAAATCTCAATGCTGTATACTGCAATAGAACATCCACGCACTTGAAGTAGCTTGCACAACGTTGTGCGCAATCTGCGAACATTTTGGTCATTGTGTAATGCTCAGGTATATGCCACGGCTTGTTCCATGTGCAAAAATATCCAACATACATCAATTATGTTGACACGTCTGAAGGCACTCTTAAAGCTTATGTCATGTCAACACACCTCCCAATATACTATGTAACTCGGAGTTTAGCTACTAAACCATTGAGAGGCAACATGTTACACATGAAAGCTGAACTGTTTAAACTCCTATTATGGTTCTTCAAGCTTTCACGAAGTTTACATGTATGCATATTTGTAGCATTAGAAAGTAATCAAATAGTAGAAGATAAGTATTATGCATTTTTTCTTGAGAGTATCTCATATACATTACAAACAAATTTATAAACCTTTCTACTCTAGTTCTGTTATTTATTCTATTCTAAAGCTTGTAAATTACTTCCATTTACGTATATATACACATCTAAATTCTCATTTAAAGTGTTGTCCTTTGACCTAAAATTCAAATAAGAAATAGGATTTAAATTATTGTCCACTAAACTTCTTACATTCATATAAAAAATTAAGGTTTACATAAAAACATTGTAGAGCAAATTTGGTTCAGAGTTTGCACAACATAAACACCAGAAAAACTTTATCATATCATTCAATACAAATATACAATTATATAGGGATGCAACTCCTATAGTTAAAGAGGTTTGCTATAACAAATCGCCCCATAAAATATTTCCATAACCTATTCATGTAATATTGTTGTAGCCACAACAATATTACAACCAATATTACAAACAACCCAAATAACAATATAACCATGAGTGCAGTTTACTCTACGGTAAATACCCATGTAAATACTAAATTCCTAACAGTCCCCCCGTAGTGTTTACATGGTAGAAAAAACATTCAAACAATCATCTGCAATATGATCACCTATGTGAATGTCTTATTATGTGACTCATGCTTTTGATCCAAAAGGATGACTCTCTCCTTCCATGGTTTTGAATGGGTTTACCACAAACCTTTACATGAACAAACCCTATCAACTGCCCACCTCGTATGGTTTTCTAGATCCTCCCACAAACCCTTTTCAAGATCTATGAACTGACTTACTCTGGTGTTTTTTGTTCGCCACCATGCTTGTACATCAGGGAAGTATAGAGGAATCACAACTCACTTATTACAAAACTGAAGAAGAAAACTCACATTGGAAAAGATTTCACATTACTTCCTATAAGAATCACAATGTTCTTGATTGCAACCAATGTTGTTGATTGCTGTCACTCAATTTCAAACAACATAGGAATCTGCCACTGCCATTGGAAGCTGCCCTTGAATTTAGTCGGTTTGACGGAGAATGGAAATGGAACGTTGGTGTCATGTTCTCCCTCACAATGTGAAATTTCCATTAATTCATCAAACAAAAAACATTGAAAAATGAATTGTATCATACTCCATACTATTGATGTGATCTTTCTGTCTGAATTTTACTGCACATGATCACTATTGCCAATAAACGTATTCACTGATCAATCATCTTTCAATGAAGTATGACAATTAGAGTATCATTGCACCCAGAGGATCTTTGCAGTCATCTGTTCTCCTATACAATTGTGTTTTCAGCATCCAATACTAACCACACAAAGTAAAAAACTGAAAAGAAACACATTGCACAATTGAAAAACACATACTCACACTACAAAAATGCCACCACAACTGATATGCGGCCCCATCGTTGGTGACTAACGAGAGGTCGTTGATCGACCTCCAATCTTCTATGCCTCCATTCTCTGGTGGATGTGCTACTAACTCAGACATGTTTGATCATAAATCTCATTATACAATTCATCCCCACACGATGGACGTCATGTATAAGCGAAAATGTGTCCAATTATTAAAAAGTGAGGCATTTTTAATAAAATTTTGGGAGCTTTTTACAATGACACAATTTTGACACTTTTGACAATATATAACAACAATATGATGATTTTCATATTGACTTAGACACATTTTTTATTAAGACTGACTAGTACACATAATTTTTAACCCTAGACAATTTTTACCAATGACAATGACATAGGCTTTTTTTTTCTGGACTTACTGTGACACTTTTACCAAGACTCTTGCATAAACTAATACCAATATAACTTATATAGTAAAAAACGATAACAAAAAATATTCATGGACTTGCAAGTTGTTTTTAAGACAAAATAATATGTAAACGTCGACTACCTAAACAAATAACTTAACTTCGAACCTTCCTAAAAGATTATTAAAAAATGATTTTGACTCAGAAGGCAACCTTGGACGATGATGCTCGACCAAATGAGTGGTTAATGTTGAGCTTCTAGGTAGTTCAAATCCACCACAACCATGTACAACGCAAAATTCATTGACTAAAACTGCACAAAAAGATGTGTCACATTTAATGATCTAGACGCTCGAAGCTCGTACATTAACCATATACAATAACTAGAAAGATTGGCGAGAATGCATTTGAGCTCAATCTTCCATCCTATCTTAGGTTACATCTAGTTTCAATGCGGAGATGCTCCACCCATACTTTCCTCCACTCTTGGATACATCAGACATTGGTGTACAGTTGCAGAGTACAAAATTGAAACCATACTACATGACACCAATAAACACTAATCAAATCATTGATAGAGTCGTCAAGGACATGAAGCGTCAATAAATCACACTCTATTGTGTAATAAAAGCAGGGCAAATGACACACCAAGGGAAGTTTCTCACTAAGAGTCAGTTTGAGAAAGAATTTCCACACCTAGTCAAAAATCTAGGAGCAATGGGCCCCATTGCATCTTAAGGAAAGACGAGTGATCCAGAACAGGGCTTTCAAAGATCTATTTTTGGAATTTTAAAATTTCTATTTTCGGCAGTTTTCAGGGAAAATCTTGAAAGTCTATTTCTAGCAAATTTTTGCAACTTTTGTATTTTGCATTTTTGAGGGTCTTCGGAGCATTTTTGGGTTTAACAAAATTTTGGGCATTGTATTTATCGACCGAAGTTGCTGTCTAACTTCGTGCTTCACTCCAAACATCCACGTACATGGGATGAAAGTTTTACATATGTCCAACATATCTACAATTGATCTCTTCATAGCTCTACGTGACATATCCCATTTCAGGTATGTCTTGGATTCCAGCTATTGGCTCCCATTGATGTAGCATTTCCCTTCATGTTGGAAGAAGAATCTTTCCATACACAAAAAGAAGTGGATAAGGAAACTAAATTTGTGGAAAGAATTCGAAACATTCAACAAGTTCATGAAAACTTGGAAAAAACTAGCCAATTGTACAAACAACGTCATGATGCGAATCAAGTTCCTCATCGATTCCAAGTGGGAGAAATGTCTGGCTACATTTCCAAAAAGAGCGACTCTAGGGTCCTTATAGGAAACTCATGCCTCTACAATATGGGCCATATACAATAACCAAAAAGATTGGCGAGAATGCATTTAACCTCAATCTTCCATCATATCTTGGGTTACATCCAGTTTTCAATGTGGAGCTGTTATGCCCATACTTTCCTCCACTCTTGTATACATAAGACATTGGTGAACGTTGTAGAGTACAAAACTGCACCCAGACTACATGACACCATTAAACACTGATCAAATCATTGATAGGGTGGTCAAGGACATGAAACATCAACAAATTACACTCTACTGTGTAGTAAAAGGACATACGACACACCAAGGGAAGTGGCTGACTAAGAGTCAGATTGAGAAAGAATTTCCACACTTGGTCAAAAAACTAGGAGCAATGGGGCCTATTGCTTCTTAAGGAAAGGCGAATGATCCAGAACAGGGCTTCTAAAGATCTATTTTTGGAAAGTCTTAAAATTTCTGTTTTTGGCAGTGTTCAGTGAAAGTTCTGAAAATCTATTTCTAACACTTTTGGCAACTTTTCTATTTTGCTTTTTTGAGAGTCTTTAGAGCATTTTTGGGTTTAGCAAAATTTTGGGCATGATATTTATTGACCGAAGCCGCAGTCTAACTTCGTGCTTCACTCCAAATATTCACATACATGGGATGCAAGTTTTGCATATGTCGGGATATTAAAAAGAATGAGATTTTTGAAAATGTAAGGATTTTTCAAAAAAGTTGCAATTTTCGAAAAAAAAAAAGTTGCGTTTTTTGAAAAGGTAACAATTTTCAAAAAAGTCTCGATTTTCAATAAAGTCGGGATTTTGAAAAAGTCAAGACTTTCAAAAAGTCAAGATTTTAAAAAAAGTGAAGATTTTCGAAAAAATGGGTCTTTCTTTTTAAAAGTCAGGATTTTGAAAAAGTCGAGATTTTTGAAAAAGTCAGATTTTCGGAATTTTTGAAAAAGTTGGGATTTTTTATAAGTCAAGGTTTTCAAAAAATTTGGGATTTTCAAAAAAGTCATGATTTTTGAAAAAGCCTTATTTTTTTTAAAAAGTGGTGATTTTTGAAAAACTTGGGATTTTCAAAAAAGTTGTGATTTTCAAAAATGTCAAGATTTTCGAAAAAGTCCAGATTTTGAAAAAGTTGGGATGTCAATAAAGTTGGGGATTTTGAGAAAAGTTAGGATTTTCGAAAAAGTCAATATTTTCAAAAATGTAGGAATTTTTGTAAAAGTCATGATTTCAAAAAGGTCACGATTTTCGAAAAAGTCAAGATTTTCGAAATTTGTCGAGATTTTCAAAAAAATTGAGATTTCGAAATAGTTGATATTTCAAAAAAGTCACGATTTTCAAAAAGCCAGGGTTTTGAAAACGTCTTGATTTTAATAAAGTTGAAATTTTAAAGAAGTTGCGATTTTCAAAAAGTCACGATTTTTTAAAAAGTCGATTTCTAAAATGTCAGGATTTTCGAAATAGTCAAGATTCTGAAAAATTTAGGATTTCAAAAAAGTCGGTATTTTCGAAAAATTCTTATTTTTGAAAATATGGGGATTTTTGAAAAAGTTGGGATTTTCGAAAATGTCAAGATTTTTGAAGAAAGTCAATATTTCGAAGAAAGTCAAGATTTTCGAAAATGTCAAGATTTTTGAAAAAGTCGGGATTTTTTGAAAATGTTGGAATTTTGAAAAACTTAGCATTTTTGAAAAGTTGGGATTTTCAAAAAGTCGATATTTTAAAAAATCCAAACTTTTTCGAAAATCACGACTTTTCAAAATTCTCGATTTTTTCGAAAATCACGACTTTTTAAAAAATTGTGAATTTTTCGAAATCTCGACTTTTTCAAAATCACGACTTTTTCAGAATTCCAACTTTTTCAAAAATCCTGACTTTTTCGAAATCCTAACTTTTTTGAAAATCTTGAATTTTTCAAAAATACATACTTTTCAAAATCATAACTTTTTCGAAATCTCGACTTTTTTGAAAATAAAGAGTTTTTTGAAAATCTTGACTTTTTCGAAAGTTCCGATATTTTCGAAATCCCAACTTTTTCGAAATTCCAAATTTTTCGACAATTGCAACTTTTACGAAAATCACAACATTTTCAAAATCTTGACTTTTTCAAAATCGTGACTTTTTCCAAAATTGTGACTTTTTCCAAAATCGCGACTTTTTCGTAAATCTTAACATTTTTAAAATCTTGACTTAATCAAAATCTTCAAAATTGCAACTTTTTCAAAAATCTTGACTTTTTCGAAATTTCGATTTTTTTTTAAAATCTCAAACTTTTTCAATACCTTAACTTTCTTTGAAATCCAAATCTCTGAACTTCTTTCAAAATCCCAAATTTTATTGAAAATATTCACCTTTTTAAATACCTATTGACTTTCTTGAAATCCTAACATTTGTCAAAATCCCAAGTTTGTTCAAAATCCCAACATTTTCCAAAAATCCCGAATATTTTAAAAAATCCTCCACTTTTTCGAAAATAACAACTTTTTCTTAAAAAACTGCAAATTTTTTGAGAATTATACATTTAAAAAAAAAAACCAAACTATATTCAAAAATCACTGACTTTTAAAAAAATTGCTGACTTTTTATGAAAATTCATGACTTTCTTGAAAATATCAATTTTTTCATGAATCCCAATTTTTTTGAAAATCTTAACGTTTTCGAATAATATCTGACTTTTTCAAAAATATCGACTTATTTGAAACCCTGACTTATTTCAAAATTCCTACTTTTCAAAATCCTAACATTTTCAAAAATCTATGTAGTCTTGTTTCCCTACTCCCTTTAAATCCCAAGCGCGATGATCTATCACCCAACATTAGTTGGGCGCTCAACCAAGCCCCTCTTTTATGTGAGCCTTGTAAGAATGTCCATCATTAATGGAGGAAATACGTGCAGATGCGGGAATATATGTAATCATTCTAGCATAGAAGTAAAGACACTAGATCTTAAGCACAAATGCATCATAATGCAAAAGTAAACACTACAACATCACAAAAAGATCAAATCTGAACCATGAGCAAAATGAAGAGCACTAGTGTCTGAACCCATAAACACAAATATTCATAACAATCCATCATATGCATTGATTCACAATTGTTTACAATAGTCAGATTACATCAACAGGGTCATATGAGACTGAATATATCAAGATAATAGCATCCTACCCTCCCCATGGCTCTGATCCAGAAACCCTATATTACCCCCTAGAACCATTACATATTCTTCATCACACATACACCATTACATATGCACCCACACTCCACCTTCGACTTCTTTATTAGATCCAAATGTCTCCTTAAATAGGATAGGAGCTTTCCTAATTATCATTCCAGAAGCAAGCCCGCATGCCAAATGTCATCATATTCTGTTATACTCGAGTGTCCAAGCCATGCAGATGCCAACTAGCCATAACAAACTCCACTTTACAGCTCATAACCATAATCATTCCATGGAATATTCTTTTCTTGAGCTTCAAGTCTCCATGTAACAACCTTGTCATCATTACGCTTACTCGCAGCTTCACGTTTTTCACATGTGATACCCTTCTTTAACTGAAATGCGGCTAAGTCCTTAAACCCTTAAACCCTTTCCTGATCTAGCACACAAACCTATCCCTCCTCGCGCGTGTTCACTCACATGAATTTCTCCATAGTGCCTTCCGCGCGCACTCATCCTCTGCTTTAGGACTTAGTCATTTTACGGGCTCAACATCACCCCACACTAAACGTGTTATCCATCCTCAGAAACAATCTAATCTCAACAAAGAATAAAGAATGGAGGGAAAGAATAACCTATATTCGACTTTCGCCAAAGAACAAAAGAATTTTTGCTACTTATGTACAAGGATTGGGAAGTCTTTATTCAAGGATGCTTCAATTTTATTCCAGGCATCCATCTCACTCTACGCTTGTTGAAATAAATCCCTTACGAACGTGTTGACTTCATCAAACCTCAACTCTTCACCCTTAGCCTTCAATGTATCCACAATATTCTCCATTTGCTTGCTAAGGTCATTCATTGTGTCCATCCTTCATGTAGCCAAGGGATATAATTCCTTCACTTTATTTTTAATCGATACCCTTAAGCCTTCGATCGCCTCAGACTTCTTCTCGACTTCTGCTATGATCTTGTCCCGTTCTGCCCTATTATTCTTATTCTTTTCCTGGAAGTCCTTTAGGTCCACCTCATGGGTAGAAACCAATACACTTGCCACCATGTCCCTGTCTCCACAGTTGTCATAGACAACTCCGGCCATGTGCGCTGCGGTTTTTACAGAGGTAAGGATCTCAGAGTACCGAGTAATGGTCTCTTTAATTTTTAACTTCTCCTATTCTCTTTTCCACGCTAAAACTTCCTCCATCGATTCCAATGCAAGTGGTTGCTTTTCCATTGTGATTAAGTGCGTCAAATCCTCCAGGTAGTTGTAGACACCTATAATTTAACCCAAACAATTTAAATAGTTAAATTGCGCTAATTATCCTCTTTCACGTAAATTGGTGATATATCGTCAATATAACACGCTTCCTCTTCTATCACCATTAATTAGCTACATTACGCTACTTAATTAACCCTTCTATCCGATAAAATACACCAATTAATGACCTTCCATTAACTAATTTCTCTTTCTATCTAGACTAATTAATTATTATTAATTAATTAGATTCCTCTTCCATTAAATCAATAAATCATCACTTATTTGATTAAATCCCTCTCATAGTCTAAATCATACTATTTATTCCTCTAAAAAGATTCTATAAGCTTGCACACGTATTAATTAATCACTTTAGTTAATTAATAAATCCCTCAAACCCCATGGGTCACTAAAGGACAAACTAAGCTCTCCTAAGGTTGACTCAACCCTCCTTATCCACAACTAACCCAACCTCACCATTTATCCCACATGAAGAGAGATGTCGAGATTCTTCTATCCATTGGGCTATATAAGGAGCCATCCTCCTACCTTTCTATTTACATCTACACTCCTAAATGAGCATAGAGCATACACTATAGCCATTTTATCACCTTTGAGCATTCTTCCATTAGAAGAGCTAGCCTTCTCCATTTCTTGCATTCATCCACCCAAGTTTTGAAGTCATATGGAGATATGTCAAATGGTCTTGTAGCCATGATTTGACAAGACTCCATTCTTAGAAACTTTGGGATTTCGAGCACATAATCAACTCTTTGATTGCTAGAGATCTACATAGGTTCAATCTCATCTCATTTATCATTCAATAAGATATAAAAGTTAATTTGTTTAGCATATTAGCTTGAAATGTTCATTTCATGTTTAATGTAGAAATGTTGATAGGTTAGCTTTACTTAAGCTCTTAGCATGATGATGCATAGGTTTAGTTTAGCATTGTATTGAAGCTACTAGGTGTTAGTTTCAATTATACTTACATAGCTAACTAACTCGTGCATACAACAGTTAAAATTGAACCATACTTCGGTTCAGGGGGGCTAAGTCTGGGTGCTTTAAAATAATGGAGTCTGAGATAGTCTTTGATTTCTTACAGGCTTCACACACCCTCCCCTTTTCCTCTCTCAACTCAGCCTTCAGCTGCGCAATTATAGACTCCTTCCCATTTATCTCTTTGTCTCTTTCTATAATCTCCCTATTCTTTTCATCCAATTCTTTTTCTAAGGCCTTGATCCTGTTATTCCTCCTAAATAACCTTGCCTCCAATTCCACGAACACCTTGTTTAGCACGTTACATGCCTGCTCATTAGTTAATTTTTGGGCATCCACAATAGGATTTATCTCATTGGGGTTTTGTGTGGTTACCAATGCTGTTGCATCGACTTCAAACTCTGGTTCATCAACATGGGACTCAAAAGTCCATGACAACATCTTCTTTGTGCATGTGTATGCACTATCTTTATCAAATGATGACCAACAAAAGAGTTGGTTTGTAGGCACCGTGTTTTGGAAACACGCACGTAGGACCTTATTCGGATCATTCACATAAGTCATTGTGGGTCCTTGTGTTGCCGCCGCACCCTTGTCACCTGTGCGTGCTCCTGTTGGGAAGCTAACTGCTAAATTGGGATCTCTGCCCATGCTTCCATACTCCTTACCTACTTCTTCTACGCTATGCTCCACCTCATGCTCTACCAAATCCTTGATGATACCTGCTACTTCCTTCTCCACTGTATCTTCCAACTGCTCCTCAGACAGGTGCGGGGTCCTATGCACATTCGTCCCCACTTCCTCTTCACTTCCTTCTTTCTCCTAAATGCCTTTCAAAAACTCATCCCCCTCTTCATCAGATTCATGTACATTAAACACCGGGGGGTAATTTCCTTGCTCGCCCTCTTCACCCTCTCCTCCAATCTCATTACCTTCTTTGCTCTCCATTTTCTCAAAGTTTGAACTTTGCACTACCCTTGGCTTCTTCCTCACATGGGACTCCACTACTGGGGATTTCTCCTTCACAGGGGATTTTTCCTTTACTGGTGACCTCTTCCTCTGAGTATAAGTGCTCATGTTGGTGCCTGAGTCTTGTGCCCCTGTGGTCAAAACTACCTGCACACTCGACACCCTGCTTGTTGGAGTCTCCTCTCTTTCTCTCTTCTTTGACACTATCTTCTTTCTCCTAGTGGGGTCTTTAGGGATGGAGACATTATCCTTGATGTATGCACCCTTCCCAAACTTAAACCTTAGGTGTATGTATACCCTTGTCGCCGTGCTTCCTGTAAGTGGTAGCATTATGGGCCTTAACATATGTATGTCATGAGAGACATACTTCTCCACATATGCATGCTTCTTAGGATACACCAATGTTCTGCGTAACGCATGGTGCTATTGATCTACCTCACTTAGATCAAACCTAAGTTTCCTGGCCTCCTTAAACATGTTTACTGTGCTGTGAATGCAAAAGGTAGTTTACACCATGGGCTTTTGGTGTCATCAGTTAACATGAACGTGTCAATGCAGAAGTTTTGGTACATTGCAAACTCAACCTCATCTTTTACCAAGGTTGGCAGTTGCTCTAGAATCCTCCACTCTGCCCCAAATGCATAGTGCATCTGCTTGTGCCACTTATCCAAGCACACCTTGTATGCAGCTGTTATCGTTTCACAAGTATATACTTCGAATCTCTTAGCTGGGGAGGGGTTCTCATTAGGGTACTCCCAAATGTTGTTATTCATACCATCGGGCATTCCAATCTCAGAAAACTAAATGGTATGGAGAATATTACCATACATAATTTTATCTCGGTTGTGTGCGGTATTGAAGATATCCTCCGTAATAAAGGCCGAGAGGATGTAGATTGTCCCTTCTGAAATCTTTCTACAAACATTTAACCATCTCTTGTTCACTTGCATCCACCGTTCATGCCCATTTAACTTGGTGAGAAAGCATGCAAACATCTTCATGTCTAGATCAGTGATCTTGGCAATATAAAAATAACACATGCCCTTCTTGTATTCATACTCCTTGGCTGTCTATACGATAGCCTCCTTGTCGTCCAAGTCATCGTCTCACGAGTCACATGTGCAGATAAGCCCAGGGTATCTGGAGATCAACTCTGGGGTTATGCACATTCTCATCCCTGCGAAGTAGAAGTAATCTTTGTGGATGCGCGACATGAGCCATTGGTATAATCTCTCAAGTTTTCTGAAAAATGGCAACTCAAAAAGTTACAAAAGCCTAGCCTTCTCCAGTTTTGTTTTCACAGAGTCATCATACACTAGTTTATCATCTTATGTTCTCTCTCCTGTAGGGAAAACAAGCTCCAACTCCATCTCCTTCTCAGTGGTATCTATCCTATTTTTATAATCACTTATAACCATCTTGCGCATGTGAGATATTCACTCCATCCCCATTAAAACGCCTCCTGAGTACTGCATCTTTGCATACCACTTTTTGTTAAAACTTGTCGATGTGACTGGATTTTCTTTGCCCTTGCCCTTCTGCTTTGGTGAAATGTTCGATCCTTTCCTTGGTGTCATCTTCCCTTGCCGGGTCCTTGTAAATCCTTTCTTGTGTCTTGCTTTCTTACTACTTGATCCTTCAAATCCAATCCCTCTTTGCAACTTCCTCAAACTCGTGCCCTAGTTCTACAAACCCTAACTTGGAAAACTCTTAGGGATTTACACAGAAAGAAGGTATTGAATTTGGTGAAATATTTTCTCCTGTTGTAAATATGACTTCTCTTCATACTGTATTGAGTTTAGTTGCAGTAGAGGATTTTCATTTATATAAACTAGATGTGAAGACGACTTTCCTTCATGGTGATTTGGATGAAGAGATTTATATGCAGCAGCCACTTGGGTATGAAGTCAAGGGTAAGGTGAAATTAGTGTGTAGGTTGAAAAAGAGCCTATATGGGCTTAAGCAAGCTCCAAGGCAATGGTACATGAGGTTTTATAGTTTTATGCATGAGCATAGTTACTTGAGATGTGAATATGACCATTGTGTTTATTTCAAGAAGCTTGAAAATATGAGCTATATTATATTGTTACTGTATGTGGATGATATGCTTATTGTAGGATCTAGTATGCAAGACATTGATGAGCTTAAGGGAAAGTTAGCTCACATATTTTCTATGAAGGATTTAGGAGTTAAAAAAAATCCTTGGTATGCAAATACACAGAGATGGGAAGAACAAGAAATTGTATTTGTCTCAGGAGGATTATACCTATAGGGTGTTAGAAAGGTTCAAGATGCAAAATGTAAAACCTGTTAGTACATTTATGGCTGGACACTTGATATTGAGCAAAGATCAGTGTCATTCATCACATGAGAAGGTCAAATACATGACACGAGTGCCATATGCTTCAGCAGTTGGGAGTCTCATGCATGCTAAGGTTTGTACCAGACTAGACATTGCATAGGCAGTGAGAATTGTGAGTAGATATATGGCTAATCTAGGTAAAGAGCATTGGAAAGCAGTCCAATGGATACTCATGTATTTGAAAGGGACATCTAACATGTAGTTATGCTGTGGAGGTTCAGATATTTATTTATGTGGCTTTGTTGATTTGGATATGGATGGTAAAAGGAGAACTACTTGATATATTTTCACAGTAGGTGGGATTATAGTTAGCTAGATTTCAAGATTGCAGAAGGTTGTGATTTTGTCCACTACAGATGCAAAGTATGTTGTAGCTACAAAGTTTAGCAAGGAGATGATATGGATGAGTAGGTTCATGAAAGAGTTGGGAAAAGAGCAAGATGATTGCAAACTATTCAGTGATAGTCAGAGTGTAATTCATTTTGTAAAGAACTCAATGTTTCATTCAAGAATGAAACACATTCAGTTGAGGTATCACTTCATACGAAAGGTATTAGAGGATGGAAAATTAATTTGGAAAATATTCATATGAGTGAAAAACCTGTAGATATGCTCACGAAGCCATTAACAAAGTAGAATTTGGAGCTACACTCCACTTCTATTGGTCTTCAATTTTGAGAATTGAAGAGGAAGAAACAAAGCTAAGGAAGGATGCAAGAATGATGATGTACATGTATATTGTAGTAATTAATCTCCAAGTGGGAGATTGTTGAGTTGTGGATCTCAATTACTTCGGATTAGGATCCAATATGAAACTTTCTAGAAAACACAGTAACTGACATTGGTTATGGAGGGACCGATATCGGTCACCTATGATCGGAATCGGTCAGGCAAAGGAGGAACCATGACATTGATTAGGGCTAACAAACGTCGGTTACCTATGTGCATGGGTGTTTTAATTAACTCGCGGGAATTAGATCTATTTTTAGTATTAAAGCAGATCGATTGATTGTAATTACATGGCTAAGTTCCTTAAGTTTGTATATGCCTATATAAGCATAAAAGATAGGGTTTAGAAGTAAGAATTAAGAAGAACTTGTACAAAGTTGTTGATTATTGTGAGAATAATTGTGAGAGATAAAATTCTTGGAGAAGAAGCAAAAAACTTGAGTGAAAGAAATTATTGTACATCTGAGAGGTGTGGAAGATTGTAAATCTTCAATTATATATCTTGCCAAAGCTTTGGATAATAGATTGGCTTGTTTTTTGGTGGACTTAGCCCACACTGGGTGAACCACGTTAAATCTAGTGTTGATTTATATATCTTGTTTTGTATAATTCTTCTAGTAGAATATCCGCTTTCATTGCATGCATATTTAGATTTAATATATTATCTGTACAACCTTATGCTAACCCAAACATTTTTCCCTAGCAAATGGTCTTAATGACATTTCATCTCTCCGCCTTGTCTTACCAAGGTGCTGGAAATGGTCACAGGCCTTGCAATACTCTATATAATCCTTATAAATCATCTCCCACCAAAGGCCTTCCAGTAGGATTTTACGCATGATCACATTCCATGCATAGTGTCCTCTTACAATGCCACCATGAACTTCTTCCATGATTGCAGTATGCTTATGTTCCAACACACACTAGCACAACCTCATCTCGACCTAGCTTGTATAGGTCTCCGCCAATAAACATATAGGGCACGATGCGTATAGCCAATTTTTTTTTTCTCTAAGGCGCTCATTCCTTCAGGCGCCACACCCATTCATAAGAAAACAACAACATCCTCCTCATCAGAGGGCGCGCGCTACAATCTGAACAACTATGCATATGGAATTGTGTCCTTAATGCTCTACATGTCCTTTCCTGAATTAATCCTTGATAGATGGTTAGGTCCTAAATTTCTCTTATGTGGTTTTACCACGACCAAAAATTCAAACTCTTGAAACATCACAATCCATTGGCATATGTGCCCTTGCAAGACAAGCTTGTTTACCAAGTACTTAAGCACCATGTGATCCATGTAAAAGATAAATGGAGTAGCCAAAAAGTATTTCCTAAACTTATGCAGCGCATAAATAATAGACAATGCTTCGCGCTCCGTTGTTGTGTAATTTTTCTCAACTGGTGTTAGTTTTCTACTTGCAAAACACAAGGGGTGATCAACAATCCCATATCCAGGATGTGCCAACACTTCTCCTATTACCATACCCACCGCATCCACATGCACATGAAACAACTTGTCCCAAGAGGGAAAGTGCAAAAGGGTGCAGTAGTAAGTTTTTGCTTTAAGGTGTCAAAGGCCACTTGCTGCACCTCACCCCAAATAAATTTTCTCTTATGTTTCAACAAATTTTCTAATGACGTGGAGATCCTCGTATAACATTTAATGAATTTTTTGTAGTAACCCATATGCCCTAAGAATCTGTGCATTGCGCTTTAATTGGTAGGCTCCTCTAACCCTAAAATAACGACAACTTTGGTAGGGTATACTAATAAGCCTTCCTTGCATATAATGTGACCTATTAATGTGCCAAATTGGGTAGAAAACACACATTTCTTAATGTTTAGAGAGATACTTAACTGTCTGCATCTCTCAAACATCAATCTAAAATTGTCACAATGATGTCTTATAAACCCATACACCGTTCAGTCATCCAGGTAGATTTACAAAAAGTTGTGGGTGAAGTCTTGAAAGGCCTGTACCACGATAAGCGAAAATACAACAAGTGCATTATTAATCCCAAAGGGCATAACCGTGTAAGAAAAACTTCCCCACTTAGTCGTGAAAGTAGTCTTCTTTTGGTCTTCCTTTGCGATTCTTACCTGATGATATCTGGAGAATCCATCTATGAAAGAATATATTTATCACCCTGCGACACCTTCCAAAATCTCCTCAGTAAATGGGGTTGGAAAATGATCTATCAAACAAGAAGCATTGGAATCTCTATAATCAACATAAATCCTTATCCTCCCATCCTTCTTGATAATAATCACCATCGGAATCACCCACTCAGATTCTTCAATTGCCTCAATGATAGCGAATTCTATCATCTTATCAATTTCCTCCTTAACATGTATGCATAGATTCAAATTCATCCTATAAGGTCTCTTCCTGACCGAGCGCACACCCTACTTTAACTTAATCTACATTTCCCCTAGTAAATAGTAAAATCTTTTTTAATTCATGGTACCTACGAGGGAACAAGTCTTGGATTTCACACAATAACTCAACTGTAATTTTTGAAACTGCCTGGTCTGTCTAGTATTCTCTAATGACAACTTCTTTCGGATCTGCTTCTATACCAATGTTAACCTTCTTTGTTTTCAAGGGCTCATGGTAGGCGTGCACTTTCTCATATGATTTTTCCAATACTTGGTGCATATCTTCTATATGATTAACATCCAAGTTTTATACCTTCTCATCATCTATTAGGTATACCAATTTACCTTTTTGCTTCTCTAGGAAAGTGCACTGAAACTGTATCTCCTACGTCTCTCCTTCTTCTGGTTCTTATTCTATGAAGCACACCCCCAACTCAGGTTCCTCTAACAAATCCAGGATTCGGTCCTCAACCATGGTACTATCTCGCAAGGTAAGACATTTGACTACCTGTATCACCTCATTCACGGATGGTTTAGGAGATTTATACTCAAAAGTTTGAATAATATCCATCATCAAATATTTCCAATTACCCATATGATGATGCAACTCTAAATTGATATACCATGTGCGCGCACAACCCTACAAGGTGGAATAGAACTTATGCACCCATAGTGAGGGAGGTAGGGCTTCCGAGCCTACCATCCTGGATTTCTCACATTCCTAGACGTGGAATGAGGCAAACTCCTTCCCATGATAGTTGTGTATTATAGAAGGTGCATTGCTCTGGAGAAACCTAATAGAGAACATGATTCTCACTTCACGCCAATCTAGAAGATTGTCTCAATGGGTCGACCACCAATGCGCTGCTATTCCATACAAGGTATAAGTAAATATATTCCTCCTTTATATTTGACATGTGCATTATACCTCAATCACGTGTAAAAAGACACTAGGGTTACCCTGTAGTGCCCACTTCCCTTTGGCACCTTATATTACTGATCATGATACTGTAGACTATATGATGGACATTCTTATAGTTTGGATTTAGTATGGTGTTAGATGTCAGATCTTGGATTATTATTGAATCTGATTCATATATAATGCATGGCGATTGTTGGAGACATTTTATATAGATGTTGACATGCTATCGAACATGGTTATATTGTAGATGTTGTTCAGACATGTGATATTTGATATTTTGAGTAAACCTAGAAAATGGAAATTATTCGATGATGATATAGTTGTGGATATACATTGTAAATGATTTTGTTGATGGCCTTGATGATTGTTGTGATTCATATGTATAGATGATTTTGTGATTATATTATATAGTCATTTTGGACGTTCTGATATGGCCACGAGGCCGAAGGAGGTATTTGTATTTTGCAGGTTAAAAATATCACAACAAAACATCAAGGGATTAGAGACCAACCAAAATGGAATTCTAGGTGAATTCAACAAGGTCACCATGGCAACTTGTTTTTTTGTGTTGTGTGTTGTTTTGTTAGATATTCCCATAGGGGGGGGAATCATCTTTACATGTGACCATGGGTTTGTGTATTTTATTAATGTGTTTCTTTTATTATTGTTGTATGTATTTTATTAGTAATGTGTCCCTTTCTTTATTTAATTAAAAGTGTAATAGATTAATGTGAGGAAACATATGGTTAAAATTTAAATAAATCAAATTGGGATATGGGAAATTAATCATAAGAGTTGTTGGCTATTTATATTTAATTATGTAAGGGATGTGTAAGTTGTGTAAGAGTTTGTGTAAGTCAGATTTTGGAGTAAGAAACACTCCACCTCCATGGGAAATTCGGATTTGTCCTTGGGGGCTGTTTTGGAGGCTTATGGGACAAGTAAAACTTGTCTCATGCCTCTAAATTTATGTTACCAACCATACTTATGGTTGGAGAAGTGATTTGTGACTTTTTTTAATGAATTTTATTCATCATGTTGTTTTTTTTGGATTGCACTCTCTTACATCTTATTCAATTGGTTGTCCCTTGAGGTGTGGGCTTTTTAGAGTGTGTAAGTAACTTGTCATTTTTCACCCACCTCTTTATTGTGCTTGGGAGAATGGATTTTTGTCTTTTGTGTTTGAATTTGAGGATGTGTGATGTGGCATCCTACATGGATCCACACCATCCTCTTCTCTCCCTCTTCTATTTAATTCAAACTCTTGCCTTGTTTTTGGGTGGTTGAATCTTTTTGCATTCTTCTTGGGGGCGTAATTTATTGTGTTGGAGCTCTTATTTTGGAGGAAGTTTGGAGAAAGCTTTGCATGCTTGGGAGATTTTTGTTTAGAACTGTGTTCTTGTCTTTGAGAGCTTGTTGTTGGAAACAAAAGCTATCATGGAAAGGTAGGCATTTATTTCTTCCTTATTGCTGTTATTTTCTTGTTGTGTTGTGTGTATGGAGAATGTTTTATTGCTTTTGTTGGCTGGTTGGGTAGACTGCCTTAGGGAAGGTGTAGGAGAAGGCTATGGGGAATCCATGTGGGGGGGCATAAGGAATGCCATTGACATCAAAGTTTTGTGGAGGGAGTTTGGGTTTGGGATCCACCATGGAAAAGAAATAACTTGCATTTATTACTTTGGGGTGGGCATAAGGAAATCTGTGGGGGGGGTATAAGGATGTGTGTGGGATGAATTATTTTGGTGGATTGTTCTAGTGGATGCCCAATTCCCAATGGGGAGGCATAAGTAGCTTCCCCCATAGACCTTGCTCCTTTGGCTTACATGATCAAACCCAAGTTCTGTTTTGAAATAATTTTAAATGCAATTGTGAATTGTTGTTTTTGTGTTGAATTGTGTTTTTAAAAAAGGAAATGTGCATGTGAAAGAATGTTATGTTGTGGAAGCCAATTGTTGCCATGCTTGAATTAAACCTTTGATTTTATTTTGGTTGGGGCTCGGGGGCCAATGATGAAGGAAGGCTTCTCCTTTCATTGGATGTCTTGGTTGGGTGGAGAGCGTTGTCTTTCCCCCTCTTTTGTTGTGATCAACTAGAGTAAAGAGAAAATGTGCATGTTGCTATCCTGGAGCAAGGAAAAATGTAGTTTCACAGTCCCTTGTGAAAACACATTCATTTGTAATCCTTTCCCACATGATGTGGATGAAATTGTAACAGTTATGCTATGGAGAAATGATGTTGTAATTGATTATGAAGTTGTATACATTTGAATTGAGAAAGACATTTGCATTCTGCTATGTACATTGGAAAGAGATAAATTGAATGTTGTTATTGTTTTCTAATGTTGAAATATGTAAAGTATATGAGTGGAATTAATAAAGAATTAAATGACCTTCTTTTATATGCATTGTTGAATTAAATGCAATGTTTCATTGTATGGCAAAAGAGATAGTTAGATCTCTGTTTGGAAAGAAGAAATGCACGTGGAAACAATGCTGTATTTTGTATTTTTGGAGTTGTGTAAAAATGAAAGTTAGTATTTGCTTTTGATTCAGAATGGTTTGTTGTAAATAACTGAATGCATTAGATTAGTTTAGAAATGAAATTCCAAACTTGAATGATAAAATTTGTTATACAAATTTAAAAGAAATTGATCTCTTGTAAATATTCAAAATTGACAATCAAAATTAATAAAAATGCACAGTTCGGATCTGCAAATTTAAATCAATTTAGAAACCTTAAAATTTAACATGATACATTAGCATGGAACTCAGATTGACAAAGAAAACTTAAGGAAACAATTTAACCATTACAAATTTGAACACAATCCCTTCCTCAGTCATTTTCTGTCATTTGTTGGAGAAAATTCAAATGTAAATAAATTAAACAAATTTAACTTCCTAAACCTTTAAATTTTTTGCTAGAGTAATCCTCCATGTCTGTTTGATATGTTGAGTGAAGGAGGAGACCCAATTTAATCAAAATTGAAAGTTAGAAATTATCAGTTGGCTTTTTAAAATCCCGCAGATCCGTTTTTCAAAATTGACCCCATAAAATTTTTTAAAATGTAAAATTTATGATTTTTTTGCAAAGAGGGCATTGAGAGCTTTCCAAAAAGTCTTCGTTTTCCCAAAACTGAGCTTTCTAGCTAAAGTTATGACACTTTGAAGTTTTTGAGCCTTGGCAAGAAAATTTGGGAAAATTTTCCTTGGCAGGCCCGCAACCCAAAAATTTCCCGTCGAATTGCCCTTAGAATTTTTTTGAAAATTTGACTTGGAAAATTTTTCATGTTTTCCTCTTCCGGCCCGCGGCCAATCACAGGCTGCCACGTGGCAACTTTGGGTGCTAGCGGAGGGGGCGGACCCTTTGTTTCTTTTTAGTTTTTGCCTTTGGAAATTTTTCAAAAATTTCCCCGCGGCCCCGCACCCCTGCCCTTGCCTTGGGTTTTTTCTCTTTCGCAGGCGTGCGGACCCATGCATGCCTTTCACCCCATTTTTCCCCTTCGGTGAAATTCGCCAAATTCTTCCGCTGCTCCGCCTTTCCCCTTTTCCCCGGCGATGTCTCAGAGTCTGCCACGTGTCCTTGGGGACTCGTGGAGGCGCGACGCAAATGGGAAATTTCTCCTATGCAAGGAAAAATTGCTTAAGCTGCCCCGCAACCCACCAACCCACCATAGGGTTTTCCTTTCCTCTTGACATGTGTCCCCTTGGGGAAAATTTTTCCCCTAAGCTCCACCAGTCCTTATCTTGAGTTCTACAAGGAGTTAGGAGGACTTCTTTATATCACCGGAAAGGTAAGAAAATTTCCGATCCAATGGGAATGATTTAGGGAAATTTTGAAAGTGTTAAGTATGAGAAAAATCAAGTTGAAACTGTGATCCTATTAGACAATGGGTATGGGGGATAAATTTCTCCCTGATCCTAACTGAACCCCTAACCATTAACCTTAAACCATGTAACATTGATAATTGTTAGTAGATGTAAAGTTTGTTCTTGAAATTTTAGTTTTGTTCCGGAATCTGTTAGTGGTAGATGTTGCCTTGCAACCTTGTTGTAGACACTCTCAATCAAGTTCTGGGAGTGAGTAAGTGAGACCTTACTCTGCTGATTTTAATTATGTATTCTTTTCCTCACTGTAATTTAACCCTGCTCCTATCTCGATCTTGTGGAATTAAATACATTGGGTATTTAATTGTTTTGGTCCCTTAACCCTAAAATTTTAATAAGGGAATATTTAGCTAAAATGTCAGTGTAAGCAGTAATTAAATTAATCCCTAGGGAGATTTGAGCTAGGTGTGGACTTATTACACTTGTTGCTTTATAATGTGAAATTAGTAATTATTATAATGGAAAAATTTATCAGTTGAATTTAATTGTCTTTAAGACTTTGGTCGTTAACTCCTAATAAAAAAAAAATTATTCCATAATTTTCTAACTAAACCTAGGTTGTTCATGGGTCTCAAATGGGTTGTTTTTAACCGGGCACCACACTAATTATCTCTCACTTCACGCCAATCTAGAAGATTGTCTCGATGGGTCAACCACCAATGTGTTGTTATTCCACGTAAGGTATAAGTAAATATATTCCTCCTTTATATTTGACATGTGCATTATACTTCCATCATGTGTAAAAAGATAGTAGGGTTACCCTCTCTAGTGTAACTAAGTAACTGCCTTCCTAGGCACCTAACCGAGTGCACCCTGAGGATGCGAGTCACAATGCCCTTTAATTGTCTTTTGACCAACTTATAGGTCCCATACGCCAAATTGCCACATACAACGCTAGTTGTATCACTTATAGAATGAGCATCTCCCCATTAAATGAATCCTCCTGATGGATGGAAAACCTCGGGGTCTCTAATGGTGCGCACATAGATTTTATCTAGGTCCTCTTCTCCCAAAGGTTCTACATAAGATGCGAAATTCCCATCCGTCAGTGGAATAATGATGTAATGCTCTTTGTTCTCGAAACTTATGTACCTTTTGTTAAAGCGCAAGTCAACATTAGTCTTATAACACCAGGGGCATCCAAGTAAGGCTAGAAAGTTATCTACCTCGGCAAGCACTAAGACTTCAAAATATCCAATAAAATTTTCCCCTTGAATGGTTATGGATGCATCCTTCAATGCTTTGATGGGCATAGCCTTTGTCCTATTCACCATATACAACACATTTGAAGATGACTGTAATGGGGGCCTCCCCATTTGATTCCATGTATCTAAAGTGAGAACATTGACCTCTACACCCATGATAATCAGAATGTTGCTCAAGAGCCATCCATCCACAACTACATTCAATGTGATTTCTTTGTCATAATCAATACTGTGAGGGTGCATATTATCATGCAAGAATTGCCTCTTGTGCTCGCCTCTAGCGCGTGGTAATTTTTATTTTAACCACTCTCCTAATAGAGGGATAATATCCTCCTGGCGCAACATCCTACACACTTTTCTTACCTCATCCATGTTCTTCTGAGGGACCTTAACATTCTTTTCCTATTCTAACTTTTGTGATTACTCCTTTAGACATTGAATCTCCCCTTGCAGGCTCCTAATAACCTCCATGGTATCTTGGTAAACCTCCTTTTAATGGATTGGATTAGGATCCTTTCCATGTAATAGTTCCTCTCATGTAATGAGGGTCCTTTGCTTTGATTCTTCCCTAGCATGCATGACTTCTGCCCTCGTAGTCACCAAGACAATTTATAACTATGGGTTATGCGCCACCCTAAGAATCCACTGCAGATCAACTTGCTTCACACTCACCATCCTCGTGCCCTTGTCCTTCCTCTGGTTTTGGCTGATGTGCTCATATAACTCAAAGCATTCCTCATACTTATGCTTCTTCTTGAACCATGAGCACTATAGAAAATCTAGACATTCACACTTGTAGTGTTCATTAGATCCACAATTGTAACAAGTGCCACTAGGAAATTCACTCCTACCTCCTTGACCACCATGACCTTTGAATCCTCTGTGAAAACCACTTCCTCAACCGCTTCCATCTCCGCACCCATCATACTAATGACCTTCATTCTTAGAATTGCTTCCAATGCTGGTCTAGCTCACACCAATATCAATGACATCAGGGATTTGGTCTATCAATGGACATTCCTTTGTATCGTGACTCATAAATGAGAAAATATTACAATAAGAAGAAACATTCTTGTGGAGCACGTTCTACAACAACTAGCATATAATTTGATCATAATCTCTGTGAAATATTTCACAATTCAATGATATGATGTGCACCGACTTTCATGGGAAATTGTCCTTTGTGTGTCCTTCTACCTCACAATCCGTGCACCATAGTCCACTGAAAGTCTCATGAGTTGAGTTCACAAACAAGTTTTCTAGTTGCTTCGCCATGGCACCGATTTGTGCTTCTAAAAATGAGCTTACTCTAGTGTTAATGCTTCCGATGACTTTAGTATATAGAGCAGCCTCCAAGGCCTTGCATGGATCTATGAAAGTCTTGTGGGAAAGCGCTCGTCTGAAAGGAGTTATCAATCCCCCAACAAACCATTGAGCATGTTATGAGGGATGGATATCATAAGAAAAATTTGACAGAAGAGTCTTAAAGTGCACATCATAATCTCGCATACTCTCTACCATACCTTGTTGAATTTCCTTGAGCGCGCTAATGCTTTTTTGCTCAAACTTAGGGATATGAAATTTTTCCAAAAGGGCATCATGCAATGTAGTATAATCCACTTATGTTTGATGGGGGTCATACTTTTGGTACCAGATATGCATGTGCCCTTACAACGTAGTTGCAAATTGGATTTGTTTCCACTCTAGGGCAGTGATACCCTTAGCGCACAATAGTAATTCACATTTGTGTACATGCTTTGCAACATCGTCAACATCCTTGTAATCAAGAAAGTGGAGAGACATCTCATAAAGCACCTGTTGATGGTGTTGTGGCCCTTTCCCACTAGATCCAGGACCTTGATTCCCTCATGTGTTTCCTCCACCACCAGATCCACTAGATATACTAGCTCCTATTTCTACGGATCCACTAGATCCTCCTCTTGTAGTAGGTAAGGGACCTAAAGCAATTTCACTCTACGTACCCACCATCACGCTAAGCTGTGCGCCGATAGTCTATGACATTGAACCACTTCTAGACTCGATACCCAAACTTTGTGTACACACACCTTTCCTAAATGATGTCCTAGATAGGATTCCTCCAAACACATGAAATTCTATGTTACCATATAGATGAACTAAGGGAAAAATTATATCTACTAGGTGTCGCCCAACTACCAACACCAATACCAAGTGGATTAAAAAAACTCATCTCAAGAATTGGAAAACTAAGCACCGAAGTTTGACGACTAGGTGGGCTAAGATGCGCACCTACGGCTCTCCTTTTTCTCCATACAACGAGTTCTCAGTAGAACCCGAGGGGGTTTCTCTCCCGTGCTTTCCAAGATGGGGTAGAAAAGACTGATCAAGTTCCACATTTTCCGTGAAAACCTCAAATACTTCCTGCAACATCTTCCTCCATAATTCCATCACTCCTGTGAGTTTGCACTATGTCACCAACTCCCTTTCTCACACTTCATGATACTTGATCTGCCTCTCCTCTCTCTCCATTTCTGCCGCAACCTACACCATCTCTCACCACACCAGCTTCCGCACCCCATGCCTAGTGAGAGTTTAGCTAGCCATAGGAAATGCTTCCAAAATCAGAGTGATGATCAAGATCTTTATGGCTAACGGTATAACATGCAAGAATGATCATCTTGGCTCTCGTAAGAACTCAAAATCAGCAATCTCCAAGAAAGAATACGTAGAAATAACGTATTCCAGGCTATAACTAGTCAACACTCCACTCCACCACTTATCAACGATACGAGTCCATGTCAAATTGGCATCATGCATTCTTTAATACTCTTCTTGGGTCTAAACACGAGGTCTATAATACCAACTCTTCCTTGATACACATGTTGACAACAATTCATACAGTTCTACTGGAAAACAACAAAAGAATGTCTCATAGAGCTCGTGATAGAGGTGATCCTCTACCCATTTACATGCATTAAACTCAGATCTAATATTAAATCACTGAGAAAACTCATCCTTTGTGTTCTTAAGCCAAGTATCAATGATTTCCAAGGTCAAGTGTTCTATCATCACACACCATTCTTACAACTTCAAAAGAGGTCCTGAAAATAGAACCAAAATGTAGTCTCATTTCCCTACTCCCTTTAAATCCCAAACACGTTGGCCTATCACCCAACATTAGCTGGGCACTCACCCGAGGCGCGTAGGTGCCGAGACCCTCTTTTATGTGAGCCTTATAAGAATGTCCACCATTAATGAAGGAAGTACGTGCAGACGTAGGAATATATGCATTCATTCTAGCATAGAAGTAAAGACACTAGATATTAAACACAAATGCATCATAATGCATAAGTAAACACTACAACATCACAAAGAGATCAGATCTGAACCATAAGAAAAATGAAGAGCACTATGGTTTGAACCCATAAACAAAAAAATTCATAACAATGCATCATATTCATTGATTCACAACTGTTTACAATAACCAGATTACATAACCATGGTCATATGAGACCGAATATATCAAGATAATAGCATCCTACCCTCCCCATGGATCTGATATAGAAACCCTATATTAACCCCAAGAATCATTACATATTATTCATCATACATACACCATTACCTATGCACGCACACTCGACGTTAGGCTCCTTTCCTAGATCCAAATGCCTCCTTAAATATGATAAGAGCTTGCCTAATCACCATTCTAGAAACAAGCCCACATGACAAATGTCATCATATTCTATTATACTCGAATGTCCAAGCTATATAGATGCCAACTAGCCATAACAACCTCCACTTTACAACCCGTAACCATAATGATTCACTGGAATATTCTTTTCTTGAGCTTCAAGTCTCCATGTAACAACCTTGTCATCATTATGCCTACCCACAAATTCACATGTTTTGCATGTGATACCCTTCTTTAACCAAAATGCAGCTAAGTCCTTAAACTCTTAAACCATTTCTTGATCCCGCGTGCAAACCTATATCTCCTCGTACATGTTCACTCACGCACTTTTCTCCATAGTGCCTTCCGTGCACGCTCATCCTCTGCTTTAGGACTTAATCATTTTCCGGGCTCAATAACACCCCACAATAAGCATGTTATTTTTCCTCATAAAAAATCTGATCTCAACAAAGAATAAATAATGGAGAGAAAGAATAACCTGTATCCGGCTTGCCTCAAAGAACAAAAGAATTTTGCTACTGTTGTACAAGGATTGGGAATTCTTTGTTCAAGGATGTTTCAATCTTATTCCAGGCATCCACCTCACTCTGTGCTTGTTGAAATAAATCCCCTACCAGTGCATTAAATTCATCAAATATCAACTCTTTAACTTTATCCTTCAATATATCCACAATATTCTCCATCTAATTGCTAATGTCGTTCAGCGTGTCCATCCTTCGTGTAACCCGAGGATATAATTCCTTCACTTTATTTTTAATCGATACCCTTAAGCCTTTGATTGCCTCAGACTTCTTCTCGACTTCTGCTATGATCTTGTACCATTCCACCCTATTATTATTGTTGTTTTCCTATAAATTCTTTAGGTCCGCCTCATAAGTAGCAACCAATACACTTCCCACCCTGTCCCTGTCTCCACAATTGTCATTGACAACTCCGGTCATGTGCACTGCGGTTTTTATAGAGGCAAGGAGTTTGGAGTACCAAGTTATGGTCTCTTTAATTTTTAACTTATCCTGTTCTCTTTTTCCTGCCAAATATTCCTCTGCCGACTCCAACGTAAGTCCTTAAACCCTTAAACCCTTTCTTGCTCCTGCACACAAACCTATCTCTCCTCATGCGCATTCACCCATGTGCTTTTCCCCATAGTTCCTTCCACACGTGCTCATACTATGCTTCAGGACTTCGTCATTTTTCGGGCTTAACAATATCGATTTGAAAATTCTTAAAATTTCAATTTTTAATAGTTTCCAGGGAAAGTCTATTTCTAGCAGTTTTTAACAGCTTTTTTATTTTGCATTTTTAGGGTCTTCGGAGCATTTTTGGGCTTAGCAAAATTTTGGGCAGGTTATTTATCAACCAGAGCCATAGTCTAACTTCGTGATTCAATCAAAACATCCATGTACATGGGATGAAAGTCTTGCATATGTCTAACATAGCTATAACTGAGCTCTTCATAGCTCTACGAGACAACCCATTTCAAGTATGTCTTGGATTCCAATCATTGGCTCCCATTGATGTAGCATTTACCTTTGTTTCTTAAGGAATGTCAAATGATCCAAAAGATGGCTTCCAAAGATATAATTTTGGAAGTCTTAAAATTTCTATTTTTGGTAGTTCTTTAGGGGAAGTTATGAAAGTCAATTTCTGGTAGTTTTCATGGAAAGTTTTGAATGTCAACTTCTGGCAGTTTTTAGCAAATTTTGTATTTTACATTTTTGAGGGTCTTCAGAGCATTTTTGGGTTTAGAAAAATCTTGGATAGGATATTTATTGTTGGGATCTACAGTTTAACTTTTTGTTTCACTCCAAATATCCACGTACATGGGATGAAATTCTTGCAGATATCGATTATAGCTACAATCGAGCTCTTCATAGCTCTACATGACAACCCATTTATTGTATGTCTTGGATTCCAACCATTAGTTCCCATTAATGTAGCATTTCCATTTAGTTCGTAACGAAAGACAAATGATCTAGAACAGGGCTTCCAAAGATATATTTTTGGAAAGTCTTAAAATTTATACTTTTGGCAGTTTTTAGGGAAAGTCCCTTAAAGTCTATTTTCTTGCAGTTTTAAACATCTTTTGTAGTTTACATTTTTTAGAGTATTCAGAGCATTTTTGGGCTTAGAATTTTTTTGCAAAGGATATATTGACCGGAGTTGTGGTATAACTTTTTACTTTACTCCAAACATCCATGTACATGAGATGAAATTTTTACATATATGTCCAACGTAGCTATAACTGAGTTCTTCACAACTCTATGCGATATAACCCATTTCAGGTATGTCTTGGATTCGAGCCATTGTCTCCCATTGATGTAGCATTTCTATTTACTTCTTAAGGAAAGACGAATGATCCTGAACATGGATTCTAAAGATCTATTTTGAAGATTCTTAAAATTTCTATTTTTGACACTTTTAGGGAAAGTCTTGAAAGTCTATTTCTGGGAGTTTTTAGCAGCTTTTCAATTTTGCATTTTTGAGGGTCTTCAGAGTATTTTTGGGCCTAGTAAAGTTTTGGGTAGAATATTTATTGACTGGAGTTGCAGTATAACTTCTTGCTTCACTCCAAACATCCACGTAAATAGGATGAAAGTATTGTGTATGTCCAACATAGAAACAACCAAGCTCTTCATAACTCTATGGGACATAGCCCATTTCAAAGATGTCTTAGATTCCAACCATTGGATCCTATTGGTGTAGCATTTCCATTTGCTTCATAAGGAAAGAGGAATGATCTAGAATAGGGATTAAAAAGATCTATTTTTATAAAGTCTTAAAATTTATATTTTTTGGCAGTTTTCAAGGAAAGTGTATTTCAAGCTATTTTTTTTACAACTTTTGTATTTTGCATTTTTTAGGGTCTTGGAGCATTTTCGGGCTTAGAAATTTTTTGGCAAGGATATTTATCGACAAGATCTGCATTCTAACTTCATGCTTCACTCCAAACATCCACGTATGTGGGATGAAAGTCTTGTATTTATCCAATATAGCTACAATTGAGCTCTTCATAGCTCTACGAGACATAGCCCATTTCAGGTATGTCTTAGATTCCAGCCATTGGCTCGTATTGATGTAACATTTCCCTTTCATTCTTAATGAAAAATTAATGATCTAGAATGGGGCTTCCATACATCTATTTTTGGTAATTTTTAAGGAAAGTCTATAAAGTCTATTTCTCGTAGTTTTTAGCAGCTTTTGTATTTTGAGTTTTTGAGGGTCTTCGGTGCATTTTTGGGCTTAGCTAAATTTTAGGTATGATATTTATCAACTAAAATCCACATTCTAACTTCTTGCTTCACTCCAAACATCCACGTACATGAATAGAAAGTCTTTCATATGTCCAACATACCTACAATCGAACCTTCAGAGCTATATGGGACATAGCCCATTTTAGAGATGTCTTAGATTCCAACCATTGGATCCCATTGATGTAACATTTCCATTTGATTCTTAAGGAAATACGAATGATACAAAACAAGGATTCCAAAGAATTATTTTTCGAATCTTAAATTTTTATTTTTGGCAAAATTTAGGGAAAGTTCTAAAAATCTATTTCTGGTAGTTTTTATGAGCTTCTGTATTTTGCTTTTTAGGGTCTTGGAGCATTTTTGGGCTTAAGAAAATTTTGAGCAAGAAATTTATCGACCAGAGATGCAGTATAACTTTGTGTTTCATTCATAATATCCATGTATATGGGATCAAATTCTTGCATATGTCCAACATAGCTACAACCAAGCTCTTCATAGCTCTATGAGACAACCCATTTAAGGTATTTCTTGGATTCCAGCCATTGGATCACATTGATGTAACGTTTCCTTTTACTTATCATTGAAAAAATGAATGATCCAAAACATGGCTTCCAAAGATCTATTCTTAGAAAGTCTTAAAAGTTCTATTTTTTGAAATTTTTAGGGAAAGTCGTGAAAGCCTATTTATGATAGTTTTTAGTAACTTTTGTATTTTTTTAGGGTCTTCGTTGCATTTTTGGGCTTAGAAATTTTTTGGTCAGGATATTTATTGACCAGAACCATAGTCTGACTTCTTGCTTTACTTCAAATATTCATGTACATGGGATGAAATTCTTGAGTATATCCAACATAGCTACAACCGAGCTCTTCATAGCTCTACAAGATATAGCCCATTTCAGGTATGTCTTGGTTTCCAGCCATTGGATCCCATTGATATAGCATTTCCCTTTGATTCTTAAGAAAAGATGAATGATTTAGAACATTGCTTCCAAAGATCTATTTTTGGAAAGTTTTAAAATTTCTATTTATGAAAGTTTTTAGGGAAAGTCCTGAAAGTCTATTTCTTACAGTTTTTAGTAGCTTTTGTAATTTTCATTTTAAGGGTCTTCGAAGTGTTTTTGGGCTTAGAAAAAATTTGGGGATGATATGTATCAATTGGATCCGAAGTCTAACTTCATTTTTCACTCAAAACGACTACGTACATAAGATGAAAGTCTAACATATGTCCAACATAGCTACAATCGAGATCTTCATAGCTCTACGGGATAACCTATTTCAGTTATGTATTGGATTTTGGCCATTGGATCCCATTAAAAAACTTACCCGAGGCATGCACGGGCGCCGAGTCCCTCATTTATATGAGTTGTGTGAGAATGCATTATTACGACAGAAACTTAAGTGAATAGATTGGAAAGGAACCATACATTCATCTTAGAGCTTAGAATGAATTCTAGACCAATGTGTTCATTCATATAAGAAAATCATTACAGAACATATATCTGAATCATAACAGAAAAGAAATGCACAGGGGTTTACACCCACTCATATGAAATGTATATATAACTGATCCATACATATGTAAGTAGAACTAGAAACACACATATATTCCATATTAAGCATGTTGATAACCACATTGTATTAATTGGGGTAGTCACAGATCCATATGATAGTGCAGACTAATGTCATGCATCGAAAGTTGGACTTAGGCTCTTCATAGTATAAAGAAAAAAATGTTCAGACCCATCCCCTTGATACAACATACTCCTACAGATCCTCTAAACCCGACCTATGGAGCTTCTCATAGTATTCTTACATGGATTCTCCTCTCTTCAATTCTCGATCCTCTCCATTTGTCCCTTATTTCTTCTACTGAGCGTGCTCATATATATAGCTTTTTCAAGCACCACCATGCCTTTCATGAAGTTGTAGATCATTTGCCATGTGCCCAAGTGGTCCTCCATGGGAGCATGCCTCTTCAGATGTGAGCTCTCCATCCTTTGCCATGATGACATTTTGGAATATTATATCACAAGGTATATTCCTTCTGTGGGCACTAAGTTGCCAGGTTGGCACATTATCCACTTCACATGCACAGTCAGGTCATGCTTTACTCGTGTTCTTCCTGATATGCCAAATATGGATAAGTCCCAAGATCTTTTCTCTGCCTTGCGCATGTGCCACTGGTTCTACCAAAACCCTCCTAAAACCATGTCCTACACACTTTCGCACCTTCTTATACTTAGCCAATATTTTAGAGGCCCAACATCACCCCACACTACGCCTGTTCTCTGCCCTCGAGAACACCTTCTCAAAGAATAAAGAATGATTGTCCTTGAATAGTTTGGAGAAAGAATAAAGGAATGAAGATTTCAGGGAAGAATGAAAGAATGGGGAAACTATGATTATTTTTGCAAGAGGAGAGGGAAATCTTTCGTCATGTCTACCTCCAACTTATTCCAGGTATTGACCTTGCTCTATGCCTATTGACAGAGGTCACCAAATAAGGTGCTCACCTCTTCAAAGCTTATCCCTTCTCCTTGGGTATTCATCGTTTCCACGATCCCCTCTAAATTTTTTCCCAAATCCTCGAGCGCATCCATCCTTTGAGTGATTTGGGGATACAACTCTTTCAGCCAGTTTTTGATTGAGCCCCGTAAGGTCTCAATAGCCTCTGATTTCTTCTCAACCTCGGATAGAATTTTGTCATGTTCCACCCTATTCCCCTTGTTATTCTCCTAAAACTCCTTGCCCTTTGCTTCATGGGTGATGACTAGAATGCTCGCCACTCTATCTCTATAGGTGTAATTTTCATAAGCGGCCTCAACGAATTAGGTGGCAGCTTTCACATCCGTTAGCACTTTCTTGTACTAGGCCAAAATGGCCACAACCTTCATCTTGTCCTCCTTTTCTTTACGCACCGATGCCTCCTCTGAAAACTCCAAGGCTAGTGGTTGTATTTCCATTGTGAGGATGCGGGTCAAGTCCTCTAGAAATTCCAGGGTGGATCCATACTTCTACGCTAGTGGTGTTAGATCTGGATACTTCAAGAAAATAACATATGTGATCATCTCTGATTTCTTGTAGACCTCGCGCACCCTTGCCTTCTCTTCTTTCAACTCACAACTAAGTTACACATTGATTAGTTCCTCCCAGTTTAATTCCTTGGTTCTTTTCTCTAGCTCCTCTTCCTTCTTCTCAAGTTCTGACTCTAAGAACTTCACCCTGTCATTACTCCTGAATAGTCTCAGCTCTACTTCCATTGAAACCTTGTTCAGCGCGTTACATATTTACTCATCTGATAGCTACTGAGCATTTACTAAGGGGTTGTCACCTTTTGAATCCAGTACCTTCATTCTTGCCCCTTTGGTTTACTTCGAATTCTGGTTCATCGATGTGGGACTCAAATTCCCAAGAAAGCATTTTCCTTGTCCGAGGGTATGCACCTTCCTCATCAAATGATTTCATAGCCAAGTGTTGTTCCATTGGTATGGTGATTTGAAAGTGCGCACACAAAATTTTGTTCGGATCATTAATATATCCCATCCTTTGAACCTATGATGCCTCTAAGTTTTTTCTCCCTATGCACGTGGCCTTAGGAAAGCTCATAGCCAAACTGGGATCCCCTCTCATCCTACCATATTCCTTTTCTACGCTTTCCTCCTCTGCTTCCTTCATCACTAGGTCCGCGCTACGTTCCATCTCTTGCTATACTAGGTCTTCGATGATCTTGGCCACTTCCTTCTCTACGGCCTCGTCTATTTGTTCCTTAGTGAGGCTTGGGGTCCTTTGTTCTTTTGTAACTTCCTAACTCACCTCCTTGTTCTGAGTATCCTATTCTTCCTTGTCATTCTTCCTCTTGTCAAAGATCTACTCATTTTCTTCTTCCTCTCCTTCCTCCTTCAAGTCATGAACCTCATAGATAGGATGGTCCTCACCTCATGGTTCATCTTCATCATCATCATCTCTCTCGCCTCTATAGGCCTCCAAGATCTTTGTATCCTCCGAATAATTTTCTTCTGTCACCTTCTACTTTTTCCTAGTAGAGATTCTGCTTCCTTCTCCTCCTCCTCCTCTGGTGACCTCTCCTGGGTGATGGGTTCCTCGTGCTCTAACGCTTCTTCCTCTAGAGTCTTTGATTTCACTGGGGACTTCTTTCTTTGCATGTATGTATTGGGCTTAGCACTTGTCTCTAGCACGCTTACCTTTTGTGTAGCCTAAACACTTAGTGATTTCTACACCTCTTCTCTTTCCCTCTTCTTTGGTGTGGGCTTCTTTCTTCCTGTGGGGTCCTTAGTAATGGATACATTATTTTCCAAGTATGCGCACTTTTAAAATTTTGGCCTGATGCGAAGGTATATCCTTGCTGCAGCCCTTCAAGTGATTGGCAATGTCACTGGTTTCATCATTTGTATCTCATGGGAGATATATCTCTCCATGTATGCGCACTTCTTGGGGTAAACCAAATTTTTGCGTAGCTCTCTATGGTCTTGATCCACGTCACTAATGTTGAACCTTAGTCTCTTGGCCTCTTTAAATCTGTTCACTCCCGCTTGGAAGTATTGCGTGGTGAAGGAGAAGGGAAGCTTGTACCATGGGCTCACTATTTCATCTTTCAACCTAAATTTGTCAATGCAGAAGTCTTGATATACCACAAATTTTGCTTCTCCTTGCACGAGAATGGGTAACTACTCTAGAATTCTCCATTCCACCCAGAATGTGTCCCTCATGCGCTTGTACTATTTCTCTAAACGCACCTTATGAGTGGCTGTCATGGTCTCACAAGTATATTTTGGGAACCACTTCGTGAGTGAGGGATCCTATTCCTGGGTACTCCCAAACAAACCTTTCCGGCCCATCGAGAACATCAATCTCTGAGAAGACAATTGTGATGAGGACATTACCAAATAGTATCTTCCCACCTTCTTGCGCGCTACTAATGATTTCATCCACAATGAAAGCAGACAAGTTGTAGATGGTCCCCTTAGATATTTTCCAGCATACGTTTAGCCATGCCTTGTTCACTTGAGTCCATCTCTCTTGGTCATTGAGCTTGGTTACCAAGAGCACGACCATCCTCATCACAGGGTCTGAGATCTCTGTGATGTCAAAGTATCACAATCCTTTCTTATAGTCATATGCATCAACTGTTTCCTTGATGGCATCCTTTTCATCTTAGGTCATCATCAATGTTATTCCATTCACAGATAAGTCATATGAACTTGGAAATTAACTGGGGAGTTATGCGCATCTTGTGCACCCACGTCAAATAATAGTGGTCTTCGTGAATGTGCATGCCATTAGCCACTAGTAGAGGTGCTCATAGTTTTCTGAAGTAGGGTAATTCATAAAGTTGTAGCAATCTCACCTTCTCCAATTTAAACCTTTACTTCATCATTGTAGATGGGGCATGCCTTCTAGTGTCCTCTTATTTTTTGGGTGAACCAAATCCAAAGCCATTTATTTTTCTATCATGCTAGTGTGGTGATTATAGTCAATTACAAACATCTTCCGCAAATGATATTCCCATTCTTTTCCTAGTAATACCCCATCCGGGTATTGCATCTCCACGTACCATTCTTCATTTTTGCTTGCGACAACAGCCATTTTCTTCCCCCTTACCCTTGGCCTTCTTCTTATTAGGTGAGATGGTTGCTTTCTTTGGTGCCATTCTTCTAGTTAGGTTATCACTTCATGCATCTCTTCATTGCTCTACTCTACCACTTTATCCAACCCTAATGCACAACCTTACAAATAAATCCTCCTACACCGTGCCCTAGCTGCCAAACCCCTAACTAGAACAATTCTTCCACAAGACGGTACTTCAACAACTTCCTTCGCAACAACTTCCTCCACACCCATGTACTCCTTTCTTACTAGTTTGTGGATATCCTCTAGTCACGTCCTCTCATATTTCTTCAATTTTTCTTTCGGACAGATCAGCTTTGGATACCCTAGTTCACGAGAGCACTTTTATCTTTGTAAATTGAACGGTAAATAATGAAGTGTCTGACTTCTTATTTATAGCTTTTCCTTCTTTCCCAGCATTAAATTTTATTTTACCTAGCACCATACTTAGTACTAAATGCAAATTTTTCCACCAAGTCAACCTTTCACACCTTCACTTACCCACTCAATCTTGCACGAAAAAACTTCTACGACCTTCTGGTGCATGTAAACAATCCATCCTGACATAGAAGACTCTTACGCGCATGTTAACAGCACTGAAGGCACTTCATCTTGTCCTTCACCCTAATTTTTGCTCTCACCTACCTCATGTTGTCCTTGCACTTATTCCTCTGTACATGTGATTTCTCGGAAGTCTTATCCAAACACTAACCTTTTTCATCCACCTCTTCTTTTATGTTCTTCCTTCATCCTTGCGTGATTTGTATTCATCAACCAGGCAGTTCTGTAACGCTCTGATTTTACATGTTATCTTGGTGAATGTTTTACATGTTGTTATAGCTGTTGGAATGAAGGCAAACATGTTAAGATAAACTCTGATCTTAAAGGAATGTGTTGCTAACTTGGATTCTTGCATGCTGTGATTTATTGTATAGGACAGCAATTACTGTACTTGCGTGTTTGCTAATGTGACGACAAATGGTCGTATACTTGCTAAACTCTTGTTGCTGATTGACAGCACACTTTGAATCAATTTCATTGATCTAAAGTATGCTGAGGGCTTCTGGTGAATTCTGTGTCGATTCAAACTTGAACCGAACCCGAGATTGTTATGAACGTGCAGCACCTGATTGCAGGTATGAACAGCTGGCACGTAAATGCCAACGACAGGGATTCGATTCTTGAACCCTGTACTGTCGAACTTGGGACCTCGTGAGGCAAGAAACGCCTAGACGCGGGTGGCCTTGGCACGTGATCCAAAGGACGGAACGTCCTGCTCTGCATTAACGTAAATGTTAGTAAGAAGGCTGGATGGAAGTTGTTTGGTGTTAGTGGTTAGTATGAATTAAAAACCTAAACTAATCCTAAGTCCTAACATGCATCCTACACTATTATCCTAAGTGGATTTTTAAATTACAAAAAAAAAAGAGGGGAAAATAAACCTGAGCCCTAAAACCTAAGGCTAAACTAAGACCTAGGTTGAACACTATATACAACCTAAACTAATCCTAATCTAAAAGGGCGCGCAGACCCTTGGAAGGAAAGGGATAAGGATGGGAAGAAGGCATTCATTGGCATTTAATAAAACAGTCCATACGTGGACAACGCCAGTTTTGGTAGGGCAGGTAGGAAATAGAGGCATCTATTTGGAGATAGAGCCAAATGCAGTTTTACATGGGAAATTTAAAAAAATTGAGTTCGCCAACTCAAGTGGCGGTGGCGTGGGAAGTAAGGAAAAGGCAGAGCCTTTAATGCATTGATTTTTCTTGGTCCTCGCGACCAGTTTGCCGTGGAAAGTGTATGAGGGAATTTGATTCTTTCATTGTTTCGGTTTGGCTTTTGCAAAGTTACTCTGCATTTGGTTTTTTTGGCCTGGTTCAGTCGAACCAGCTCTTGGAATTTGACATTTTCTTGGAGATTTCGAGGCTGTTGCTAAGCCTGAAGAAGAAAGAAGTGCTAGGGAGTTTGTGTTGTCACTGTGGAAGGAAAAACGCGGCAAACGAAGTTTTCTTCGAGTTCTGGAAAAGAGATTACAGGCATGTTAAGCCCTTCTCTTTAAAAATTCTTGCTTTATTTAAGTGTCTCATTAAAACAACCCTGCTCTTGGGTTTGGATTGTGTGATTGCTGTCGAGTCGATTTGACTTGGATTTTGTTGGTTCTTGCTTTCTTTTCTTTGGGAAATGATAAGAAGAATTGCTTCTGGTTGCTCGGCCTTGATGCGTTTTTGCTCGAATCGAGTTGGAAAATGAATTACTGTATTGGTTGTTGACAGTATGGTGGTTTGAAATAGATATTTTTCTTTCACTGTTCGTGTTGTTTGAAAGTGGAACAGGCTGTGTAATCGTTCCTTATAGTGTAATTGTTTTCCATTTAGTGTAATAGTTTCTTTACTGTTGTGCTTGGAACTGCCTTTGCAAGTAAAGAGGAAATGGAAATACAGTCGTGTATATTGCTGTGATTTGGGTTCCGTTGACTCTTGCTGTCATTTTGGAAATAATACGAAACACTGTTATTGGTCGCTGAGTTCAATTGTCCTTGTATTTCTTGAATGAAATGCTTTCCTGTCGTGCTGGTTGTTTAACAGTATTGGGGAAATTGTCATATGTATCACGGGTCTGTACAGGTTACTTGAGTTGTTTTCACTATTGAAACTATAAGTTCTTTTGCTGATGAACTAAAATGAAAGAAGCAATAGTTGTTTGAAGTTGTTTCTTATTGAAATTTTCAAGGAAATAGATCCTCTTCCTTCTCCAGTTTCTATGGGTATTCGAACTCGATTCAAATAAAGTAATAGCAATATTTTCATTTCTGTGCCTTTCCTTGAATTGGAAATAAACGAATACGTATTGGGTATTCGTGAAGTAGGAAAAGTTAATTTTTTTTCCTTCTGAACTTATTAATGAATTGTGTTTCTCTTTACGGTGTGGATAAGATGGTTTTATTGTGTTCATTGTTGCTTCTCGGTCTTCTTGTTCAGACTGTAGACACAATTATAAATTGGTTTTGTATTCTGTGCAAGGAACGATTATATATTTTCTTCTTGCTGTGATGGAAAGATGATTCCATTGCGCCATGTAGTTGTGGTTTGATCTTCTGTTTTGAACTGTTCGTGAATGCGAACTTGACTTTGAATTGTTGTGCGAAGAAGTGACGCATGGAAACTCTGTCTTGTTGTTTGGGTTGTCTTAACTGTATCTGACTTACGTATTTAACACCCTATACGAGTTTACTTCAGAAAGAGTTATTGATAACTGAATATTGCATTCCGAAGTCTTGCATATTATTATGGACTCAACCAAAAGGGGGATTCGGGCAGAATGCTTGTTGGCAGTAAGCACAATTTGGGTGTTTTCTTTTCTTCTGAAAAAATGATTGTTCTTACTGATATCATGGAAATTAGCTCTCCCTCTTTTGCTGATTGATTTCGAAAGAGATAGTAATTAAATTATTTTCTAAATGTTGTACCTTCTGTGCAAATGAAATATTTAAATATTTCGTGTGGTATTCCGAGTTTGGTACTGTCATTTGGTAGAATTGAAATCACCTGAACAATTCTTGAAGATTTCAAAGAAGATGATTGTTTTCTTAGTAAGGGTCAAGGACAGGAAATGTTCTCTGTTGCTTTTGAATTCTGGAGATAGCATTAGGGGCTTACTGTGCTTTATAATTGAATTTGCTGTAGGTAACAGCAATGAATAAAATGTTATTTTGAACGGGATATGCTCATAGGATTAGGAAATCATGTGATTAATTGACTGCATGATTGAAATACTGTTTGTCTGTTTAGCATACGGTGAAAGAAATATGGTTTCTTTTAGTATGGTAAATATATGGTACGCAACCTTATATTGTTTGATCTTGGATGAACATAATGTTGTACTAACCTGTTTCAGATCTTTATATGAGTCTGATTCAAATGAAGTATGGATATGGATGATGAATTCTTCCCTGTTTTCATTTAAAGCTGGTTATAAATGAAATCATTCTTGCTGCCGGAAAGTGAATTCCGAATGGATTTTGTAAGTTTCACTCTGAACTGTTATCTTGATTTGTCTCTCGTTTGGATTCCATTGTTCAGACAGTCATGTGGAAAGAAATAGAGATATGGATGAATAACTTGGAAAAATGATCTCTTCTTCTTTCATTCAGTTGGAAATCTGTAATTCGTGAATAATGAATTTTGTAGTGCTTAGATGGGAGCAACTATATGCATTGTTGTTCGCTTTCTTGTCTGTACTTGAGTGCTTGGAATCTAATTTAATACCTGAACTGAAAGGAAAGTAATGAGTTTACATTTCAGTTAGTTTCATCCTTTGCATTTATTATTAATGAAAGGCGAGGAAATGATAACAGAATGTTTACGGTTATGTGGAAACGGGACAGCAGTCCTTTGGCTGATTGTGATGATATTTTGATAGTTCAGTTGTTATGCTGATCTTTCTTTTGTGCCTATTTCGTGATTGATGTTTTACTGTCGTTTCATAAAAGCAGGGTTCTTTTATTGAGACAGTTAGTTGAAGCACCTTATTTTAAGGATAAGTGCTTAATATGCTCAGTTCATTGAACTGACCCGTGCAATTCATTTTGCAGATGAAATTTGATTAGAATGAAGACATGGCTGTTTTCTGATGCTTCTTGATTAGCTGTAAAATGAATTGTAATTGTTACTTTGATTTCTCTTCGAGGAATTGTGAAAAGAAGAAAATATATTCTTCTGTCCATGAGTTGTATTGATGTTTTATATAAACTATGCCCAATCAGCTGGATTGGCAAATGTACAGATTATGACATGAAATATTGAATCCAATTACATGTGTATTATTTTAATAATTATATCAGTTTGATTTTGTTGTCTAAATTGGAAATATAATGTTATTTCTTGATTTGGATTTGTTTATTGTCCTTGGATGGACGCTAAATGGAAACTGATATCTATTCTTACTTGAATGCAACTTTTAAGTTGAAAAATGCAATTAGTTCATACTTGGGTAAAGATGAATTTTTAATTGACATTAAAAAGGATTAAGAAGAATATGATTCCATAATCGGAAGGTATTCAGGATTAGCTTAGGAGCTAAGGAATATCAAATAACTTTGGAATAATCGAACTTCATTTTCGAATTCCGTTAATGATCTCGTATGCTGAATTCAGAATAAAGGATATAGGATAAGTATATCCACAACTAATGGACCTTAACTATATGACGTTAAGGAGAACAAATGAATACATTTCTCGAAATTTAGACCTCGTATGAATGACGTCTAATAAGTTAATATTCTGAATTTAGTTGCAGTTGAGAAAATCTTGGCTAAGTTTAATAGGTTAAACTTATCACGTCCGTCGGTACGGACCGCTTAATCCATTGATTAAGAAGTGAACCAAGTAGGGAAATGCAGCCCTTCGACACGAAGGAGAAGATGCATAGCAAGTTAATGGACGGATTTAGTCCCTCTTAGCTCTGTACAACTGTAACGGAAACGAGGATCAAGGGATCAGCGTGGATGCTGAAGGTTGATTTTAATTATTAAATCGTATCCAAATCACTTGAGCAGGATGTGCATTCTCGATGGGAGAATTCTGTAGGACATTGGCATACGCCAGCTACAACAATGTGTCTCCATGAAGACGGGGTCTTCATGACGACACAATGTTGCAGCTGACATATTGCAATGCCCTCCCGAATTAAAACATCAAGAATACATAGGCTGAATGTGAAACTCGTAGTAGGGGATAGGAATATGATCTGGTATACAGAGTGACTCCGGAACACTAAGGATAACTAGACACACAGAGTCGTGGGGAACGACACCGTATGTCTGCGTATCTTTAGTTACCAGGAGTGCCTTCCTATACTCGTTCATATTACTAGTTGGAATTGGAAGTTTAAAACTGACCTTAAACGAAGAGGACTGGTAGGAGCCAGGAAAGACCATTCTAGATAACAGGTGAAGTGAGGTGAAGGACGTATTCCGTAGATGTGTATCACATCCAGGAATATGATCATGCAAAGCATGTGAAAATCTTTGGCCAAAGTATTGCAATTGCTGGTTGCGTTGTCCTTATCACTTAATTTAAGATGCAGGATGTCAGATGAATATCAGTAACAGATATTCAGATAGGCTTCTTAAATGGATCACTTCGATAACTGGGAAAGGTTATGAGAACAGGTATATATAATATACTATGCATAAATGAACATGAAGGATCGGTTGTTGCCGAGTCATGAAATGAAGGATCGTTGAAACTCCGAGCCATGAAAATGGAAGATCGGCAGTTCCTCGAGTCATTTACAGTAGCATATAGAATCTGTTATAAGATTGAATGGCATTGAATGTGTGTTCCATATTGTAAATATGCGAACAGGGAACATTCGTTTTAAAAAGAAATTGTGTGATCCAAACTGTGGTGTTTGGGCAGAGAACAATTGTTAAAACTTGAACATGTGTTTGAATTTTATAATTCATAACAGAGAACGTTATATATATAAAAAAATAAAAAATAAAAAAATTTCCCTTGTTCTGGTATTTTAAAATGCTTAGAATCATATATCAATACCATCTTCCCATTCTCTAATTGTTTGTTTTTGATGTGGCAATCATGCCATGGTTTTTGTTTATCCTTTTTAGTATTTTGACTCCACCTGGCCAATGATCGTCTCTCGTCCAATTTCATCAATTTTTAAATCCTTTCCTCTAATGCTTGTTCATCGGCCAATCCTCATGCGCGCGCTTTACGCAAAGAAGGTATCATAAATTCAACAGGTAATACATCATTTGCGCCAAACACCAATTGGAATGGTGTGGCTTTATTCAACCTCTTATAGGTTGTCCTATATGCCCATAGAAATACTGATACTTTTTCATCCCAATATCGTCTACCAATGTCACAAATTTTGGTCAGGGTATGTGTATGACAAAAAATCAACACGTGACCTTCTTCGCATCTGACCTCCCGAGGTCATGCCGAGACAACTTGCATGGAATTGAAATGGGAGTAAATGTGATGGCGATGACCAAGCTAATAGGGCAGCCGTATGTCTTCGACACACAATAATGGAATCTATGAATCTAAGGTAAAGAATGCTCTCCTAACCTGAAAGGGTGTGATGGTATGGTCTGATATGATAGCTACTCGGAGACTCTAATCGATGTCTAGTTTTACTGAGATTCTATTAATTGATTGGGGAATATGTGGAAAGTGACATGCAGGTGCCTCGTATGGGTTTCCATACAAGGTCATGGAAATTGAGACAAAAGATGTAGTGGAGCTGCAGGAACTAAGGGCAATTTTCTGGTCTTGTCCAGAAAGTCTTAGCCTGATCGGTTGCTATATTCAACAATGAAAGTTGTGTAATAATATCAAGTGGAAGTGGTGAAGATATGAATACCAGTTCGTGTAAGCTAGTGTCGATATCTAATTGACTAGCATGCCCATTGGGTTACGGGACCCGTGGGTCACAACTAAAGACTCGTTGAGGTTGAGGCCCTTGTATGGTCATGCATGCAATCAAATCCTATTTCCAGGAGCAATTCAAAATTCATAGGCTTGATTAGTAGCTATGTTTAATGTCTCTAACTATCTTATTTTCTCTATGTATGTGGCAGGTGTGAGTAAGATTGTTAAGCACAAACTTGTGTCAATGTCAATTATTAGGTCTGGCTCATTTGGTTGTGGGACTATGGGATTGCAACTGTAATTCTTTTCCTGTTGCGGACCGCTGATGGTCATGCAAGATGAAGAAAATAAGTAAGTAAACTATCTATCAAAGGAAATCTAAGCTATAATTTTGGTGTTTTCTCAATATATCAGAACAAAGCAATAAAACAAACTAATCTATGGAAATAAATATTTTTGTTCTTTTCTAACTTTTCAAACAATGCATCTAATCTAATAAGAAAATTAAAAACAAATAACTGGCTGGATGTAGCTAGCTATCTATGCAGATGTGTGAATCTAAATCTAAGATCTATTCTAATTTAAATAAAATCTTTCCAAACCTACCTCAGAGGTGAAGAACAAATCTTGGCTCTAACAGAGCTATTATTCCCCCACAACTTCCTTGGCAATATTGAAGAGAAAACTTCCTTTTGATTTGATCTTCTTGAAACTATCTAGCTAATTGAAATGAATTGTTTCTCTACTCTATTTGATATGCAATTGATAATTTGACAAAACAAAGTAAAAAAATACACGACTCCAACCTGGAAGAGCAAGAGCTTTGGCAAATGTAGTAGTATAAGTATCTGTCCCCGAAGTTCTTTCATTTATTTCTCTAATTGTTCATGTGAGTCAAAAGGATTGGGAATGCAAAGAACAACAACAAGAGGATGGCGCTTGAGCGATGACATCTTGGAACCAATATGGACGTAATACAGGTAGAAGAAAGATAGCACAAGAAATCTAAACTTTGCTATGCAATTCCTAGCAAGATTATGGCAGCACAACAATGTAAGATACACAAAATTCTCAGGCCCTTTTCCTTGAATACAAACATGGAATATATAGGAATGAAGGATAGAAGGTTACTTCATGCAAAAGGTAATGAAGAGGAAGTTCCACTCATTAAATCTATTTAAAAATAGAAGGAACAATGAGAACCAAGCAAATGAAGCTATTTTTAGCAAATTCGGCTCACATATGTGCTCAAAAAGTAAACTTAAGTGAATCGTCGCATGTAATTTTATGCATGAAGATTCTAGAAAAATCAATCAGGACCGTCACCCTGCACAAGGCGGTGGTTTCAGGACTGTTGCCCTGCCTGGGTGGTGGCTTGCAAAGCACCGCCTAGACAGCGTGATGGTTTTGACACTTAATTCCAAAACGAGCACAAAAAGAAGGGGGAAGCTAGAAATATGCAAGGAAAAGTTAAGTAAGGCTATCTAGGATACAATAATATACTGGGAATGGGTTTTTGGAACTTGAACACCTTCTTGAAAGGATTTTGAATCATCACTGGGGACTTTTATAACTGTTTTCTTGACAATATAGCACATGCAATTTTGGGTGTGTACAATATGACTCAGTATTTTATTAAATGCCTCGTCAGTTCCATTTTCTTGTGGATGATAAGGGTTAGTCTTATGATGAGCCATCATGAACTCTACTAACAGAATCCAGACAGTTTCATTTAAGAAATGTGTACCTCTATCACTAGTTAAGCTCAATGGTCATCCATACCTTGTAATAATATTTTCCCATAGAAACTTTGTTACTGTAGCCACTGTATAATCCTGAGTAGGTGCTACTTATGCCCATCTTGTCAAATAATATGTGCAAGTGATTACATAGCGTGATCCTGTCCTACGTGCGGCTGGCGAAATGGGGCCTAAAAAATCTATGGCCCACTTTTCAAATGGCTCTGTACTTGAAATAGGGCGCGAAGGTATTTCATCCCTCCACCATGGTTTTCTAAGGTGCTAACGATGATCACATGCCTTAGAATACTCTTTGTAATCTTGACATAGGGTTTCCCACCACAACCCAACTTGTAATATTTTACACGCAGTGGTGTCCCCTGAATAGTGTAGACCTGAGCTTCCTCCATGTGCCTCCTCTATAATATCGAGGCACTCATGTTCTAGCACGCACTAGCGCAACGATTCATCACGTCCTAGTTTGTACAAATCATCACTAACCAACATGTAGGGTGTGGCACATATGGTTAATTGCTTCCTCTCTAGTGCTTTCATCCCTTCTGGTGTCATACCTATTTTGGGAAATACTGCAATATCCTCTAAGTCTGAGGGCGTGCGCTACAACCTAAAACAACTGTGCGTCTAGCATGGTATCCTTAATTCCTTGCGCATCCTCTCTTGAGTCAATTCTAGACAAGTGATCGGGCCCAAAATTACTCTTTCCTGGCTTGAAAACAACTATGAACTCAAATTCTTGGAATAGCAGGACCCATCGACATATGCACCCTTGCAGAATGGACTTGTTTACCAAGTATTTTAATGCCCTGTGGTCCATGTGAAATAAAAATGGTGTTGCCAGTAGATATTTCATGAACTTGTGCAGCGTGAAGATCATGGATAGTGCTTCACACTCAATAGTGTTTTAATTTTGTTCTGCTGATGTTAACTTTTTTCTTGCAAAGCACAAGGGATGGTCAATAATCCCTTCACCAGGTTGCGCCAGTACTACTCCTATGGCTGTACCAGAGGCATCCACATGAACATGGAAAGGTTTATCCCAAAGGTGCTATGAAAATTCTATCCTTCAGAGTGTCGAATTCCCTCTGCTGCGCCTCTTCCTAATGAAAGGCACTCTTGTGTCTAAGTAATTCTTCTAATGGTGCAGAAATCTTGGCATATCACTTGATGAACTTCCTATAGCAACCTGTATGCCCAAGGCATCCGCGCACGATGCTTTGGCTAATAAGCTCCCCTAAACCCATGATGGTTACAACCTTGGTGGGATCTACTAGTAGGCCCTCCTTACATATGATATGTCCCAATAAGGTTCCAAATGATGTAGAAAAGACACACTTCTTGATGTTGAGGGATATCCTCAACTGTTGACACCTTTCAAACATTAGTCTTAAGTTATCATCCAAATACAGTCTAATCATCCAAATAGACTTGAAGAAATTTATGGATGGAGTCCTGAAGGCTTGCACTAAAAAGTGCAAGAACACAACAGGCATGTTCTTTAATCCAAAAGGCATGATTGTATAGGAAAAACTTACTCATTCATTGGAAAAAGTTGTTTTTATCTGGTCTTCCTTTGTAATCTGTACCTGGTGATACCTTGAGAACAAATCTATGCAGTAGACTTTGCACCTAGCCACTCCCTCTAAAATTTCTTTAGTAAACGAGGTAGGGAAGGGATCAATGACACATACTGCATTTAGGTCCATATAGTCAACACATATCCTTATCCTCCCGTCCTTTTTGATGCTAATGACCATTGGGCTTATCCATTCTGATTCTTCCACAGCCTCAATGATGCTTGGTGCTATCATTTGTCTATCTCCTCCTTGGCCCATACGTGTAAATTTGGATTCATCCAATATGGACTCTTCCAGATTGGGCACGCACCTTCCTTCAATTTTATCTTCATCTCCCTCAAGCAATGGTGGACGCATTTGAGTTCATGATACCTGCGGGGGAATAAATCCCATAATTCACGTAACAGATCAATGATATTTGAGACCTCATTTTCTGACCAATAGTCTCCAATGATTGCGTCCTTGGGTTCTGTCTCTGACCCAATGTTAACCTTCTTCATTTTTAAAGGCTCATGGTAAGTGTGTGTCCTTTCATCAGTGCTATCAATAACATCATGTGTACCTACAGAGTGGTTAACATCTAGACTCTCCATTTCCTCTCCATCTATGACATAAACCATATTTTCTATTTCCTTTTCTATGCATACTTGCTCAAACTACATCTCCTCTGACTCATCCTCATCGAAACGTACCTCTAAAATGGGCTCACCTAGTAAATCTAGTAGCTTGTCTTCTACCATGGCACCATCCCCCATCGTAAGGTGCTTGATCACTTGCAATGCCTTTTCTATTGATGGCTTTGTGATCCAATATTCAAAATATTGGATGATATCAGTTATCAGCTCTTGCCAATTTCCTATCTGTCGGTGGCTTTCTAAATGGATATACCACACATGTGCAAAACCTTGTAGTGTGTAATATAGCTTATGTACCCATAATGATGGTGGTAAGGCTTCTACACCTCCTATCCAAGCCTTCTCACATGCTTGGATATGAAATGAAGCAGTCTCTTTCCCATGGTAGTCTTGAATGACCGTGGGCACGTTGCTTCTAGAAAACCTTACAGAGAACACGATTCTTACCTTGCACAACTCCAGGAGGCTCTCTCTATGTGTAGATCCACCAACATGTTTCATTCCTGAGTAGGCTATAAATGAGTATCCCTCTTCTTTCATCCTCATTTTTACACTAAGCTTCCATGTCCCGTAAGAAAATTTTAGGGTATGCCCCTCCAGAGTAACTTGGTAACTTATTTCCTCCTAGACACTTGAGTGAGCGTGCACCTTGGTCACTTTTGTAACATACCCCCTCAACTATTTCCCAATTAACTCATAATAGGTCTCATGCACCCAATTGTCACACACCATGCTTGTTGTATCACTCATAGCCTGGGCATCCTCCTATTGGATAACTCCTTCTGTAGGTTGAATTATCTCCGGGTTTCTGATGGAGCACACATAAATTCTATTAAGGACCTCTTGTCCCAAAGGTTCAATGTAAGGCGCCGACTTCCCATCCATCAGAGGGATGATTACCCATTCTTCCTTATTCTCGAAACTGATATATCCTTTGTTGAACCTTAGGTCAACGTTGTTCTTATAGCACTATGGGTGCCCAAACAATGCTGGAAAATTGTCTTCATTGGCGAGTGCCAAGACTTCGAAGTCTCCAGTAAACTTGGCCCCCTGAATGGTAATCATTGCATCCTTTAATACTCCAATGGGCATTTCCTTAGTTTTGTTTTACCATATACAACACATTCGAAGATGGTTGCAATTTGCAGACCTTCCCATTTGATGCCAGGAATATAGTGTAAGAACATTGACTTTTGATCTCCCATGTCAATTAATTATGTTTCTTAGAAGCCAACCATCCACAACTGCACTTCAGTGTGATTTCTTTGTCATAATCAAGGCTATGGGGAGGGAGGTTTACATGCAACATCTGTACCTTTCACACTCTTCTCTGGAGCACTTGTCATCTTCTCCTATAGCCATTCTCCTAGCAAGGGAATAATATTCTCTTGCCTTAACATTTTGCATACTTCCTTGACCTCATCCAAGTCCTTCTGCGGAGCCTCAACATTCCTTCTTTACTCCTACTTCCTGGAATGCTCCTTTAGACACTAGATTTCTCCCTACGAACTCCAAATGACATCCATTGTCTCTTGATACACCTCCTTTCTGGTGGTCAGGGTCCGGATACTTCCCATGCACCACTTCTTCTCTTGAGACTAGAGTCTTTTACCTTGGTACTTCTGTGGCACGCACAACCTCTGTTTGTATTGTCACCAGAACAAGTTCTAACCCTGACTCACGTGACCACTCTAGGCATCCATTGTGTGTCAGACTTCTTTATACTCACCATTCAAAACACCCTTTTCCTTGCAATGTACAACTAGATCATAGTGCTGAAACAACTCAGGGAACTCCACATACTTATGCTTTTTCTCTGCACCACGAGCACTGTCAACAAATCTGGACACTCTCATGCCTGTAATGTTATGTAGATCCACAATTATAGCAGGTTTCTCATGGGAACTCACTTCTTCCACTACAGTTACTACGACCATGGAATCCTCCAAGAGAAGCTCTCTCACGCACCCCTTCATTCACGTGCATTCTTCATAACAGCGATCATCTTCTTTAGAACCATTGACAAGGCTGGTCTGGCACACACCATGATCAATGGCCTCATGGATATGGTCAATAAATCTATAATCCTTAGTATCATGGGTTGTAGAGGTGACAGATATTATAGTAGAAAGACACATTCTTCCGAATTACATGCACTGCAACAAGGGGCATCTACTCAAATCATGGTCATCGTGACAAATTTCACAATCTACCGCTATGGCGCATACTGACTTCCTGGAGGAAAACTATCCTTGGCATGCCCATCTACCTCACAATCCACGCACCTAAAGACCACTACGATTCTCATGTGTAGAGTTTGCAGACAAATTTTCTAACTGTTTGGCCATGGCAAGTGATTTGAGCCTCTAGAAAAGGGCTTACACCAGTATCAACACTCCCAACTGCTTCAGTGCATAAGACAACCTCTAGAACCTTGCGCGGGTCAGTAAATGTTTTATGGGACAATGCCCTCCTAAATGGAGTGACCAACCCTCCAATAAACCATTGAGCATGCTATGAAGGGTGAATGTCATATGAAAATTTTGATAAGAGAGTTTTAAACTGTGCATCGTACTCTCGCACACTCTCTTTCATTCCCTCCTGGATCTCCTTCAAAGCGCTGATGATCTTCTGCTCAAACTTTGGTATATGGAACTCTGCTAGTAAGGAATTTTTCAAAGCGGTGTATTCTACCACCATCTAATAGGGGTCATACTTCCTATACAAGCTATGCACACGTCTTTGCAATGTTGTTACAAATTGACTAGCCTTCCGCTCCAGGGTAGTGATCCCGTTCATGCGCCATATCAATTCACACTTTTGCACATGTTCTGCATCATCCTCTATACCTTGGTAATCTGGAAAGTGTAAAGACATTTAAAAGATTACCTAAGGAGGTGGCTAAGGCCCCTATCCTTCTGATCCAGATCCTTGGTTCCCTCTAGTGTTCCCTCCACCAAATCCACTAGATCCACCAGGTCTTGTGCCTCCTGATCCTCCAATTCCACCTCTAGATCCTCCTGTAACTGGAAATGGGCCTGAAGTGGTCATGCCTAAAGTCCCCAACATCCCACTGAATTACACACCAATGGTCTACGAGATTTCTCCGCTGCCAGAAGTGTATCCTGCGTCACTTCCATAAGCGTTGCCTAAACCTTACGTACTTGTACTTTGCTAAAAAATTACTCCAAACACCGGAATGGTATGTGTAGCCATAGATGTCCCAAACAAAAAAATTATACCTCCTGGGCACGGATTAGTCACTCCCATCGATACCAACTGGGTTATCAATACTCTTTTGATTTTGAAAACCAAGCAGTAAAGGTTGGTCATCAGGTGGGTTTAGATGCGCGCCGACGGATCTCCTTTCTCCATGCAATAAAATCTCATCAGAAGCTGAAGGGACCTCTCTCCTGCACTTGCCAAGATGGGGTAGCACAGACTGCTTAGGTTCCACGTCCTTCACATGAACTTCAAAACCTTCTCGCAATGTCTGCCTCCATAGATCCATCACACTTGCAACCTCACGTTGTCTAGTCATCTCCCTTTCATGACCTTCACTATACTTGAGCCGTCACTCCTCCCTTTCCTTTTCAGCCGTAATGTCCACCATCTTCCTCCACCCTAGCTTCCTCACCCAAAAATTAGAGTAGCTTAGTTGACCATGGGGAATGATTCTAAACTTAAAGTAACGACCAAAATCTTCATAGCCAGAGGAATAACACTAAAAAATGACCCTTTAGGCTCCCTCAGAAACTAAAACTCAACAACTTCTAGGAAAGAATACATTAAAATGGTGTATTCTAAAATGTAGTTGGCCAACACTCCCTTCCACCTATGATCAATAGCACGTGTCCAAGTCAGATCTGCATCTTGCAGCCTCTGATAGTCATCTTGGGTCCACACGCGTGATCTATAGAACAAATTTGATCTAGATGTGTATGCCGAGAGCCATTCATATAGCTCTACTGGGAAGCAAAAAAAGAATGTCTCATATAACTCATGGTATAGGTTCTCTTCTACCCATCCACGTGTATTGAACTTAGGTCCAGTATTGAATCTTTGAGCAAACTCATCCTTAGTGCTCTTGAACCACGTTTCAATACTTTCTAGAGTCAAGTGCTCTGTCATTACACATCACAAAGATAAATATGCATGTCATTTATCACAACTTCGAAAAGAGGTCCCATAAATGGAACCAAGATGTAGTCATTTTTATGCCCTCTCAAAGAACAAGGAAATCCCATACGCGTCGACCTATCACCCAACGAGCATTGGGCACTCACCTAAGGCACACGCAAGCACCGAGTCTCTCCTTTATATGAGTTGTGTGAGAATGCATTAGTTACGACAGAATATTAAGTGAATAAATTGGAAAGGAACCATACATTCATGTTAGATCTCAGAACGACTTCTAGACCAATGTGTTCATTCATATAAGAAAAGCATTACAGAACATAGATTTGAATCATAATAGAAAATAAATGCACAGGGGTTTACACCCAATCATATGAAATGTATATATAACTGATCCATACATATGTAAGTAGAACTGGAAACACACACATATTCATATTAAGCATGTTGATAACCACATTACATTAACTGGGGCAGCCACAAATCCATATGATAGTGCAGACCAATGTCATGCATTGGATCTGGACTTAGGCCCTTCATAGTACAAAGGAAAATTGTTCAGACCCATCCCCTTGTTATAACACACTCCTATAGATCCTCTAAACCCAACCTATGGAGCTCTCACAATATCTTGCATGGCTTCACCTCTCTTCAATTCTCGATCGCTCCATATGTGTCTTCTTTTTTCTACTGGGCATTCATATATATAGCCTTATCAAGCACCACCATGCCTTCCTAAAGTTTTAGATTGCTTTCCATGTGTCTAAGTGGTCCTCCATGGGAGCATGCCTCTTCAAATGCGAGCTCTCCATCCTTTTCAATGACAACCTTCTGGAATCTTCTATCGCAAGGTATATTCCTTTCGTGGGCACCAATTTGCCAGGCTGGCACCTTATCCACTTCACATGAGCAGTCGGGTCATGCTTTCCTTGTGTTTTGCCCAATATGCCAAATATGGCTAAGTCCAAAGATCTTTTCTCTACCTTGTGTACGTGCCACTGGTTCTGCTAAAACTCTCCTAAAACCATGTCCTACGTGCTTTCGCAATTTCTTGTACTTAGCCAATATTTTAGGGGCCTAACAAAAGGTTTTGGTGTCATCCCATCTTGCTAGTATAAACCACCTCAACTTGCCCAACACTAACTGAATTAACCTGACTAACTCCATATCAGCTCACCTAATTTATGACCGAGTTACACTACCTAGCTCACCGAGCTAGGACATTTTTAAGGTGTTTATTTAAGGAGGTAAAAAATATTTGAGTCAAGTTTTTTTTTAAATGAAGCATTTGTTAATAAAAGGGAAAATATTGTAAATAAAATTATGTAATGATAAATAGTTTGGGTGCATTTTGTGGTGAAAAAATAATTTTTGGCCCATTTCAACAGTTGTTCACTTACTCATTTGAACAACTGTTGAAATGGGGAAAAATTATATTTTCACTACAAAATGAACCACCCAAAATGTTTATAATTACATAGTTTTATTTACAATATTTTCCATTTTATTAACAAATGCTATATTTTCACTCAAATATTTTTTACCTCCTTAAATAAACACCTTACAAATGTCCTACATCAGTGAGCTAGGTAGTGTAGCTCGTTAGAAAGTAGGCAAGATGAGATGGAGTTAGTCGGGTGAAATCAGTTGGTGTTGGGCGAGTTGAGATAGTTTAGACTAGCAAGGTGGGCCAACACAAAAACCTTTAAAGTGATTCAAAGTAGTAACCTCCTTACTCCAAATCACACATGTTAACTAATGCACAAATATGGGGAGGTTGAGGAAGCAACACCCTGCTGAAGCCAAACATAAATTACCCTTTTAAATGACAATTGAAATGGCCCAAAAATTAAAATTTTAAGACCAAATGAACCCCTTGAACTGATTATAATTAAACTTTTTTATTTACAATTTTTAACCTCCTTAAAAAACCTTAGAAAATGGCCTATCTCAGTCGAACTAGGTAGTGTAGCTTGGTCAGAAAGTAGGCGAGCTAAGATGGATCGGTCTAGCGAGCTTAGTCAGTGTTGGGTGAGTTGAGGTGGTTTAGACTGGTAAGATGGGAAAAACCAGAACCTTTAAATTGATTTAAAATAGTAACCTATTTACTCCAAATCGTCCCATGTTGACCAATGCACCACTACAGGGTGGCGTCAAGGGGTAACACCCCCGAAGCCAAACATAAATTACCCTTTCAAATAACTATTGAAATGGAATGAAAATTAATTTATCACCACAAAATGAACCCCCCAAACAACTTATAATTACACACTTTAATTTACAATATTTCCTTTTTTACATAAATGCTCCCTTTTAAAAAAACTTTACTCAGTTTTTTTACCTCCTTAAAAAACACCTTAAAATGGCCTAGATTAGTGAGCTGGGTAGTGTAGCTCGATCAAAAAGTAGGTGAGTTGAAATGGACTTGGTTAGATGAGCTTAGTCGGTGTGGGGCGAGTTGAGATGGTTTAAACTAGCAAAGATGGGGTGATATAAAAACCTTTAAAGTGATTCAAACCAGTAACCTCCTTACTCCCAATCGCCCATGTTAACCAATGTGTCAGTACAAGGTGGGTCAAGGGGCAACGACCATGAAGACAAACAAAAATTACCCTTTAAAATGACTTTTGAAATGGCCTAGAAATTACAACATTTATCACACAAAATTTTCCCCTAAAAAAACTTATAACTACAATTTTTTTGTACCTAATTAATTTCACCTTTTTACATAAATGGCCTCCGACTTTTAAAAAAATCTTTACTCAAATTTTTTAACCTCCTTTAATCACCCATGTTGAAAAATGGCCTAGTATCGACTAGCGGGGTAGGGCATTCCATTGAAGCCAAGTGACAAATTACCCTTTTAAATGAATGTTAAGTTGGTGTTTGAAAAATGAATTGGTTTACCACTAGAAAACTGCTTGTACATCAAAAGAATTTAAAGTGATTCAACAGTAACCTCCTTTTCAAAATCTCCCACGTTGACAATTCACATAAATACTCCCTTATAAAAACTTTCAAATGACTATTGAAACTTTACTCAAATTTTCCCTTTTACCTCCCTTTTAAAAAAAACACCTTCAAAAAAGGCCTAGCTTGGAGAGTTGGGTAGTGTAGCTTAGTTAGAAAAGAGGCAAGCTGAGATGGACTCAGTAGTGTGAGCTCAGTTTTAGAGCTAAGTGAGTTGAGGTGGTTTAGACTAGCAAGATGGACCGACACCAAAATATTTAAAGTGATTTGAACCAGTAACCTCTTACTAAAATCACCCACGTTGACCAATGTGCCATTATGGGTTGGGTTGAGGGGCAACGCCCCCAAAGCCAAACATAAATTAGGATTTCAAACCTTTTGAAATGGCTGAAAAATAATTTTTCACCATAAAATGAACCCCCAAAATTGATTATAATTACATAGTTTTATTTGCTAAAATATTTTCCCAGACCTTAGCAAGATGGGTGACACCAAAACCTTTAAAGTTATTCGAACCAGTATGCTCCACTCCAAATTACCCGCGTTGACCAATGCACTAGTATGGGGTGGGTCAAGGAAACACCCACGAAGCCAAAACAAATTACCCTTTCAAAAAACTGTTGAAATGGCCCTAAAATTAATTTTTCACCACAAAATGAACCCCTCAAACTACTTATAATTACATAGTTTTATTTACAATATTTCCCCTTTTTACATAAATATTCCCTTTAAAAAAATTACTCAATTTTTTTTTTACCTCCTTAAAAACACTTTTAAAAATAGCCTAGCTCGGCTGAGCTAGGTAGTGTAGCTTGGTCAGAAACCAGGCGAACTGAGATGGACTCGGTTGGGAGCTCATTCGGTGTTGCACGAGTTGAGATGGTTTAGACTAGCAAGATGGGCCTGACACCAAAACCTTTAAAGTGATTTAAACCAGTAACCTCCTTACTCCAAATCACCCATGTTGACCAATGCACTAGTACGGGGAGGGGTTGAGAGGCAGTGCCCCCAAAGCCAAACAAAAATTACCCTTTCAAAAAACTGTTGAAATGGCCTCAAAAATTAATTCTTCACCACAAAATGAACCTCCCAAACTGCTTATAATTACATAGTTTTATTTACAATATTTTCCCTTTTTACATGAATGTTCCCTTTTAAAAAAATTACTCAATTTTTTTTACCTCCTTTACATTTAAAAAGCTAGCTTAACTCAAAAAGAAAGTAAGCAAAGATGGACTCGGTCGGGTGAGCTCAGTTATCTGGTGAATGAGTTGATGTGTTTTAGACTAGCAAGTTAGCTCGAAGCTAAACCTTTAAAGTGATTTGAACCAAGTTAACCTCCTTACTTAGATCTCCCAAGATGGGCCAACACCAAAATAAGGCAGGGTTTAAATTTGAAGCCAAACACAAATAACCTCCTTTTCAAATCACCCATATTGACCAATGGTGAAAATTAAATTTTTGACATAAGGGGAAGCCCCCCAAGCCAAACTGCTTATAATTACATAGTTTTATTTACAATATTTTCCCTATTTTTTACATAAATGCTACCTTTTTAAAAAATTACTCAATTTTTTTTACCTTTTTAAAAAACACCTTAGAAAAAAGCTAATGATTTTCCAAAAGTAGTTAAGATTTTCCAAAAAGTTTGGATTTTGAAATGAGTCAAGATTTTAAAAAAGATCGGGATTTCTTTAAAAAAGTTATGCATTTTGAAAAAGTCAGGATTTACAAAAAGCCATGATAAAAAGTTCATTTATTTTGAAAAAGTTGGGATTTTCGAAAAAGTGGAATTTTTAACCACAAAATTTTCAAAAACTGAGATTTTAAAAAAATAGTTTTATTTACAATATTTTCCCTTTTTACATAAATATTCCTTTTTAAAAAAACTTTACTCAATTTTAATTTTTACCTCCTTAAAAAACACCTTAAAATAGCCTAGCTCGATGAGTTGGGTAGTGTAGCTCGGTGAGAAAGTAGGCAAGCTGAGATGGACTCAGTCAGGATGAGCTCAGTAATGTTGCACGAGTTGAGGTGGTTTAGACTAGCAAGATGGGCCGATACCAAAACCTTTAAAGTGATTCAAACCCAGTAACCTCCATACTCCAAATCACCCATGTTGACCAATGCGCTAGTACGGGGAGGGGTCGAGAGGTAGCACCCCTGAAGCCAAACACAAATTACCCTTTCAAATGACTGTTGAAATGGCTTGAAAATTAAATTTTCACCACAAAATGAACCACCCAAATTGCTTATAATTACAAAGTTTTTTAGATACAATATTTTTTTTTTTTTACATGAATGCTCCCTTTTTTAAAAAAATTTACTCAATTTTTTACCTCCTTAGAAACTATTTTAAAAACTAGCCTAGCTTGGTGAGTTGGGTAGTGTATAGCTTAGTTAGAAAGAAAGTGAGCCAAATTGAGATGGACTCGGTCAGGTGAGCTCAGTCCATGTGCTGAGTGAGTTGAGGTGGTTTAGACTACAAGATGGGCCAACACCTAAACCTTTAAAGTGATTCAAACCAATAACCTCCTTACTCTAAATCACCCATGTTGACCAATGCAACTGTATGGTGGTAGGGATGAGGGGCATCACCCCCAAATCCAAACACAAATTACCCTTTCAAACAATTGTTGAAATGGTTTGAAAATTAAAATTTCACCACAAAATGAACCCCCAAAAAACTTTTTATAATTACATAGTTTTATTTACAATATTTTCCCTTTTTCACATAAATACTACCTTTTAAAAAAAACTTTACTCAATGTTTTTTTCAAAAATGTGGGATTTTGAAAAAGTCTCGATTTTCAAAAAAAATCAGAGATTTTCGAAAAACTCGTGATTTCAAAAAAAGTTCAGATTTTTGAAAAAGTTAGGATTTTTGAAAAAGTTTAAGGATTTTGAAAAAGTCTGGATTTTGAAAAAGTTGAGATTTTGAAAAAGTTAGGATTTAAAAAAAGTCAGGATTTCAAAAAAGTTGGGATTTTCAAAAAAGTCGGGATTTTCGAAAAAGTCACGATTTTTGAAAGTTCCTTTTTAAAAAATTACTCATTTTGAAAAATTTTTTATCCTTAAAAAACATCTTTAAAGTAAGCTCAGTGAGCTGGGTAGTGTAGCTTTCTAGAAAGCATGAGAGCTGATATGAACTCAGTCGCGCGAGTCAGTTGGTGTTGCAAAAATTAAGGTGGTTTAGAATAGCAAGATGGGCAGATTACCAAAACCCTTAATGTGATTCAAAAAGTAACCTCCATACTCCAAATTGCTCACGTTGATTAATGAGCCAGCACAGGGAGCAGTCAAGAGGCAACGATTTTGAAGCCAAACAAAAATAACCCTTTCAAAAACCATTGAAATTTCAAAAATTAAATTTTCACCATAAAATGAACCCCCCAAACTGCTTATAATTACATAATTTTATTTAAAATATTTTCCCTTTTTACATAAATGGTAAGTTTCAGAAATAAAAAACTTTACTCAAAATTTTTAAATGTATTTTCGAAAAAGTCAAGATTTTAAAAAAAACAGCGATTTTTGAAAAAGTTGGAATTTGGAAAAACTCGTGATTTCAAAAAAAGTTAGGATTTTCAACATAGTCAGGATTTCAAAAAAATTGGAGATTTTCGAAAAGTTGACATTTTGAAAAACTCAAAATTTTCAAAAAAGTCAGTATTTTTGAAAAAGTCAGGATTTTCGAAAAAGTACAGGATTTTTGAAAAGTGCTACGATTTTTTAAAATGTCAAGATTTTTGAAAAAAGTCACGATTTTTAAAAAAGTTAGGGATTTTGAAAAAGTCATTATTTTGAAAAATTCGGTTTTTTTAAAAAATTTAGGATTTTTGAAAAAGTTAGGATTTTGGAAAAAGTTAGAATTTTGAAAAATTCCAGATTTCAAAAATGTTTGGATTTTTGAAAAAGTCTATTTTTTTTAAATAGTCGGGATTTTTGAAAAAGTTGGTATTTTATAAAAGTCGTGATTTTCAAAAAAGGTTGTGACTTTCGAAAAAGTCATGATTTTCAAATAAGTGGTAATTATTGAAAAAGTTATGATTTTGAAAAGTTGAGATTTTCAAAAAACTCGGGATTTTGGAAAAAGTCGAGATTTTGAAATTTTTGGGATTTATGAAAAAGTTGGGAATTTGAAAAAATTATGGATTTTCAAAAAAGACGGGATTTTGAAAAACTCAAGATATCAAAAAAGTCAGTATTTTCGTAAAAGTCAAGATTTTCGAAAAAAAACTGATTTTCAAAAATGTAGGGAATTTTTGGGGATTTTGAAAAATTCAAGATTTTTGAAAAAATTGTGATTTTAAATAGTTGGGATTTTAGAAAAAGTAAGGATTTTGAATAATTGTGATTTTAGAAAAAGTATGGCTTTTTGAAAAACTTGGAATTTTCAAAAAAGTGACAATTTATGAAAAAGTTGAGATTTTGAAAAAAAACCAGGATTTTCAAAAAAGTCAAGATTTTTCAAAAAGTCACAATTTTCAAAAAAGTCGTGATTTTTGAGAAAGTCAAGATTTTCGAAAAGTCAGGATTTCTGAAAAAGTCGAGAATTTTTAAAAAGGTCAGGATTTTGAAAAAGTATGGATTTTTTAAAAATTCGTGATTTTGAATAATCGAGATTTTCGAAAAAGTTTGAAATTTCTAAAAAGCCATGATTTTGGAAAACGTCGGGATTTCGATAACTTTGAGATTTAATAATAGTTGGGATTTTGAAAAATTCGGGATTTTATATAAAGTCAGGATTTTATATAAAGTTAGGATTTTAAAAAAGTTGTGATTTTTCGAAAATCCTGACTTTTTCAAAATTCCCAACTTTTTGAAAATGCTTACTTTTCAAAAATTCTAATTTTTTTGAAAATCTCAACTTATTCGAAACCTTGACTTTTTTGAAATCTTGACTTTTTAAAAAATACTGTCTTTTTTGAAATCCCAGTTTTTTCGAAATACCAATTTTTTTAAAATCCTGACTCTTTTGAAAATCCTGAATTTTTTGAAATCATGAATTTTTCGAAATTCCAACTTTTTCGAAAATATACACTTTTTTGAAAATATAAACTTTTTAAAAAATCGTGACTTTTTGAAAATCTCGACATTTTTGAAAATGCTGATTTTTTGTTAATCTCGAATATTTTTAAAATCTCAAATTTTTCGAAATCCCAACTTTTTAAAAAATACCAACTTTGCAAAAAACCTGAATTCTTCAAAAATTGAGACTTTTTTGAAAATCACAACTTTTTTGAAAATCCTTACTTTTTTGAAAAAACCAACTTTTAGATATTTTCAACTTTTCAAACATTTTGACTATACAAAATTATGATTTTTTTTTAAATCATGACTTTTAGATAATACAGACTTTTCAAAAATCCCGACTAAAAAAATTGCAATTTTTTTGAAAATCCCGACCTTTTCAAAATCTAGACTTTTTTGAAATCCCAATTTTTTTAAAATCGTAACTTTTTCAAAAATCCCAAGTTTTTTGAAAAACCTGAGTTTTTTGAAAAACCTGATTTTTTCAAAATCCTGACATTTTTAAAATTCTGACATTTTCAAAATCCTAACATTTTTGAAATCGATATATTTTTGAAAATCGTGAGTTTTTTGATATCACAACTTTTTATAAAATCTTGACTTTTACGAAAGTCCCAATTTTTTCAAAAATTTGACTTTTTCGAAATCCTAACTCTTTCAAAACCATGACTTTTTTAAAATCTTAAAATTTTCAAAATCCCAACTATTTAGAAATATCGATGTTTTCGAGATCCCAAATTTTTCAAAAATTACCAACTTTTTCTAAAATCCCGACTTGTTCAAAAATTGCGACTTTTTCAAAAATCTTTACTTTTTTGAAAATCTTGAATTTTTCAAAAATCATGACTTTTCGAAAATTCTAACTTTTAGAAAATATCTTTTTTTGAAAATCCTGACTTTCTCGAAATGAAGACTTTTTCAAATTTTCGAAAATCGTGACTTTTTTTAAAATCAAGACTTTTTTTTAAAATCACGATTTGTTGAAAATCCTGACTTTTTCAAAATATGAACGGGATTTTTTTGACAATCACGAATTTTTAGAAAATCCTAACTTTTTGAATATCTCGAGTTTTTTAAAAATCTCAGCTAGTTAAAATACTAACTCTTTTGAAATTATGACTCCTTTGAAAATCTAGACTTTTTGGAAAATCCTACCATATTCAAAGTCCCGACCTTTTCGAAATCCAAACTTTTTCAAAAATTGTGACTAATTGAAAATTCGTGAATTTATCGAAAATCTCGACTTTTTCTAAATTCCCAACTTTTTGAAATTGCTTACTTTTCAAAAAAATTGACATTTTTTGAAAATCTCAACTTATTCGAAACCCGACTTTTTTGAAATCCCAAATTTTTTGAAATACAATTTTTAAAAAAAATCCTGACTCTTTTGAAATTCCTGAATTTTTTGAAATCACGAATTTTTTGAAATTCCATCTTTTACGAAAATATACACTTTTTTGAAAATATGTACTTTTTCAAAAATCACAACTTTTTTAAAAATTGTGACTTTTCGAAAATCTTGACATTTTTGAAAATGCTGAGTTTTTGTTAATCTCGAATATTTTGAAAATATTAAATTTTTCGAAAATCCCAACTTTTTAAAAAATACCAACTTTTCGAAAATCCAGAATTTTTTAAAAATTGAGACTTTTTGGAAAATCACAACTTTTTTGAAAATCCTGACTTTTAGATATTTTCAACTTTTCAAACATCTTGACTATACAAAATCGTGATTTTTTTAAAAATCCCGACTTTTAGATAATGTCGACTTTTCGAAAATCTCGACTATAAAAAATCGTGTTTTTTTAAAATCCTGACCTTTTCAAAATCAAGACTTTTTTGAAATCCCAATTTTTTAAAAATCGTAACTTTTTCAAAAATCCCATTTTTTTCGAAAAACCTAACTTTTTCAAAAAACCTGACTTTTTCAAAATCCTGACATTTTTGAAATTCTAACATTTTCAAAAATCCTGACATTGTCAAAATCGCTACTTTTTTTAAAATCGTGACTTTTTTGAAAATCACAACTGTTTATAAAATCTTGACTATTATGAAAATCCCAATTTTTTCAAAATTTTGACTTTTTCCAAATCCTAACTCTTTCAAAATCATGACTTTTTTAAAATCTCAATTTTTTTCAAAATCCTAACTATTTAGAAATATTGATGTTTTCGAAATCCCAACTTTTTCAAAAATACCAACTTTTTCTAAATTCCCAATTTATTCAAAAATTGCAACTTTTTCAAAAATCTTTACTTTTTCGAAAATCTCAAATATTTCAAAAATCATGACTTTTCGAAACTTTTTAGAAAATCTTTTTTTTTTTGAAAATCTAGACTTTCTCGAAATAAAGACTTTTTCAAATTTTCGACTTTTCGAAAATTGTGACTCTTTCTTGAAAACTGAGACTTTTTTTTTTAAATCACGATTTTTTGAAAATCCTGACCTTTTCAAAATTTGAACAAGATTTTTTTGACAATCACGAATTTTTAGAAAATCCCAACTTTTCAAATGTCTCGACTTTTTAAAAAATCCCGGCTAGTCAAAATACTAACTCTTTCAAAATTTTAACTCTTTCAAAAATCTAGAATTTTTCAAAAATCTAGACTTTTTTGAAAATCCTACCATTTTTAAAGTCCTGACCTTTTCAAAATCTAGACTTTTTCAAAAATTGTGACTTATTCAAAATTTGTGAATTTTTCGAAAATCCTGACTTTTTCAAAAATAGCAATTTTTTTTTTCAAATCACAACTTTATCAAAATATCTACTTTTTCAAAATCCTGACTTTTTCAAAATTTAGAATTTTTGAAAATCCTGACTTTTTTGAAATCTCAACATTTGCATCTAGACTTTTTTTGAAAATCCTGACTTTCACAAATCTAGACTTTTCAAAATCCCAACTTTTTTGAAAATCACATCTTTTTGAAAATCCAGACTTTTCAAAAATCTGGACTTTTTAGAAAATCCTTTTTTTTTTTTTAAATCCCGAATTTTTTAAACCCCAAAAATTTTCAAAAATCCCATCTTTTTTCGAAATCACATCTTTTCAAAATCTTGACTTTTTTGAAAATTTAGAACTTTTTAACATACCAATTTTTTCGAAAATCTCGATCTTTTGAAAATCCCATCTTTCAGATTTCCGAACTTTTTCAAAATCTCGATGTTTTCAAAATTCCAACTTCTTTAAATTCTTGAATTTTTTTAAAATCCATACTTTTTTAAAAAATCTCAACATTTTTGAAAATCCAGACTTTTCTAAAATCCCGATAATTCAAAATCCCAATATTTTCAAAAATCCCGACTATTCAAAGTTGCAACTTTAATGAAAATTTTGACTTTTTCAAAAATAACATTTTTTTTTGAAAAATCACGACTTTTTCAAAATCTCATTTTTTAAAATCCCGACTTTTTCGAAAGTCCCAACATTTACAAAAAATTGACCTTTTTGAAATCCCACTTTTTTGGAAAATCCTAACTTTTTTGTGAAAATCTTGATTTTTTCTTGTAAAATCTAGAATTTTCCAAAATTTTGGGTTTATTTAAATCTCAACTTTTTCAAAAATCCCAACTATTCAAAATCGTAACTTTTTTGAATATTTCGACTTTAAAAACATAAACTTTTTTGAAAATCCCAACTTTTTCAAAATCCCGAGTTTTTTTTAAATCTAAAGTTTTTAAAAATCTCATCTTTTTCAAAATCCTAACGATATTTTTTTCGAAAATCTCAACTTTTTAAAAATCGCAACTTTTCGACCAACTTTTTCAATATCCCGAATTTTTCAAAATCCCAAACTTCTTCAAAATCCCAACTTTTTAAAAATCTCCACTTTTTTGAAAAGTTTGAGTTTTTCAAAAATCCTGAATTTTCTAAAATACCAACTTTTTCAAAAATCCCCACCTTTTCAAAATCCTATTTTTTTTTGAAAAACCCAACTTTTCTGAAATCTCAACTTTTTAAAAAAATTATGATTTTTCGGAAAATCTCAACTTTTCCAAAAATTCATACTTTTTCAAAAATCCCGATGATTCAAAATCCTGACATTTTAGAAAATCTCAACTATTCAAAATCAATTTTTTTTTTTAAAAATAACGACTTTTTCAATATTAGATGAGGAACCCCGATGCACATTATGACGTTGCTTGTACTTTTGGCTAGTTTTCCAAGATCTCATGAACTTGTTGCTGAAAGTTGTGATTTCTTTCAACAAATTTAGTTGTCTTATCCACTTATTTTTGTGTATGGGTATATTTGTCTTCCAACATGAAGGAAAATGCTACATCAATGGGAGCCAATGGCCAGAATCAAAGAAATACCTAAAATGGGCTACATCCCTTAGATTTATGAAGATCTCGGTTGTAGCTATGCTGGACATATGTAAGAATTTCATCTCATGTATGTGGATGTTTAGAGTGAAGCACAAAGTTAGACAGCGTATCCGGTCGATAAATATGCTACCTAAAATTTTGTTAGCCCAAAAATACTACGAACACCCTCAAACATGTAAAATACAAAAGCTGTTAAAAAACTGTCAAAAATAAATTTTCAAGACTTTTCATGAGAACTGTTAAAAATAGAAATTTAAAGACTTTCCAAAATTATATCTTTGGAAGCCCTATTTTGGATCATTCATCTTTCCTTAAGAAGAAATGGGCCCCCATTGCTCCTAGATATTTTACAAGGTGCGGAAATTCATTTGCAATCTGACTCTTAGTGAGCCACTTCCCTTGGTATGTCATCTTCCCTACTTTTAATACACAACAGAGTGTGATTTGTTAATGATTCATTTCCTTGACCCACCACTATAAATGATTTGATCAATGTTTACTGATGTCATGCAGTCTGGGTTTAGTTATGTACTCTGCAAATGTTCACCAATGTTTAATGTATCCAAGAGTGGAGGAAAGTATAGGCAGGGAAGCTCCACATTGGAAACTGGATATAACCCAAGTTAGGAGGGAAGATTGAATTCAAATGCATTCTCACCAATATTTCTAGATATTGTATATGGCCCATATTGTAGAGGCCTTAGTTTCCTGTATGGACCTTGGAGTCTTTCTTTTTGGAGATGTATCCAAACCTTATATCCCACTTGGATTTGGTGAGGAACCCAATGTGCATCGTGACGCTTGTTGTACTTTTGGCTTGTTTTTTTCCAAGATCTCATTAACTTGTTACTGAATGTTTTGAATTATTTGCACAAATTTAGTTACCTTATCCACTTCTTTTTGTGTGTGGGAATATTCTTCTTCCAACACAAATGGAAATGCTACATTAATGGGAGCCAATGGTTGAAATTCAAGACATACCTTAAATGAGCTATGTCTCGTAGAGCTATGAAAAGCTTGGTTGTAGCGATGTTGGACATATGCAAGACTTTCATTCCATGTACATGGATTTTTAGAGTGAAGCAAGAAGTTAGACAACAGACCCAGTTGATAAATATCTTGCCCAAAAATTTTGTTAAGCCCTAAAATGTTGAAGACCTTAAAAAAATGTAAAATATAAAAGCTGCTAAAACAACCAAAAATAGACTTTCATGACTTTCACTGAAAACTGCCAAAAATAGATCTTTAGAAGCCCTGTTTTGGATCATTCATCTTTACTTAAGAAGCAATAGGCCAGATTGCTCTTGTATTTTTGACAAGGTGTGGAAATTATTTCTTAATATGATTCTTTGTGAGGCACTTCCCTTAGTGTGTCATTTTCCCCTACTTTTACTACACGGTAGAGTGTGATTTGCTGATGCTTCCTGTCTTTAACAAATGTATCAATGATCTGATTAGTGTTTACTAGTGTCATGCAATCTAGGTTTAGTTATGTACCTTGCAATTGTTAATCAATGTCTGATGTATCCAAGAGTGGAGGAAAGTATGGACATAGAAGCTCCACGTTGAAAACTAAATGTAACCCAAGGTAGGATGGAAGATTGAGCTAAAATGCATTCTCACCTATCTTTCTTGTTATTGTATAAGGCCTATATCATAGAGGCCTAAGTTTCCTGTATGGACCTTAGAGTCACTCTTTTTGGATATTTAGCTAGACCTTATCTCACACTTGGAATTTATAAGGAACCCGATGCACATCATGACACTGCGTGTACTTTTTGCTATTTTTTTTCCAACATCGGATGAACTTGTTGCTGAATGTTCGATTTCTTTCCATAAATTTGAATGCCTCTTCTAATTTTTTTTTATATGGGAAGATCATGTTGGTGTGTATTATTTTCCACATCATTAGGTGAGTCATCTCACTTAGGTGAGATCATAGGTCCATGTGTAATTTAGGGGTCATTATGAGATTCTCTTACGTGTTAGTGCATCAACGCCTCAGTGCATCATATGCGTCATTAGGAGTTTACACTTCTATTCTGGGAATGTAACTCCCCCTCTCTACTCGATTTGTCATGATTACAGCACTGGGGGGTTACTCAGCACCTCCTATATGTACACCCCATTTGATTTATGGGATAGAGGAGAGTTTTGTGGCTTATCGAGATTTTACCCGTTTGTCGAATCTTTACATGCACATTCGGTTGATGCTCACTCCTCCTGAGATCTCTTCACACTGTTGTTCGCACGTCTGTTGATGTGCACATCGTCCCTTGTGATCCTCGCTCATGAGTTTTGAACCCTCTTACATGGTATCAGAGCGGATCTTGTGGATTCATGCACTCATCGGCATTTCTGTGCGTGTTTTATGGCTTCCATTGTGATATTCAGATTCTCGTTGCGTGTGTCGTAATGGTTATTCCAACCGTGCTCTACTTGCATTGATTTCAGGCCTCATACCTCTGTTTGGGATCTATTTATGGTTTGAACGTGTGTGATTTGGATCTGTTCTTGGTTTTGAGTTTTCTGGATATAATATGCGTTTTTTTGTATGTTTCGGGGTGCATTTCAGGTTCACGGGTTGCAGATTTCAGAGTTTAGTGTTGTCTTGTTTTTCACTTCAAGCTATACTCTTCCTTCCTCACCTCTGTTCGGCACATCTATTCACGCCTGACATTGACTCGACGTCCTCTCCGGGTTACTCCCTTTTGTTGTTGTATTCAACATGGTTTGTGTGCTTAGCATGGTTTGAATGCTTAGTCTTAGTTTGTGTGCTCAGCATGGTTTGAATGCCCAGTCTCGGTTTCTTCTGCCCAAGACGTTTTTCCTTGACCTATGTTTTCTCCTCTCCTCATGCATTCATTTTATGGGGAGGTTTTTTTCATCAGTCAGGCTCATTTTGAATGTGTTGGTCAGGGGTTCATTTTGTTGACATTCATTTGCCATGAATGTTGAGTACCGGTTCGTGTCTTGTGCGTTGTGTGATCAAATTGGAATGCTTCGGCCTTTTTTTGAGTTATGGTTTGTTGTGGGATCAAACTACATGCACTAAGTGTCGTTCTACATTCCACTTCATTCCCTACCTAACGTTAGCTTTCCTTGTTGTTGGATATGCACTAGCAACCATTCTCTATGCTCAAACCTGTAGCATCTCCAACAAACCAACAGCCTGTGTTGTCTCCTCTACTCAGCCGCTCTCCCTACCACGTGGAGGTCTGCATTGAAAAAAATGTTTTTTTTCAATTATGTGTTTAACCTTAGCTGGCACGTTGACTGGTCTTTGAGATGTGGGAACAGAAGCTCCCTCTGCAATCTCCAGATATCTCTGGTCCAAGCGTATCACCCTTTCATGCATGCGTAGACCTTCTTGGATGTTCAACCTTTGGTTTTCTTGCTGGCAGCGGTTACAAACACGTGGACCATCCGTCCTCTTCCTTGGACTGCACCTCCAGATCATAACATGGGCCCACTTACCTTTTAGTCTTGTTTGGAGGATTACATCATTGGGGGTTACACAGCACCTCCTATATGTACACCCCCATTTGATCTATGAGATAGAGGAGAGTTTTGTGGCTTATCGAGGTTATGTCCGTTTGTCGAATCTTTGCATACACATTCGGTTGATGCTCGCTTCCTCCTGAGATATCTTCATGTTGTTGTTTGCACGTCCGTTGATGTGCACGTCGTCCGTCATGATCCTCGCTTACGGGTTTCAAACCCCCTTACAAATCCTTCTTCCAACATGAAGAGAAATTCTACATCAATGGGAGCTAATGGATGGAATCCAAGACATACCTCAAATTGGTATATGTCCTGTAGAGATATGAAGAGATTTCGGTTGTAGCTATGCATTGGACATATGTAAGACTGTTCATCCCATTTACAATTGAATCTTTGAATTAAAGCACGAAGTTAGACTGTCTACTTTGATTGATAAATACCCTTCCCAAAATTTTGTTAAGCCCAAAAATGCTCTAAAGACCCTAAAAAATGCAAAATATAAAAGCTACTAAAAAACTCCAAAAAAAGACTTTCAGAACTTTCCCTAAAAACTACAAAAAATAGAAATATCTAAAAGTTTCCAACAAATAGATTATTTGGAATCCCTATTATGGATCATTCATATTTCCTTAAGAAGTAATGGGCCCCATTACTCCTAGATTTTTTACCAGGTGTGGAAATTATTTCTCAATCTTACTCTTAGTGAGACACTTCCCTTGGTGTGTCATCTTTGCCCTTCTTTTACTACACGGTAGAGTGTGATTTGTTGATGCTTCATGTCCTTGACCACCTTATAAATATCTTATTAGTATTTACTAGTGTCATGCATAATGGGTTCATTTTTGTACTCTACAACAACTATTCACCAATGTTTATGTATCCAAGAGTGGAGGAAAGTATGGGTGAGCAGCTCCACATTGAAAACTAGATGTAACCTGAGTGAGGATGGAAGATTGAGCTCAAATGCATTCTCACCAATATGGCCATTGTATATGACCCATATTGTAGAGGCATGATTTTATTATATGACCTTGGAGTCACTCGTTTTGGAGATGTAGTCAGACCTTATCTCCCAATTGGAATTGATGAGGAACTTGATGCACATCATGACATTGTTTGTTTTTGGCTAGTTTTTTTCAATATCTCATGAATTTGTTGTTGAATGTTTCAAATTATTTCAATAAATTTAGTTGCTGTTATCCATTTATTTTTTGTATGGGCACATTATTCTTCCAACATGAAGGGAAATTCTACGTCAATGGGAGCTAATGGCTGGAATCCAAGACATACCTGAAATGGGATATGTCCTGTAGAGCTATGAAGAGCTCGATTGTAGCTATGTTGGACATATGCAAGACTTTCATCCCATATATGTGGATTATTTGAGTGAAGCATGAAGTTATATTGCATGCTCCATGATTGATAAATATCCTTCCCAAAAAAAATCTAAGCCCAAAAATGCTCTGTAAAGACCCTAAAAAATGCAAAATATAAAAGCTGCTAAAAATTTCAAGAAATAGACTTTCTAGGACTTTCCCTGAAAACTGCCAAAAAATAGAAATTTTAAGACTTTCAAAAAATATATCTTTGGCAGCCATGTTCTAGACCAATCATATTTTATTAAAAATAAATGTGCCCCATTACTACTAGATCTTTGTCCAGGCGTGGAAATTCTTTCTCAATCTGACTCTTAGTGAGCCACTTCCCTTGGTGCATCTTTTTCGTTGACTTTTACTACATGGAATAGTGTGATTTGATGAGGCTTCATGTCCTTGACCACCCTATCAATTATCTTATCAGTGTTTACTAATTTAATGTAGTCTTGGTTCAGTTATGTACTTGTACAATTTTTTACTAATATCCGATGTATCCATATGAGTGGATAAAAGTATTGGCAGAGTAGCTCCACATTGAACACCTGATGTAACCCAAGATAGTATGAAATATTGAGCTCAAATTCATTCTCATGAATCATTTTGGTTATTATATACAGACCACATATGTAGAGGATTGAGTTTCAAATATGGACCTTGGAGTCGCTATTTTTGGAGATGTAGTCACACCTTATCTCCCACTTGAAATTGATGAGGAACCCCACGCGCATCATGACATTGCTTGTAATTTTAACTAGTTATTATCTAATTTCTCATGAACTTATTGATAAATTTTTCTAATTATTTCAAAAAAATTAGTTTCCTTATCCACTTATTTTTGTTTCTAGGTAGATTCTTCTTCCAACATAAAGGGAAATGCTACATCAATGGGAGCCAATGGCTGGAATCCAAGACATACATGAAATGGGTTGTTCCATAGAGCTATGAAGAGATTGGTTATAGCTATGTTGGACATATGAAAAAACTTTCATCCCACGTCGAAGAATTTTTAGAGTGAATCACAAAATTAGACTGCAACTCCGGTCATAAATATCCTGTCCAAAATTTTGATAAGCCTAAAAATGCTCCAAAGACCTTAAAAATGTAAAATACAAAAGATGCTAAAAACAACAAGAAATAGAATTTTAAGACTTTCCCTGAAAATTTCTAAAAATAGAAAGTTTAATACTTTCCAAAAATAGATCTAAGGAAGCCCTATTGAGGATCATTCATATTTCTTTAAGAAGGAATGGGCCATATTACTCCTATATTTCTTTACTAGGTGTGGAAATTATTTTCTCAATTTGACACTTAGTGAGCCACTTCCCTTTGTGTGTCATCTACCCTATTTTTGATACATGGTAGAATGTGATTTGTTGATGCTTCATGTCCTTGACCACCATATCAATGATCTGATACATGTTTACTAGTGTCATGTAGTCTAGGTTTAGTTTTGTGCTCTGCAACTGTTCACCAATGTTTGATGTATCAAAGAGTGGAATAAAGTATGGGCAGAACAACTCCACATTGAAATCTAGATGTAACCCAAGATAAGATGGAATGTTGAGATAAAATACATTCTCACCAATCTTTATAGTTATTGCATATGGCCCATATCGTAGAGGCCTAAATTTTCTATATGGACCTTAGAGTTGACTATTTTGGGAGATGTATCCATACCTTATCTCCCACTTAGAATTGACGAGGAACATGATGCACATCATGATGTTGCTTGTTGTTTTGGGTAGTTGTTTGTAATATCAAATTAAGTTGTTATTGAATGTTTCAAATTCTTTCCCTAAATTTTGTTACCTTATCCATTTATTTTTTTGTATGGATAGATTCTTATTACACCATGAAAGGAAATGATACATCAATGGGAGGCAATGGCTAGAATCCAAGACATGCCCAAGATTGGTTGTCCTGTAGAGCTATGCAGAACTCATTTGTAGCTATGTTAAAGATTTGTAAATAAGTTTTCCACTATACGTGGATGTTTGGAGTGAAGAACGAAGTTAGACTGCGGTTCCAATTGATAAATATGTAGCCCAAATTTTTTATATGCCCAAAAACGATTTGAAGACCCTCGAAAATGCAAAATACAAAAGCTGCTAAAACTGCAAAAAATAGACTTTCACGACTTTCCATAAAAATGCCATAAATAGAAATTTTAAGATTTTTCAAAAATAGATCTTTGAAAGCCTTGTTCTGGATCATTCGTATTTTATTAATAAGAAATGGGTCTCATTTTTCCTTTATTTTTGAGTAGGTGTGGAAACTCTTTCACAATCTAACTCTTAGTGAGCCACTTCCCTTGGTGTTTCATCTACCCTAATTTTACTACATGGTAGAGTGTGATTTGTTTATCCTTGACCACTCGATCAATGATCTTATCAGTTTTTACTAGTATCATGTATTATGGGTTCAGTTTTGTGCTTTGTAACTATTCACCAATGTCTAATTTATCTAAGAGTGGAGGAAAGTATAGGTTGAGTAGCTCTAAATTAAAAATTGATGTTATCCAAGATAGGATGGAAGATTCAAATCAAATGTGTTCTAGCCAATCATTTTGGTTATGTATATGGGCCATATAATAGAGACCTAAGTTTCCTAAATGGACCTTGGAGTTGTTATTTTTGGAGATGTAACAAGACCTTATCTCCCACTTGGAATCGATAAGGAACCCAATGCACATCATAACACTACCTATACTTTTAGATATATATTTTCCAAGATATCATGAAATTTTTGATGAATGTTTTGAATTATTTCCTCAAATTTAGTTTCCTTACCCTATTTTTTTTGTATGGGTAGAATCTTCTTCCAACATGAAGGGAAATGTTACATCAATGGAAACCAATGGCTGAAATCCAAGACATATCTTAAATTTGTTATATCCTGTAGAGCTATGCAAGAGTTTGGTTTTACCTATGTTGAGAATATGTAAGAATTAATTCCAATTTACATAGATGTTTGGATTGAAGCACAAGTTTAGAATGTGGCTTTAATCGATAAATATCCTACCCAAAATTTGGCTAATCCCATTTCAGGTATGTCGCGGATTCTAGCCATTGGCTCTTATTGATTTAGTAATTCCCTTTTCTTCTTAAGAAAAAAAGAATGATTTAGAAATAGGGATTTAAAATATTTATTTTTAAAAGTGCAAAAGATTTCTTGATTTTGGCAGTCTTCGGGGAAAATCCTGAAAGTCTATTTCTGACATTGGGTTAGCAGTATTTGTATTTTGTATTTTTTAGTAGGTCTTCGGATAATTTTTTGGCTTAACAAAATTTTGGGAAAGATATTTATCGACTGGAGTCAGCCATTATAACTTCATGCTTCACTTCAAACATCCATGACTACATGGTATAAAAATCTTACATATATCCAGACATAGCTACAACTGACCTCTTCACAGCTCTATGAGATCAACTCATTTAAGTTATGGCTTAGATTCCATTCCATTATGCTCCCATTGATGTAGCATTTTATTTTTATACTTAAGGAAATAAAGATGATAAAAAGAGGGCTTCCACATATATGTTTTTGGAAATTCTTAAAATTTCTAGCCAATTTTATAGTAGTTTTCAGAGGAAGTCCTGAAACTCTATTTCTGGCAGTTTTTAGCAGCTTTTGTATTTTTCATTTTTGAGAGTGTTTGGAGCATATTTTGGGATTATAATTTTTTTGGGACAAGATATTTATCAATAAGAACCACAGTATAGCATTTTGTGTTGAACACCAAACATCCACATACATGGGATATTAAAAGGTTTGCATATATCCTACATTTAGCTAGAACCGAGCTCTTCATAGTTGTACGAGACAACCCATTTTAGGTATGTCTTGGATTCCAACAATGGAAACCAATGGCTGTAGCATTTCCAAGACATCATCTTGGAAGAAATAATTGTTCATATACAAAAAAAGTAGCGGATGAAGGAAAGTTTGGTTTTACCTATGTTGAGAATAATGTAAGAATTACATTCAACAATTTACATGAGATGTTTGGATTGAACTCACCAAAAGTTTAGAATGTGGCTTTAATGGCGATAAATCAGGTCCTACCTCAAAATTTGGCTAATCCCATTTCAGGTATGTCGCGGATTCTAGCCATATGGCTCTTATTGATTTAGTAGATTCCCTTTTCTTCATACAAGAAAAAAAGAATGATTTACGAATATGGTCCATTTAAAATATTTATTTTTAAAGATTGGTGCAGAATGCAATTGAGCTCTATTTTGGCAGTCCTATCATGGGGAAAATCCTGAAAGTCTATTCAATCTGGAGCATTTTTTAGCCAGTACTTTGTCATTTTGCTATTTTTAGGGTACTTCGGATACATTTTTTGAACAGCTATAAAGTAAAATTTTGGGAACTCAGACTATTTATCGACTGGAGTAAACATTGATCAAATCATTCATAGCTTCACTTCAAACATCCATGTACATGGTATCAACAAATCTTACATATATCCAACATAGCTACAACTAGGACAAACTTCACAGCTCTATGAGACAGTGGCTCATTTAGAGTTAGATTGAGAAATAGATTTCCATCCACGTAGCTCCCATTGATGTAGCAGTAATGGGGCCCATTTTTATACTTAAGGAAATATTAGATGATCCAAAAGAGGGCTTCCACATATATGTTTTTGGAAAGTTCTTAAAATTTCTATTTTATAGTAGTTTTCAGAGGAGAGTCCTGAAAGGTCTATTTCTGGCAGTTTTTAGCAGCTTTTGTATTTTGTCATTTTTGAGAGTGTTTGGGAGCATTTTTGGGATTATAATTTTTTTGGGAAAGATATTTATCAATAAGAATTTTCAGTATAGCATTGTGTACTGAACACCAAACATCCACATACATGGGATAAAAGTTTTACATATGTCCAACATATCTATAATTGATCTCTTCATAGTTCTACGGGACATATCTCATTTCAGGTCTGTCTTGGATTCCAGCCATTAGCTCCCATTGACATAGCATTTCCCTTCAAGTTGGAAAAATAATCTTCCCATAAACAAAAAAAGTGGGTAAGGAAACTAAATTTGTGGAAATAATTCGAAATATTTAGCATCAAGTTCATGAGATGTTTGAAAAAACCAGCCATAAGTACAACCAACATCATGATGAGGATCTGGTTCCTCATCAATTCCAAGTGGGAGATATGGTCTGTCTACATCTCCAAAAAGATTGATTCCAATTTTCAGACAGGAAACTTATTGGGGTTAGCACAAAGTTGTACAAATAATATATTAGATCTAAGCATACAAGTAATAAAAGTAGATATTCTACTAGAAGAAATATACAAAGCAAGAGATATAAATCAACACCAGATTTAACGTGGTTCACCTAGTGTGGGCTACATCCACAAGGAAACAAGCCAATCTATTATCCCAAAGATTTCAGAAGATATACAATTGAATATCTACAATCTTCCGCACCTCTTAGATATATAATACTTTCTTTCTCTCAAACTTCTCCTTATTCTCCAAGAATTCTCTCTCACAATTATTCTCACAATAATAATAAATTATTAAAATCCTTACTTCTAAACCCTAACTTTCATGCTTATATAGGCATATAAAAACTTAGGGCACTTAGCCATGCAATTACAATCAATAGATCTGCTTTAATACTAAAATTAGATCTAATTCCCGAGAGTTAAATAAATAAAACACTCCTGCATAGGTAACTGACGTCGGTTAGCCCTAACTAATGTTGGTTCCTCCTTTCCTGATTGATGCCGATCATAGGTGATCGATTCAGGTCAAAGGTGACCGATGCCGGTCATAGGTAACTGATGTCAGTTCCTGTATTTTTCTGCAAGTTTCATATTGCATGCTAAACTGGAGTAATTGAGCTCCACAACTCAACAATCTACCACTTGGAGATAAATTACTGCACTATACCTATACAACGGCATTCTTGGATCATTTCCTTAGCTTTTTTTCTTCCTCTTCAAGTCTCAAACTCGAAGAACAACAGAAGTGGAGTGTAGCTCCAACTTCTTTTTTTCTAATGGCTTCATTAGCATATCCACAAGGTTTAACTTGTATGAATCTTCTCCAATTTCAAATGCCCATCCACCAATACATGTCATATGAAGTGATACCTAAATTGAATGTGTTTCATTCTAGAATGAAACACTGACTTTTTTTCCAAATGACTTACACTCTGACTGTTACTGAACAATTATCAATCATCTTATTTCTTTCCCAACTCTTCCATGAACCTACTCATCCATATCATCTCTTTACTAGCCTCTGTAGTTGCAACATACTCTGCCTCTATTGTAGACAAAGCCACAACCTTCTGCAATCTTGAAATATAGCTAACTACCATTCCACCTACTGTGAAAATATATCCAGTAGTGCTCCTTCTACCATTCAGATACCCATCCATATCCGAATCAACATAGCCACATAAAGAAATATCTGAACCTTCATATCATAACTGCATGCTAGATTTCCCTCTGAAATACATGAGTATCCATTATACTTCTTTCGAATGCCTTTTACCTGGATTGGCCATAAATCCACTCACAACTCCCACTTCCTGTGTAATGTCTGGTTTGGTACAAACCATAACATACATGAGACTCCCAACTATTGAAGTATATAGTACTCGTGTCATGTATTTGACCTCCTTATGTAATGATAGAAACTGATCCTTGCTCAATTTAAAGTGTCATGCCATAGGTGTACTTACAGGTTTTGAAGCTTGCATGTTAAACCTTTCCAACACCTTATTGATATAATCCTCCTGAGAAAAATACAATTTATTTTTCTTCATGTCTCTATGTATATGTATGCCATGGATTATTTTTCAGCTCCTAAATCCTTCATAGAAAATTTGTGAGCTAGCTTTCCCTTAAGCTCACCAATGCCCTGCATACTAGATCCCGCAATAAGCATATCATCCACATACAATAACAAAATAATATAGCTCTCATTTTAAAGCCTTTTGAAATAAACACAATGGTCATATTCACATCTCAAGTAACCATGCTCATGTATAAAACTATCAAACCTCATGTACCATTTCCTTGGAGCTTGTTTGAGCCCATATAGGCTCTTTTTCAACCTGCACACTAATTTCTCCTTACCCTTGATTTCATACCTAAGCAGTTGCTACATATAAATCTCTTCATCCAAATCACCATGAAGGAAAACCATCTTCACATCTAGTTTCTTTAAATGCAAATCCTCTAATACAACTAAACTCAATATAGTACGTATGGAAGTCATTTTAACAACAAGATAAAATATTTCACCAAAGTTAATATCAGCTTTTTGTGTAAATCCTTTTACTACAAGTCTTGCCTTGTACCTTTTCTATCCACCATATTCTTCCTTGATCCTGTAAACCCACTTGCTCTGTAATGTCCTCTTACTTGCAGAAAACTTAACTAAATCCCAAGTTTGGTTCTCTTCCAAAGAGTCCATCTCCTCATCAATGCGATGCTCCCACTAGACATGGGTCTTATCCTGCATTGCTTCTTCAAAAAAAATTGTTTCACCATTATTAGTTAATAATAAATAAAATAGAGAAGGTGTAAATCTTTTTTTAGGTTTACTTACCCTTTAAGATGTTCTCAAAGGAGTTTGGGGTACCAGAGGCTCATTCTATACCTCCTGGATAATTGTATCCAGATTTGATAGTGACTAACGTTGGTCGCATGTAACTGACACCGGTTCTAATAACTGATGCAAGTTTTTCTCTTCTATAACCAATACCGATTCATCTGACTGATTTCGGTCAAGGGTCAACCGACACCGGTTACTGTGTAACCCTGTTGGTATTATTTTTAAATATAAGAGTTCATTTTCATTCACAAAATTCTCAGCTGGTTCATCCTTTACGTACAAAAATTTTGATCCCTGTACATTCTCTTTTCATTCCATTCAATGTCATGACTCCTAATAATTTTAGAATTATCTAAATCCCAAGAATAGAATCTGAAATCACCAAATATATAACCAATAAAAGTGCATCTCTTGGATTTTGCATCCATTTTTTTCCTATTCTCCTTGTCAATATGCACAAAATCTTCTGAACTAAAAACTTTATGAAAATAAAGATTGACCTCTTTTCCATTCCAAACTTCCTCTCATATTCCTTCATCTAGTGAACATGAAGGCCCACGGTTAATCAAATAAACTGATATATCAATTGCTTCTGCCCAAAACTACAATGGTAATCCAACATGTATCCCAATACTTCTAGCATGTTCCATGATTGTCTTGTTCATTATTTCTGCAACACCATTCTCCTATTGTGTTCTTGGAACCATCCTTTCTCTACGTCTTCCATTCACTGAACAATAATCATTGAAATCCTTGTTACAATATTCACTAGCATTGTCAGATTTAAGACAATTTAACTTTGATTTTGATTCATTCTCAACAAGGGATTTCCATCTTTTAAAAGTATCAAAAACATCAAATTTATGTTTAATACAATAAACTCATACCTTTCTTGTAGCATCATCAATGAAAGTAACATAATACTGTGATCCCCTATGAGAAGCTACTTGGACTAGTCCCCACACATCTGAGTGTACAAGCTCCAATTTATGTTGCTTCTTAGTTGCCCCAAATTTGAAAAATCTCACTCTATTTTACTTTCCAAAGATAAAATGCTCATAGAAATCAACATCTAAATCTTTCAAATATGATAACTTACCCTTAGCCTTTAAGATCTGCATTCCTTTTTTACGCATATGGCCCAACCAATTATGCCACATACATGCATCTGAATCTAAAGTAGATAATACAGAAAAGGAATCAATAACACAAGTAGTTAAATATAACGTTCCTACCTTCTTACCTCTTGCCACAATAAAAGTACCCTCGGTAATTTTCAAAGAGTCTGCTATGAATGTAACCATGCAACCAACTTCACTTAGTTGCCCTACAGAAATAAGATTCCTCCTGAGGCTTGACACATGCCTCACATATTTCAATACCCATGCATTTTCATTCTACAATTTTAGATGACCTTACCCTTTACCAGTAATACTGCAAGGTTCATCATCACCCAAATAAACATGCCCAAAATTTCCCTGGACATAATTTATGAAATAACCCTTATTAGGGGTTGCATGGAAAGAAGCTCCTGAATCTAAAACCCATGATTCAATTCTATTATCTAAAGAAAGTAATAAGATCATCTTGCATTACCTCTACTACAAGATTTGCCTCTTTATTTGACTCTTTACCTTTGTATGGATGTTGGTTTTCTTTATCCTTTGACCAACAATCTTTCTTTGCATGTCCTTTCTTTCCACATTTCCAACAAGGTAATTCCCTTACCTCTGGATTTAGATCTTCCATCCCTTGACTTTGATTTCCCATTACTCTTACTCTTGGATCTTTCCTTCTGCCTTCCTCTGCTTTCTACATTCAAATCATTCCTAGATGATGATTCCTCTGTACTCTTCCTGTGAATTTCTTCATTCAAGATTATACTAACCACATCATCAAACTTCAAAATATTATTATCAGATGTTGTATTACTAAAAGCCATTACCAAGTTATCCCAACTATCAGGCAAAGAACATAAGAATAAGAGTGCTTTCACTTCATCATCAAATGGTATTTCAACTGATTTTAACTAATTTAAAATAGATCGGAAATCATTCAAATGACTAGATGAAGATCCACCTTCATGCATCTTAGAACTAAATAGTTTCTTCATCAAATAAACTTTATTTGAAGCACTAGGTTTTTCATATAAATTAGCAAGATATTTCATTAATCTCTACCGTAGAAGTCACTTTCTGTAATATTGGAAGCCACAGATGCTGCCAAGCTCAATCTTATAGATCCCAAAGCCTTTATGTCAAGAATCTTCCATTCTTCATCAGTCATCTTCGTAGGTCTGGACTTCTCATCCAATGATAAGTACAAATATCTTTGATATAGATAATCCTCAATTTGCATCTTCCATAATTGATAATTTCGGATTGTCAAACTTCTCTACCTTGTATTTTTTCTTCTTCTAAACATTGTTGTAGCTCCCACTCAATTAGAAAACCCTCTATGAGTAAATTTGTCAACACACAAAACCCTCAAACAAATCTCTGATACCAGTTGTTGGGGTTAGCACACTGGTTGTATAGATAATATATCAGATCTTAAGCATACATGCAAATAAAATCAGATATTCTACCAAAATGAAATATACATAACAAGAGATATAAATCAACACCAGATTTAACGTGGTTCACCAAGTGTGGGCTACGTCCACCAAGAAACAAGTCAATCTATTATCCAAAGCTTTCACAAGATATATAATGAAGATTTACAATCTTCCACACCTCTCATATGTACAGTAATTATCTTCTTTCAAGATTTTTCTCTTCTTCACCAAAATTTCTCTCTCACAATTATTCTCATAATAATCATCCACACTTTTGTAATTTCTTACAATTCTTACTTATAAATCCTAGCTTTTATGCTTATATAGGCATATACAAACTTAGGGCACTTAGCCATGCAATTATAATCAATAGATTTACTTTAATACTAAAAATAGATCTAATTCCCATGAGTTAATTAAAACACTCATCGCACAGGTAACCGATGTCGAGTTTAGCCCTAACTGATGCCAGTTCCTCTTTGCCTGACTGATGCCGGTCATAGGTGACCGTATGTCGGTCTCCTCCTTAACTGATGTCGGTTACTGTGTTTTCCAGCAAGTTTCATATTGCATGCTAAAATGAAGTAATTGAGCTCCACAACTCAACAAAACTCCAAGCCTCTAATCCAATAACAAAGCCATCGCTAAAAAACATGCAAAGATTGGTTGGGAAATGCCATTGTGAGCTTGAAAATGCGAATCCATAGATCTTGGATTATTCCATGGATCAAGTGTTGGAGTTGAAAACATGGTCCATACATCCTCCACTCTAAGGATATCATGTTCAAATTGGTGAACAGTTGCAGAGTACACTAAACCTGAACCTCTAGACTGCTTTGACACCATTAAGACAATTGGATAGGTGTATTTAGTAAAGGACATGAATCTTTGACAAATTTCAATCATGTTCATGTAGTCGAAAGCATGACATAGTGGGAACACTCAAGGAATAGTAATGATGAAACACATAAGTATCATTATTGCCCACACTTATTTAAAGTTGATTTCCACATTCCATTTCTGTGATCTAGGATGATAATGGGTATGGCCCATTGCATTCCTAAGTTTAGATGACTGATAGTTTTGATCAATGGATTTGAAATATTTATTTCTCTAGAAAGGAACATGGTAAATAGTCCTAGATAGTAAAAGGTCCTATGTTTAGGCAGATAAATTATAGGATAATATACTTATTAAGCATGAATTAGGGTCTTGCTCAAAATTAATTTCTTAACAAAGATTTGTGAAGGAATAATATTTCTTTGTCTAATGGTCATTGTGTAAAACTCCCTATTGATCTCTCTTTCTTAAATTTCCTCCTACTATGTGATCAAAGTGCAGTGCATATGTCCAAATTATCTATAACCGATATTGTTCACACCTCTGATCAACTAAATATCTTCATTTTAGACAACTCTTATATTACAATTATTGTCACACTATATTGATGTGAGATATTTTTATTGATTAAAAAATTGACCTAGGATCTAAAGAAAAATGTAGTGACAAATAGTCATAAGTTCATCAGAGTTGTGCATCATCCTTATGGAATTCATTTGCTTGAATCACAAAATAGGGAGGGTTATCTCTTAGTTTACTAATGTTAAAGAAGATCACCTTAAGTAAATTAGTGGTGCACTTACAAGTAGATTAATTGTCACTACAAAGATCTTGACATAGAGTCCAATTGAGAGTCACACGAATTGGGCTTAGATACCTTGTTGATAAGATATGTATCAGTTTATCTACATCTCTAACTCTCCATGCAAAACCCTTCTTATCCTGATATTTTTGGAGAGGGGTGGGAAGTAGGTGGTTTATGTTGTAATTCCTCAAGCATTAGCTACAACTGAGATCGTCATAAATGGGTATGGTATTATGCATGTTCATTTAAAGTGAACTAATCTTTTGGATGATCCAAGGATGGGTTCAATTGATGTATGAGATTTACCTATCATCTTGTAAAGAAAGACGAATGATCCAAAATAGGGTTTCTAAATATCTATTTTTTGTAAATTCTTAAAATTTATATTTTTGATAGTTTTTATGGAAAGTCCTGAAAGTTTGTTTTTGACAGGGTTTTAAACAACTTCATTATACTGTGCATTTTTTAGTGTCTTAGAGCGTTTTTGGGCTTGTAAGATTACCCAATTTTTGAGCAGGATATTTATCTACCAAGGGATCCACATTCTAACTTCACGCTTCACTCCAAACATTTACATACATGGGATGAAATTCATGCACATGTCCAACATAGCTATAACCAAGCTCTTCATTGCTCTACGAGACATAGCCCATTTCATGTATGTCTTTGATTCCAGCCATTGGATCCCATTGATGTGGAATTTCACTTTGTTTATTAAGGAAAAATGAATGATCTAAAACATGGCTTCCAAAAATCTATTTTTGGAAAGTCTTAAAATTTCTATTTTTAGAAGTTTTCAAGGAAAGTCCTGAAAGTCTATTTCTATAATTTTTTAAAAGCTTATGTATTTTCTATTTTTGAGGAATCGCAGTGTGTTCGGAGCATTTTTGGGCTTGGAATTTTTTTTGAAAGGTTATTTTTCAATCAAATCCACATTCTAACTTTGTGCTTCACTCCAAACATCCACGTACATTGGATGAAAGTCTTACATATGTCCAACATAACTAAAAGCTAGCTCTTCATAGCTCTACGAGACATGGCCCATTTCAGGCATGTCTTGAATTCTAACCATTGTCTCCCATTGATGTAACATGTTCCTTTGATTACTAAGGAAATATGTATGATCCAGAACAGAGCTTCGAAAATCCTATTTTTGCGAAGCCTTAAAATTTATATTTTTAGTAGTTTTTAGGTAACGTCCTAAAAGTCTATTTCTGACAGTTTTTAGCAGCTTCTGTATTTTACATTTTTAAGGGTCTTCAAAGCATTTTTGGGCTTACCAAAATTTTGGACATGACATTTATTTACCGGAGCTGCAGTCTAGCTTTGTGATTCCTTCCAAACATCCAAGTACATGGAATGCAAGTCTTGCATATGTCCAACATAGCTATAACCGAGCTCTTCATAGCTCTGTGAGACATAGCCCATTTCAAGTATGTCTTGAACTCCATCCATTGGAGCCCATTGATGTAGCATTTCCCTTTGATTTTAAGGAAAGAAGAAGAATCAAGAATAACCCTTCCAAATATCTATTTTTGGAAAGTCTTGAATTTTCTATTTTCGATTGTTATCAGGGAAAGTCCTGAAAGTCTATTTCTGGGAGTTTTGACATACTTTTGTATTTTTCATTTTGAGGGTTTTAGGATAATTTTTGGGAAAGATATTTATCAACCGGAGCCACATTCTAACTTCATGTTTCACTTCAAAAATACACGTATATGGAATGAAAGTCTTGCATTTGTCCAATATAGCTATGATGAGCCCTTTTATTTACTGTTTCAAATGCCTCATCTGTTGTAATTTGTTTATCCATGTGTAGCCCTGAACTTGTGTTTCCCATATACTGTTGAACATATCTATTATATCTTGAAATTATGTCACTTATGTTAATTAATATGGTTACTACTAAGTTTACTTTATTTTTTGGATTATGGATGCATTTATTCTTCTTAATACAATGTGATGATTACATAGTGCTTTGAATGAGTGTTAACCTTGATTGCCAAAGAGTTTTTATGTGTATCCACTAACATGCAACCAAAGAAACTCTTTCACAATGTAAAGGGATTCATCCAAAACAACAAAAATGCAGTAACTGGGACTCGTCCACAACAAATAACTTGTAGCCAAGGGAATTCACGCCAATATGCAAGACCGTAAGAAACCTTGAGCAACATGGACACTTCACCTGAGTTTTCATGTGTTGCTAAAATATTAGTTATGCAAACACAAAGAAGATTCAATTCCATCACCTAATTATGCTCTACAACTCCAACAAGGAACTAGTTGATCTAATTTCATAATTGGTTGTTTAGAGTGATCAGTTAGTTGAGTTATGTCATTGTATGAGGAAACATTCTAACAATTATGTTACATGCATGAGAATATCTGAATTTACTAGTTGTAATTTTGTACTTAATCAAATTGTAACTTTTAATAAGATGGCAATCTCTTCACGTATATTCTGAGTAAAGAATATAAAAATAATGCTAAGGCTATAAAATGTGATTGATCCACAGGTAGAGATTTTGTTGTATGTTCCATTTATAATATTCATGATATTTAATAAAATCTGAGTTCTACTAAATTTTTGTAGACACAAGCCTTAAGAGGTATTAACACCCAAGGTAGGGCCCACTTGAGGTTTGTTAACCCTCTCCTTTTATTTTCTATTATAGTTTCTTGCATGATTAGATTATATTCGTAGTAACCTATCCTTTATTTATGATATGTTTTTACATGCTTTAATGATAGCCTTAGTATTCATTTCCAGTTATAAGATAGTTCAATTCTAGCATTGTATTTCCTAATTGTAGTGACAAAAATTTTCCCTTATACCTCCCAACATATGTAACTGTGCATACAACACTGGAAATATTGAAAGTTTACATCCCTAGGTTTGATAATTAAATGACTATGGATTAATAAACAACATACTAATTTCTGTGAGTCAATTTGCACCACCATTTTTTAGCGCCATTGTCAAGGATACTTCCAAGTTATGAGTTTGTTGAAGAGGGTTTTTCATTTCTTAGAAGAAATATAGGTTTTAGGAATTCATTTCAAACTAAACCCCCTTCTAATTACCATTGAATGAGTTAAAAATTTGATGCATGCATCCTTCAGGGGATGCCCATGGTAGGTTTTTAACTAATCCACAATTAGCAAAAATCTCTTCATTTACCTCCGATGATACTAAAGATTATGAAGATAAGCCTCCAAGTGAAGGCTCTAAAGATGCTCCTGAGCAACCTAGGATGTCAAAAGAAGTAAATCAAAATGCTCAAAATGGTGAAACCACCTTCGAGTTCCCCATCATTAATAACAATGAAGCTGTTGGTATGAAGAATATTTCTCCATCAGCCTTGTCAAATTTCCATGGAGCTATGTCATAGGACCCAAATTATTTTCTCTTTGAGTTTGATGTCATGTGTAGGAGCTATGATTATAATACTGATGCAAAAAAATTGAAATTATTTCCTACAACACTTAAGGATTTAGCCTTGAGATGGTTTATTAGATTGGGAAGAAATGATGTAACCATGTGGGCACGAATGAAGGATAAATTCCTTGAGAAATTCTAGGATTATTCGTGACCAAACACCAGAGAAGGTGATGAAATCCATAGAATGACACAGAAGGAGGATGAACCATTGGAGACTATTTGTAAAGGTTCATGTTTTGCATTTAGAAGTTAAGACACACCACTAACATAACACTTGATTCCCTCAAATTACTATTTTTGAAAGGAATCAGTGAGGAGGACGTGGATGCTCTGGATCTGATAGGAGCAAGGGACATTTCAAAAGATTCTTTTGAAAAATTCTACGAATCATGTAAAAATTTCTCAAGAGCTACTATGAAGAGGGTAAGGAATGTAAGATCAAGAGGTGGATTATCTACCAAAACAATGGGGGACATATCTAAGTTAGAGATTGTTAGCATGTAAAAAAAACATGAAGTAGGAGATTGTCAATAATATAACCAATCAAATGGATGCTTTACATGCCAAAAAGAGGAAAGAAGATGTAGACGAAACACTCACAGAGTACTACAATGTATGCAGAAGGAAGAAATCAGACTATAGATGCAGAGAATTGACCAACATTTCTCAATAAAGAGAGGCTTAACTTGATTTCAAGATGTTGAAGATAGAAGATGGGAAATTGTTCTATGTTTCTCAAAGAAAACCATGACTACCAAGGTAAGGAGGTATGCCATAAGACCCTACGCATTCATTTTAAAACTGATCTAATAATTCATAAATGCAACCCCCACCTTGGGATAACTCTCAAGAATGGGACCCATATCCTAACCAATATCAACAATAGTGGCAACCTAAATTTTAAGGACAACCACAACAACAATGCCTATAACCTCCTCAATCATGGTAATAGCCCTGGAGGGGAGTGTAGAAGTGGAACAACCCACCTCCTAATTAACAAAAAGCTTATCCATAACCTCCGTATCAGCAAAAGCAACAACCTCTTATGCCAAACCCCCAAGCAAGCTCCCATCCAAAATCTACAAAACTAACCGCTCAACCAACACCTAATCCTAACAATAAAGTTTCTCAGCCAGCCTATTCCATTGAACCAACTCAATACCCTACCTTTCTTGTTGATATCAACAATATCCATATTCACTCAGAAAGAGAACATCCTCCACTAGTTGGACCTACCATTACTAAAATTGTAGAGGAACCAAAGTTGCTTCATGATGACCCACAACAAAGCCAAAAGACACTATAGGTTGACTACAGCAACGTGCACAAAATTCCAGCAAGTGTAAAATGCAGGGTAATGAGCCACCATTTCCTGAAAGATTACAAGAAAAGAAGATTGACCTCAAATTATAATCTGATTCTGACTTTGTCAACCAGTTAAAAGACATATGTGTCAAAATTCCATTGATTCAAGCTATCAATGATGTGCCCATATATAAAAAATTGGTTAAATATATATGCATATAGAAACCAAACAAGCAAAGGAGAGATCCACATAATGTGTAGGTCATTGGAAAATTAGTTGATATTATGCTTGGGAACCCATTTCTGCCCAAATACATAGATCCAAGCATCCCTTTAGTAAATGTTACAATTAATGGCACAGTAATAAAAAACACACTAATTGACTTGGGGGCAACAATAAATGTAATGAAAAAGAAATTCATAGATAATTTGAAATTAGAGGGGATAATACTAACAACCACAATCTTGCAACTTGTAGATATATCAACAATTAAGCCTGAAGGAGTCTTGGAGGATGTAGTAGTAGTGGTAGAGTCTTGAGAATACCCTACTGATTTTATTGTTCTTCAACCAAAAGAAAGTTTGGAAGGATGTCCTATCATCCTAGGAAGACCATGGTTAACAACTGATGATGTATTCATATGATGCAGATTTAGTAATATGATCATCTATAATGGAAGTGGCACTAAAAAGCTTATGCTTTACCCCTTGTACAACCATTAAATGAAGAAGACTAAACCATTTGGGTAGAAGAAATAGAAGAAGACTAGAGCTCAGTTTAACAACTCATGATGCTGGAGAATTAATGCATAATTTTGGGGAAAGAAGAGGATGTTGTTATTTCTAAAATTATATAGAAGAATTATGGTAAAAATGAAGAGGATGATGGAAAATTACAATTCATAATATGTCATGAGAATCAAATCTTACCGCAACAGAGTAATATGAATTTTGCATATAAGAACTACATCCTACACCAACTTCTTCCACATGATTGAATATTGAATTTTGTAAGTAACAACAAATGCTCCATGACTAATCTTTCCAAGCAAGTGGAGATTAGACCAAGAAATCCACTTAGTGTGAATAAAACACTGAGCATGTAACAAGAGCAACTATTAATTTCTCTTCTTAAGAAACACTAGACATCATTTGCATGGGACTATGAAGACATGCATGGAATCCATCCTAAAATATGTACTCATAAGATATACATCAAAGACAACTGCAAGCCAACAAGATAGCCACAAAGGAGAATGAAGCTAGTAGTGAGGGATATAGTGAAACAAGAATTCAAGAAATTATTGGATGTTGGATTCATATATCCAATTTAAGACATGTAATGAGTGTCACCCCTTGTCATTGTACCTACAAAGTATGGAAATTAGAGGATCTATGTGGACTATAGGGAGCTGAATACCCCAAAAAAGAAGGATAATTTTTCTCTTCCTTTCATTGATCAAGTACTCGACACTCTTGCTAGCAAGAAGTATTATTATTTTCTAGACGGCTATAGTGGCTACAATCATGTTCAAATTGCAACAAAGGATTAGGAAAATACCACATTCACATGCCCATGGGGAATGCTTACATCCCTTTGGTTTATGCAATGCACCTACCACATTTTAGAGAGAAATTATTAGCATCTTCTCATATCTAACCAATGATTGCATGGAGGTATATATGGATGATTTTATATTCCATGACAATACTTTTGATGAAGCAATGAAGAACCTAGGTAAAGTTCTCAAGAAATGTAAGGGGTATAACCTGTCCTTAAGCAATGAAAAATACTTCATGATGATGTTTGAAGGAATAGTGTTGGGACACTATCTATCATCTGATAGAATTCAAGAAAAATATTTACGATTATAAATATGCTAACACCTAAAAAGAAAAAATATGTAAGGAATTTCTTATGTCATGCTAGGTATTACCAAATATTCATTCAATAATTCAGTAGAATTGCAACACCATTGTTTGTTCTGCTTGGGAAAGAAACTGCCTTTATATGGACAGAGAAATGTGAAGATGTATTCCAAAGCTTGAAACACATGTTAACTTCTGCACCGATGTTAACAGGAATAAATAGTATTTTTTACATTTCACATACATATTAATGCCTCAGACCACACCATTGGATCTGTTCTATGACATAAGTGGTTCTTAATTATGCAATATACTATGTCAGTAAGAACCTGTAACATGATGAGCTCAACTATACAGTCATGAAGAAGGAATTTTTAGCGGTTGTGTACACCATTAACAAGTTTGGGCACTATATCATAGGTTATCCAGTATTTATCCACATTGACCATATTGCCATTAAATATCTGACCAACAAACCACTTGTAAGCAACAGAATAATCAGATAGTTTTTGCTCCTACAAGAATTTGATGTTACAATTGCAAATAAGTTAGGTAAAGATAATGTTGTTGTTGATATTCTCTCAAGAATGGATAATAATACTGAAGAGCAAGTAGTGGATGACTCATTCCCATATGAAAACTTGTTTTCCATCTCAACTAAAACACCCTAGTATGCTGATATAGATAATTATTTGGTCTCACGTAAGACACCTCCACACTATCTATACTCTGAAAATAAATATATAGTTGAGAAAAGTGTTAATTTTTCTTGGATATTTGGTTTCCTATTCCACAAAGGGCAGGATAATTTTATGAGGAGATGCATAGATGATGAGGAAATATATGATGTGCTCAAAGCATTACATAGTAAACCATGTGGAGGACACTTTGTTATAAAAGAACAACAAAAAAAGTGTTGATAATAGGGTATTACTGGCATACATTACACAAGGATGTGGCATTGTATGCCAGAAGGTGTGATAAATGCCAAAGAATGGGCTGGCCTACCAAGAAAGATGATATACCACTACATCCTGAGATGATATTGCAACCATTTGACAAATGGGGATTAGAATTTATTGGTCCCATAGATGTTAAGTCTCAGCGGAAAGAATATATTTTAGTGTGCACATACTACCTCACTAAATGGACAGAAGTGAAAGCACTTCCAAATCAAAAAAGTGGGAAAATTTCTAAATTCATATATGACCACATCTTCACAAGATATGGTGTGCCAAGAGAAATTGTCACAGATCAAGGTACACACTTCACTGTTCAAGTCGTCTCTTATTTAGCAAAGGAATATGAAATCAAGGATAGGAAATATACACCTTATCACCACCAATCCAATGGCCAAGTTGAGGTAATAAAGATGGAAATAGAAGCCATCTTGACCAAAACCATTGCACTCCACAGAAGGGAATGGTCAGAAAGACTTCCAGAAGCAGTTTAGGTGTTCAATACAACTTGGAAGATAACAATAGACTTTACACCATTCGAGCTTCTTTATGGTAAGACTGTTGTTCTCCCTATTGAATTTTAGCATAAGACACTAATGACTTCACTTGAATTGGGCATAGATTTGTCTAAAGCTCAAAGACAAAGGGTTCTTCAACTCAATGAGTTGGATGAAATGAGGAGACATGCTCTTCATAATAAAGAGGTGGTACAAAAGCAAAGGATCAAATGAAACGATTGGTTCATCAAAACAAGACAATTCCAAGAAGGTGATTGGGCTCTATTATTTGACTCCAAGTACAGGGACCACATGGGAAAACTCAAAACAAGGTGGTTCAGACCATATAAGATTGAGAAAATATTTCCCAATGGGGTTGTAAAACGAATCCATCTTCTCATACTAAGCCTGAGGGGCTTGTTTGAGACTATAGAGAGACCTTCGGAGCCTACAAACAAGAGAAGACTCCTGAAAAAATCCAGTGGCCTACTCCATGTATATTTCCCCTTGTAGATCTCCATGTAAGATGGATTTTTTACATCTTGTACTTGATATTGTTGCATCACAGGGGTGGCCCGTATACTAGATGGACGTGAAGAGTGCCTTCTTACATGGATATTTTCAAAAGGAAATATACATGGAAGTAGCCCACTGGATTTGTTCAGGATTCTTCTCTTGTTTGTAGGATTTGAAGGTCTCTCTACGGTATCAAACAAGCCCCTCGGGCTTAGTATGAGAAGATGGATTCTTTTCTTTTATCTACTAGTTTTGTTCATTGACACTCTAATCATACAGTGTATCTCCAGCATGTTGGTGAGGATATTATGATACTTGTCTTGTATGTTGATGATCTTTTACTTACTAATAGCTCTTCTTCCCACATTCAGAGTTTTCAGAGGGCTCTTTCTACATAGTTTGACATAACAGATCTTGGCTTATTGCATTATTTCCTTGGTTTGCAGATTTCTCAGAACAGATTTAGGGATTCATTTGAGTCAGAAAAAATACACCCATGATCTTCTTCGGTGCTTTTATATGGTTGATTGCAAGCCAATTCTATCTCCTTTTCAATCTGGGGTTACTCTTAATTCCACATGTACCACACCAATTTGTGATCCTACATTGTATAGGTAGTTGGTTGGGAGTCTCATGTACCTGACCCATACTCGTGCTAATATTTCATCTGTAGTAGGGTTTGTATCTCAGTTTGCACATTATCTTCATAGTAGTCACTGGCAGGCTGCTAAAAGAATTTTGCACTATTTACAAGGCACTTCCCACTTTGGCCTACACTACACTAGGGGTTCTACTCAGTTGGTTGGGTATATAGATTCAGATTGGGCAGGTTTTATTGATGACATGCGTTCCACTTCTAGCTATATTTTTTGTCTTGGTTCTTCTCCAGTTGTTTATGCGTGCAAAAAGTAACAGGCTATTACACTTTCATCTTCAAAGGAAGGGTACAGGGTAGCAGTTACAGCGAGTCAGCAGATTCTTTGGCTTTGACAGTTATTGACAAAGTTTGGATTCCCATAGGATTCACTGACTATACTTTGGTGTGAAAACCAAAGTGCAATTCACATTTCCCGCAACTCAGTTGAGCACCAGCGGACCAAGCATATTGAGATACACATCCACTTCATTTGATAACACATTCATAATGGAGTTTCTTTGCTTGGAGTACATTCCAAATCATCAACAGGTTACGGACATCTTTACGAAGCCTTTTGCATCACCTTGCTACCTTGAGTTACATGGAATGCTTGGGGTTTCGGAAATTTGTTCTTGGGGTGCGTTCATGAGAACATCTTCCTTCTTCTTCTTCTTCTTTCTCTTTCCTTATAGCAGGATTCTTTCCTTCTTTTAGTTCGATATTTCTTCATGGATATATTGTACATGAGTACCTCATCAGGCCTAGCTATCGGGACTCATACTATGGACATGTCACTTTTATTTTGGCCCCTAGATTCACTTGGGGGGTGTTAGAGTAGGTATTTACCTTAGCTCATGTTCACCTAGATATTTTATTTACATTTATTGTATTTATCCTCACCCACTTATGTGTGTGGATATTTTTATTTATTTATTTAGATATTAGGGGGATATTATCTAGTTGTTAGGTATAGTTCTTTCCTTAATCTATGGTATTGACTAGTTCTTTCCTTGATCTATGGTATTGACTAGATCCTTGATGTCTAGTTCTCTCATAAATCTATGGTCTTGACTAGTTCTTTGATGACTAGTTCTTTCCTTGATTGATGGCTTGATCTACAACCTTCGCTGGTTCTTACATTGTTATTCCTTACCTATATAAGCAAGACCCATTCTCATTGTACTTGCATTGAGTTCCATAATAATATATGATATTTCTACTCATTTGTTTGCAAAGGTTTATGTAAATTTATTCTGGTGAATTACTTTCATCTTATTGATTGTGGTATTTGATTAGCATCTGTGTTCTTGGCTTGGTAAAATCTGGTTATCGTTCATTTTATAAACACACATGAACACATGAGAAGACAAGATTTAAGGTGGGAAACCCATCAAGGGACAAAAACCCACAGAAATAATAGAACTAGCTTAGACAAATTGTCCTATAAGGTTATAATGATTTCACCGTGAGGTAATCACCCACTCACCTTGAAGCACCCACTCTAATTTTTGAAGCACCCACTCCAATACAAAGCCAAGAATCCATTTGACTGATTTGGAAAGCACCTACTTACCAGGAAGCACACACTCCTAAATTGCTGAGCAATAACACTTCTTTGGAGGCACAAAAGAGAGCATTATAAGTTATAGGATTTTACTCCAACTTGAGCATGAAGAAGATGTATTCTTATGAACTTGTATCAAGAATACATTCATGTATATCATATCTGCAGGTGGACTTCATCAACTCTAAGAGTTTGAGAATCATCAAGATAAATCATGAAGCATTTTCTACATCTTTAATTTACATTCATCAATTCACAACCATGGAGGATTGCACATTGGTTATAGATCAATTTGAGTCGACATTAAAAATAGGTTTACATGAACCTATTAGTGCTTGGAAATGGTTTTCATGGATTTTAGAAACTTTTCATTTGATAAGAGGAGGCAAGATGTTCTTGTTCACTTCATGGATCATGCATTTGATCAAGGTGTTCATTGAATTTCTAAGTATATGTTGAGTTATGGAGCTCAATTACTGCATTTTAGCATGTAATTGGAACTTGCTGGAAAACACAGTAACCAACATCAGTTAAGGGCAAACCGACATCGGTCAAGGGCAAGTAGGAACGGGCAACGGTTAGGCAGAACCGGCATCGGTTACCTGTGCGACGAAGTTTTAATTAATCTCGGGAATTATATCTATTTTTAGCATTAAAATAGATTTCTTGATTGTAATTGCATGGCTAAGTACCCTAAGTCTATAAATGACTATATAAGCACAAAAGCCGGGGTTTAGAAGTAATGATAAAACAAGAATTAGAAAGAACTTGAAAAAGGTTGGTGAGAGAGAATTCTTGGTGGTAGAGCAAAATCTTGAAGGAAGAAAGTACTGAACATCTGAGAGGTGTGAAATATAGTAAATCTTCATTATATATCTTATCAAAGCTTTGGATAATAGATTGGCTTGTTTCTTGGTGGACATAGCCCACACTGGGTGAACCATGTTAAATATGGTGTTGATTTATGTCTCTTGTTTTGTATATTTCTTCTGGTAGAATATCCACTTTTATTTACATGTATGCTTAGATCTAATATATTGTCTGTACAACCGGTGTGCTAACCCCAACAATATAGATTTGCATATTCACGGTTTGGGAAAAAACTCACACTTTTTCAGTTTATCATGTCATCAACAACACCTCTCAAGGATGGTTAAGGATGTTTTACCCCTTACCAGGTTCATACCTTGATTCAATCTAAGGCCAATGGCTCAACCTTACATGATTTTCAACACACTCACCCAGGCAAACTTATGAGCATCAAGAACCAATTTTGATTTCAGTTGAATCTAAAAACTTGTAGACATTTTCATGATCAATTTTTGCATGAACAACTCAAGGTGAACCTCTCCTTCATGATACTTCATTCTTTGTATAGAAGCTATGAGGAAATGTCAGGTCTTCAAGCCTGTATAGTAGGCCTACTTGATTGTCTTAAGAAACCATATTTGAATCACTTGTGTAATAACCCAAAGATGATTTTTCTTTCCAAGACATGAGTTCAAATAGATTGAATTGAACCCATTCAAACTGTACATACTCATATAGAACTCAATAATGTGTTATTTTAACAAGGATCAATTGTACTTCACAAGTCTAGTTCTTAGGCCTAATTAGCCCTTGACGTTAGAAGAGAGAGTTTGACCAAGAACATACCAAATATGCAGAGATTGTGCCTAAAAATCCTTGAGAAAATCAATTACACATCACTTTCATGATTGCACGACTAAAGATACACCTTGGAGCTAACTAACTAGGACTGTATACTTAAAACTTGTAAAATCATAGCAAACTCCATAATGTACTTTCATACTTGGAAAAAAAATATCACCAAATTGATCTAGAATGAGATTTCTATACCCATAAGGTGTTTTCACAACTTGTAAACTTTATTCAGAGTCAAAACATTCAATTTCATGTCCATCACTTTAGAGAGAAGGTTTGGAGAGAGAAGAACCTTATTAGTAAATTGATTAGAACTTTTTTTTGCTCCTTTTGACCTCAAAATTTTTACAAAATTTTTGTATTTGAGTTCTCTCCAAAAATTCCTTCTATCATTTATCTGAAGGAGGCTTGTCAATTTTTCTTGACAGCTAAGAATTTAGGGTTCTTAGTTTGCATTTTCCAAAAACCTAGTTTTCGTAATCCTTCCATAACTTGCACAAAACACCTCCTTAGGCTCTAAAATTTTGATCACACTTCACAACGCACTCCTCATGAATTCCAATGATAAATTTATTATGTTTTTCTCCAAAAATATCTACCAAATATCATTTATGCAGCATTATTTCTCTAGTCTCGAGTAAGAGTGTTATTTAGTCCTATATGAGTGCTCAACTCACCTTCTTAGTCACTTATGAAGCCCTGTACTCCTTATATACCACCATATTGTCCTCATGACATGATTATTTTGCATTCATGCCTTATATTATCACCCTAACTTTCCTAATAGGCATGTCTTACCTAAAAAGCACTAGAATGACCATTTTCATGCCCTATAAGCCTAATTTTTGACCTGATACTCCTATTCATGGTATGCCAGCTTATACTACTCCAACCATGTTTTTCATGCTCTACCTTGATCCATTTCTCATGTTTTCATGCCTACATGCTTGACCTAGGACTAAGATTAAGCCTGAAGTTACCTAATTCTTCAAGAGTTTGTCATGTTCACCTATTACAAACTCATTTATACCTCACACATATCTCATTGACCATGTTTGACTTTATGGAGCCTTCATACTACCTTGGGAGGACACATTCACACAAATCACTTGTTTGACCATGCATCTAGATCATGTTTACATAGCATGACATCATGATTTGACACCTGAGACTACTTGGGGACACTTTGACATTAATGACAACATTTTGGCACATTTCCCATCATAAATTCCCTATTTGGTCTAGGATTTACGGGATCCCCACAAAGCTATGGAATGAAAGAATATTTGTTCAAGTGGGAAACCTACTTGGGGATTTCATATGTACAACCAAACCTACAAAATTAGTGTTACTTGTTGTCTATGCTAGGATATGCATCTATCTTGACATATCTTAACCACTACTTAGCTCAAATTTTTTTAAATCCAAAACTAGGGAATGAATGCAAAATCTAGACTATGAAAATGTCCCATTTTGATGCCGAAAATGCCACAAATATGGGCATTTTATTTGATAGTGCTTGGATATTAAAAAAACTTCTGACCAAGATGAGGAGGGATTTTCTAAACCTAAAAAGAAAAATAAGGCCTCTATGAAGAAATTTTGAAACAAAATGGTACACACTAAAAAAACAGATGATCACTTGAAAGAAACTACTACACAAAACAAATTCAAAGCCCTTGAAAATTTAGAGGAAACTCTAAACACCCATGAGCAAGACCCTGAACACTCAAATCTAAATCCTAAGGAGGTCAAGTTTGAAGACAGTGAAGTCCGTGAATCAAAGGAGGATCTTGAGGAGGATCTCAAATTAGGTGATATTTCCCTATACCATCTCAAGTCTCTTCTGAATAGTCAAGAATCAGACAAAATAGAAGAATCAGATAGCGTGATCAAATAAATCAAAGTTGGTAAAAACAATTCTGAAAGACCTCCTCTCTCCAATTCCTGCAATTTAGAATATCAAATCAACATCGGAAAAGGCATAAAAAAAAATCTAAAATTTTTTACAATAAAATTAGATCAGAAAAAGAAAATCAGGTCCCATTGGAAACGGGGCACGAAGACAAAAGAAAAAAGAAAGATGGAACAACCCTAAAAAGTGGAAATAAATCTCCAATTCATCTACAAACCCACAGTAGTAGCAGGATAAAACCCCCTTAATGATAATTTCTTCCTAAAACTTGTGTGGGCTAAATTCCTTACACAAGCATTGGTTGTTAAAGCTTTTCATTGACAAGGAAAAACTAGACATTCTTCTTCTTTAAGAAACCAAAAGGGAATCAACCTCATTTATCTTGATCGTCCATCAAATTTGGAAAAATAGTAACTTTTATATCAAATATGTTATATGGTCTTTAGGTGGGCTTGCTATGATATGGAACCCCGCCAAAATATTTGGCACATTAATTAATGATTGCATTAATTAGCAAGTAGCAGAATTTCATATCATTAGCACGAATCGATCATTTCTTTATGCTAATGTGTATGGTCCACGTACCAATTTTGGTAGGGAGTTATGTTGGATGTCGTTAAAAACTCTAAAATCCATGCACCCTAATGATAATTGGATTTTTGGAGGTGATTTTAACATTGTCATCTCTCCTTTGGAAAAATATGGTGGGACTGGAAATATCTCCAAATCTACTTGAAAATTTGCTCAATTCATTGAAGAAAATAATCTTGTGGACATCCCCCTCAAAATGGTCAATTTATGTGGATAAACAAAAGGATTGGCAGTAACTTGTGTTGTAAATACTTGATAGATTCATCATTAGTGAAGCCTAGATTCAGCAACACTCATTAATTGAATTTGAAATTGTTTAGGCAGTTGGCTCTGATCATTGGCCTATTTTACTTTCAATCACTTCCTACTCCCCCCAATGAGGAGACCTTTTAAATTCGTGATGATGTGGACTTGTTATCACCAAAAAATAGCACACTCTGATTTTTCATGAATGAATGGATGAGTAATCAATGTTTTTAGGTAATGGGATTTTTTACTTGAGATAGACCCTTAGAGAAGGTTGGTTCTTATACCTAATCATAATGCCAAACTACTCCTACATCAGGAAATGCAACTATCTAATCATATTCTAACAATCCAAGGGACCAGGGGAAGAGAAAGATGTATGAAAAGGGGAAATCCTAAGCTAACAAAGAGGTGATAGCACCAAAAAGAGGGGGAAAGACACTCTCAGAAGAGTGAAAATGGCAGAAAAATAAAGGAGGAGAGGGTAGACATGAGTGCCAAAATCCAAAAAAACATTCAAACTATCATTTCCATGGAGAACAACATAAATAAAACTTTCAAAAGGAGAATAAATATGCACAACACACCATAAATGAAATAGAGAGGAAATATAATGTAATACATACAAGCTAGGGAACATAATAACCACAAAACATGAATTTTATAGCTTCAAAGATATGCACAGTCCATTACAATGAAGGAAGAAGGCAAGAATCACTCCACAAAGTTCTAGATCTAAGGTCTAGAACTCAAAATACACATGAAACACTTGAATGATGATGCACCAACATTCCAAGAGGGTCCAACCTTTACAAACTGGCATCATTTTACAATATATAGAAGATGGGAAAGAGAGGAGGGAAAAGAGAAGAAAACTCATATTTTTACTTTCAACTACTAACAATATGCATTGAATGTCTGAAAATAGGCATGAGAACCCTACTAAATTCATTCCCCCATGATAATTTTCTTGTAGGAGAAGGAATGGGAGCCATACCTCATCAAATATGGTGGTTGAGCTACCTGGAATTGCTTTTTTAATGTTGGGACTATATTTCCCTGTAGTATTTTATTTCCCAATACAACTATGCGAGTTGGCACTTCATATAACTAGGGTTGGAAGCTCACCTGAATCACGAGAAGCCTACATGTCCCTCCTTTATTTTCTTAACAAGATGTTAGCATGCATATCCATAATTATAATCATAACAACCATTTATTCAAGAAGATGCATCATAGCATGAACAATCGACAACACATATAATAAGGAAATTTAATCAACATAAAGAATGATTAACAAGATCTGAATTCCCATAACTCCATACTCAGATACAATTATCTTGTCTACCCATACACAATTATCCATAACAAAACATTAATTCATTGTATAAAGGTTTGATGATTACATCATAAATTACTTACAGTCAATACTTGTCATGCATGCATACAAAAACTGGCTACACACTCAAACCCCCAAGCACTAGTCAAACCAAGGATACATATCCTATATTTATATGGTGGGGACTTACCCTTCACTACCTATATGCACCTTCCTAATAATAGGTGTGCTTACAAATACATTGTATGTTTTTCTTTAACTTGTTCTAATAATAGATTAAGTTATATTTAGCTCAGAACCTACATCCTTTAATCATATTATTAGCTTTCTCCATGCATTGTATTTTTCCTTTCCTTGTATGTGCTTTCTTATCCTTTGCTTAGCTGCTAAGTCATCTTTCTTTAGTCTATCTTTGAATCTTGTTTGAACGACACTCTATCTCTGCTTTACTATTTTTAGCCATGTTATGGAAAATTGACTAAGTCACAAACTCTATGTGCTCATGTGTGAACCTTCACGTGCTGACCCTTCCTGCATGTGTGTGCCCATTCATGCACCTTTTTCACACGGTATCTTATGTACCTTATTATTCTTACTTAACAAAAACTCTAGTAGTGCAACATTGTTGCTAACTTTTTGTTGTGTTTTGGTTGACTTTTTGCTGATAAATTGTTGTAATTTGGATGTTTGTCAACTGAAAGCTTCAAACAATCTCTCATGCATTCATATTTTTCTTTGTGATCAATCCACTCAAGTTTCATATGAGGATCTTTCACCATAATTAGAAATGAAACCTTAACAATGAACCATGCATAAACTTGATCAAACTGAACTCACTCATAATCAAGACCATGTCATGCATTACATATGAAGGGATTCATTCTGAAAAACATGAATATATTCACTTATAATCAATGAAAATGTTTCAAATCAATTTAAATACAAATATATCATCAAAATGTCCTTACATACCAATTCTTAGATAATTTGGCTAAGTATTTTTCATTTTATGATGATTTTACTTATTGAAAATACGTTTTTTTCTGGGTTGTCTCAGAACTACAGGTATGTAATTTGATAATAACTTTCTCCACACATATCCAATCGACCTCATACTTAACTCTTTGGATTTGTATTTGCAAGATGCTTTTTTTGTCCAAATTTCAGATTTTTTTGTTGGTCTAAATCTCAAGATATGATCATTTTTCCATTCGTGCCCTAGTCACAATTTTACACAGGCCTGAAAATTTTTGCAATCGATATCTTCCCTTACACGTGGATTTGGGAGATAATATTTTTCATGCTTGGGTGTCTAGATGAGACAAATATTTATTAAAATTTTCAGCTTAATTGGATGATTAAATTCCTTGAATTTCAATGTCGTAGTTCCAGCTAGCTTGCCTTCAAATTGCTATAAAAAAACCTCAAAATCAATTATCCAGATCCCAAATAAATTCTAATTGTTTTCAAATAGTGCCCTTCAAGCATTCTAATTAACAGTAATGATAAAAATATCAAATAAACCTGACTGCAACACTTCTACACGTTTTCCTGTCATGGAGATTTTATCACAGTTCTATAAAAACATACCAATTTCACTTCAAACTCACCAAATCTTTATTTCCACCCTTCATAATAATTTATTTTTTTCTCTGTTACATTCTTCTAAAACCTTTTCTTCTGAATTCTTGATCCAAAATTGGATCCATCACCAAAACAAATCCTATTCTTCTCCTAAAATGACTTAGTCTTCACTATAAGAGCTCAACCACACTCCCTAGAATGCTCAACTATCTCCCTATTTGACCCAACAATATACTAATTATGCACACATGATAATTATCACCTAAATACAACTCATGAGCTCATGTATATCCATTTACATGAAATTTTACCTTCAAAATGGAAGTTACATACATTTTGACTATTTGAAATACAAATAAATGGAGGGAAAATGAACTAAACACTCTAAGACCATATGACAACACCTAGCCACCTATAGATGCTCCTGCATCATACGTCCAACCTAAAAGAAAAACACCCCTAAGAATTGACTTCTTCCTCTTTTTCCAATTTATTTGTCTTCTTGTACTCATCTTCCATCTATGTACTCTTGATTGCTTTTCTTTTTTGATTTGATTTGATTGTTCTTCTTGATTTTTTGATTTATTTCTCCTTCTTGTGTCTCTATCCACCCTTCCTCAACTTTGAACTCTGGATTACATTCTCTTTCCTTATTTTTTCTTGTACATGTATTGTTTGTATTTCTTCTACTTCTTCCATCATTATTCTTCCTTCTTGTGTACATGTACCTGCAACACTAAAAACAATATTAAATTGAAAAATATGGCACTTGAGTGTCTCCTCCACTTGCTTCATCATGTCCTCCTTCTCTTCTTTACTTCTAGCTTCTTCATAAGCACTCTTCACCTTATCCATGCAATGAAAATCATCAAGATTGAGGTCTAACTTCTTTGCATGTCTCAAAACTCCATATGATTCTTTAATTGTAACCTCATTCTTCTTAATTTGTTGTGTGTCCTATTTTCATCATGAAACTTAGCATCTCTACTTGAGTAGTCTCCATGTTATTCTTGTTCTAACTTGTATTTGTCTTCTTGTGTTTGGCTTCTCCTTTGTGTCAAGATTATCAATATATATTTGCTTTGGATGAACACTATCTTATCTATATAACTACTTGTATAGCTTCCTTTTGTCTGATCTTCTTCCCATTTTTGGCTGCTCTTAGTTCTCTTCAACTGCATTTTTAATTCATCCTTTCTTGTAAGATTGATTTGGATGTATGTTCTACCTTATATACTAAGAATACTCCTCCATAAACTTTCATTCTCCATAAGAACATATTGTTGTACACTATCCTCCATCAAGTTTATCAAAACAAAAACAACATAATCTTCCATTTTTATCATACTTACAAGCATTCTTCCATGTGTATTCAGCCTATAACAAAAATACAGAAGCTCTTTAAGCCTCTTCTTAAAACAGAAAACATCATGTTCCATATCAATTTTATACTCACCTCTCATTAACTCTGCTTCATGACTAGTTAAGGCAGCTTCTAGATCTGATTTTGTCATCTTGTCCTGCATTATGTCCTTTTTATTCATTATCCTTGCATATATAATAGTTCCAAACCAAGTTTGTCTCCACCAAGGAGTAGTATGGAATGCTTACCTTCATTTTACCAAGTTCACCAATCACCAAATGTGCCTTTAGCCTTGCCATGTCCTCTTCATATCCTCGTTTCATCTGAAATTCCTTCTTCCATTCAATACCTCTCATACTTCTTACTTCCTTACTCATATCATTCTTATACAACACATTATACCAAGCTACCATTAGAGTACCATGAAACTCTTTCTCAACTATAATTATGCTTTGCTCATATGCATACATACCTTGTTTAGGAATTAGGCTTCTAGTTTCCATGTTTTTCTTTTTTAGCTCTTGTAATCTTATCACTTGTTTAACTTGTCTTATACTCAACTTCATGCTCTCCTTATGCAAATATTCATGCTTTTGTACTGTCATACCAGCCTCTTTCTTGACTGAAATTTGTCCATTCTCTTCATTTTCATGCATACCTGAGACTAGTACCTTGAACTCTATGTCTGATTCTTTGCTTTCTTTTCATTTTTTCACTTTTTATGTCCTTGATCTGCTCTTCTTGACCTTCTTCAATCATTAATAGATTCAAATCTGCATTAAAAACATTCCAAGTTTCTTTCCTTTTTCCTCTTATCCTTCTTCACCTCTGCATTTCCCTGAATTGTCTTCCTTTTCTTCTGATGCTCATCTTCTTGATCATCATGTTTGCTGCTCCTTGCATTGTTCAACACCTTTTTGAGGTGATCCAAACCATTTAAATGCCTTCATGGGCATTACTTTTCTCCTTTCTTTTCCACTTTTACTTACTTTTTCTTTGTGAATGCTCTCATTTAAAGCATTTTTATTTATACCTGCATTTACACACATAGGTAACTGATTAGTTTCAAAAATCAGAATTTTTTCATCCTCCTTAGATGTCCTTACCATCATTTTATCTTCCACATAGACTTCATTCTTCTTGAAGCTTGTTAAAAATCTTGCTTCTTCATCACCATTTCTTGGTTTCTCTTCACACTTTCCCAACTTGCTAGTATCTTGTCTTTCTCTATTCATCTTCTCACATATTTTATCAGTCGATTCTTCATTCATTACAACATCCTCTAGGCCTATGAGTACCTCTTTTGTACTATCTCATGCTTCTTCATCTCTTGGTCTTGTTCTTCATGGCCTTGCATAAAGTCTTCAAGGACCAAACTCCATGTTCTCTCTTCTTCATCACTACCTTGTTGTAGTTTGTTGTTGTCACACTCATTTATGTGACTCATTTCACCTTCTTGTTTACCTCTCTCTCTTCTTAAGAACCCCATGTTCTCTCTCAACCTCACTTGGGCTTTCTTCTTCTCTTTCATCTAATCTTCATGATCCATCTCTTGTGGATCTTGACTGTTGCTCCTACTTGACAACATTTGTTTAACATCCTTCTTCCAAGGATTCATTCACTCTTCCTTCCTCCTTCATGAAGGATAAGACCCAAATTCTTGGTCTTCTTAACAAATTCCTTGAGTCTAAACACCATGTTCCTCTTTTCATCTCTTGCATGTTGATCCATTAAAGGTTCCAAAATATGTTCTTTTCCATCTTTCATTAGAAAACATTTATTCAACTCTACCATTATAAACTACTCTTCTATCATACTGGCCATGGTCTACCTAAGAGTAAATGACATACATCCATAGGCATCACATCACACAAGAATTCATCATGCAAACTTCCAATTTTGAAAGGAACTATGCATTTCTCATTTACAAAAATTTGATGATCCTCCTAAACCCATGCTACTCTATAGGGTGTAGGATGAATTAACCTTATTAAACCCAACTTGCTAACCATTTCCTCTGAGACAATGTTATATGTGCTACCATTATCAATAATGACATTGCAACACTTACCTCTTGTTTTACATCTGGTTCTAAATAGACTTCTCCTGCAGACTAGTTCTTGAACTTTGGCTTGGTTGTTGTAGAAGAAATCTTCTTACCAACAAGGATTCTCCATGACTTCTGATCATCATCTTTATCAGTTGTCCTTTCCATACCTGAATACACTTCTTCTATCTTTTATCATCCTTGATCCCAAATCACTTATCTCATGCATCATGTTATCCATCTTCCTCATCACTCCCTCTTAAGATCAAATTCACAATCCCTTGTAGGGATGGCTTCTCTTCTTTTCATCATGCTGACACAATCACTTTCACACTATCAATTAATCACTTTAAATGCTTAAAATATCTAAAATATATCTTATTCTAACAGATTCTCTACTCTGATACCAAAAATGATGCACCTTCTTATTCTTACTTAACAAAACTCTAGTAGTGCAACATTGTTGCTGACTTTCTGTTGTGTTTTGGACTGACTTTTTGTTGATAAACTGTTGTAATTTGGATGTTTTCAACTAGATAGCTTCAAACAATCTCTCATGCATTCATATTTTTCTTTGTGATCAATCCACTCAAGGTGCATATGAGGATATTTCACCATAATTATAAATGAAACCTTAACAATGAACCATGCATAAACTTGATCAAACTAAACTCACTCATAATCAAGACCATATCATGCATTACATATGAAGGGCTTCATTCCGAAAAATGTGAATATCTTCACTTATAATCAATGAAAATGTTTCAAATCACTTGAAATACAAATATATCATGAAAAATATCCTTGCATACCAATTTTTAGACAATTTGGCTGAGTATTTTTCATTTTTATGATGATTTTACTTACTAAATACATTTTTTTTGGGTTGTCTCAGAACTACAGGTCTATAATTTGATCATAACTTTCTCCACACATATCCAATCAACCTCAGACTAGACTCTTTGGATTCATATTTCCAAGACGCTTCTTCTGTCCAAATTTCAGATTTTTTTGTTGGTTAAATTTCGAGATATGATCATTTTTCCATTCATGCCCTAGTCACAATTTTACACAGGCCTGAAAATTTCTGCAATCGATATCTTCCCTTACACGTGGATTTGGGAGCTAATATTTTTCATGCTTGGGCATCTAGATGAGACAAATATTATTAAAAATTTTAGCTCGATTGGATGATTAAATTCCTTGAATTTCAATGTCGTAGTTCTGGCTAGCTTGCCTTCAAATTGCTATAAAAAACCTCAAAATCAATTATCCAGATCCCAAATAAATAATTGTTTTCAAATAGTGCCCTTCAAGCATTCCAATTAACAGTAATGGAAAAATATCAAATAAACCTAATCGACACTTCTACACATTGTCCTATCAAAGATTTTATCATACATACCAATTTCACTTCAAACTCACCAAATCTTTATTTCCACCCTTCATAATAATTTATTTTTTTCTCTATTACATTCTTCTAAAACCTTTTCTTCCAAATTCTTGATCCAAAATTGGATCCATCACCAAAACAAATCCTATTCTTCTCCTAAAATGACTTAGTCTTCACTATAAGAGCTCAACCACACTCCCTAAAATGCTCAACTAGCTCCCTATTTGACCCAACAATATACTAATTATGCATACATGATAATTATCACCTAAATACAACTCATGAGCTCATGTATATCCATTTACATGACATTTTACCTTCAAAATGGAAGTTACATACATTTTGACTATTTGAAATACAAATAAATGGAGGTAAAATGAACTAAACACTCTAAGACCATATGACAACACCTAGCCACCTATAGATGCTCCTGCATCAGTATCCAACTTCCACGCATGACTAGTATTTATCCATTTTCTCCACTCAACATCACCCCACACTAAATTCATTTCCCATCCTCAACAATAATTCATCAAACTCGCTTCCCCAATGAATGAATGAATGATCAATCAAAAATTCTAAAAAATAAAGAATAAGGGCAAAAACTTAATGAATAAAAAAAAGAATTCACTAGATGCGGGCATCTAAACTCAGGCATGAAGCGGATAGAGAAGCTCTAGGAACTCCTTTCCTAACAATTTTTCGAGCTCTTCCCATTTTGCAATTTCCTCTGCAGCTTTCCCTTCTATTGCCTCTATAATACTGAATATTTAATCAGGCGTCATCTCATCAGCTTTCTCCTTAAGCTCCTTTATCACCACATCCAACTTCATGGTCACTCCTTCCATAGCATCCATTCTTTGCATGACCATGAGTCTGAAATTCCTTGATCATTAATTCAAGTGTCTCTTTCATGTATTTTTTTAAGTCTCTCTACGCTGATGTTTCTGTCATGAATTTCTCTCGCTCAATCTTATTACTCTTCATTTATGCTTGTATTGCTCTAAGTTTTGCCTCCTCATTTGCAACATACATGCTTAGGATGGGGTCACAATTTTGGCACTTATCAAATGCCAATTCATCCTTTTTAGTGGCCTCCTTGACCTTGGCGACCAATGCCTCATACTTTGCTATCTTGGCCTCCACTGCCTCTTTATTCCTTTTCTTAGCCTTGATCAACTCTTCCGCTGATGGCCCCATGCCATTCTTTATATTACGAAGCACCATCTCAACAAAGTCTTTGAGATACTCCATTTTTGTGGTATAATCCACCCTAACATGGCTCACCAACTCTGGGCACATTACTTGTAATTTGTTTTGTTAGTTTTCTGACACTGTCATACACCTCTGTTGTCTACTTCTTTTGTTCCCTTAACTCCTCTAACATGAGCCATTGATTCACATTTTATTTTTCTTTCTTATCATTTACCATAATCTTGATGGTAGCCCCCTTATCCAAGTTCTTGCATGTGACTTCAGTTGTCATCATGTTCAGCGTGTTACAACCTATTCATCAGTCAGCTTCGTGGGGTTGACAATATTATATACTTTCCCCGGATCCTTTATTAGTGTCAACTTGGAGTAAGATCTATTGTTGATCTCAAATTTGAGGCTCCTCCACATGTGTATGCATGCTCTATGATAATATTTTCCTCATGTGTGACATCCCTCCTCCTTCATTTAGTAGGTCCCAGCCAAATAATCTCTCCCTGGGGACCGTACTATAGAACCTAGCCCTCAACACCTTTGTAGGATCATCGATGAATGACATATGTGGTTATTGTGGAGGCTGTCACTTCCTTACTACCTTAGCTTTAGTGCATGATTTCCTTAGTGTAAATGGTTTTACGCTTGACTCTCCACCAAGCAACCTTATCTTCCTTGATGACATAAGCATCATCACCCTCTCCTTTATTTCCCTCGGGCTCCTCTTCATGTGTATTGTGCCTTTCTTCTTCACGCATCGGTGATTCTTCTCTGTGTGGGATTCTATTATGTCTCACCTTTCTCCTAGTCCTTCAGGCTTGTATCTATATGCATTGGTTGTTCCTCATCCCCTTCGTATGCAAACTCGTTGCACACCATATCTTCTGCTACCTCATTCTCTAGATCATCCTCATCATCAGACACAATTTGAGATCTCTTAGGGCCTCTTTTTGTCCTTAATGAACTTACCTTGGTTGTCATGGCTGAAGGATGTCCCTTAGATGGATGTGAAGAGCTTGCACCCTTGCTTTCTTCTCTTATCTTGTTCTATACTTCCCTTCTGCGGCTCTGATCCAATGCAACATCTTCTTCTTCTTCTTCTTATTCTTCCTCTCCTCCTTTCTCTTCATGTTGTGGTGGATTTTCCTTTGCCTCCTCTTTAGAATCCTAATTGTACCCTTCTTTGGTGGTTGAGGCATATGAGAATCACACACTTCCACTTCTTTTCCATTATTCATCTTGGATCACAGGTTGACAAAGACTTTGCATATCATGTTCTCCAACTCATCAAATTCATAATTGGATTAAGATCCAATGTATTTGGCTCCATTGTTTCTAAATACATAGACCTGGAAGTGTATCCAAAGGTCTTGCACAAGGTGTGCCAATATGAATCAACCTTCTATTCATCAAAATTCATCTTCTACACATCTTTGATTATGTTGACTATGCATTTGAAATAGTTGGCAGTGAATGCAAATGGTAATTTTCACCACGGCCGCATTTCACCATTATTCATCACAAATCACACAAGGCTAAAGTGTTGCATAACTGAAAACTTTTCTTGTATGGCCTACTACACCTGGTAATTCTCTTAGCATGTTCCACTCATTCTCAAAGGATGCACACATCCTCTCGTACCACTTCTCCAAGTGTGCTTTGTAAGGATTGGAGATGGTGACTTCACATGTTAAATTGGTAAAATGTTGTGCAGGGGACTTGTCTTCTACTGGGTGAACCCACATATCATCCTCTAGACCATCATCGGGACACCAATTTCCTAGAAGACAATCAACAACAAGATAGATCCCCATGTTATCTTGTCTCCCTTTTCAGTTTGTGCCCTGGACTCTTCTATAATCCCTTCGGTAATATACTGTGCAATGTTATACTAAGTCTTGTGCACCATTTTATGGGCAATGTAGAGGAACTTCCTATTTACTTCGCGCCAAATGCTCGGAAGCACCAAGTTTGCAACTTACCAAGCAAGCCGCTACTCTAGTTGTATAGTCTACAATCTTATCGACACTCATTTCCATATGTCCCCTATCATATTGCAATTTTGTGGCCAACTCCTTAATTTTTGTTTCATCACACAAATCCAGGTAACATGTCTTCACCAATATCCCACAACCCTATCACTCTCCCAATCAAACGAGTTGTGAGCCTCATCCTCGGCCTAGCAAAGTATAAATAGTCTTCATGTATCTGTGACATCAGCCACTGGAAGAGGTGTGTTGGCCTTCTAAATAAGGGAAATTAAAATAGTTGAAGGACCCCTACCTTCTAAAGACTCTTTCATACCAAATCATCCATGACTTCCTGATCCTCTGCAGTCCTGTAGGAAACTCCCATAACATATCCTTATTAAGTGTGACCTCATGTTCTGGCCCTGTGTTTGTACTTACTAATTTTTCATTTTTTAATTTGTGAGGTCCATTGTTGTCCCACAACCACCTCTGGTGGGTATTGCATTTCCGAGAACCAACTCTTGAGTAGTTCCTCCACTTCCTTCTTGTTCTTTGGTGACCTTCATGGTAACATTGCTTATTCTTAAATTCAAAGTGTAAAGCTTGTTGATGCATGCCCTAGGTATTGAGGGTAACTATCCACTCACACTCACACCCCAATGTCATACATTTAATCCTCCTTATACTTTTGTATACCTTGCCTTTGTGCCCTAGCCGCTTGATTTTCAAACCCTATGAACCCTAGCTCTAAAATTACCAACTATTCAAACCCTAACCTTTACTTACTCATGCTCTCACGCTTCTCTCAACTTCACTTCCACTTTCTTGAAGGATCTTCCTCAACTGAAGGCCTTATACACTCAGCACTGGTTCGTATTAGCTCTCTGATTCACTTCTTCGCACTTCTCTCTTCGCACTCTTTGTTCCTTGCTCTTTTCGCTATTTGCACAAATCTTTTTGAATACAAGGTAACAATGAACTTGGTTTCCTCCTTTTTATATACTTTTTGAATTTAATTAAACTCCACCAACCAAGCATTTTTTGGATTTAAAACACTTTTCCATTTTTTCGGCACTTAGTTTTTAAAGCAATTTTTCGTTTTAAACTTTAAAATGCTTTTTACTTAAAAGGTGCTTACAACGCTTGTTTTTTTCAAGTCCATGATTTTTTCCTTCCACTTCTGCACACAACATTTGTAATCTTTAGGAATGCCACTACTTTCTAGGTTGTAGTCTTCATTGTGTGTAACTCCCTATGTCACACACCATCTTCCTTTGCGTCACTTATTAAAGTATTCCAACTTGTTGTTGCCTCCCTCACGTTACATTGTGCAACCATCTTTCTCACATAGTTTCTAATTCTGAGAAATATCTATCCCAATGAGCACATGTTTTCTTTTCACACCATTGAGCACACCATGATTTGTCTTTTGCACACCTATCTCATATCCACTCGTACCCCTGAACCAATTCCAATAATCGTACCATCATTTCATAACCTCTTTTTCTGCCCATGTGCACCTATTTTACCCCACACTAAAAGTATGTGTGGTCCTCTGTGCATCAACTTATCATATAGTAATCAACTCCTGTACACAAACACTTATTACAACAAAAAAAGCAAAAAAAAAACATGAAAGGGAAATCTATCTAAATGGAAATATTGTCTTATTACAATCATAAAGGAAGCTTATTTATAGTAGGGCTTCAACCTACTCCCATTGAATTAACCAGACAATATGGTGTCATCTAGCGCCTGTAATTGACATGTGCCTGATTCTAATATCTTGGTCACTACAAAGGGTCCTCAACCAATGGACTTTCAACCTCCCTGGATGACACATGAACTTGGAGTCATACAAAAATACCATATTTCTAACTAAGAAAGACTTGTTCTTGATATGTTTTTCATGTCAAGCTTTTTGTCATGCCTTTTCTCTCTTCTGACTCCAACCTGCAATGACGCGCACCTTTCATCTAATTGCATAAATTTTTCAAAGTGCTCATCAACTGCTTGTTCATCATCCAATCCTCCTACATGCACAATACACATGGATGGCAACATAAATTTCATGTATGACATAGCCTCTGCACCAAACACCAACTGAAATGGTGTGGCCTTATCCAACCATTTATAGGTTTTCATGTATGCCCAAAGTACGGATGATATCTTATCATCCCAGTATTTTCTTCCAACATCACATATTTTTATTAGTGTCTGACCCAAGATCTTGTTGAAAGCTTCAGCAGTCCCATTAGCCTAGTGGTGATAAGGGGTAGTATTATGGTGTGCCACAATAAATTATGCCAACAAAAATCTAATAGGCTCGTTTAAGAAATGAGTCCCCCTATCACTTGTCAGGACTTAATAGACATTGATATATGTTGATGATATTCTCCCAAAGGAACCTTTCTATTGTCATTGCAGTCTAATCTTTTATAGGTGCAACATCCGCCCACCTTGTTAAGTAATCAGTACATATGATGATGTAACATGCGCCTTTCCTAGGCGTGGGATGGTGCAATAGGTCCTACAAAATCAATCAACCATTTTTCAAAAGGTTGTGTGCTTATTATGGGCCTTAATGGCATCTAATCTCTATTCTCGGGCTTTCCAATTCTTTGATAGTGATCACATGCTTTGAAAAAAACCTTAGTGTCCTTGTATAATATCTCCCAACAAAAATTATGATAAAAGGATCTTGCACGCAATAGACTCTCCTGCATAGTGTCCTTATGTCATTCATTCATGAGATTCTTCCATGATTGCATCGCACTCATGCTCCATAACACATTTGTGCAAGACCTCATCTCTGCCCATTTTGTACAGGTATCCCCTAATGAGTTGATATGGCACAACGCGAATAAAAATTTATTTCTTTTCCAAGGTCTTCATACCCTTCGGCACTAGTCCAGGGTGCAAAAATACTGCAATGTCCTCTAGATTAGTTGGTGTATGGTTCAGTCTAAATAATTATGCATTTTTCATAGTATCTTTTATGCTTTGTGTGTCCTCTCCAGAGTTGATTCTTGACAAGTGATCAGGTCTCATGTTACTCTTGTCTAGCTTCACTATAATGATAAAATCAAACTCTTGAAACAAAAGGATTCAGTGGCAGATGTACCCTTGTAAAACTAGTTTGTTGACTAAGTACTTCAATGTCATGTGATCTCTATAAAATATAAATGGTGTGGCCAATAAGTAATGTTTGAACTTACGAAGCACATAGATCATGGATAATGCCTTGTGCTCCGTCGTTGTATAATTTTTCTTACCTGGTGTCAATTATCTACTCGTAAAGCATATGGGATGATCAATGTTTCCTTAGTTTGGTTGTACCAAAAATTCTCTAATCATCATATGTGAGGCATCCACATGTACATGGAAAGGATTCTTCCAAGAATGAAAGTGCAATATGGGTGAGGTGGATGGCTTCTCCTTTAAGATCTCAAAATATGTATTTCTGTGCATCCCCCCAATAAAAATTTCCTTTGGCCTTGAGTAACTCTTCCAGGGGCACAGAAATATTTGCATATCCCTTAATGAACTTTCTATAATAACCAGTGTCCCCCAAGAAACTAGGCACCTTGCTTTGGTTGGTAGGTTCTTCTGGCTCTAAAATGGCTGCAATCTTAGCAGGGTATACCAATTATTCCTTTCTTACAAATGATATGCCCAAGTAATGTTCTGAAGGGGGTGGAAAATATAAACTTTTTAATGTTTAGAGAGATGCTAAGCTACCTGCATCTTTCAAACATCAGCCTTAGGTTGTCAAAAGTGATCCTTCACTAGGCCATAAATGGTCCAATCATCCAAATAGACCTACATAAACTTATGAATGAAGTCATGGAATGCCTACACAACTATGAGTGAGAACACCGCTGACACATTCTTCAATCCAAAGGGCATCACAATATATGCAAAACTTCCCCATTCAGTTGTAAAGGTGGTCTTCTCTTGATCCTCGTGTGTAATGCTCACTTGATGGTATCCTAAAAATCCATCAGTGAATGAATATATTTTGCGCCCAGTTACACCTTCAAGGATCTCCTCATGTGAATGGTGTAAGAAAACAATCTATGACACATGAAGCATTGAGTACCCTATAGTTGACACAGATCCTGATCTAGCTATCCTTCTTGATATTAATCACCATGGGGCTGACCCACTCAAATTCCTCAATAGGCTCTATGATCCCTGACTTAAGCATCTTTTTCATCTCATCTTTTACCTTCTTGCGCAGGATCGGGTAAATATTGTAAGGTCTCTTCTGAACTAGATGCATGCCTTCTTTCAGCTTAATCTTCATTTCTCCTTGTGAGGGATACATGACCTTCAACTCATGATAACCCTTTGGGAATAAGTCCTAGAATTCATGTAACAGCTCGATGATCTTTGCAATTTCATATTCTGACCAATAACCTCCAATAATCACCTCCTTAGGCACATCTTCAGTGTCAATATTCACCTTCTAATTCTTCATATGCACATGGTATATACACGCTTGTTCATCTGTAAAATCTAATACCTTACGCATACCCTTAGTGTGCTTAATATCCAGGTCTTCAAATTCCCCATTATGTATAAGGTACACCAACTTCTCCTTTTCCTTTTTGCTCCACCCATAGTCTAGTTGGATTTATTCTATTTCCATTACATCCTTGCACGGCTCAATCTTAGGTTCTCCCAACAACTGAACCATAAGTTCCTTTGCCTTTGTGATATCTCCCAACGTGATGCACTCCATAATCTATAAGGACTCATGCACTAGTGGTTTATTAGAAAAATAATCAAAAGTGTGAGTCATACCTTCAGTTAAGTCTCGCCAACTTGTAATCTCTTGCTTTAACTTCACATGCACATACCATGTCTGCACTCATCCAAGCAAAGTGGATTAAAACTTGTGTACTTAAAGTGATAGCAGTAATGCCTTTTGTTCTTATGCCCAATGTCTCTCACAATTGTGAATATGCACCAAAGCGAGGGTCTTACCATCATAGTCATTTACAAGAGAGGGAAAATTGCTCTGATTAAATCTATTTAAAAATGATACCTTGACCTCACACCATCCAAAAATATTTTCTATGTGTTTTTCCCACTAGCATGCTTCCATTCTGCACAAAGTGTAGACCATCATATTCCATCTATCTCCTTCATTTTTCCACTAGTCTTCCATCGTGAGCAAGAAAGAGTCAGATTTATCTTCTCCAGTATATTTAGGAAAGTTGGCCTTGCCCATGTGCCTGAATGTGCACGGCCTAAATCATCCAGGTAAACTCAATCCTTGACTTCATGACCTACCCATTTGCATAGGTGTCATGGGACCTAATTGTCACAAGTAACACTGTTAGTATCATTGATAGATTACGTGTCTTCCTAATGAAGTATGCCTTCTTTAGATGACTCTACATTTTCTAGATCGTGCACTATATGTGTATATATTATGCTAAGCTCTTCCTCATTGGTTGGATTTGTATAAGGCACAAGCTTTGCATCATCCAAAGGTATGACAATGCGCTCATACTTGTTCTCAAAACTTATATATATATATATATATATATATATATATATATATAGTTGAAGTGCAAATCAACATTATTTTCATAGAACCAAGGGCATCCAAGCAATGTGGGAAAATAATTTGCCTCTACAAACTCAAGCACCTCAAAAATTACCTGTAAATTTAGCACCCTAAATCGTGATAAAGACATCCTTGAGTACTCCAATGGGAATGGCCCTTGTTTTATTCATCATGTACAACACATTACAAGATGGTTGTAACTATGACCTTCCCATTTGATTCCAATCATCCAATGTTAGGACATTAAACTCTACACTTGTGTTAATAAGAATGTTACTCACTAACCAACCATCTATCACTGCATCAAGTGTAACATCCCCATTTTAAGATACCAGAACAAGGGAATTTTTTTTTATTTTTTATTTGATAACGTTCTCTGTTATGAATTATAAAATTCAAAACACACATGTTCAAGTTTTAATAATTGTTCTCTGCCCAAACAACACAGTTTGGATCACACAATTTCTTTTAAAACGAATGTTCCCTGTTCGCATATTTACAATATGGAACACACATTCAATGCCATTCAATCTTATAACAGATTCTATAATGCTGCTGTAAATGACTCGAGGAACTGCCGATCTTCCATTTTCATGGCTCAAAGTTTCAACGATCCTTCATTTCATGACTCGGCAACAACCGATCCTTCATGTTCGTTTATGCATAGTATATTATATATACCTGTTCTCATAACCGTTTCTGGTTATCGAAGTGATCCATTTAAGAAGCCTATCTGAATATCTGTTACTGATATTCATCTGACATCCTGCATCTTAAATTAAGTGATAAGGACAACGCAACCAGCAATTGCGATACTTTGGCCAAATATTTTCACATGCTTTGCATAATCATATTCCTGAATGTGATACACATCAACGGAATACGTCCTTCACCTCACTTCACCTGTTATCTAGAATGGTCTTTCCTGGTTCCTACCAGTCCTCTTTGTTTAAGGTTAGTTTTAAACTTCCAATTCCAACTAGTAATATGAACGGGTATAGGAAGGCACTCCTGGTAACTAAAGATACGCAGACATACGGTGTCATTCCCCATGACTCCGTGTGTCTAGTTATCTTTAGGATTCCGGAGTCACTCCGTATACCAGATCATACTCCTATCCCCTGCTACGAGTTTCACATTCAACCTATGTATTCTTGATGTTTTAATTCGGGAGGGCATTGCAATATGTCAGCTACAACATTGTGTCGTCATAAAGACCCCATCTTCATGGAGACACCTTGCTGTAGCTGGCATATGCCAATGTCCTACAGAATTCTCCCATCGAGAATACACATCCTGCTCAAGTGATTTGGATACGATTTAATAATTAAAATCGACTTTCAGCATCCACGCTGATCCCTTGATCCTCGTTTCCGTTACAGTTGTATAGGGCTAAAAGGGACTAAATCCGTCCATTATCTTGCTTTGCATCTTCTCCTTCGTGTCGAAGGGCTGCATTTCCCTACTTGGTTCTCTTCTTAATCATTGGATTAAGCAGTCCGTACTGACGGATGTGATAAGTTTAACCTATTAAACTTAGCCAAGATTTTCCCAACTGCAACTAAATTCAGAATTCTAGCTTATTAGACGTCATTCATACGAGGTCTAAATTCTGAGAAATGTATTCATTTGTTCTCCTTAACGTTATATAGTTAAGGTCCATTAGATGTGGATATACTTATCCTATATCCTTTATTCTGAATTCAGCATACGAGATCATTAATGGAGTTCGAAAGCGAAGTTCGATTATTCCAAAGTTAATTGATATTCCTTAGCTCCTAAGCTAATCCTGAATACCTTTCGATTATGGAATCATATTCTTCCTAATCCTGTTTAATGTCAAATTAAAAATTCATCTTTACCCAAGTATGAACTAATTGCATTTTTCAACTTAAAAGTTGCATGTAAGTAAGAATAGAGATCAGTTTCCATTTAACATCCATCCAAGGACAATGAAACAAATCCAAATTAAGAAATACCATTATATTTCCAATTTAGTCAACAATATCAAACTGATATAATTATTAAAATATCACACTTGTAATTGTATTCAACATTTCATGTCATAATCTGTACATTTGCTAATCCAACTAGATGGGCATGGGTTACATAAAACATCAATACAACTCATAGATAAAAGAATATATTTTCTTCTTTTCACAATTCCTCGAAGAGGAATAAAAGCAACAATTACAATTCATCTTTCAGCTAAATCAAGAAGCATAAAAAAACAGCCATGTCTTCATTCAAATCAAATTCCATCTGCAAAATGATTTGCACGGGTCAGTTCAATGAACTGAGCATATTAAGCACTTATCCTTAAAATAAGGTGCTTCAACTAACTGTCTCAATAAAAGAACCTTGCTTTTATGAAACGACAGTTAAACATCAATCACGAAATAGGTACAAAAGAAAGATCAGCATAACAACTGAGCTATCAAAATATCATCATAATCATCCAAGGAACTGCTGTCCCGTTTCCACATAATCGTTACAAGTATCAATTCACAATATTTGTAAAGTTAAGAATACAAGCATCTTACTGCAGATATAACACACTGTTATCTTTTCCATGCCTTTCAATAACAATAAATGCAAAGGATGAAACTAACTGAAATGTAAATCCATTACTTTCCTTTCAGTTCATGCATCCTATCTAAGCACTACAAAATTCATTATTCACGAATTACAGCTTTCCAATTGAATGAAAGAAGAAAAGGTATTTTTCCAAGTCATTCATCCATATCTCTATTTCTTTCCACATGAATGTCCTAACAATGGAATCCGAACGAGAGACAAATCAAGATAACAATTCAGAGTGAAACTTACAAAATCCATTCGGAATTCACTTTCCGGCAGCAAGAATAATTTCATTTATAATCCGTTTTAAACGAAAACAAGGAAGAATTCCTCATCCATTTTCATATTTCATTTGAATAAGGCTCATATGAAAATCCGAAACAGGTTAGTACAACTTTATGTTCATCCTAGATCAAACAGTATAAGGATGCAAACCATATATTTACCATACTAAAAGAAACCATATTTCTTTCACTGTAAGTTAAACAGATAAACAGTTATACGTTCATGCAGTCAATAAATCACATGATTTCCTAATCCTGTGAACGTATCCCCGTTCAAAATAACATATTATTCATTGTTGTTACCTACAGCAAGTCCAATAATCACATGAATATGAATTTCACCAAGTTAGAACAACAGGCAGAAGAAGGATTCCCTTCCAATAAATGATTCTACCCAGTCCATTTTCCAAGTTCCTAATAGTATGCAGAACTCCAAAATGCAAAATCAGATGTCATTGCCTTTAGCAAAGTAAACCGTACAGGGTGTCAATACATGAATCTAGTACAGTCAAGACAACCCACATAGTAAGACTAACTTTCTATGCATTTATTCTTTGTACAGCAATCCAAGATTAAGTCATAATCACCAAAACAGTTCGATCTTAAAGGACCGATCAGCATTAATAAACACAACTAATCATCATTCCTTCCTAGCAAGAAACAATATATTTCTCTATGAGTTCAGAAGGAAAAACTATTCCTTTTCCAACTCTCACGAACATTCATAAAAATTCTAATGCCCATTCCTTTAAAATACAAGATGCCATTTCCTCATAATTCCGAAACAGTAGAAGGAAGAGAAAAGTCTTATCTCTTTTAAGCAAGAAAGGAAAGAACAGCCAAAAACGTGTTATCTTTTCTTTCCCCAAGGCAATTCGTATGCTCATACAAAAAAAACAATGTTGTATTCATCATAATCAACACAGCAGAGAGAGAAATAAACTATTTCCTTTTCAAAAGATGTTTCAGTATAGAAACGACCTTAAGCAACTCGTACATCTTGTACCATTATATCACAAAAGCCCATATAACAAAGATCATTCACACAGCAGTGAAAACAACCCACACTATCTACCAGCTCCTTATGTAATACTTAAACAGTGAAGTAATCATTCCTTAGAATTTGAAAGGAAATGCCATGCCTTTAAAATCCCGAAACAACAGATAGTAAACAAACAAAAGATCTTATTTCCCCTCAATGAAACTTTAGCACAGAAACGACATCAAGCCGCGCACACAACCTTCACCATCTTATCACCAAAGTTCATGTGACAAAAGACAATCATACAGCAATAAGATGACCAACACTACCTGTACAGTTCCTTATCATCAGTTTTTTTGCAAGAAAACCAGTTCGAAACTCCGTCTAACGTCAACAACCAACACAGCATGGAGGTATTCCATTCAAAGAAGTGCAAGACAGATAAACACAGCAACAGGGAAACGATTTTCCCATCATTTCCAAAAATGACGGCAAGGGTCGACGAACCCAAGTCATAGCAACACTTCACAACTGTATTCTACTTCCATTTACATGCAAGGACATTTCCCAACACAACAGCAAAGAAACGATTACATATAAGGAAACGATTACACAGTCTATTCCAATTTCAAACAACACGATCAGAGAAAGAGAATACTTATTTCAAACCACCATACTGTCACAACCGATACAGTAATTCATTTCTAACTCGATTCGTGCAAAAACAAATCAAGACCGAGCAACCAGAAACGATTCATCATATCATTTTCCAAAAAAAGAAGAAGCAAGAATCGACGAAACCCAATTCAAATCGACTCGACAACAGTCACAAAATCAAAACCCAAGAGCAGGGTTGTTTTAATGAGACACTTAAACAAAGCAAGAATTTTTAAAGAGAAGGGCTTAACATGCCTGTAATCTTTTTTTTTCCAGAACTCGAAGAAAGATTCGTTTGCCACGTTATTTCCTTCCACGGCGACAACACAAACTTCCCAGCACTCCTTTATTTTTTAGGCTTAGCAACAGCCTTAAAAATCTCCAAGAACAGTGTCGAATTCTAAGAGCTGGTTCGACTGAACCAGGCTAGAAAAACCAAATGCAGAGCAACTTTGCAAAGGCTCAAATCGACCAAATGAAAAACAAAATTTCCTCATACACTTTCCAAGGCGAATTGGTCGCGAGGACCAAGAACAATCAATGCAATTAAGGCTCTACCTTTTCCTAGCTTCCCACGCCACCGCCAACTTGAGTTGGCAAACTCAATTTTCAAATTTCCCATGCAAAACCAAATTTGGCTCTATCTCCAAATAGATGCCTCCATTTCTTACCTGCCCCGCCAAAAACTGGCGCTGTCCACGTATGGACTTTTTATTAAATGCCAATGAATGCCCTTCCCTCATCCTTATCCTCTCCTTCCAAGGGTCTGCGCGCCCCCTTTTGATTAGGATTAGTTTAGGTTGCATATAGTGTTCAACCTAGGTCTTAGTTTAGCCTTAGGTTATTAGAACTTAGGTTTATTTTTCCCCTTTTTTCTTTTTGAATTTAAAAATCCACTTAGGATAGTAGTGTAGGATGCATGTTAGGACTTAGGATTAGTTTAGGTTTTTAATTCATACTAACCACTAACACTAATCAACTCCTAACCCAACCTCCATCCTGCCTTCCTACAGACATTCTCGTTAATGCAGAGCAGGACGTTCCGTCCTCTGGATCACGTATCAAGGCCACCCGTGTCCAGGCATTTCTTGCCTCACGAGGTTCCAAGTTCGACAGTACAGGGATCAAGAATTGAACCCCTGTCGTTGGCATTTACGTGCCAGCTGCTCATAACCTGCGATCAGGTGCTGCACGTTCATGACAACCTCGGGTTCGGTTCAAGAGTAAATCAATACAGAAATCACCAGAAGCCCTCAGCATACTTGGATCAATGAAATTGATTCAAGGGGTGCTGTCAATCAGTAACGAGAGTATAGCAAGTATACGACAATTTGTCGTCACATCAGCAAACACGCAAGTACAATAATTGTTGTCCTATACAATGAATCACAGCATGCAAGAATCCAAGTTAGCAACACATTCTTTTAAGATCAGAGTTTATCTTAACATGTTTGCCTTCATTCCAGCAGTTATAATAGCATGTAAAACATTCACCAAGATAACATACAAAATCAGAGCGTTACATCAAGTGTAATCTCCTTGCCATATTCATGGTCATGTGGTGGTAAAATTTTCATGGAGGATCTAGCACTCTTGTTCAATCCCTACATATGGTATTTTCTCACGCAACCACTCTCCTAACAAAGGAATTTTGCTTTCTTGCCTCAACATCTTGCATACTTCCTTCAATTCATCAACATATTTCTATGGAAACTCAGTTCCCCTCACGCGTTCTCTAACCTGTGCTTGTTCCTTCAGATGTTGGATCTCCCCTTGTAATCCTCTAACCACATCCATAGTTTCTTCATACACCTCCTTTTGATGATCAACATCCAGATATTTAACATGTATGACCTCCTCTCTCCTAATCAGGGGTTTTTCCTTTACATGCTCATGTGCACGTGCTACTTATGCACATGTAGTAACTAACACAGTTTGAAGCTCTGGATCAGCCTTATTCTTAGGTGCCTACTGTTCATGATTTATGCGCTCTACTTTACTCATACCAGCACCTTTGTCCTTCTTCTTTTTACTACACATATGTTCATAAAGGTATGGAAAATCCTCAACCTTGTGTGATTTTCCATAATACGCGCATATTTGCTTCTTAGGGACACTCGCGTTGATAATGATTAGGTGATCCACATGTGTAACATGTCCCATACATGAACCTTCCTCTACTAACTCGTTCCCTACTTTTGTAGCCACCTCTGAAGCTTCCATTTTCACTGTTGCACCTTTCATTGTCATGCCTTCTGGCATCTAAGAGCTACTAACAACAGTGGTCTGTCACAATCCAGTCTCACATGCTTCATGAAAATGATCAATCAAATGGCAGTCAATGGTTTTGTGGGTGTGCGTATCACAAATTTTATAGTACATGGAGACAATCTTCTACGTTGCGCACTATAACAATGGAAAATTCCTAAAGTCATGATTCTTGTGGAAAATCTCACAAGATATCAAAAATATGCATACACTCCTTTGTGGGAAGCTATCACTAGTATGTCCTTAAACATCGCAATCTGTGCACCATAGTCTGTTACATGTCTCATGCACCGAATTAGCACAAAAATTCTCCACCTGAGAGGCCATAACTGTAATATGGGATTTAAGGAAAGGGCTTACCTCTGTGTCAACACTTCCAACTACTTCAGTATACAGAGCTACTTCTAGCACATCGCACGGATCAGTAAATGTCTTATGTGACAATTCTCTTTGAAAAGGAGTCAACAAGCCTCCAAAAAACTAATGCGTGTGTTTACTCTTATGGATATCTTTGGATAATTTTGACAATAAATTCTTAAATCATGTATCATATTCCCTAACACTTTCTAATAAGCCTTGCTTAATATCCTTCAATGCACCAATGCTTTGTTGCTCAAACTCTGGTATATTGAATTCAGCTAAAAAGGTAGTTCACAACGCATCATGATCTACCGCAGTCTGATGTGGATCATATTTATTATACCAGTTGTGTGTGCACCCCTTGAGGTGTGGTGGAAAATTTACTTGAGTTCCAATCTGAAGTTGTTATTCCCTTAGCTCTCCAAAATAACTCATGTTTATGCACATGTTCAGCTGCATCTTCTACACATCTATACTCTGGTAATTAGAGAGACATCTCAAATAAGAATTGAGGTGTATGTTGTTGTGCTTGTTGGGGTAGTTATTATGGCTGTTGTGATCCTTTTCCTAGAATGGGGATAGATCTTGAACCTGATCTTCCACCAGGGTTACCTTCATGTGGTCTTATAGATGAGTTTCCTTGCATCCCAATAGTGGTGTTAAACTAGACACCAATTATCTGTGTTATAGTTGTACTTATGGGATTACTTATAATGGGTTACACACTAATACTCTGTCTTGTCAACACACTGGTAAAATTACCCCCAAAAATGCTCTTTCCAAACACCAGTGCCTACTGTGCTGCCATGTGTGCATCCTTAATTTGTTTTGATTCCTGAGATGAAACTCTAATACCTCCTTTCTCATTATCACTATGATGTTATTCTATAATAACCTCTAGATTTTGAATACCTTGCACAAGGGCTAGGTTACCAGACTAGGTCAGATGCATGCCCACAGTTCTCATTATCTCCTATATACACTCTCATTAGATGTCGATGGGTTCTCTCTACTATGATTTCCCCAATGTGGAGAAGACATGATCCTATGGACCCTCGCCTTCCATGGGGATCTCATCACTTCCTCCAGTCATCATTCTCCTCGACCTCAACACTTCCTCAACTACCCTTTGTCGCACATCATTGTACTTGAGTTGTCTTTCCTCTCTTTTTTTTTCTTCTGCTAAGGTCGTTGCCATCCTTCCCAAACCTATCTACTATCATTGCACGCAGTGGGGTTTTAGCTTGCCATAGGTAAGTTCTTCATTGCCAATTCAAACATCAATATCTTAATAGCTGAAGGTGTCACACGAAGATATGATTCTCTTGGATCGCATAAAAACTAGAAATTTTCTTCCTCTAGGAATGAGTATGTCAAAATCATGTACTCCAAGGTATAATTGTGCAACGTGCCTTCCCGACAATGATCTAAAAATTTATTCCACAACTCATCCAAATCAAAAATTCTTTGGTAGTCTTGATGTCTCCACACTTGTTTTCTACCAATCTGAACACCTTGGTTCTGTGTGTACACTACCAACCACTCATATAATTCTACTAGGAAGAAGCTAAAAATGGTCTCATATAAGCATTCATAGAGAGTTTCTTCCACCCACTTACATGCATTAAATTCATGTCCAGTGTTATACCTCTAAGAAAACACGTCATAACTATCATATATCAAATTCTTTGTATTCTCCAAAGATAGTCGAAACACCATGTGCATGCAACATCCTGGTGAACAAATTGAAAAGAGGTCCTAAAAAAAGAACCAAAATGTAGTCTTTATTTACCCAACAACCTCATCCAGACAATTCTAGAAGCTCACTTGAAGCACACACAACCTATAGGTCCCTCCTTTGTTTTCTTAACAAGATGTTAGCATGCATATCCATAATTATAATCATAAAAACCATCAATTTAAGAAGATATTGTTATCCCAAATTTGCCCCCCCCTGCAAATTTGGTCAAGACAACTCCTACACATAAGGAAATTATGAAGAAAACAACTCAGACCCGCAAGCTCACATTCCAGGATGACAAATAGGTTACAAATGGGCTCAGAAATGAAATAGTAGGGTCGGAAACGAAGGAGCAGTGTCATAGAGAAGCCAAGAGCAAGAAGGGGAAGAAATGGAAAAGATTTGAAGCCCTTGGGCTCGAAACCATTCAAGAAAGAATCCAAAATCAACTAAGTATGGAAGACCCAGTAGAGGGAACCACGTGTCCTAACGACACTCCTCGCAAGGTGAATCCAAAAAAGAGAAGCTCAAACAAGTTCCGCATCTCCACGTGTCTCAGGACGAAACGGAGGCAGGGGCAAATGGTCAATGCATGAGCCAGGCATGTGGAGGCTATTAAGTGTCTTAATGGCTCTGATTCAAGGGTCAAATAGAGAAAAGGTTTCCAAATGAGCACCATACTGATGCGTGTCCCTGAGGAAAGTGGGGAGTCGGAAGGAAAGGTGAAAATTTTCCTTTCATTCAAAAGGGCAAAAGATAAATTGTGGACCCGTGAGTCTAATTTTTGCTCTAAAAAGGGGTACCACGTGCCCCATCTCAAAAGGAGGCCCATTTTTCAAATTATTTTCCCTGTCCATCTCGTATAAACCTGATACAAACTTTGAAGGGGCATATCTTTCGACTCAGGGATCAAAATATTACAAATATAAAACCATTGGAAAGATCTCAGCCTCACCTATGCGATGGAGGTCTGAGACTTTAATTTTTGAGGAGGTTAGGTAAATGAAAATGGAGGAAATGTCTTCGAGCCTTCAATGCGGGATCCATCTATCTCAACAACCAGATCAGATTTGATTTGTTTCCATCGTTTCCTCTTCTTTCAAGGCACCAAATCAAGGAATCATGCAATAAAGACAGATTTGGGGGGCAGATTTTATCAGAAGCATTAACAGCAGTGGTTGAGTTTTGACCTACTTTTCCCACTTCTCTCTCTCTCTTTCTTCTCTCAGATCAAATCTATAAATACAGGGGTAGGATTCATTGTAAAGGGTTGTTGTTCATTCTTCTTCCTTGCCCCCCTCTCTCTTTCTTCTCCAGGGTCGAATGTGGAGTTTAAGCCTCCTCCCTTAGCTTTATAATGGCATTTTCCTACCTCTTGACCATTAATAGTGTACTGTGTGAACTCCTAGAGCAATAAAATTTGTTTCATGATGTGTTTTGTCCATCCTTTACTCATTTTGTTGTCTCTTCTTGCCTCTCATCATTGCAAGGTATACGGTGCATATCTCTGATGTCCATTGCAGGTTTTGGGAGCTGTGTTTAAGGGGTTTGAAATGGTGTTCTCTGTGAACTTTATCCTTGTTTTGTGATGCACTTTTCCATCCTCTCCATTTCTCACCTCTCTCCATTTCAAGCAGTTGGGTTTGTGATCAGCAGTTCCCTTTTATCGGTGCTATCACCTCTGTAGTGTAGGATTTCTTTATTTTTATGCTCTCTCTCTCTCCCTGGTCCCTTGGAATTGTTAGATTAGGATTAGGTAGTCGCATTTCCTTCCTTAGAAGTAGTTTAGTGCTAGGATTAGGAAGAGGAACCAGCCTTCTCTGGAGGGTCATTCCCATTTGCAAGTCTCGCAGCTTGGGGAATGATCCAATGTTATGAAAATCACACCAAATGACCCTGCATTAGAAAAGTAGATCCATAACTCATTTGGGGGTGTTGTTATTTTGCACTAACAGATACATCATAACATAAATAATTGGCAACACATATAATAAGGAAATTCAATCAACATAAAGAAATATTAATAAGATCTTAATTCCCATAACTCCATACTCAGATACAGTTATCTTAGAAACCCATACACAATTATCCATATCAAAACAATAATTCATTGCATAAAGTTTTGTTGATTACATCATAAATTACTTACAGTCAATACTTTTCATGCATGCAGACAAAAATCGGCTACACACCCCAACCCCCGAGTACTAGCCAAAACAAGGGTGTATATCTTATATTTATACGGTGGGGACTTTTCCTTCAACACTTACATGCACCTTCCTAATAATAGGTGTGTTTACAAGTAGATTCTATGCTTTTCTTTAACTTGTGCTAATAATAGATTAAGTTGTATTTAGCTCATAACCTACATGCTTTAATCCTATTATTAGATTTCTCCATGCTTTGTCTTTTTCCTTTCCCTACATGTGCTTTTTTAACCTTTTCTTAGCCACTAAGTCATCTTTTTTTAGTATATCATTAGATCTTGCTTTAACGGAACTCTATCTCTGTTTTGTTATTTTTAGCCATGTTCTTGAAAATCGCTAATTCCCAAACCCTGTGTTCCCATGCGTGAACCTTAGCATGATGAATCTTCTAACATGTATGTGCCCCTTCGCACACTTCCTGCACGCGGTCTCTAACTTCCGCGCATGGATAATACTTAGCCATTTTCTCCACTCATCCTTTTTCACCTGCCTAACCTCACTAAACTTAATCTTTCCAATATGTTGTAGTACATGATGAGACCTTTCTAACAAGAACAAGTTTGTGAAATTTGGAGTTACATGGCGAAAGTTATGGCCCTCTCAAGTTTTAGAGCTTGGGAGAGTCGTGACAGGGTTCCTTGCACACATCAACAGACTGCTTTAATGAAATTGTGAAAAGTGTGGATGGATTAGTTTGTCAAAAAACTGGGGAAGGGTGGAAATATTCTTGATGTGCTCATTGGGCCAAATTAACTGATTTCACTACACGTTTGTGTGTGGGTGGAGGATCAGGGTTGGGATGGAACTGTGGAACAGTTCCACCTGTTCCATTTGTACCCACTTCATCTGCTTTAATCTTTGCCTCTTTTGCTTCATCGAATATTTTTCCTGATTGGTGAACCATTGAAACATAGGAACGTTCCATCCATTCCAACATTTTCCACTTTAACCAATCCAACTGATGCTTCACCACAATCGTCCAAATCACTCATGTGGGGAAGATGAGGCCCATGGCAACCATTTCACTCGTTCTAAAAAGGCTCGAACTGACCAACTAAAATATTGCTAACTCCTTCCTACACATGATGCGGTAATACAAAGGACATGAGGAATAAATGAACATTTCCTTGTGTTCCCAAAAGATCTAACTCAAAAAATTTACTTGTATCCTACCTATTTCTTATGATTTTTGTCTAAGTATGGAAATGGAGGGGATGGTTAGGTGGAAGTGGAGTGTCCTTAACATTGTTCTTCTCCATTTTTTATCATTTTATACTGTCCAAGTCCAAATGCAAATATAAGTTATCAAAATATCCCCTGGGTTTTTTTGGATAACATGACAAAAGACCTATCTTTTTCTGCAAATTTGAAAATCTAGTGGAATACAAGTATACAAGGCTAAAAAATTTACAGACTGGAAAAAAAATTAAAAGGCTTAAAAAGAACTTGAAGGAATGGAATAAGAAAACTTTTGGAAAAATTTTTGAAAAGAAATTTGAGCTCCAAGATTAGATCCTCTAAATTGAAAGAAAAATACAGGAGAATGGTCTAACTGAAGAATTAAAAGAAGAAGAGGTCCTTTTATTAATGATCTCAACCTTGTACTTATCCAAGAATAAATTCACTGGAAACAACAATATCAAATTAAGTGGTTTCATGAAGGTGACAGAAACATTAGATTCTTCCATAAAACTGTTATAATGCGAAGAAACTTCAACATGATCTCTAAAATGACTCTTCCTTCTGGTGAGTCTACTATTGACAATAAGAAAAATGGTAAAGAAGGTGAAAGATACTTTAAGGACTTGTTGAATGACTCTGGTGATGAGTGTCATTAATTCTCATACTTTAATTAATTTACTATGTCAATCCAAGGCAGTGTCCAAGGTTGTTTGCAACAAAAGGGACAGTCGGAATGCAAGATCAACACAGGTTCTAATGATAAAGACTATAATTTAAATAACTATTCATGATTACAAAATAAAATGCTTGAAATGAAATACTAAAATGGAAAGATTAAATGAAAACTCAATAAACATTCATAATGGAAACTATGTTGCTTATAAGAATATGGTAAACTACAGAACAACAATATATAAATAAAACAGAAAAAAAACAACTGTAAATTCCCCTTTCGTTGGGTAGGAGTGGCCCTTTCTCCTGCCCTTCGATAAGGATATAAACTAGAACTCAAACAACTGAACTTCCTCCTGAATATGTGATCTTTATTGAATTAAAAATGTTCTTGTACAATTGAAAAGATTGAACCCTTTAGTCTAGTTACATCATCTCTTTTATACAAGAGAAGTCCTAGTCTCTCCAGGAGATCTAGTTATTCCTAATGACTATGTCTAAGTCTAACTGATTGTTTAACTAATAATGCTTTCTATTTTTAGAAATACATTAATGACGGGAGCAATTCATCAGGTGTTTAACTTGAAGTAGTTACAATGATTCAAGAGAGGATCCGTGATTGAATCCTTGAGGGAGTCAATCACCTTTAGAAGATTCTTCAAATCATCACCGATTCTAGAGACTGGAGTGGTGGTAATTTTTTAATCGTTGTTGTTGTTTCACTCTTCTTATGGATTGAATGTTGCTCAATAACTGGTGATGATTTATGGTTAATAAATAATGTTGCCAACTGTGACTCCAAAAATATGATTTATCTGCATGCGAGCGTGAGTTCCAAAAGCTTGAGAAATGGTGAATTGGACACTTTGAATGTGTTATTTTTAGCCCCCGGTTAACGAGGATGAGAGTCCTACACTAACATGTTAAACAGAGTCCTGTGTCAGCGTCTGTATTAAGTCATGCACTCAATGTAACAACTCAATATATAATCCTTTTGTAAAAAAAAATATTTTTCATCCATATCATATTCAAGACATTTATGCAAAAGAATTAACAACATAAAACATCACAAGTACACACAATAATTCCTCCATAAACATAATAAAGTAGTAAATATAAAGAGTATAATTTTCCATTGTGCATAATGATATCAAAAAGGGTATAAGTTCGGACATGACTTAGACATAATTAAACATGGTTTAATATGACAAAATGGGGCTCATCACTCCCATGGACTAAGGATTTAACAGGTCCTCCTGCTACATATTAAGTTGCTCAACTATCCTAAAACAATTATATTCATTTGTAAATGTTTTTCATGTTTCATCAGCTAATGTATCCAAAAACCCAAAGTGATCCACAATATTCTTCCTCCAAGTAGTGTAACTGTCCTTTACCTAATCATTGGTTGAATTCCATCATGGTATTGGTGCAAGGAGTAGATGTGACATGTATCTCATCCTAATCCACTGCTCTTTAAGTCCCAAAATAATTTTTCAAACATCCTTGGCTCATTTCAGGGACCACATGAGGTTAGTGGGCGTAATGACCTCTTTTATTTTGTATGGCTTTGTCAGCAACTGATAGCATACATGTGACGCAAGAAAATTAACATTGAAAGTGGGAATCACTTATTCCCTGAATTTCTTGACACAACTTTGCAAAATATTGGTGTACCTGTCTACAAGATGTAGGCAGTACACCTATGAACGAAACCTGTTGAAAAACCTTATGGGAGATGGCAAATCATGCCTCATGAGGAGGCCTATGTGAGACTCTATCTGCACAAATATTTCCCTTTGATCTCTTCACTCACCTTGATTCCTAAGAGTTGAAAAAAATTCCCTTAATTGGACCTCCCCTACATACAAATTTATTGGGATCTCAATTTTCTCAGGAAGCATAAATTTGTGGACGTAAAGTTCACATAGAAAATTATTTTCAAAATCATTGGCAATGGTGTATGCCCCTACAAACTGATGGTCATCCTCAAATTCTATGTCCAACCTTTCCCTAGCCCTAGTGATTTTCCATTTGAAAATTTGTTCTTTAAAAACATGGCATAGAAGTTGGAGGGGGGTTTACAAGAAAGTACCTGATCATACAGTTGACTGATGGTACTAACATTTTGTTTCAGCAATTCAATTTCTTCTTTTAAATTCTTATTTTCTTCCTCAACTCCTCTCAACCTATAACATTCTTCCATCCATTTGGTCATACCCTTTAACAAAATGATTTGAGGGAAGGTCGATTCTTGTTCTTTTCTACTTTCCTGCAGCTAAGTAAAAGATGTTTCAATTCCAAATTAGTAGTGTATAAAGAATGTATATGATGTTCCTTTTCTTCCTAAGCCTGTTGTAGCTGAAGATTTGCCTCCTCCTGGTGTGCTACCACATCTTACATCTCTTGAATCTATTTTTCCTTGGAAGATAACTGCTGAGAGAAACCAACATTTTTGGCTTCTGATAGTGATTGCAATTGTCTAATCTCCTCTCGAGCCATCTAGAGTTCAAACTGTACCTTAGATAAGGATAGCAGTTTGGGAAAAAAGGTATCATGATCTGGAGGAGAACTAGGTTCTCCTTCTTCTATTTGTGCCTTACCCTTATCTTTAACTAATACTTCTTCAGGAATATATGGAAAAACTGGCTCATTTGGGGACTCGGGTGGAGTTTTAATCAAAGTTTGAATAATCTTAACGGCGTCATGCTCTTCTTGTGTTAGTGGTTTTTATTCTAGGGTTTTTAAAGGATAACATGAGTTTACTGAGTGGTACGACAATGTTTGTTAGGTCTATCAGAAGTGGATAAGGGAGATTATGATTCCTGGAATTTTAACCACTTCCTGGTTTCATTCCACTTTTTTCAAGAACTTATGCTTGCAAACCAAATGAATAAGGCCCTGAAACTTGCGATACTTTTCCCCCAGTAGAATTTATCAGTAGCAATACAAATAGCCTCATATAAGAATTGGGGAAAATTAACTTTATACTGGAGTTTTGCCTTGCCATGGATGGATCAACATTCTCAATACTGAACCTAAAACTATCTCATACTACCCTTCACAAGTAAAATATTTAATTAACCATTTGGCTACCCTTGCCCAGGGTTCCAATATACTCATTCTCTTGATTCCCTTTACCTTCTCCTTATTATCAACAACTAACTATAATTTTTCCTTCTTCCCTACAACACATATTTTGATTAAATCATGATACATTGTTCTTTCAGTAATAGCTAGTCCCATCATTAGGAACACCAGACAACTGACTGATTACAATTGGAGGAGAAGGGAATTTCCTTACCATTTACAGTTGAGTAGCCCTCTTTCATATTTTTGGTGAATTATTTTGTCATGGTAATGTTGAATTCTTCATATGCCAAGAGAAAATCTAGCCACCCTTCTTTATCAAAGACCTCCATTGAACTCGTATCTGCTAAGAGTTCGATTGAACTGATAAGTTCATGTCGTAGTCTAGGGCCCATTGTTAGGTTTGAGCAAAGTAGAATTAATCAGCACATGACTGGTAATACAGGAGTCTCAGGGGCAGCACAAAGAAGGGATAGCGCAGGATTGAGAGTGACCAATTCGGAAAGCAAATGTTGAGCGATCTTATCATGCAAGTGATATAACTAAATTTGTAAAGTCGAGCTAAACCCCCAAGGTGATGGAGTAAGTACTTAAACGCGTGTTAACATTATGATATTTAATGGGTGGTAGATTTGGTGGGGATTTTTTGGAATGGGTGAAGTGAATTGGGACATGAGGGGTAATCAATAAACATGATGGAACAATTTAATGTTATATACACAACTTTACAATGCTAAGAGTTATTAAATTGTGCATACCTAGACATTAAAGCTTGTCAATCTCCATTGTCATTTGAAATTTGAAGTGTGACACATCTCCACCATCTTCCATGATGCCATGCTCCATGCACATGTGGTACTACCTTGTTTTATTTCTATTGATCAATTCAAGAGGAGAGAAGACCCCCCACTCTTGGTTTTTCAGTCCTCCGCATAATTAGAATTTTTATTTATTTTTTTACTTTTTTATCACAAAGTATTGGGCCGCCATCTCTAGTTTTCAACCATCCCTTCTTATTTTTAGCAAATGGTAGCTCAGATCTGGATTGTGATATGCAAAGAGACTTTTTTACACAATTAATATCTGAATCTTTTTTAATTTCTCTTTGAAACTCTTCATGAGATGTTGGTTTATGGTACAGTCTAAGTCTGTGACCATCAACCAAAATTACTTTCCTTTCTCCATCAATTGGAACCAACTGAACTATCCCATTATCAAACACTTCTACAATTTAGTAACAACCCATCCACCTCATATGTAGTTTCCCTTTGAATTCTTTATATTTTTGAATCAAAAAGTAAGGCCCAAACTCCTTTTTGAAATTTCATTAGTTTATTTTATTTGTCATGCCAAAGTTTCCTTTGTTGTTGGATGATTTTAGTATGGTGTAATGTTTGAAGCCTAATTTCATCCAATTCATTTAATCGAACAATCCTTGCTTGTTGAGCTTCTAACAATTCAAATTCCCACCTTATATGTTGTCCTTAATGTCTAGATTTAGAAATCTATGGGTATGATTGGTTTCTTACCATAGACCAATCCATATGGTGTGAACCATGTTGTTGTTTTCCATGTGGTGTTATAACCCCACACTGCTTCTAGTAATTTCTAGAGCCCAATTATTCCTTGAGATTTCCACAATCTTTGTAAGTATGTTTTCCAATTCTTTGTTTGTCACCTCAACTTTTCCATTCGATTGTGGATGGTAAGGGGGGTGAATTTTTGTGCCTCAACTGGTATAGTTCCACAAAAGAGTTGATTACTCCTGACATGAACTATGGCCCTTGGTCTGACATGATTGATCTTGGTGCTCCAAATCTTTGAAAGATTCATTCATACAGAAAAGTAGTAACCTTCTCATCTCTTGCATGTGGCAGTGCCTACACTGCAACCCATTTAGTAACATAATCAATACAAACAAATATGTATTCCTTACCTTGGGATGTTGGATCAAATGGCCCAATGAAATCAAGGCCCCATTTCTAAAATGGTTCTAGGACAACTTGTGGCTGGAGGGGCATTTCTGATGTGAATGTTGGTTTTCCCCATTCTCTGGCATTTATCACAACTCCACATGTACTTCTTGACATCCTTAAATAACGAAGGACAATAGTAATGGTCTCTAGCTCCTCAGAGGAGGAGGAAAATTTGTCTCGAGTGTGACTTCTTTAATTTTTTAATTATAGTATAATCATATTATATTTCCACAACCTTTAGGTGGTCTTTGTACTTGATCTTTTAAATGGTCCTTTTTGATATAAAAATGTAAAATAATGAGGCCCAGGAGCCTCTTTTTTGACTTATAAATAAAAATATTGCATATATATATATATATATATATATATATATATATATATATATATATATATATATATATATATATATATATATATATATATAACTAACAATTATAAATGAAAATAATTTAGTTTAAGTTTGATTAATATTTTCTTTTGATTTATAAAGTTAGGTTTGTTTGTGAAGAATGGATAAATCGTAACTTTTCATCTAACATATTATAATTTAATTAATATGAAGGGTGAAATTTGTAATTATAATCACATTTTCTCCAACTAACATTAATGTTGTAATGATTTAAGGATTTATTTTATTTATATTTATAAACATAATTGTTTATGTTATCTTTATTCGTTATCGAAGTATTTTTGCAACAATTGGTTGTAACAACTAATTAATATCTTTTACAACTAAAATTTTAATAGATGACCAAACAACACCTTGTACACCATCATTGGAACATTTGAACCACAACCAAACCATATGTTTACATTAATTTAACTCAAATAAAATTCCTTGTTAGCAACTTCCAAGTTCCATCTACCACCTTGTCAACCACCACATTTACACATATATTGAATTAATGAATGAACGTAAGAATTTTAATGACGTCCACAAGACCAAACACTCTAAGGGAATTACAACTGCAACACTTAGAAACTTTCAAGTTTCTTTCAATTTTTGATCTTCTACTATGGCTCTTGACTAGAAAACCAATTGTTTTATGGAGTCTTTCCTCGTTAAATAAATCGTTTAGGTTGCCCACCTTCAAATCATACTGTGAACGGATATCCTCATAAGCTGCACATTCCAAAATAAAGTGTCATTCAGTTTCAACCACCCCTTTATTATAGAGAAATATAAGTTCTTTCTTCCTAATTTTCTTTAGAGACCATCTATCTATCAGTCTCACACCTAAGATGATGTGCTTCAGTCCTCAGTTGAGCCACTAACATCCTAGTTCATCCTTATTTTCTTTGGGGACAATCTATCTACCAAATCTCACACCTAAGATGATGTGATCCGGTCCTCACTTGAGCCGCTAACATCCTAACCTTACCCTTAAAAGCAGTCTGTAGATACCTTGTTCACTATGCTTCAATGTGGGGTTGAACTCTTTAACATAGCACAGTTTTTTTTTTTACTAATTTATTTTGTCCACATGGTAGTCTTGAATTTTTCCAAGATAAACTTTTTTATTTCTACATTTATGTTAGGGAAATTTTAAAGTTTAATTTCCTATTTATTCATCCACTTATTGTTCTGCTTCATCCATGTCTTCTTCCTACGGTCCATTGCCTCCACAATGACCATTTTGGACCAATGATAGTTATCCATGTTTTCAACCTTTTTTAAACAACTTATCAATCGAGTTAATATTGATACCTCCATCCTCTTTCAATGAAAAACATATCATATGAGACTATTACTTTGACTTGCATGCTAGTAGTGATTAGATTCTTTTGGATGCTATTGGAGTCAATGAAAAAATTGTCATCGAGTTAACAATAGATAAAAGGATGAATTTCTATGTATCTGAAGACATACATGCACCAATCCCACATTAGCTTCTTCTGTGCTGCAACTCAGTCAAAGATTTCTGTACACTGCTCCATGCAGTTATATGCATTGCATGGAATGATGAGTTAGATAAGGGAGAGAGTTATGAAATTATAGGGAGTGTAGACACAAAATCACACACATATTACTATTTTTCTATGTTGTCAGTATGTTGTTATATGCATGAATCTTAAGTAAGAAAAGTATTAATTGGTGACACTATTCTCTTAGCCATCCATGTTCTTTGATTGTTTTTTATTGTGACCCTCTTCCACGTCTGTAATTTTTGTACCCAATTCTAGTCAAGTCACATGGATCCTTGTTTGTTTTTTCACATATGTCACCATTTATCCCAAGACACTAGTGCCTAAAAACCTGTGTCCATTTTGGGTGATTCTGTCATGTTTATTCTTTTTTACACATTTTGGCATTTGTGGTCGGCCTTTTCATTTTTCTTATCCTTATCGCGTGTTCATAGTCAGCGTTTTGTGTCACTAGTGTTGAAATCAAATAAGATATTCATATATATACAACATACACACTATTATTCTGGATAGTAATTATAAGGGACTATCTCATCTACATACTATCACTATTATCACAAGAGACTACATTTTTGGGCTACATACACTGCATAGGAAGGGGAATTGTTGAATTCCATATCACAAATTTGCATCTAAGCTAGATATATCCAACCATCTTTGGTGTTATTGGCGCGAGGGAAACCTAAGGACACTATTTCACACATAATCACATAGAACTGCACGGAGTCTAAAATGTAATGCAAAGCTCAGTACTAAGTTCACTCTTCGGGTGACCATCAGGGCCAGTCTGACTTCACATATTGCATTTTTATTTCAGAACTAATGTTTTTGTGAGCTTGTGTAGATAGATAGGGTTTTTTTTTTGCAGGTTACAAGTGACATTGAAACCCTAACAACAAGGTTGGGGCGACAAAGAAAATATTGGAGTGAAGACCTTCATACCTAAAAAAAGGTAAATCCTAAAGATTCACATAGTCACCAGTGCCTAGAATAAGACACCTATGCCAAATCACCCCTGTCCTCTTGCAGGTGCTCCTGTCCAACCTAGTTCATATCCCCAAAACTCTTAGTGAGCTCTTGTGACAACATTTCTAGCCAGATCCAACAAATATACAATCTTGACTATCTACAAATCACACCAAAATCAGCTAAGTCACGTATCTCTTTCATTTGCTTATAGTCTTACATTACTTGTGTACTTAACATGTGTATTTTATTGTATTGCATCATATTTATACATAGTTAGTTACACTGAAATATAGATTTAATCCATTTTTTATTAAATCATTTAGTGAACCCAAAATGAAGCCATTGTACTTTTCACATAATGCTAAACCACGTGATGTCTTGCATACCTTACTTGATAAGCGGTTAATGCATTTACCTTCCACCCAACATCATCCCCCTCATCGGTTGTAACCCCATTGTGATCACCCTTTTTGCAATTTCCACTGTATCAATGGCCACCGTGATAATGACTATTATGCTCTCCAAGATAGACTATAATAATTAGAAGATAAAGGTGTCATTGCTTTCTAGTATCACTCTCTTATTCCACATAAGAGAGCCTATATTACTATTAACTCGTCTTATTCACCTCCTCCTAAGGTAATTATTTGTCCACCTCCTAAGGTCATTATCCATCCACCTTCCCTAACTGGCCCACCTATAGGCATGTCATCTCATGCCCCACACATCACTCCTACATCTCATTAGCTTCCTAAGAAACCCACTTCTGCACTTCATATTGTCACACCCCCCATCATTGGCAACATTTCATCTGATTTCCAATTCGATATCGCCACTACTCCATATGCTCATGCTGCATGTAACATGCCTCTCCGCCTTTGGCAGATGATCTTCATTTCCATCTTATTTCTTGATGATGCACTCTTGTGCTATGGTTCACACTTAACTATTGATGATATGCTTCATTCCTAAACCTCTCATCATACACCTTTTGCGCTTTGTGCTTCACAACATATCTTTTATAATGTAACACAATTTTTTCCCAATGACACACTCTTGTTCTATGGTTCATTCTTGACTGTTGAGTGGGCATTTATAAATGAATCTCATTCTCATACTAGGGGGGAAATCAATCTTCTTCTCCTCCATCTTGATCACATGCCATTACGAGCATTAGTTTACATCTCCTTATTATACAAGTGTCCATGCACTATTAGTTCATTCTTTTATCTTATGTAACGTTACCATTAACATACCACATTTCATCACATACATACATTTTTATTTATCCTATGCTATATTATTCCCTCTCTTTCATTTCCACATCTTGTTCACTTTATTATTTCAAAAAAGCTTTCCACATCATCACTACTTTTCAATAATCAAACAATATCTATCAACTAAACCATTCCAACGATGCATATAGAATCCAACAAACTAAGCAAGCACTACCAAGTATAAATAATTATCATCACATCATATACAATGGACACCAACACCAAATGCAATATCAACCACACACACACACACACACACAGATATATATCTCATCAAAATCATACTTACAATATACAATAATTGGGGGGCAAGCCCCCATGCATCAATACATCATTTATCATCCTCGCTATCACCATCTACAATTGTGGGAGCTCTCGAACTCGAAGCTTCACCGTTAACTCTGTGTCGCTGGTTTTAGCCTCTATATCTCTCAATGTAGCTCTATAATATAGGTAACCTCTACCATTTTCTCTGCATATTGGCCCTGTAGCTCCACATACCATGTAAATATATCCTAAGCTAGGCCTCATCCTCTTAAAACTTGTCTCGCTCACTTTGTCTCTGCATGAGCCTCATCGTGCTCGCTCAACAAAATGGTACATGTGGTTGCTACTATAGCCATCAGATCAAACAAATGGGCATGCTTACTTATAATCATGTTTATCCTCTCTAGCATCCCTCCTCCTATAAGCACATATGGGGGTACGTTCCACCTCAATGTACATATAGAGGAATCTATAATCAGTGTCCAATAAAGATCACTTGCAATCACCAAATAAGCATTACTCATTACACATAGTTGCATTCATCCACTATAAAAACCAAACAATAAATCACAAATACTAATGAATGATACTCACGCTCTGCTTGCATCATTGTTACATCATCTACATCGGGGGCAGGTTCCTGCCCCTCCACTCCCCCATGTACTGAGTTACCTGCTGCATCTACGATCACTGGAAATAACAACACCCATCAGTGTGTCACCCACCACTCACTTTACACCTAGGTGCACCTCACATTATCAACCTTTATGGCCATATCACCTCATCTACCTCATACGGACCTGGATGCACTAGCTATGTGCTCCTATCGAGGCCTAGCCTCAACCCTGCTCATCTCACTGGTCTAGTATATCAACACCATATATATGGATCTGAAGGAACATCCTGGGCCATGACAAACTTTCTACACACTCGCTCACCCTAGAACAACTCTACCACTCCTGGGAACCAGTCCTGTAACCACATGGTGTGTCGTATGCATCGCAACTTAACAATGTCCTCCAACTATCCTCCATAGTCTCTATACACTCTCCATATAATGGCCCTGAGGCCCATCTGATCTATCATCAACCTATATGTGGTCATATCCATCCTCCTACTACGGGTACCCACCCATCTAGCTACAAAAATCCCTGGCCAAGCCCAATCATCTCGTTGCCCACTGAGCGGCCTCAATATAGCTATGTGCTCATAAGCTCGATACATGCAATAAAGTAATTGGCTCTTAATACACCTTCATGGTCCTCTTGTGTAAATATGTACAAATGGCCCAATACACACCGTGCCCATGCATATTTGGTATCATGTTCCTCTATACTGCGACAAATATCATGTATCCTATACAAAATCCTAACTCCACCACCATCCACTGCCATTGAAGAAGCTAGAATCATTGCAATAAATTTCCACAATCATGGAACACTGTATATCACATTCACATCTAAGCTAATATGTTTCTTAGCTTGTACTCGTGTCCTTGTAAAATACCATTGGGTTGCCCTCATCTGACCACGGGCATCCAATACAACCATGATTTGTACTCTCTCTCCCACAATAGGAAACCACAATATCCTATATACATCTTTTAGAATCATTGTCATCTTGTCTGTTGGAAACTAGAATGTACAAGTATATGTGTACCATCTATCACACAAGGCAGTCAATAAAGGCATATTATGGGGTATCTCACCCAAATCTAGCAATGTGTCGTAGGTTCAACACGGTCCAATATATCCCACTCTTCATTTGACAACCCCAAAACAAGTAATGTACTCAAGTGACAGCCCACCCAAAACTCCCTGGAGTGTATATCCCTCTACATAACACCAAATCATAGTGAAATTATTATGTTAGCACACCATACATACATTAGAATCACTCCTCACAACATAATATTAATCAGAATACACACATTTCACAAAATAGTGCCAAAACCCTACCCTTAGACACTAATGCCTAGGAGCAGGTCACTGGCGCCCAGATGCAAGTCACTAGTGTCAGGATTTAGGTGCTTGTGTCTCAAAGGACAAAAATGCCCTATCTACTTCTGTCCTGGTCAGAAACGCCAAATACTAAAAAAATTAATTTTTATTAAAAATGATTTAAAAAATAGGCATTTTGAACAAAAATTTCCAAAAACAATTACACATACCAGCTCCTTGGTTGTCTGTGAAGCCACAAATGTTGCCACTCTCTCAAATCTTGTCAAACTAGCCACTCTAATGTGTGGCACAACTCAAAGCTCAAATCTTAAACACTCTCGGTACAAATAAAATTACTATTCACTTTTCCATATTACTATTTATAATAGTTCAAATTTACGATATACTATAGTTATTACTTACCATTATTCTTATAACTAATATATGACGCATAGTTTCTGCTCATATCTTGAGCCCTATTACTCCTTTTTTTCCCCCGTTTGTGCCATACAGATCACAGTTTCATCTATCATCATACTATACACTTTCTATCATTCCATATTCACATCTGGCACATGTACTAAGCAATATATGTGCACTCTTTGTCTATATTACTATCGTTCATATGTTATTTCTCACCTATTATTACATATTTTTGTAGCCTTGCTTTCGGCTCAGTGTTCATTTCTCCACCCTTCACTCTTTCGTCGAAAGGCGGGCATATAATTAGGATCATCCTATAATCCCTCTAAGGATACAACACAATCGATCGACATTTCCAATACATTACTATCAAAAGTTTCTTTGATCTCATTCAAACACGGTTACAATCATCCTATACAACAATCAATACCTGCTGCTATTTCAAATCTATCCCCCCAAATGTCCTAATATGGGGGCAAAGGAAAACCTCTCCATGAGTAATTTTCTTAATACATCTTATGTAATCAATTACTATCACTCAAATTAATCAACCAATACAATAATCACAGTTACTATCACTCCCATATGACCTAACTTGGGAGTAACATTACATTGCCATTGCTTCTAGATGACATAACTTGGAAGCCATCTAACACCATTCAAATCAGAACACTTGTTATCATAGGAGTGGGGGCAATGAGACGTCATTTCCTTTCCTATACTACTCTTATGTGGGTTCTTCAATTGGAACTAATCGGAAAAAAACTAAATTAGTCTTTATCCATCTGCAGTGGTTGGACCTTTTGGGGATGCAGTCATGGAAGGAGAGAAAAATAGACCTCTCTCCCAACACTCTTACTCTAGAGGCAGGACACCCCAAATCCTTCAATTATTTACAAATCAGGTTGGGAATTGATCACTCCCTACCCCTCTCTATCTCCTTTGCAAGCAATTCCACATCTCCAACGATATTGCAACTATTCCTCTAAGTTGCTCCTTATGATAGTTGTTATCTCCTCTTACACCACGTGGGTCAAAATATTGATCCATGATTTGCCATGCTACAAACTTCTACATTTATGCGCACTATGTAGTATGGCTTCTCCGAACTCTATACAAGTATGTTCCTTACTTCCTTTACACTACTTGAATTTCATTCAAATAACATAAAGAGGGGGCAAATGTAGACACAAATTACACACATATTACTATTTTGCTATGTCATCAGTATGTTGTTATATGCATGAATCTTAAGTAAGAAAATTATTCATTGGTGACAATATTCTCTTATCCATCCATGTTCTTTGATTATTTTATATTGTGACCCGCTTCCACATCTGTAATTTATGTACCCACTTCTCGTCAGGTCATAGGGATCCCTACCTGTCTGTCTTTTCATATATGTTGTCATTTATTCCAAGACACTAGCACCCACTCTGGCGCTCAGGAACCTGTGTCCATTATGGGAACTTCTATCCTATTTATTATTTTTACACATTTTGACATTTATGGTCGACCTTTTCACTTTTCTTATTTTATCCTTATCTTGTGTTCATGGTTGACCTTTTGTGTCACTAGTGTTGAAATTCAAAAAAGAGATTCATATATACACACAACATACGCACTATTATTATGGCTGGCAATTCTAAGGGACTAATCTAATTTACATACTATTAATACTATCACAAGGGAGTGCATTTTTGGGCTGCATACATTGCATAGGAATGGAAAGTGCTAAACTCCATATCACACATTTACATCTAAGCTAGATATAGCCTACTATCTTTAGCATCATTGGCGCGAGGACAACCTAAGAACACTATTTCACACATAATTACACAAAACTACATGGAGTCTGAAATGTAGTGCAAATGCTTGGTACTAAGTTCACTTTTTAGGTGACTCTACGGATGAAAATTGACATGTAACCTTAAATCGTACTCGACCCCCCAAGGTCATGTCGGAGCAGTCAATTTTGAATGTGTGAATAACTAACTGTAAAAGGATCAATGACTAAGATCTGGTAGTGTGATCTCCTAGCAGCTGAATTGGCAAAGGGGAGATTTAGAGACTATGAACGGGTAGCATAAATTCCCTATGGTTTGTTTTCCTAACTTGGATCTAAGTGTTGATCTAGTTTGAAGTGTCCAAATTAACTAAAATGAAACTAACAATCTATGCTATTGCTGAAAGGAAACTAATCAAAACAAATCACAAAACTGAAATATTACGGTCACAAACAACAATTTGTTTCTATTCTAAATAATTAAAATATTTCTACACTAAAACTAAACAAGCGAGATAAGCTGGTGTGGTTATTCACTTGTGTTGAGTGTATTGAAACTAAACTAACTTAAAACAAGAACTTTTCCAAATGATCTATGATGCGTAGACAACCTCCTACAGATATTCTCTCCTTCAGATCCACAAGGATGGGAAGAAGAGGATCCTGTCACTGGGGGATGCTATTAATGATTTAAAACCCTTCTGGAAATTAACTAATTACTTGAAAATGAAAGGAAATTGATTTCTACTCTATTTGATATGATGTAACAATGATAAATTAAGGAATGAATGAAATAAAACAACAAATCCAACCTGGAATTCACAGAACAGAGGTAAATCTAATTATGTAGTAATTTTTCCCCTCAGTATATCCTTTCTTTCTCTATGTGTCCATATGAGTCCACGGAATCAGTAATGCAAAGGCAACAGAAGGAGAAGACACTTGAGTAATGACAAAATTAAAGGCAATCTGGTTATAATGCAAGTAGAAGAGAGATAACACAAGAGATTTGAGCTTGGCTATGCAATTCCTAGCAAGATTATGGTAGCAATACTATGCAAGATACACAAAAATTCTTAGGCCATTTGCTTGAATACAAGCATTGATTATATAGGAATTAGTTGGGATGTGCCTTCATACACAAGGTAACCTTGGAGTGCCAAATCATTGGGTGAAGAGGTAGATTCAACCAATTAAATCTATTTAAAAATAGAAGAGGGAAGGAATACCATGCAAACAAGACTATTTTTTAGGTAATTTGGTGACCAAACGCACCCTAAAATTTGAGTTAAGTGAAATCACGTGTGTCAAAATCATGCATGAAGAGTTCTATGGAAAAATCACACACCGCCCTGCTCACCGTTGCCCTGCTCTGGGAGGTGGTCCCAGGACCGCCGCCCTGCATGGGAGGTGTTTCTGACACTAAGGCCAAAACATGCACAAGAATGAGTGAGAAGCTAGACGAAAGCGTGGAAAAGCTAATTAAGGATGTCTAGGCTACAAATATATGCTGCGAATGAGTTTAGGAACTTGAACACCTTTTGAAAGGACATGAATCATCATTGGGGACTTTTGTAACCGTTTTTTCTGACAATGTAGCACATGCAATTTTGGGTGCGTACAGTGACCATCGGGGTCAGTCTGACTTCACATATTACATTTTTATTTCATAATTAATGTGTTTGTGAGCTTGTTGTAAATAGCTAAGGTTTGTTTTGTAGGTTACACATGACATCAAAACCCTATCAACAAGGTCAGAGTGACCAAAAAAATATTGGAGCGAAGACCCTCAGACCCAGAAAAAGGTAGATCCTCAAGATTTGCATAGTCACCAACACTCAAAATAAGACACAAGCACCCAAGCACCCTTGCCCTCTTGCGGGTGCTCCTGTCCAACCTAATTTAGAGCCCCAAAACTCTTAGTGAGCTCATGTGATGATATTTCTAACTAGATCCAACAGATATACAGTCCCGACTATCTACAGACATCACATAAATTAGCTAAGTCACCTATATCTTTCATTTTGCTTATAGTCTTACATTTCTTGAGTACTTAACATTTTTACTTTTACTGTATTGCATTATATTTGTACATTGTTAGTTACAAGCTTTAAATGAGTTGAAAACAACAACAAAAAATAAAACAAAAGTGAGTGAAGGAAGGAACGACTAAATGAAAAATCCACAAATTGCAAAGGTAGAAGTGTATGGGGGTCACGTGGGAAGTCATCTCGAAGGGAAAAAGTCTTGGGCTCAAAGAGTAAATGACCCATCAGAGGAACTGTTAGTGTGAAATCACAGCACACCCAAATGTGCTCTAAAAAATCTTCTTTTCTAAGGCAGACTCATTTGGTGTGATTGCATAACATTGAACTTTCCCCAAGGTGTGGGACCTTGCAAAATGGGAAAGCTCTCCAGATTGAGGGTTGGTTCCTTATTCCTCTATTTAGGTGCATACGTAGAAACTTGTAGAGGATCTGTTCTTAATCCTAATCTAAACTTTACCAAGGAGACAAGGATAGAAGAAATACAGAAATTAAAACAAAGCTAAACTATGAGGTGATGCACCAAAGGAATGATGAACACTTATTTTTCTAATAGACACAAACCAACAAAATGCATACAATAAACAAGCACAAATAGCCAGACATATAATGGGAGACCAGATGAAAGAAAAAGAGATGAGAAAGGATCTAAAATCGATCACGGACGTCTTTTATTGCTCTGTAGATTGATACAGTCCATTACAAAGTAGCCAAGAGGTCAAAAACGTAATGACAATTTTTGATGGAAGGCCTGAACCCCACAAATCCCTTTGCTAAGAGGAGAAGGGAGCCTGCAAAACAAAGAATGTTCAACCCTTTATAATGAATCCTACCCCCGTATTTATAGATTCAACCTGAAAGAAGAAGAGAGAGAGAGAAGCGGGAAAAGTAGGTTGAAGCTCAACCACCGTTGTTAATGCCTCTGATGAAATCTCTCCCCAAATCCATCTTTACTGCATCAATCCTTGGTTTGGAGCCTTGAAGGAAGAGGAAATGACGAAACAAATCAATTCTGATATGGTTTTTGAAGCAAGAAGATCCTGCATTGAAAGCCTGAAGATGTTTCCTCAATTTTGCTTCACCTAATCTCATTAAAATTAAAGTTTCAGACTTCCATGACATGGGTGAGGCCGAGATCTTTCCAACGACATCAGATTTGTAATATTTTGAGCCCTGAGTCAAAAGATATGCCCCTTCAAAGTTTGTTTTGGGTCTGCTTTCCCCTGGGACATGCGGCAGTCAGGCGCTTGTTTAGAAGTCTTTTCTCTATTCACCGCTTGAATCAACACCATACTGACACTTGGCATTCTCTGTTTATACCTTTATACTTAGCCAATTTTGAAGGCTTTTCTGTTCACCTTTTGACTCTGTTTCCTCTTATGCGGGATCATGGTCGATCATATATTTGGCACGAGGGCGAAATATGGATAACAATTTGGCGACTCATAGGGGTATCTACCTGCTAGATGAAAAGATCAATTGCCTTGTCATATCCGTTGGGCATGGAGTCAAGATAGACAGTCTGATACTAATTTTACCTCTGATTCACGAGCTCGGCTACTTGCACTCCCAATTTTCATAAGAAATCTTGAAATGAAGGTTTCTGAGAGTAGAATTTTTTTTTAACCCATGGCTTCATCTGTCTCTCTGAATGGACTACACAAAAGCAACAAAATAGCACCACACTATATAAAAAATTTGAAATCATACATGCTCCAAATGGAACATGCAGAGCGTGCAAAGCATTTAGGAGAAAAGCAATCTACACTACAACAAGACAATGTGCATACTCACTTAGAGGAAAGAGAAAACTAAACTAATATGTACATGGTGAGAACTCCCCTTTTAGTAGCAATGCTTGAGATAGATCCCATTTACTAGAATCTACAACTCTTCACTCTCCAATGTAGACAATTAGAAAGCATTGCTAATTTTGCATCTTGTGATCATATAGAGACCACTCCAGATGGCGTCAAATTTCGAATGCCTTCCTGGTTTTGCTCGATCTGCATCCCATTTTAAAACAAGGTCTCCTTCCTAGAAGGTCCTTGCTTTTGTCTTCTTGTTAAAGCATTTCTTGATTAAATCTTGATTCTTCTCTATTTCTTGGAGAGCATGCTCTCTGGTTTCTTCTAATTCTATCAGCTCCGCATACCTGGCCTCCATCGGTCCAAATTCAGACATCTCTAGTTGCTTCATGAGCTACAATGTTGGCAACTCAAGTGATATAGGAAACACTACCTCTTTCCCATAGATAAGCTTGAATGGAGAGCTACCTGTAGATCTCTTGGGCATTATTCTATCAGCCCATAAGGTCGTTTTGAGCTTTATGTGCCAAGTCCTTTAATTCTCATCAAGAGTTCTTCTGATGATCTTTAGCATGTTTTTGTTTCTGGACTCAGCTTGGCCATTACCCTAAGGGTAATAGTTTGATGAAGTACTCAAATAAGTCACATTCTTAATAGCCCATCATGTGATTTTGGAACCTATAAATGTTAATGCATTGTCTGACATGATGGTGGTTGGCACTCCAAATCTGGTCATTATCCCTTCATAGAAATCCAAGATACTATATTCATTTGCTTCCTTGAGTGCCACTACCTCGGTCCATTTGGTAAAATAATTTGTCGCTGTCAGGATCCATTTGTGGCCTTGGCTTGAATTTGGATTGATGACTCCAATGAAGTCCAATCCCCATTGCATGAAAGGTTGTTCGACTGAAATTGGGTGCAATGGAAATGTTGTTATCTTTTCCTTGCCCTTGAAGAATGCACAATTTTTGCACCTTTTGATCCATGTGTAGTAGTCACTAAACACTTTGGGCCAATAATATCCTGCTTTCATGATTTTGAGTGCTATTACTCTTGGAGCAAAATGGCCTCCAGCTGCTTCAACATGGAATTCTTGTAGAACTCTTTCCACTTGATCTGTCTTAACACATCTCATTAGAATGTCATTGATGTCCCTCTTGAACAAGACACCGTCAATAAGAACACATGGGATGTCCTATAGCCTGAAATGCCTTCTTTTTACTTTACTCGTCCCATGAGGACACATGCATGTTCGAAGGAAGTGCACCATATATTGGGTCCAACAAGGAGCAGGTACATCATCTCTCCTCTCTTCTTGATCTTCTTGTAGAACAAGAACAACCTCCTTTTCACTGTTTGTTTCATCTTGTTGACCTGAGGCTGGTTATTCACACAACCCCTTCCCACGGACCAGCTTGGTGACCTTGATCTCGATGTCATATTCCATGACATGAGTGATCCATCCTGTGTGCTTTTCATTCAGGTCCTTGCCGAGAAGGAATTATTTAACTCTTGCATGGGAGAACAATAGTTGGATTTTGTTGTTTGAAACCAAATGCTTAAACTTCTTCAATGCTCTAATTACTGCTAGGACCTGATTCTCAATGAAGGAGTACCTCACCTCATAATCTTCTAGACTCTAGCTGAAGAAAGCAATTAGCTATTATGTACTTTCTTTGTGATGTTGCACCAAGATTGCAGAAATTGTGTCGCTCCCACCAAAGGCATACAATATGATGTCTTTGGAAAAATCTAGGTTCCCAAGAGTTGGGGCTTGTGATATGACTTCTTTGATAGCCTCAAAACTTGCTTTTCCTTCAACTGTCCACTTGAATGTTAAGCTCTTCTTCAGCATCAACGTTATTGGCTTAACAAGGACAACAAAGTTTGGAACAAACCTGGAGAAAAAATTGATTTTTCCCAAGAAGATTTGAAGAGCCTTCTTGTGACTTGGCAATGACAATGCTCTTATTGCTTGAACTCTTTCCAGGTCAATTACCAATACTTCCTTTGATACAATATGGCCAGAAGCTTACCTTCATGGGCCAAGAATATGCATTTTTTTGGGGTTCAATGAAACCCCAAAAATATTGCATTTTTGGAACACCTGTCTTAGATGGGAAAGGTGGTCTGTTGCATTCTTGGAAAACACTATAATGTCATCCAGATAGATCAACACTATTTTGTTGATTAGCCCCTTGAATTCCCTATCCATTGCCATTTGAAAAGTGGCTCTGGCGTTGGATAATCCAAATGGTGTTTTCTTGTATGCATAGGTGCCCCATTTGGTTGTGAAAATTGTTTTGAATTGATCATCTTCTTTCACCATGATCTGGTTGTACCCTGAGTAGCCATCTAGGAGGGAGAACCTTTCCAACCCAGATACGACTTGCAAGATCCGCTCCATTGAAGGGAGTGAGTAGTCTTTGAGGGAGGCTCTGTTCAAATCTCTGAAGTTAACACACAACCTGATTTCTCAATTTTCATTTCTGACTGGGACCAGGTTTGCAACCCAACTTGAGTGTTTGATTGGAAATATGATATTCACCTCTATCAGCTTATTTAGCTCCTTCTTCATTAGAGGCTCAATATGTGGGTTGACTGGTCTCTGCTTTTGCCTAATGGGTTGAGCAGCTGGATCTAGTTCGATTGTGTGTTGTGCTAACTTTGGTTTGAACCCTCTTAGGTCTTCATAACTCCAAGCAAACACATTAGGAAATTCTTCTCAAAGTTGTATGAATTCATACCTTTCTTGCTCGGTGGCCACCTTGCCAATTTGAAGTGTTTTGTCTTCTCCAACTGGGATTGAATCTGAATCTTCTCCTTTGATCTGCATGTTAGCCTTCTCCTTTATGAACTGATCATTAGGATTGAAAATGGATTCTAGTGTCACTAAGCCTTTGGGAAGCTTGTTTGTATGTAACTATATAATCTGATTCCCGTATTGTTGCTCTAGTCTACTCTGGTTTATAGATGATAATTCAACTTCTTCTTGTAGAAAGCTAATGATCTGTTGATCATTCTCAAACACCTGTTAGCATGTATTATTATCTAGCACAACTAGCCTCACAACCACATGGATATGTGGTTGTTTTCTATCTCTTTTGATGTTATCAACCACATCAAACATTGCCCCGACTGTTGCAAGTCTATCGACAAATTCATTCTCCTTTGTAGGTATGGACATAATATTGAAGGCCTTGAAATTCTCCATGAGATCCCATACCCTACTCTTGTAGTTCTTGAGCAGGTCATTTTTGAAAACATTTAGTCATCTGACTTGATTGACAACCAGTTCACTATCACCAAACAATTGCAAGTTCTTGATCCCTAGCTTCCTTGCCCAATGAAGACCTTGGACTAAAGCCTCATATTCAATGGTGTTATTTGAGCAAGTAAACTAGAATCTAAAGGCTGAATAATATCTCATACCTCTGAGGGACACAATTATGGCTCCTCCTCCAGCTCCTTGTCTACTCATTAAGCCATCAAAGAATAATTGCCATACCTCATTGTCATCCATGTATTTTGGCTTCATTAGGTCAAGAAGGGGATGATTCTCTTTATGTAGATAGTAGACACCCAGTTCGGATTTTTCCATCTCCCTATAGGGATCAAAAGCATGTCTTTTGTTGGCCCACTCATCTAGGGTCAAGTCTGGGATACATCCCACCTTGGTATCTGTTTTGTTAGTGTTTAGGAGGTCTTCTTGATCAAAAGTTGAGCAGTTGGCATTGATTGGGCAATGCACATAGGATTCAATATGATAACCAGCAATAGGTTCATATCTGATTGTGGCCTTCGCCACCCCATACCTTGTCCTAAAGAGCATATGTGACCAATCAACAAATAGGTAGCCTCCAATTTTTGTAACACCCTGATTTTGTAAGTAATCTTGCTGAATATTTTCATACTGTTATAACTGCTGAAATGAAGGCAAACATGTTAAGATATATTCTGATCTTAAAGGAATGTGTTGCTAACTTGGATTCTTGCATGGTGTAATTTATTGCATAGGACAACAGTTATTATTGCTTGTGTGTTTGCTGATGTGACAACAAATTGTCGTATACTTGCTAAACTCTCTTTGCTGATTGATAGCACACCTTGAATCAATTCCATTGATCCAAAGTATGTTGTGGTCTTCTTGTGATTACTTTGTCGATTTACTCTTGAACCGAACCGGAGGTTGATATAAATGTGCAGCGCCTGATTGCAGGTATGAGCAGTTGGCACGTAAATGCCAACGACAAAGGCTCGATTCTTGAACCTTGCACTGTCGAACTTAAGACCTCGTGAGGCAGGAAATGTCTGGACACGGGTGGCTTTGGCATGTGAAACAAAGGACGAAACGTCCTGCACAGCATTGACATGAGTGTCAATTGGAAGACTGGATTGGAGGTTGATTAGTGTTAGTGGTTAGAAGGAATTAAATCCTAAGCTAATCCTAAGTTCTACCATACATCCTAAACTACTATCCTAAGTGGATTTTTAAATTATAAAAAAGAAGAAGAAAGGGGAATAAACCTAAGTCCTATTAACCTAAAACTAGACTATGACCTAGGTTCAATACTAATATACATCCTAAACTAATCCTAACCTAAAGGGGACGCGCAGACCCTTGGAGGGAAAGATAAGGATGAAGGGGTGTTTAATGGCATTAAATGGGGAGTCCATACGTGGATAGCGCCAGTTTGGCGGGGACAGGTAAGTGGTAGAGGTATCTAGTTGGTCTTGCACTAAATTTGGTTTTTCATGCAAAATTTGAACTTGGGGGTTCGCCAACCCAAATTGGCAGTGGCGTGGGAAATTGGGAAAAGGAAGAGCCTTTAATGCATTAATTTTTTTTTGTCCTCGCGACCAGCTCGCCTTGGAAGGCGTAGGAGGGAAATGTTGATTGTTTATTGTGTCGATTCAGATTTTGTGAAGTTGCTCTGCATTTGGTTTTTTTTTGTTTGGTTTAGTCGAACCAGTTTCATTGGGTTTATCACTGTTCTTTGGAAATTTGAAGGCTGTTGCTAAGCCAGAAGAGGAAAAGATTGTTAGAAAGCTCGTGCTATCGCCGTGGAAGGAAATGCCTTCGGTAGACGCGATTTTCTTCAAGTTTTGAGGAAGAATTTACAGGCATGTTAAGCCCTTCTCTTTAAAAATACTTGCTTTATTTAAATGTCTCATTAAAACAACCCTGCTCTTGGGTTTTGGGTTTATGTGATTGTTGTCGTGTTGATACGATTTGGATTTAGTCGATTCTTGCTGTCATTTTTGGAAATGATAGGTAAAATCGTTTCTGGTTGTTGTGTTTAAACTGTCTTTGCATTTCTTTGAATGGAATACCTCCATGTTGTGCTGGTTGTTGACATTAAGTGGAAATTTGAAATGGGTTTTTCTCTATAAAATGTTATATGGGAACCGTGTAGGCAGTGTGGGTTGTTTTATTGCTGTGCGATTGTTCTTTTGTCATATGAACTTTTGTGATAAAATTGTATAGGATGTACGAGCGGTTTGATGTCGTTTCTATACTGAAATTTTCTTAAAGGAAATAAGACTTTTCTTTTTCTTTCGGCTATTTCGGGATTAAAAGGAAATAGCATTTCTTTTTGAACTTTAAAGGGATGGGTTTTAGAGTTTTATCTGAGCAATGCGAGCTTGGTTAGAAGGATATGCTAGTAATACAATTATTGTTGTGCTTCTTCTTTTATGTAAATGGACAAATACAATTTTGAGTATTCGTGGAAGCTGGAAAAGAAATTGTTTTCTCTTCTGAACATATGAATGATTACAGTCCTTCTTGCTGTGATGAAAGGTTGGTTGTGTTGTGTTGTATGGAAACGACTTGATCTTACGGCTCGGACTGTAGTCGTGAAAACGAGCTTGGCTTGTATTTCTGTGCATTAAATGAATTATGTTGATTCTTGCTGTGGTGGTTGGATTAATTGTTGTGGTTATTGATGTTGTTCGATCTTCTAGTTCGGACTGTAGTAGGACTAAGAACTTGACTCTTTTTTTTATTTCTGTATGATGAATAGAAAATTATGGAAATGAGCTGACTGACTGGGTCTGTCTTAACTGTACCTCGTTGTATATCTAATATCCGATGCGGGTTTTCATTAACAAGGGTATGTTGTATGAAAAATTCATTTCGGGTTCTGTACATCATTGTGAATAGAAAAATGTATTCGGGTAGAAACATTTGTTGGCAAGGAATTCGCACGGGGTATTCATTATTTATGTTATATTGAATTTAAACAGTTCAGACTATGTGAGTTGTTGTTCATTATAAACGATTGTTCAACAGTCATTACGAATTGAGCTGTCCTGGTAAGGTAAACACGAAATGGGGTGTTTTAATTCCTTGTAGAAGTTGATTGTCTCTTACTGAAATTATAGGGAAACAAATTCTTCTTTCTTCTGCTGTTTTGATTCAAATGAAACAGTAATTTGGTTTTTGATGAACGTTTTAAGTTCAATTTGACAAAGATTACAGTGGCATTTAGATGGTTTTCTGAGTACTGTTATTTTTTGTACAAACGGAATTTGAATGTTTCATGTGGTCTTTTGATCTTTGCACTGACATTCAAGGAAAAATGAAATCGGCATGAATAATTCTTGTTGAGTTGAAGAAAATGATTGTTTTCTTATTTGAATAGTTAAAGGAACGAATTCTTCTCTTTTGGCTGTTTGAATTCTGGAAATAACATTGAAGTCATAATGTGCATTATGATTGGTCTTGTTGTAGGTAACAACAATGAATAAATTTTATTTTGAACTGTATGCGTTCATGGAAATAGAAAACTGTGTGAATAATTGATTGCATGATTGTATAATTATTTATCTGATTTAAAATACAGTGAAGAAAGTATGGGCTCTTCTAGTACAGTAAATACATAGTATGCATCCTTATACTATTTAATCTATGATAAATACGATGCTGTACTAACCTGTTTTTGGGTATTCATATGAGCCTGATTCAAATGACGTATTGATAAGGACGATAAATTCTTCCTTGTTTTCATTTAAAGCGGATTATGAATGAATTTATTCTTGCTGCTGGAAAGTGAATTTCGAGTGGATTTTGTAAGTTTCACTCTGAACTGTTATCTTGATTTGTGTCTCGTTTGGATTCAATTTTGGGATAGTCATGAGGTAAGAAATAGGGATATGGATGAATAACTTGGAAAAATGATCTTTTCTTCTTTCATTCAGTTGGAAATCTGTAATTCGTTAATAATGAATCTTGTAGTGCTTATATATGAGCAACTATATGCATTGCTGTTCGCTTTCTCGTCTATGCTTGATTGCTTGGAATCTAATATGATGCATGAACTGAAAGGAAAGTAATGGGTTTACGTTTCAGTTAGTTTTACCCTTTGCATTTATTATTAATGAAAGGAGTGGAAAAGATAACAATATATTATATCAGCAGTACGCTACTTGTATTCCTAAACTTTACAAATATTGTAATTTGGAACTTGTAACGGTTATGTGAAAAATGGGACATCAGTTCTTTGGCTGATTGTGATGGTATTTTGATGGTTCAGTTGTTATGCTGATCTTTTTTTTTTGTGCCTATTTCTTGATTGATGTCTTACTGTCGTTTCATAAAAGCAGGGTTCTTTTATTGAGACAGTTAATTGAAGCACCTCATTTTAATGACAAGTGCTTAATATGCTCAGTTCATTGAACTGACCCGTGCAAGTAATTTTACAGATGGAATTTGATTAGAATGAAGACATGGTTGTTTTCTGATGCTTCTTGATTGGTTGAAGATGAATTGTATTTGTTTACTTTTATTCCTTTTGAGGAATTGTAAAAAGAAGAAAGTATATTCTTCTATCTATGAGTTGTAATGATGTTTTATGTAAACAATGTCCATTCAGTTGGATTGGCAAATGTATGGATTATGACATGAATTGATGAATACAAATACAAGTGTGATATTTTAATAATTATATCAGTTTGATATTGTTGACTAAATTGGAAACATAATGTTATTCCTGATTTGGATTTATTTAATTGTCCTTGGATGGATGCTAAATGGGAATTGATATCTATTCTTACCTTATTGCAACTTTTAAGTTGAAATGTGCAATTAGTTCATACTTGGGTAAAGATGAATTCTTAATTGAAATTAGAAAGGATTAGGAAGAATATGATTCCATAACTGATAGGTATTTGGGATTAGCTTGGAAGCTAAGGAATATCAATTAACTTCTGAGTAATCGAACTTCACTTTCAAACTCCATTAATGACCTCGTATGTTAAATTCAGAATAAAGGATATGGGATAAGTATATCCATAACTAATGGACCTTAACTGTGTAAGGTTAAGGAAAATAAATGAATACATTTATCAGGAATTAGACCTCGTTTAAATGACGTCTAATAAGTTGGAATTCTGAATTTAGTTACAGTTGGGAAAATCTTGGTTAAGTTTAATAGGTTAAACTTATCACGTATGTTGGTAATGGGCTGCTTAATCCAATGATTGAGAAGAAAACCAAGTAAGAGAAATGCAGCCCTTCAGTACGAAGGAGAAGATGCATAGCAAGCTAAAGGACAGATTTAGTCTCTCTTAGCTACGTACAACTGTAACGGGAACGAGGATAAAGGATCAGCACGGTTGCTGAAAGTCACTCTTAAATATTAAGATCATATCCAAATCACTTGAGCAGGATGTGTACTCTCGATGGGAGGATTCCGTAGGACATTGACATATGCCAGCTACAACAAGGTGTCTTCATGAAGACGGGGTCTTCATGACGACACAATGTTATAGCTGACATATTGCAATGCCCTCCCGAATTAAAACATCAAGAATACATAGGCTGAATGTGAAGTTCTTGGTAGGGGATAGGAGTATGATCATGTATACGGAGTGACCCCGGGATACTAAAGATAACTAGACACACGGAGTCGTGGGGAATGACACCGTATGTCTGCGTATCTTTAGTTACCAGGAGTGCCTTCCTATATTCGTTCATAATGCTAGTTGGAAATTGGAAGTTTAAATCTGACCTTAAATCGAGAGGACTGGTAGGAACTAGGAAAGACCATTCTAGATAACAGGTGAAGTGAGGTGAAGGACGTATTCCATTGATGTGTATTGCATCCAGGAATATGATCATGCAAAGCATGTGAAAATCTTTGGCCAAAGTATCGCAAGTGCTGGTTGCGTTGTCCTAATCACTTAATTTAAGATGCAGGATGTCAGATGAATATCAGTAACATATATTCAGATAGGCTTCTTAAATGGATCACTTTGATAACCGGAAACGGTTAAGAGAACTGGTATATATAATATACTATGCATGAACAAACATGAAGGATCGGTTATTGCCGAGTCATGAAATGAAGGATCGTTGAAACTCCGAGCCATGAAAATGGAAGATCAGCAGTTCTTCGAGTCATTTACAGCAGCATATAGAATCTGTTATAAGATTGAATGGCATTGAATGTGTGTGTTCCATATTGTAAATATGCGAATAGGGAACATTAGTTTTAAAAAGAAATTGTGTGTTCCAAACTGTGTTGTTTGGGCAGAGAACAATTATTAAAACTTGAACGTGTGTTTGAATTTTATAATTCATACAGAGAACGTTATTTAAAAAATAAATAAAAAATTTCCCTTGTTCTAGTATCTTAAAATGGGGATGTTACAATTTTGGCAGTGAAGTCTTTGGACAGACACAAAGTAAAATGTGGTGGCAAATCTATGATTGACACGTTTTGTAAAACAATCACATTAGGGCAGCGTGTAGAGTGAGACTCAAATCCTTGATAATTCCCACAGTGGTTACTATTGTCCCATCTAATTGGACAACTCCTTTAGAGATGACTTCATATTGGAGACCCAACTAATCAACTATTTGTTTGGGCATCACAGAAGTAGTAGCCCCAGAATCAATCATACAATTGTGCACCAATTTGTCTCCAATAATCAATGAGACATAGAAGGGAGGAGGTCTCAAGTTTTTACCTTGTTGTTCTCCATGGTTTCTCCCTGGTTGAACTGCATTGGCAAACACTCTCTCTTGTTGGCTAGGGGGGTGGTTTGAACTTGACCAATTCTGCATAGCAGTCTGTAATAGATCCCTCTGCCCTGGAATGGCTAGTGACTCCCATAGTGAAATGTTCACACTTGTCCTTTTCATCTGCTCGATAATATTGAATGACCTATCTTTTTGTTGCCCCTTCCTAGACACATTTTTTTTTGCACAAGGGTTGTTATAACTAGTGCCTGATTGGGTTTGGAAGGTGGTTTGGATTGGTTTAGCGTGTTGGGAGTTGTACTTGTAGCACCAGGACCTTGTGGAGCGATGGAAGGTTGAGGGTCACTTGAGTTCAGTGGTTGGCCTTCTCCAATATTTCTCCTTTTGGACCGTGTGTTGGCAACCACACCTTGAGGAGGGGACTGATTCATCCCACATAAGTCTTTAGCTTGCCAATTGACAAGCATAGTCTTGTTTGGGGGGCCACCTTATTGAGCTCCTTGTTGCTAACCTTCCTCTTGGCCAGGTTCTTATGACACCATACTGGTTTGCACCATCAAGGCCTAATTTAGAGCACCATTAAAGCACATTGATTGGTTATGTAGCTGATCGCATGGAAAGCACCAATCATATTCATGTGTCATATTGTTCTGTGCTAGGACCAATGCTCTTAATGTTGAAGATGTGGTAGGATCATATGACCTGAAAGGTCTAGCAGCTTGGGGTTGTCCTTTGTTCTAACTCTAGTTTACAGTTTGAGGTGGTGGCCTATTCTGCTGATACTGGGGTTTAGCTTGATATTGAGCTTGGGGCTGGTATGGCCTGGAACTCTGAGCTTGTTGTCTTTTGATGGTCACTAGCTCATTCCCAAAGTTCTGAAGTTGCTTCATCACTTCCTGAAGCTCTTTAGAGGTATTAGATGATGAAGTGGAAGCTTCAGCTGAGCTTTGACTCCTGGGGGTGGGTATAGGAGCTAATGTAGGTGCTTGGCTAGTATATGGGCTTCCTAATTCAGGGTACATAGGCATGGATGGCCTAGGAGTGATTTTTCCAGCTTGAATCAAACAGTTCTCAGCCCCTATGGAGAGGCTATAGGCTGTAGGTAATGTAGTGCCCCCCATTGACTGAATCATCAGAGAAATACCATAATTTAAAGCCCTAAGAAAGTATAAGAAGGCACCTTCATTAGTGGGCCTCACTTCTGTTGGAATCTTATCCCAGGTCCGCTAGAATATGAGATTGAAGTTTGTCAACTGCTCATTCGGGGCTCTCTTGATTATTGTTAGTTGTTCCAAAAAAGAAAATTTATCACCTTTTTCCTCAAACTAATTGTGAAGAGTTGTGCACAACTGATTCTAGTTCTGAATAGAGCTTTCTTCAAGACTCCTTAACCATTGTGAAGATTTCCCTTTGAATGAAGAAGTGAGAAGCTTAACTGTAATGTCCATCTCATGGATCTTTTGGATTGTATAGACATTTGCAATATCTTGGACATGGTCACCAGGAGAAGTTTGATTTTCCCCAGTGAAATATGTGATGCTCTTTAATGCTGCAATCGGAACTAGGTTTTGTGCATTCAAGGCGAGTGGACTATTGCCGGTGAAGTTGACATATGGATTTGGTTGTGCCATTCTGATTGGCCTAAGAATCCTTATAGACTGAAAGAAAGGCCTTGCAGGTGGAGGTGTTGACAAAGTTCTGCTTGGTGGAGATGGAGAGCTCTGAACTCTTCTTCCTCTCCTTTCTCTGCCTGGGGATAGATGCAAGTATTCAAATATACCTTCTTTCCTTGCTCTAGATCGGGTTTTTCTCATGAATCTCCCAAGCTTGGGCTGCTGAAACCAGTAGATTTGTTTCTTTTGGACTTGTTAGATGTATAATTTTAAGGCTTCTTAAAATCCAGAATCACAACAAGTGTACATCAATCCTTATTGTAATAAGATGGAGACTTCTTAGTCCCACCGAGCGTGCCAAAACTGTTAGTGCGAAATCACAGCACCCCCAAATGAGCTCTAAAAAATCTACTTTTCTAAGGCAAACTCATTTGGTGTGATTGCATAATATTGAACTTTCCCCAAGGTGTGGGACCTTGCAAAATGGGAAAGCTCTCCAGATTGAAGGCTAGTTCCTTATTCCTCTATTTAGGTGCATACATAGAAACTTATAGAGGATTTGTTCTTAATCCTAATCTAAACTTTACCAAGGAGACATGGATAAAAGGAATACATAAATTAAAACAAAGCTAAACTACGAGGTGATGCACCAAAGGAATGATGAACACTTATTTTTATAATAGACACAAACCAACAAAATGCATACAATAAACAAGCACAGATAGCTAGACATATAATGGGAGACCAGATGAAAGCAAAAGAGACAAGAAAGGATCTAAAATTGATCACAGACGTGTTTTATTGCTTTGTAGATTGATACAATCCATTACAATGTAGCCAAGAGGTAGAAATGTAATGCAATTTTTTATGGAAGGCCCGAACCCCACAAATCCCTTTGCCAAGTGGAGAAGGGAGCCTAAAAAACAAAGAATGTTCAACCCTTTACAATGAATCCTACCCCCGTATTTATAGATTCAACCTGAAAGAAGAAGAGAGAGAGAAGTGAGAAAAGCAGGTTGAAGCTCAACCACCACTGTTAATGCCTCTGATGAAATCTCTCCCCAAATCTGTCTTTACTGCATCAATCCTTGGTTCGGTGCCTTGAAGGAAGAGGAAACGATGAAACAAATCAAATTTGATCTGGTTGTCGATGCAAGAAGATCCTGCATTGAAAGCCTGAAGACGTTTCCTCTGTTTTTCTTCATCTAACCTCCTCAAAATTAAAGTTTTAGACTTACATGGCATGGGTGAGGCTGATATCTTTCCAATGGCATCAGATTTGCAATATTTTGAGGCTTGAGTCGAAAGATATGCCCCTTCAAAGTTTATATCGGGTCCGCTTACCCCTGGGACACAAGGTAGATGGAGTCCTCTACAACCTCCAATCATCATACTAGCCAATCTAATCAATTTTGTGCATGTTTGAACAAAGGTCTTCTCCATCATTTCTTATCTAGGGTTTTAGGAGGGTTTATAACCTCCACACCTTCTTAACAATGATTCATAAAGCTCTGCCCCTTAATCTTTGAAATAATGTTTGGAATGTCATCTCAGGATCCTTCCTCAACTACCCTGAAAAGCTCATCCTTCCATGCAGAATTCAAACGTGCTAATGAGCATCAAACATTCCTTCTCAAGCTCAGATCCTCACTCTTTAAGAACTCGGTAGAGGAAAAAATACAATATCTTGCTAAATTTTGCAAGCCAACACCTTAAACTTGGACCGCACCTCAAGAACAACCTGGTACACCTTTTTTAATGCTTACATTTTCATTTCCAAGCTAAAATTTTATATGCTCACCTCTTTTTGCCAACTAGGACATAAGAATAGGTCTAATGTAGACCTAGAAAACATGACCAAACCCTGTAAACACACTTTGAAACACTTGTGAGTGTCTCTACACTTCATCCTCATCCTCTCCATGCTCTCACCATGCATAACCAGATGTTACATACCTGACATACCACATACTCCTTTATGTATGCTGACTAGGCCACCTGACCAAACATCTTGACCATGCTTACTCCAACAATGTTGACCACCTCATGACTTCATCACTCTTGCCCACCTACAAGAGCCTTCAACAAGCTTCATAGCACCATCACAACATCCAATATCACTACAACACTCCTACAAGTCATCATACCTACTCAAGACATCTCAAAACACCATGCCACCTCATCAAGCAACTCAACATGACCAAACAACAAAACATGACATCAATGACTGACACTTCCAATCAACCTTCATGTTCCTTACTCATTTTTACATCAATGAAAACTATTGACATAAATGCCAACACTACTTGCCAACAATTTTCCCCTTTGTCATTGATGGCGAACACATGAAGTTCATTCTCTTAAGCCATCAGCTCACTCTCCCCCTTTTGACATTAATGACAAATGAACATGCCTGTAACATCTTATTTTTCTTCTCCTATGACATCACATTAGGCTCACCTTTTGGTTGAAAACATCAACCAAATATAACAAGGTCCATCTAACATTTTCATCTCTAATTTGACTCTTAGCAACATTAAAGCAACATAGCCCCCCTTAACAGATGCATGCCTTCCAAATCTAACTCAAACCTTGATTAAACACCACATAATTGAACCCAATAGACCAGTGCACAACCACCAACTGCTAGAAAGAATTAACAACTTGCTTACCTTATACACCAACAATACTATACAATTTCCATCATTGTCTTCTTGACTCTATGTGCCATCTTGGGACTACAACCTGCTCATGAAGTTGATGATTGCACTCCCCCTGACTTCTAGATACCACTATAATGACTGCTAGATACCAACTTGCTTCAACAATGCTCAATAAAAGTGCTTAAATGCTACCAAAGCTCAAGAAACAACATGCTTCATGTTTCCATGACCATCCTAGCTTCTTAGCATAGCATACCTTCATGGAGCTCAAATTGTCATCTACTCATCTCCCCCTTACTTCTTAACACCTCAAAGTTAGCTATAATGACGACAACTTATAAAAATTGTGATTTCAAAAACTTACTCACTTGATCTAGACACAACACATATACCTTCTCAGATTGAACTAAAGGCACTTCCTTCCTGATTGTGCTCAACAAACTCAAACACATCATACACAAGGAAATGATCATGTAGATAACATTGCATACCTTGTTCCTTTGAATCACAAAGCCACCAAGCTCCCCTTGAATCATACATTCCTTCATGAAAAGCACTCCAAAACATTTACTCGATTCCATTGAGCAACACTTGCTCTTCTTAGCATTACAAAAGAATACTGATAGGACCATCAAATTCCCTCTTAGACCAAGCACTCTTCTTAAGCCATACATAGAGAACAACAAGATTTTAACTCTTCAACCATACCACACTTTAAGCATCAGACCTACCATCTTCATGTGCTTCATCAAATACTGACTTCTTTATAAAAATTATGTCATGATATCCAACCTAAATCATTATTGATCTCCTTGTACCAAGTTCTTCTAATCATGCTTCAAGTCTTCAAGAATCTTCTTGATGCTCACAACTGCAACATATAATGTCTTGTAACCTCTTAACAGTTCTTACACACTTAGACTTGACTAACAAAATAAGAATTACCTCCTAATACCCACATGTTGGGTCTTCACACTTCTTTAGGACTTCAATAAGCATATGCCAATATAGGTTTCAAAAACACAGACCCCTTGAAACTATACCAACAACTCTGTCCTTCTCAACTCATCATAAGTCCTTAGACCTAAATAAGGTCACAAAACACAGTCCAATGCCCAACTATGCACATCTCACTCTTCAAATTGTTAGACTCTACTTGTAAGCCCACATACACCTTCTAGAAGCTTTCATAATGCAATGTGACCTAGGAATAGATCAAATCACCATACAAAATGCCTTGAGCATACCTTGTAATCACATTTCTTCAACCTTAACTTGTCCTTGAAACAATTCAGAGCATGTAAACAAGACTGTAACAAAAGCTCAACCAAACCACATGACTCAAAACATAGCAAATACACAACATGAAACATAATAGGAATACCACCAGATACTCATTTGATCTTCAAATTCCTTAAGCATGTTCACCACACTATCCTTCAATCCGACTTTCTCATTTTTCAGGACCTCATAAACCTTCTTGGAGTACTCTATTGTAACATGACTTTATGAATAGAGAAATACATCATACCTTGTAACATGTCTGCAATCTTCTCATAGTTATCTTGAGTCTTCAACAACCTAAAACACTGCTTATTGCGTTGCTTCCACAACCTTAATCAAGTTTCTCAGCCTTGTCAACAATCACCATTCCTACTTATACTATATCTTTTCCTGAGGAACTTGATATGCTCCCCTATCTCATGAATTGCTTACACCTATACAGATATAACCAAACACCCAACACTTATGCTAATCCTTATAATGACTTTGTGTGCACATGTAACACTAATGCATACTCATATTGACAATAACATCATTTCCATACTCATTCAAGCAAACAAAGCACACCACATACCTCAATCATCTTGACCAAATCTTCAACATGAACAATTATACCTACATCACATCTCATTGCTACTTCTCTTAGATGGTGAATGCCTCTATGAAGCATAAAAGAGACACCCCACTTCTCATAGGGTTCTTAGAACAACATAAACTTAGGAGCTTCCCATATCTCCATCTTTTTCTTATCCAACTTGCAATCAATCTTTAGGATCCTCTTGCTCTTCTTTGGCACATTTGACTTGATGATTTATCATCATTCTCCTTCTCTATGTATGCTGACAAAATGTATTCATGGTGTACTTCAACCAATTGACCTATCCTCTTTCATGGAAAACAATCCACTTGAGCTTGTAGACAAACTAGGACTCAACTTGGTTGTCTTTTAGTTCCTTCTTCCCGGATCTTCATGATAGACTTCTTCATTTTCTTAGGCTCCTTCTTCATGATCCTTTTTGACTGTCACTATATTCCTTATTGACCTTACCAATAGGATCAAACTCTTTCCTTGACTTTGGCTTAGATTCATCCTTCTTTTCTTTGTCAACATATAGTAGACAACAAGAGTTCTTGACATTCCTTCACTTCTGACCCTTGTACAACCTTGGCAAAAGATTTATCTAGATGCTCAGACTTAACATGATCAGTCCTTACTGACTTAGGGCTCCATACTTTTTCTTTGCATTCAATTTCCCTATGGCCAAACCATTGCATTTAAAATAGTAACCATGAAACAACCTTCTTACATGCTCCATCTTCTTATTTTGACTTGATGATTCATGATGACAAAACCTAGCAATATGACCTTCTTACGACAAGCTATAACAGGTAACATCATAGACGCATCTTTTCACTGATGACTCTATCCTTACCTTGAATTCCATGTATACCCATTCTTGTAGGATGCCATACAATCCTTTGCTCCATGACCATATTGATTGCATGCATGACAATAACTATGAAAACAACTTGCATACCTCATGTCATTAGGTTGCCTTACTAAATTAGACTTTTTGATATTGACCTTCTTGCTTACACTAGCATCCTCCTTGATCTCCTTTTGGTCTTCAAAACTTGTTTTGATACCTTCTATGCTCTTCTTGTGGTTACAAATGAAACCATGCCCACCTTTCCTATCACCAACAAACTTTTGACTATCCAAGAGATCATCTAGATCACTGGAAATCTTCTCAAACTTCTAAAAGGATGTTACTCTACTTGCTACTTCAATCATTTCTTCCTTTAGAGACTTTATTTCTCTTTCATACTTGATGCACTCTTCCTCCTTAGAATTTAAGCATGTTGTTACAATATTCACTTGAGAAAATTCCAATAACTTTGACCAGATTTATACATCCTTCTTATGTCCTTTAAACATGATGTATGTATTATTTTTCCACTGAGGAATTAATGATTGCAGTCCACATCTCAATAGAGTACCAAACCCATTGCATGAAAAATCTAATATCCATTGAATGAACCTACATACCTTGTACTACTTGAAATTTCATTTCCTTCTGAGACATGGTTTTCCTTATCCATATTTTTCAAATCTTCTTTAGGATTCCATATCACTCTTTCAGAGACCTATCTAGCTCCTTAAAACTATTTAGCCACATCAACTCCATAGCTTGCCCATTTTTTGCTTCTTAGGATCACCTCAATTTTCACAAAGTTTGCTTCAAATGTCCTATACTCTGATACCCTATTGTTGCAAGCACAACCACTGAGAGGGGGTTGAATCAGTGGGCAATAAAAATTTCATTAACTTAAGCATTAATATCCATCATACATTCAATGTATTCACCAAACATTCATAAAAATATAGATTAAGCAATGATTAACCAAACACATGAGCATGCACCATGAGAACACAAGAACATAAGTACACCAGATTTAAGTGGGAAAGGCCTTATATGGAAGAAAACCAATTGAAACAAAGTTTTATTACATAAATGAATCAAATTTAGTTGAGCACTAACCCAACAATGAGCACCAACCTCTAACTTTAGTGACACCAACCCCACAAGGAGCACCAACCCCTAGATTTAGTAGATCACCAACTCTAGGTAAGTGAGCACCAACCCCTCCATTTAATAGAGTACCAACCCTACAATGGAGGCACCAACCCCATAGATGACTCAACACCAACTCATCCACCTAAATTTGTTTATCACCTTTAGAATGTTGTCACAACAACTGATGATGAAACTTGTCTAGCTCTCCTTCCTTTAATCTTGCTTCAAATCTAGCCTCTAGGATTCTTCGATCATGGAATTATTCACTAATATTATTAGTTCATCTAACCTTAAACACCATAGCTCGCCACCTATTAGCAATTTATTCAACATGTCCAATGCAAAAATTGGGAGAAAACACAACTTCTTTAGAAACTTGTAAATTATTGTGGGGTCCACTCACTGTCAAGACACCTAAATGCCTTTTGGAGAAATAAGGAGGAGCCATCTAAAACCTCCAATCACCATAATATCCAATCCAATCCATTTAGTACATGTTTGAACAAGATATTCACCATTGCTGGTTAACTAGGGTTTTAGGAGGGTTTAAAACCTCATTACCTTCTTAACAATGGTTCATAAAGCTCTTCCCCTTAATCTCTAAACTAATGTTTGGAATGTCATTTTATGACCCTTCCTCAACTTCCCTGAAGAGCTCATCTCCCTTGCAGACTTCACATGTGCCAATGAGCATCAAACATTCCTTCTCGAGCTAGGATTCTCACTTTGTAAGAAATTGGTAGAGGCAAAAACACAGTATCTTCCCAATTGTTGCAAACCAACACCTGAAACTTGGACCACACCTCAAGAACAAATTGGCTACACCCTTTCCAACTATTACCTTTCCATTTCCAAGCTAAAATCAGATTTAATCACCTCATTTTTCCAATTAGGACATAAGAATAGGTCTAGTGTAGACCTAGAAAACATGTCCAAAATCTGTAAACTACACTCTAAGACACTTGTGAGTGTCTTTACACTTCATCCCCATATTATCCATGCTCTCACCATGCATAAACAACTACTACAAACCTGGACATACCACCTACTCCTTTATGTATGCTAACTAAGCCACCTGACCAAACATCTTGACCATGCTTGCACTAACAATGTTGACCACCACATGACTTCATCACTCTTGTCCACCTACAAGAGCCTTCAAAAATCTTCATGACATCATCACAACATCCATCTATCACTGCAAAACCTCTGCAAGTCATCATACCTACTCAAGACACCATGCCACCTCATCAAGCAACTCAATATGACCAGGTAACACAACATGACATCAATGATTGACACTACCAATCAATCTTCATGTTCCTTACTCCTTTTGAAATCAATGGCATGTATTGACATCAATGAAAACACTACTTGCCAACAACTTCTACTGATTTCTAGATCCCTATGGGTTCCCGTGGCGTTCTATCAATATTTTTAACATCATATTCTACCTCTTTTAGTGGTGGCTTTTCTAATGCCTTCCATGTAGTTCGCATTATCACATTTAACTCCTCTACAAGGCCCAAACACGATGTATTTCCTCTCTATTAAACTTCACATCTAATAAGATTGTTGATTTTCTCCACTTTTATCAATTTTTAACACATTTTTATTCGTCTCATTTTCCACTTTTCTATCTTGCATGTTTTGTATGATTCCTTTTGTTTACTACAAAATTTCTTCATTTTTTCCATCAAGCTCCTAGATTTCATTTAAAACTATACCAATTTTTTGAGTTTTACTTCTTCCTCCTCAAATATATGATTTTATCTTTCTCCATTTCTTATTTTTCTACTTTATTTCACAATGTGATCAAACATTTTTGTATTTGTGTAGTCCCTATCACTATCTTCCTTATTTGAATCATCTTCCTCTATGATCTACTTCCCTTTTCCACCTTTAGTAGTTGTTGCAACTATTGGTTATCTCTCTAATGCTAGATTATTACAAGTGTCATATTTTTTTGTATTGTAGTATTGTCTTTAAAAAAATGTCCTTATGGGACAATTCGATAAACCCAATTATCCAAAACAAACCCAAGGAGTAGGTTTACCAAAAAACCAATAACAACAAAGTCAATAAACAGCCACAAACAAGTCACTCTAGAAGTCCATATAAGGTTTACCACTGACCAATCATTAACTAAAAATGAAAAAAACTTAAGAAATTTCTTCATCAATTATCATGGTGGTCTCATTTGTTACATGTCCCAAATATGCACATGTTTTTTAGACCAGTTCAATCCCCTTTTCAAGCAAGTGTCCTTATCTTTCCTATCCGACCATCATTGTTCAATCCAAGTTGGTACTTGCCTATTTTTTGCCTTTGTTTTCCACAAATGCTTTAAGTTTTTCCTTGTTTCATTTGTTTTCACATGCTTCTTTGATAATTTCCCTAAGGGTCTCCATAGTACCTTGCACTTTTGAGTGAATAAGGGCCTCCAACCACCTAAAAACTTTTGTAGTCGAATTGCCAAGAGCCTCCTCATTGCTGCTATGATTAGAAGTCTTCTCCTTCTGAAGGTCTTTTTTATGGAACTTTTCAGGGCTTTGACTAAGGCCTTATCTCTCTAATATACTATGAGCTCATCTTCTGACTCAGTCTCATGTGCTCTAACTGACCGATGATCTACAAGTGTGCATTGTTCAAAGTAGGTGTCTTTAATCAAACCCAATTCATATTTTGAATATGTAACTTGTTGGCCCTCAAATACGATCTACAATGCAAATAAGTGAAGAGAATGAAATAAATCATTGTAGTTCTATACTTCACCAATTAGGGGAAGATTTAAGGCAACAAATGAGAAGGTGGTTAACCTATCATTCTTTGGGCTTTGTGAAACCCAGGGGATAGACCTTACAACAATCAAAATGTGTCAAATGGCACGAAGTATGCAAATATGGTGTAGCAGACCTAGATAAGCAAACCAACCACTATGATTTCTCACCCAATTTGTTGTCACTAACATGAAGAATCATAAAACTACTTAATATTGGGAAAAGATTGTAAGTAAACAAACCATCGCAATAAATATATCCATGATTTATAGGTTGATTGCTTTGAAGACAATCATAGTGAACATGGGAAAGTTTATAAACCTAGATAATGAGCTATAATAATTGAAACTTTAGAGGGTTTGCAAAGATAAATGGAGATTTTAGTAAGGTAGTCTATTTAATGAAAAAGTAGTTAAAAAGAGTGGTTAAAATAACCATTATCAGTGTTTAGAATCCATTGGGAAAATAAACTTTAGAATTCAACAAAATGAATAGTAATATCCAATAGAGGAGAATAATTTACACAATCATTTCACACTTCATCGTAATTCAAACGTACAATGAGATGACCTCACACAGACCGTTCATTACTTATCAGAACAACACAAAAAAATGACAATACACTGATATTGAAACAATTTGCAGAAACTATAGAGAAGTGAGATCAAGCAAGGATTTTATAAATCAACATTTACAAATTTCTACACAACACAGATACGTACCTCATTACTACAAAGTGATATGTACATTCAATGCCTTCTAACAAAGCTACAACACTTGTTTGACATCCTATGATAATTGCTCTTAGAATAAGAAAATGCCACCACTAACAATTGTTGAGAAACTAGGAAATTGGATGTTAAATTTGAAAACAATTTTTTTCTCATGAGCCACAAAGACTAGGATGAAGTATTTGTCCTACAATTTATAACAATTCCCTTTGCAAAAGTGGAAAATTGAGGTACTCAGAATATTCCTCTAGAAGCAATCAGGTGTTGAGGAAGAACTAGTTGTCAGCACCAAGTGAAAACAAACCATCCACCAATGAATGAAGAGAGAGGAGCATGCCCAAATCACTTTTGTCATCTCAATATGGAAGGAAACACAAGTATTGCTTGGAAGCAAGCAAATGTTGGCATAAAAGTGGTCCCTGAAAAAACACAAATGGAGATCCATGAGAAAAACATATGCACATCCTTTAAATTAGGGGATTAGATGGAAATGAAGTTACCACTTGTATAATAGATTAGAACTTTCATGTCAGACCAATGTGAGAGCTCCATTTGCTTTGATTATGAGGCCAAGAGGAACCCAAAGAATCTCTCATAAAATGTTCATCAATTTCTTAACTATTTATCTGAAAATTAGAATCATTGTAAATCTTTTTGAATAAAATTTCCAATGGTACAAACCATTCGTTAGGAATATCTTGGTTAGTGCTCACATTAATGAGTTATTTGAATGATGTGATGCATTCACGTATGTGAGTAAGTTGTTAATGGTGTTATAACAACCCACTTAAATAGGGATTGAGGTAGTTATGTAATTGTTTATAGATCTTCTAAATAATAGGAGAGAATATATATATATATATATATATATATATAGATAGATATAGAGAGAGAGAGAGAGAGAGAGAGAGAGAGAGAGAGAGAGAGAGAAGGCGGGGGAGAGAATTGGATCTGAATGAATTTAGAAAAAGGATTTAACATTCGATGCTCTTTTAATTAATTTATTTTGTACAAATTTGTTGATCCAATTTCATTTGGTATTAGAGTAAGATATGGAGTCTTAAGATTTTCTAAAGGGGATATGAGAAAATATTTTTGAGAAGGGCTGTCATTGTAGATTGAATTTTATTTACTTCTTTGTTGGATTACTTGTGGTTTTCCCTTAGATCGAGTGTTTGCATTAGAGTGGCATAACAAAAGCTTGTGATCCATATGCGGTTTTGGCAAATATTTATTATTTTATATTAGCTTCTAACAAAGGACGTGTGCATCACATAACGTCATCATCTCTATGTCTTCCACTACGACATCTTCTTTGACATGAAGAATCATTGAAGAACATCGAGTCGGCGATCGTCCAATCCTTCACATGTCTATCTGATAGAAAGCATTGCATCTGGATAAGTTGCAGTCAAGTTAATTATGTGCGCAGGCAGGTTGAGGAAGGATCTCCATACTGTATACACGTCTTCTCATGCATTGATTTTGTGTGAATCCACGCGTCCATCCTCTTTGAACACTCAATGTTGACTATAATTTGCATTTTCTACGACCACTTTGCATTGGTTTGAATTCCGTTCACAGAGTCTCTCGATTTGACACCTGCATGAGAAGGTTACAGTTCTCCTTTCCTTGGAGACTCTGCCAAACATTAGGTGTGTTAGAATTGCCAATGGGATTTGTTTTTCTTTGTGACTTTATTTTCTTATTGTTTGTTGTATTTCATAGTTTTGTAATGAATTGTCATATTGTCATTACAAATCTAATAGATATGGGCGAGTTTTCTTATTCATGTGTGTTTTTTTTCTGTCATTATCATGGTTGAATTAAGGTTCTTGAGCGCCCTAGGCAGTACTTGGAACGTACACCCCCTTTCTCTATTCGATCAAAATTTTAAAATAAAATTATAGTGTGTTTTTAACAACTCATGCAATTAAAGTTAGAAAAGTTTCTTTCCTACCTTTTCCATAATAAAATTGTCAGGGACATCATCATTAATTAAAAAGGTAGTTATAATATATTAAGATAATTTATAATATTTTATCCAGGACAGGCCAGAAGAGAGAATTGAAGTTGCAAGAATACTTACTTGACCTGACACTTCATGAATCTCTCCCAAGATACAAGACAAAAAGCTTGACTTTCCAGCCCCAACCACACCACAAACTGCCACCCGCATACCCCTCTTCACATGTAAATTTATCCCAGACAAGGTTAATTTGTCTTTACAAGGAACCCAATTGAAACATCCATCCTCGATTTCAATCCCCAACTCTGATATATCCTTGGGGATTGAAATTGTTGCATCATGAGGCAACTCCTCTTGTAAAAATCCAGATATACGATCCAAGGACACTTTGGTCTAAGCAATCATGGACACCAAGTCGGGAAAACTTCTGAGAGGCTCTTGTAGTATTCTAAAAGCAGCCAATGCGGACAACACTCCCCCTGCAGTGAATTGCCCGCCCAATAAAATACATGTCCCAAAAGTCACCACAGAGACAAAAATGGGTGACCCCCATATAAAGGTAACACATGCTTGCTCCATATGAATTCCGTCTGCCTGAGTTCCTCCAATTTGAATCGGTAGCGCTCCTCCCACGCCTGCAATTTCATGATGCACATATTCCTCAGGCACAAACTAGCCACCCACATACCCCTTTTCATATATGCACTTTCTATGTATAAATGAATGTTACCCATTTTGGCCGACCTGAAAGAGCCGACATAACATGAGTTTTTTTGGGCGCCCCTCCTATCATGCGCCCTATGCAACTGCCTAGGTTTCCTAGGGCATAAGACGCCCTTGGTCATTATCAATAATTTGTGTTGTTTTGTGGTTCTCAAATTCCTAAAGTCTACATTACAAAAACAAGTATATGGTCTTTCCTAAACCTTTAGTCCTTGATATGTTCTATTACCACATTTAGTGTTCGTTAATGTTAATGTGTGGTTTAAGTCTTAAAAACTATAGTCTTGTACAAGTTTGTACCTTATCTTCTCAATAGATTATTGAGTTGTTTGTGTATATTATAGCTATTATCAATGTCATGTTTATTATTTTTATTGTAACTCGTCAATACTTATTCTCCAATTTTTTGAAAGTGTCGTTTAATCAACTTCAAGCCTTGATATTACTTGTGGGTCTTTGTTGTGGTTGTTGGTAAACCACTGGAAAACTATCATTTGTTGTGGTTTTTGGTAAGCCACTTGAAAACCATTCTTTGTTTTGGTTGTCGGTTAGCCACTTGTAAAACCATTTTTGAGGTTGTTGGTTGTCCAGTACAACCATCCAGATCATGAGCACGAAGAGGTGACATGTTATAGAAGAGGTGACATGTTGTAGAAGAAGTGTGATTATGTTTTCCCCACGTTTGCACTAAGGAGGGAATATTAGGAGTATATTGGTTAGTGCTCACATTAATGGGTTATTTGGATAGTTGGATGTATTCACGTATGTGGGTAAGTTGTTAGTGGTGTTATAACAACCTACTTAAATAAGGATTGGAGTAGTTGTATGATTGTTTTTAGATCTCCTAAATAATAGGAGAGAAGAGTCCTATATATATGGAGTGCTTGCTATTGTAATTGAATCCTGAATGAATTTAAGAAAGGAGATTTAACATTTGTTGTTCTTTTATCTAATTTATTTTATACAAATCTACTAATCTAATTTCACCATTCTCAAAACAAAGCTTCCAATCAAAAGTTATGGGGAAAAAACTAGAGCCCTATTTATTTATCGCTCTATTAAAACTTGCTCCATATTTGTTAAAATTTCATCATCAAACTATAGTCTCTTTAAAATAAAATCAGATGACCACTTAACGCTATTTCATTGCTTTCCACTTATAAAGTAAGTTTCCACAAGCTCCTTGCACTGTTGGCCATGCTTGAAATTAAACTAATAGAGAAAACCCAACAGATTAACACTTTATACAGTGAAAACTACCTCTACTATGTGTTTGTGTTCGACTCTTTTGATTTTGTGCAACCCTCAAACTATCAAATTTAGCCCAGGGTAGAAATATGTGAGAGGTTCTAACTTCACCACTTGGTGCCACTTGTCAAGCTTTGGTGTTCCCTCATTTTGAAGGGTAAATAGAGTCAAAGATTTGAGAATGTCCTGAATATTGATTGACACCACGTGGGGCTAATGAGAACTCTACAGGGTGTAAAGGCTAAAGGTCAAACACATGTTAAAAAATAATATGATGTGGGTTATGAACCCCTTATATAGTTCTTAATGTTATATTTAATATTTATATTAAATATAACTATAAATGATATATTATAATTAATAAATAAAAGTATAAGTGTATTTTTATTTATTAAATATAATCCATCAATTTATATTAATGATTTTCAACCAACTATGGTTGAAAGGGTGCAGACACACCGGTCACCAAAAATAAATAGGGCACTTGAGGCCCATAAAAATAATGGAGAGAGGAGAAGTGAAAGGTGAAAAAGGATGTTATTAGACGTGTTACAAGTGTAAATTACTTGGTTTTCAATTAAATGGATATCTATTTTTTTGGTGGTTTTTTACTTCTTGGAAGTTTTCCTACTGCAAATCATATGTTGACTAATTTAATTTATGTATTTAATTTATATTGTAATGTAAGTAATATTTAAATGACTACATTAACCCTCTATTAATTTTATCCTGATCCTTAAAATGCTGGGTAAAGTTTTAGGTAAATTTGATTAAATTATTTTTTAAATTAAATCAGATTTGATAAGTTAAAATTAAAAAAGTTAATTAATTATTTGGTTGGGGTAGTTTGTAACTCTCCCCATGGAAAGTGTAACAATTTTTACATGCAAACATATGGGAGTGAGTCTATACATTAAAGAAACAAATTGAAATGCACACCTAGATCCTATGGTATACAAAATATAGGAAAGTGTAAATATAGGGTAAGTATCCTATATTACATTGTTACCAATTCTCAAACTCTCACTTGTTCTAGGCAGATGCAGCAGTTGTAACATGTAGGAAGATTTGGAATCTCTATAGGGATTTGTATTTTGTTTGGAGAGAGGCATTTTGTTCTATTTCATGCCTTGGGTGGTTTGATTCGGGAAGAAGAATGTGAAGCTAATGCACAACTTTCTACATTTTGAATTTTTGTTGAAGAAGAGTGTGGTCTTGATTCGAATCTGAACCAGAAATTAGAAAAGTAAAGAAACATGGTGAAACAATGAGGAATTTAAGATGAAGAGTCTACCAAAGAAACTCGACACTGAAAGTTGTGGTTGCCTTCTTCTCTGTGCCCCCTTGCCCCCTTCTCTCTATATGAGTTCTATGGGGGGCACCATTATAGATCTATATAGATAGGGTCAATCCGCTATCTATATATAGCTCTCCCCATATCTAGGGATGGGGACGGTGCACCTATATATATACAAAGAGGGATGGAAACAAACAGGGGGCAGTGGATGAGCAACAACCAACACTCCAACAAAAACAACAATAATTTTTAAGTTCCATCAACTGGCATATGGTTGACACCTACATAATTTATAATGCAACATACTCATCTTGAACTAGAACATTCTGGAAGAGAAGCTTTGTGGCATGCTCGAGTTGCATTTCCCTATTATGGAAGTTATGTTTTTGCATATGGTCCACAAATGATTCCTCATATGCTTGGGGTGCAACAAGCTAGTCTTCCATTACCCCTATTTGATTCAGTTGAGGAACATGTCTATGTAAATGAAAAGTAATATTGTGGAATTTTGCAACAACGACAACCTCGGGCAAAATCAGAGTTAGAGAACAAGCTGATTAAAAGCATAAAGGGGTTTGCATAAGTCCGAAAGCTTGTTGTTTTTTCTTGTCTTGCCTGAGGTCTTGACTTGAATGAATCCCTTGGTTTATCGTACATAGTTTTGTGTAGAAATAACATGCATACAATTGATGTTGATATTTGTAAAAAGTATATGCAGTAGTTTAAGATATTGTTGTTTAAGATGTCCAGAGGATGACATTTTGTGTGTGACTATAAGTTCTCAGAATTTCTTGAAGACAAGGTTTCCTTAATAGGGAAATACACAATATTTGAAATGTGTGACTGTTAATTCACAAGAGGGGAGATATTTTTTCTAATATTTCAATGACATTGCAGTTCTTGTGACCAATAAACCCAATTGTCTTAGCATGCAACGGGTCTGGAAAATTGCATTGACCATCCTCTACAATATTGTGGGACATGGTATTGAGTATCAATGGTGAATTCACATAGAATTTGTATTTTCTTATTGACATAAGGAAGTACTTCCATAAGTTATGAGAGTTTATAAAAAAGTCTTGTGACTCTCAAATTCTACAGGTTTGAAAAATAAACGTTAGAATCAAAACGAAGTCCAAAGGAATGACATTTAACTCAACCAACCAATGAAATGACCGAATAACTAAAAATGACCCTATGAAATGAGAACAAACCCTAAATATTTTCTTAATCTCCATCCTCCTCCTTACCTACGACCAAAATTCTTTTTATTAGAATTAAAACTAAAAATTTGAAGTCTTAATACTATATAGTTTTTGTGCCCTATAAGAATTGGGAAAGAAACCCTAAATTTTGAAGTCAAGAAGATTTCACTCAGTGTGAAAAATTCAGCCAATTTGCTCTATCCCGTTTTTTGTAAGTAATCCCGTCAAACTTGGCATTACATGCCAATATTTTCAAACTACAAGTTATTTCCAACAAGCCTAGATCGAAGTCGCACCTTGGGGATTTGGTATTTTTGGGTTATTTGCAGTGGAAAAATACAATTATTGAAACAAGTAAAGTTTCTCTCGAGTTGTACAAGCTTCTGGAAATTATTTTGAGTATTCTGCCGAGTTAAACAAGCTATTGCTAACAGTGAGGAAAAAAACACGGGTCGTAGCGAGGACACTGTTCTTTCTCAGGGAACCATTTTCTCTCTACCGGCGAGGGCACTGTTTTAAGGCATTAGGGCAATAACCACAGATAGGGGCTCCACTGAAATCACTCCATGAAACATGAAGGGTGCTCCACTTATCCTTTTTTGGTGTTATCTACAATAAAACTCCTCTATGCAACAAACAAAACATGGATAAACAAGAGCACCCTGAAAGTAACCTGACCTGGTGCCACAGGGGTGTATGATGGAGAAACACATAGATTTCTATGGAAAACACGTATCCAAAAATACTAAAGCGGGGGACATTTGTAATGAACTACACTGAAACGAGGAATGGGTCCCAAATACAGCTCACTCATTCAGTGATAAGGAGGTTATATCATGAACGTTTAGGCATTCCCTGGGAGCATACTCTCCAGCTTCCACAGGGACTTGCAGTAACATTCTCTAATCCGTACATAGGGAATTTAAATGGGCAATGGAGTTCTTTCATACATGTATACCCTCAAGCTAATACCCTGGGCACAGTTGAGAAGTTGGTCTTTGTCAATGCAAAGCATGATAGAGGGATTCTAAGGCACAGACAGATCGGAAAGACGAGTCTGACACATAATAAAAAGTTCACTATGATTCTGCTGAAAACAAAGAATGCTACAACCCTCATTTCTAAGTTACAACAAGTAGGAGACCAAAAAATGCAAAGAGAAGATAAAGGGATTAACAAAGAGATCTTGACGCCATATGAGGTCTTTAAATCAAGGCAAAGTAAGACCGGTAACTCATTGAAAACAAGGGAGAAAGAGGAGACGAGCTTCATGATAACATAGAAGCATATAGCCTCACGAACACTCCATTGTTACAGCCATCAAAACTATATGTGAATGAGCTCATGAACATGAAAAAGAGGATTGAAAGTATAGAAACAAAGGGACAATAAAAAGACATTATAACTATAACAGTCAGTGGGAACCTTGAAAGAGAAAACAAACTGCTCAAAGAACAAGTTACAAGATTGCAAAACAACTTAAAAAGAGGACAACAAGAGTTGATCAACATAAGGAAAAAATTAGCACAAACAAGAACAAAAGGAAAAAAGAACTCTGAGATAGAGAAAGAAAGTGACACAACACAGATAACAAAGAAACCAAATAGAAGAAGCTAAATCTTGGGCATAAGTTGTAAGGGGGCCATCAAATGAGCATAAAGAAATCATAGAAAAACCAATCATGAAACAACTGCAAGAAGAAAGAGACAAGCAAGGCAAGGTAGTAAACATCATCATCAAGGGTTTGAAGGACTATGGAGAGAAGGAAAGAACTGATATTTTAACAAGAGACTTTTCCTTAAGGACAAGTTGGAGTGGACATGTTTTTTTTCAACAAACCAGTAGGATTGGAAAGAAGACAGAGGAAGGAAGGAATATGCATGTAAGAGTGATCATGAGAAGTTTGGAGGACAAGAATGCAATCCTAAAGAATAGGGGGTTGCTTAGAGGCACTCATATATAATTTGACGATGATTTAACATTTTCCCAACAAGAGGAGCGAAGGAAGGAATGGGAGAATGTGAAAACAACAAGAGAGGCAAGAAAGTGGGGGTCCTTGAAGAATAGGAAAGCCCAAATCAGTGATATTTTTCCACACAAGAAATAGGGATACAAGGACCCACAGGAATATATACACATGGTAAGTTGGAATCGTAGAGGTTACCCATGGAGAAGAGGACTAGGGTTGGGGCCCATAGCAGAGGGGAAAGTTATTATTATTCTTACAAAAACACATGAACATGACTGATGCAAAGTTCTAGACTTTGAAGGGTACAAAAAAATCTCAGTCTAGAATGATGGGACAGAAACAAGTAAATGGCATGGAGGAGTCATGGTGTTAATAAGGGAGTTGTGGGATGAAACCGTATCAATAGAAAAGGAGAACCTAAATAAGCAATTCATATGGTTGAAAATAATAGATAGTGAAGTAATAATCAAGTTGGCTACCTGTTTCTTTTCCCTTAAAATCTCAAAGATCTACAAGAAGAAAAATCTAGATAATGAAGATCCTTATACTACTTTTAAAAAAGACATTTTTGTTTTTAATGCCTTAGTGGAAATTTTCTTAATAGATGATTTTAATGCAAGGACAACAAATAGTCAATCCCTTGAGTTGAGCAGTGATGGAGGGGATAAAAAGCTACTGTGTCCTTGAAGAAAATGAGGACCAACTTTGGAAAAGAGACTCACAAGATGGGAATGGGAGTGTGATGCACTTTGGAGCAGAACTATTAGGGCTATGTAGCTTGTATGGTATGGTCATTTGCAATGGCATGAGAATGTGGCCAAGGTTAGGATGTGTCACGTGTAAAACATACAATGGGAAAAGTGTTGTGGACTATGTAATTTTATCTCAAAATTCTATTTCTAGGATATTAGAGTTCGATATAGGGGATTGTTGGCATGAGTGATTTTTAGGTTGTCATTGATGTAAAATTTTATTAATGGCAAAGATAATGATGGAGGAGTGCTAAAGGATGATTAGTGTGATGATAATATGGGACATTCAGGTTGATTCATGGTTGTAGCTTGGCCTTGTATGCTTAATTAGGTGACTTAGCTAGCCTAGGTGATAAAGCATGGTGGATTGAGTTCCATGGTGGCATGAGGAGCATGGTAGAGGCATGGAGAGCATGGTTGGATAGTTCTAAAACACTCACATGAGTTTCAGAGTGCATACCTACAAGTTGAAGACTCAGTTGCAGGTGCTCATCTAGACCTAGTCTAGGTGCTTGGAGGCCAAATGGAGCATGAGAGTGATGTGTAGATCTATGTGAGCCCATGGAAGCATGTAGATGAGTGAGAAATGATGTCTCGAGGTTTTCAGGGCCTTTTGGAGAGGTTTCATGTTGAGGTATAGTGTTCTTATACTTTGTTTTAGCTTAAACTATGCAAAACCCTAAGACCTGGTCATGCAAGTCCTAGTGGTGGTGAAGGTGCAGACCTATTTGAGCTAATATGATGATAGGAGATGTTAGCAAAGGGTGTTGTGGGCAAAAATTCAGGCTACCATGATGAGAATTTTGCAAGTTATGAAGGTTTCAGCAAAACATGGTTCTTAAGAGTGCATTTTCCAGATCGAAGTGATAGAAATGCTCATGGTTGACGCGTGTAAGGTTTGCATGGAAATATGATCCTTTCAGGGATGTTGAGGCATCGAGTTAAGAAGATATCAGAGTTGGAATGCGGTCAAATGAGGCCCAAACATTTATGAACGATCGTTAAGAAGGTAATAAAATTTTATGAGTATGAAACCCTAGGTTATGAGCGATGGAGAAGATATTCTTGGTAGGTGCCCATAATGGATTTTATTTTATAATATGATGATTGGATATTGTAGAGGACTCCTCCAACTTTCCAATGAGGTATTTTAGAGCTTGTGATTGTATGTGGGTCTCACTCAAAAAGGTTTGTTTATGATGATTTTCACCTTGTGCAAATGTTTCCATTGAATCTATTGAATAAATCACCATTTATGTAAGCTTGGGAGTTTTACTACATGTCCATGATATTTTCAAGTCATGGTTGAGGTCATAAAGTACAAAGTGTGCTCTATTTCTTAAGACTGATTTTTGGGCCTAAAAGGGTAGTTTAGCAGTGTTGGAAAATGGAAGTGCTTGAGCACTTGTGAGATTTGTGATGGATTCTAATGATCTTGGAGGTGTTTTACACATCTCATATGACATGTTTCATGTTTTGGTTGAGCTCTAAAAGTGTACTGAGGTGGCATGGTTGAGGTCACAAGTTGACCTAGTTTGATTGGTTTAGGAAAGGACTACTTTGGCTAGAAGATTGATATACAAGACCCATGTTTTGACTTAACTAATGATGGCTATCCATTTGAGAGTGAAGAGGGATGAATTTTGTTCCTATTCAGATTCATTTATAGGTATCAAAAGTGTTAGCAAGGTTGCAAACCAATTGAGTTTCCAAAACTTCTTTCTAGGATTGTTCAATTTGCCGAAGAGGAAAAGAGGTGTGGTTTTATTTTTTGGATGTTTCATGAGGTATAACAATCATGTATGTGATCTATAGGTCAATGATTTCCAATGAGTTGGTGTACATGGCATAGTTGAGGTGTTTTGGTGTGATCTTGAGCTCCATAGTTGAAGACTTGTTCCTGGAAGTGCAACTGATTTGAGTAGGAAACAGTCCTACTTGGTAGTGTTATGAATAAAATGATTGGTGCAGATCATTTTGAGAGCATGGATGATTTTTCTATGGTATGTTTTGACATGTTTGAAGCCTTTGGAGGCTTGAAAAAATTCAGGATGAAGAGTTTGAAGGTCTTTGATGAGCTTGGTGATGGGGTTTAGGCCTTTTTGGGCTTGTCTTGTGTCTTGGTGCATGGTTGACCTACATGGGTCATTGATATGAATTTATATGAGTGTGTTGTTATATTTTTAAGTTTTAATGAATGAAATATCTTGGATCAAGACCAACCTATGTTATGTTTTTCAAGTTGAGTTTCATATAAAAGTGCATGTTTGGTTCATTTTTGAGCTAGTTGAAAGAGAGGGAAAAAATGCGAGCTAGGTGAGAGAGTGCAAGAGTGTTAAGGGCATCAAGACAGAGATGAGGAAGTGTGTAAAATTATGAAGAGTGTTGAAGAGCTTGTGTGTAAGGGTTTGTGCCTAACTTAGTCCATGAAAGATCAAGATTGAGCGAGTTAGGAGAAGGTGCATTTGAAGAGGGTTTGAAGGTGTGTGTGTTGAATTAGTGATCTCCATGTAGTTTTGGCAGGCAAAAATACTTCATAGATCTTCATCTGAAGGTGTTTGAGTTGTTTCTTTCACCTTAGGGGATTGTAGCCTCCTTGTGGGGTTGGTGCCTCACTAAACTAGGGTTTGGTGCTCCTTGTAGGGTTGATTCTCTACTAAACTAGGGGTTGGTGCTTCTTGTGAAGTTGGTGCTTCACTTAAAGTTACTTTTGATTTGAGTAATATAATCCAAACTTTAGTTTTTTTTCTTCCCCTTGAGGGTTTCCCACTTATAGCTTGTGTTCTTGTGTACTATTTCATGGTTAGGTTCTTGTGAATGATTGTTGCATATTGTTAAGATCACATTAATGCATGGTTTAATGTTAATGGTGTGTGTAAGTTAATTTGAATTGTTTAAGGGTTTTGAAGGAGTAATTCACCCCCATCTCATTCCATTGTGCTTCCAACAATTGGTATCAGAGTAGGTCCTTTTGGAGAAGTTTAACCACTTGAAAGGAGATTCTCTTGGAGCACAATTTTGGTTGATCAGAATAAGAGAAATGTTTTTTTCCGTATCGAGGTCCTAAGTTCAATGGAACTATGCCTTACTGAGATTGAGAATGAAGGTATATCTAAGGTCACTTGGTTATGAAGTTGATGTTGGAGACATTGATTTATCAGACCCCTGGAAGAAATTTCCAAGGATATCATTTTTGGCTCTTTGGAAGAATGTGTGAGTACCATGGTTGTGGATTGTGATTCAACCAAGGAGTTGTGGGAAAATTTGGAATATTTATATGAAGATAGTAGTCCCTCTAGTAGTAGTGAAAATGATAGTACAAAAGGCATGAGTCAAGAAAATAGAAATGGCAGACCCAAACTCGTTAGTGACCTAGATGATCTACAATTCATAAGAAAGGAGAACCAAAGACTAAAGGTAACTCTTAAGGAGCTTGAATTCAAAATGGAGGAGTGTACTCAACTAAAAACTCATATTGGATTTGTTTACTGCTAGTCTCAAGACTAAAGAAGATGAGTGCATTAAGTTTGGTATGAGCACGAATACTTTACAATCAAATCTGGACCTAGCTTCAAGAAAATTGAATATGTATCAAAAGTTTGAAAAGAGTATTATAAGCAATTTAGATGATTTCTTGAGTAGCCAAAGACATTCTAGTGACAAGTCAGGTTTAGGCTTCACAAAATAATTAAAGAAGAATGAAAACCTTTTCTGAGTCAAGTCAAGAATCTGTCCAAGGCCAAGGAGGACCTCAAAGGAAAGGATGTCATGAAAAATGATGTTGTTTCAAGCAAGAAGATTTTTGGTTCAAGTGATGATCAGATCAAGAACAATGTGAAGATAACATCAGTAAGACAACCCAATGCTTAAAGGTATGAAAGAAATTTCAATGGATATTGTTATAGTTGCAATTATTTTAGACATATGGTTAAGGAGTGTAGAAGATTTTTCAAAGATAACTACATATGGAGGGATAACAGGAGTGAGCAATCAAAGAATGTGATATGCTACAATTGTCATGAGAAATGTCACATTGCAAGGTACTATTTATATGAACCCTCAAATCAGATTTTGGGAAATGAAGCTGTTAGAGGTAAGAGTAAAGTTATTTGTTTCAATTGCAATAAAGTGGGTCACATAGCTAGATACTATCAACATGAATAACCATGACAAAGATGGAAGAATGAAGGTATGAATGAGGTTGTTTGTTTTAAATGAAATCAAGTTGGTCATATTTCTATAATTTTAATCATAGTCCACCTAATCATATGGTCCACCTCAAGGCATAATATTATTATTTTCTTCAAATGCAATAAGGTTGGTCACATTTTAAGTTATTGTAGATCAAGGAAAGATAGCTATAAGAGGAAGGAAGAAGTTAGGTCCAATCATGATGAGAATCCTAATGTTTCTTGTGAGCCAAATGCTCAAAAGGGGTTGCTTGCTGATAGATAATCAAAGGTTCAACAACTAAATAATATAGTTCAAGATCTCAACATCCTCTCTTATGAGGATTTGGGCGCATTTACTTGTTAAGACACAATCAGGTGCATAGGTGTCTCCATTAGGATTCATGGAGTCATCTTCCTATGTGATTGAAGCATGAGAAGTTATGTTCAGTCTGCATAATTCAGTTTACTCATAGTCAAATATAAAAAAATGAGTTTGTCTTGGTGTTATGAGAGGTCCTTATCCTATTGCAGAAGAAGGTTGTCAAAGAATATGGTGATTTGTTCAAGTGGTTTGTCTTGTGATCATGAAAACCTTATTGAGTGTCCTGCTAAATTTGATTATTCATCTTGTTTAAGCATGAATGAAAGGTGTGTTACCTACACATTTGGTTCAAAAAGTGCACTTGATTAGTTCTTCAAAAGTCTTCCAAGTCATGTGTAAGGATATGTGAACTATCATGGTGAAAAATGTGTATGTTTTGAAGTATCAATGACCCATAGGGATCCATAAAAACACACCATTCCATCAAATCCATCAGCACCAAGAAGGGAAAATGAAGAAAAATGAGGAAAAGGAGGTTTTGTCTGTAAATCAACAAAACCACCACCTAGACAGGGAAGCGATCTTGTAGCCACTGCCCAGCTAAGGGGCGGTGGTTCTATGATCACCGATCTGCGCAGGGTGGTCGTCTTGACACTTTTCTTGGGAAAAATAAAATCAGGGAACATATAATTCTAGAATTCGAAGAGTTGATTGGGTCTCTTCCCTTCCATGCCCTTTCACATCCTCCAATGCACAGGAGGACATGGGAAGGCCTATAAATGCATGAAAGGAAGAGGAGAATGGAAATTCAGAAGATCCAAAGAGATCAAGAGCAAAGTTGGAGTCATGAGAGCTAGTGAAAAAAGATTCTTCAGTGTTGGAGTGGAATCGTAGGAGCAACATGTAAGAAACATAGCAAGTAAGTAACAAGAGGGGAAGTTTACATTGTTGTTCTTCTCTATGCTTATTGTAATTTGTAATTGTTTTAAAATTGACCAATAAAAGTGGGAAGAAAGAATGTTTTTCCCTTCCTGAGTGGTTTTCCTCCATTGGAGGTTTCCAGGATAAAATTGTTGGTAGTCTATTTTAGTGCGCATAATGTCACTAAAGCATAAAGGATTACCTTTGCATGTCTCAAAATGGAAGGTCATGCTCTAGTTTGGTGGGAAACCCACCTAGCCACTTGTGAAATGAAGAAATGTCCTATTGTCAGTACTTGGAAAGGTTTTAAGGAATTAATTAGAGCTAACTTCTATCCTATATGCCATAATACTGACTAGATGATTAAGTGGCAGTGCTTTAGACAAGGCAGCGCTCAAAGCGTGCAGGACTATATTACAGAGTTTCGGAGACAAGCCATGTTGCTTGATATGGACTTGGAGGATGAGGACATTTTGACCAAATATTTGGGAGGACTTCACACTCACCTTTGAAGGAAGCTAATCTCCACAAAGTCTAAGGATCTCAACGAAGCTTGCGTGCAAGCATAATATATTGATGATGAGAAGAAGAAAGGAGAAACAGATCCAAAGGAAGACCAGTCAACCAATTAGCAGCAAAAGGAGCAAGGATCAACAAATTACAAAGGCAAATGGAAATGTAAACATGCCGCCACTACTTTTCATACTTATAAAGATCCTCAAAAAATTTCTAAGAATTATTATATAAATGGACATACTGACGCCATATGTTGGAAGTTACATCCAAAATTGCACCTAAAGCACTGAACCAAGGATTCCAAGAAATCCATGGCCACTATGAAAACAGAAGAAGAGGTGGAGATTGAGGATGATTCAAATGTAGACGAGAGGCTGGGATGCATAACCACTAACATGTATGGGGGAGAAGAAGAAGAATAATAAGAGATGAGTAAGCTATTTCAAATCAGAATCCAAATCAAGAAGACTAAGGTAAACGCTTTAGTAGATTTTGGTTCTCAATCGAATTTGATTTCTGATATGGTTATAGAATACTTTGGTCTAGAAAATTACGAGAATCCATGTCCATACCCATTGGGATGGGTAAATAAGGGTGTAGAAATCCAAGTAACAAGAAAGTGTAGGTTTCAGTTTGGGATGAATGCCCAATATATTGATGTATTAAAGGTTGATATCATTCCACTTAATGAATTTGATGTTGTCTTTGGAAGTCCTTACTTGTATTCTAGGGATGGTGTGTTCACAAATAGGGAGAACCGATACAGATGGGTTAAAGACGGAGTCAGTTTCAACATATAGGCACACCAGAGAAAATCAAAGAAGGCTATGGTAAGTGCCAACCAAGCACAAAGACTTATTTAAGAAAATCATAAGTTTTGTTTACTTTCATTGGAAGAAAATAAAAATGGAGTAGAGAGCACAAATGTTTCTAACCAAAGGATGTAGAATTTGGATAGCACTTTTCAGTTTTTACAGAAGAAGCCACCACAGGAACTACTCATTCAAGGAGCAATACAAACTTCTACTATGCAGTCACCATATCTACTTATTGATTCACTAGACTTGATAGTAGGGCAGTAGGAAGAGGAGGAGATACAAGGAATGATGGTGACTATAGTAGCAACGCACAAGGAGAGGATTCAACAAATCCATCTCAAGAGATAAATTCAGCCACAGTTCATGCAGATGCCCTCAGTAGCAAGTTGTAAGAGCTTGCACCTACTAGGGTTATCTATGCGTGATAAATAAAATATACAGAAGTTTCCTTCCAAAGAGGATTTTACTCAAGGAAACTTGGAGGAGGATGTAGCACTGGAGCAGCAAACTAGAGATCCATAGGAGTCTTGACAGGTTAGATGAGAAGAGAAGACGCCAAGGGAAAACCAATGGTACTCGAAGGAGAAAAAGAGGGATTTGATTCCTCTACCACTCCCCCACATTTTGTGGGACCAAAAGCCTCCTAAGAAGGGGAGGTATGTTCTACAGGGATCTAGAAAAACACACCATTCCATCAGATCCATCAGCACCAAGAAGGAAAAATGAAGAAAAATGAGGAAAAGGGGGATTTGTTTACAAATCAATAAAATTTATGCTCTGTGTAGAGTGGCAGTTACAAAAATGCCACCTAGATAGAGTGGCGATCATGTAACCACCACCCAGACAGGGTGGCGGTCCTGTGATTTCCGGTCTACACAGGGCGGTGGTCCTGACACTTTTGACGGGGAAAAAAAAATTAGGGAATGAACAGTTCCATAATTCGAAGAGATGGTTGTGTTTCTTCCCTTTAATGCCCTTTCACATCCTTCAGTGCATGGGAGGACATGGGAAATCCTATAAATGTGTGAAAGGAAGAGGAGAACAAACATTTGGAAGATCCAAAGAGATCAAGAGCAAAGTTGGAGTCATGAGAGCTAGTGAACAAAGATTTTTCAGTGTTGGAGTGGAATCGTATGAACCTTAAACCTTGAACCTTGAACCCTAATCCCTATACCCTAAACCCTAAACCTTAAACCTTAAACCTTAAACCATGATCCCTAAACCCTAAACCCTAAACCCAAACCCTGAGCCCAAAAACCTAAACCCTAAACCCTAAAAACTAAATCCTAAACCCTAAACCCTTAGCCCAAAACCCTCAACCCTCAACCCTAAGCCCTAAACCCTAAACCCTAATCCCTAAACCCAAAACCTAAACATTGAGACCTAAAACCTAAACCGTAAAATCTAAACATTAAATCCCTAAGCCATAAACCTTAAACCCTAAATCCTAAAAAGTAAACACTAAACCCTAAACTATGAAACCTAAACCCTGAACCCTGAGCCCTAAACCCTAAACCCTAAACCTTAAATCATAAACCCTAAAACCTTAATCCTAAGCTTTAAATACTAAAATATAGACCCTAAACCATAAAACCTAAACTATGAACCCTAAACCCTGAGCCCTAAACCCTAAACCTTGAAACCTGAACCATTAGCACTAAACATTAAACCCTAAACCCTAAACCATGAACCTTGAGCCCTAAACCCTAAACCATAAATCATAAACCCTGACCCAAAAGAAAGTCCTAATAATATCATTCAATGTGTTTCAATGTGTATGGAATAGTGTTTATGTGATCGATCAACTCATTTATTTTTTATGAGAGACTACTTCTTTCGAAGGCCTAAAAAGGCCATTTTTGGCCATTCTGTAGCTAATTGAACACCCTTCAGAAGTTTTTAGAGAAACTATAAAGCATATGAAGGTGATTTTAGAGATAATTGAATATGTATAAGTAAATTTAGGAAAGTTTAAGAAATAAAATCTGATTCAGGAGTAATCTTTTTAAGATTGGGTTTTCAGGTGTAGGGAATGAAAGCTAAAACTGTAAAAGCTGACTTCTTTAGATGATTCCAGGAGTTCTGGAAAGACTTAGGATGAAACAAAATAGGAATTGGAAGGATATTAGAATAATATATAAGGTTTAATAATCAAAATTAATTCAAGGATTAAATATTTTTTTAGGTGCGGAAAAACTCTTCAGCTGCCCCTCTAAGTTCAAAATGAAATAGGACCTAAATTTTGAGTTACAGGCATAATTAGATTTTTAGAATAGTTTCATTGATCACAAAATGTTATTTACAGTGTTTAAATTAATTATGGATGTCAAGAACATTCAACTCATACTCAAATTTAATTCATGGATTCATCCCTTATCCAAAGGTGGAAACCCATTTCCATGAGGAACAACTTGAGAAAAAAAAGTGTCCATGTACCATAAGAATGATTACACACAGGTTTCATCTTGCTAAATAAATTCAATTGTGAAGGATTCATCATATTTAAAGGTGAAATTTTGAGCTCAAGGAGTGACTTGATGATCATCATATCTTGATCATGTCATTGTACCCAAATCTCTCCAAAGAACAAGCTAAAATGAGCTAGTCATGCCACCGAGGTATCCAGGACCATCATATGTGAAGTATGAATGAATCATCTATTTCCATGAGATACATATGAGTAAAGAAACCTATCATAATTTTGAATTCGATTCGATGAAAGGATTATTTTAGAGCCAAGAAAGGTGATGTGATGATCTTTATATGGAGCACCATGTTTCTAAGAATGAGCAATCATTTGAGTTCACTTGATGCAATTCACTTGGTATTATTCATAAAAACTCATTCAAATCCTAGTAGTTTGATCAGACCTTAAGGAGGAGGCACATTAAAATCACCTCATTTTTTCCATGGGACAAGAATCTCATTCAGGGAGCAATCCTCTATCTAGACAGTGAGGATCTCATTTTAGTAAGAAGTAGACAAACATCATAGAGTTGATTCGTGGTCACTAAAGTGAATTATGGACCAAATTTTAAAATTGGTATAAATTCAAGTAGTGGTAGTGCCAAAATCCAATCCAGAAGGTCAAAAAACCTACAAAATGACTATATGTTTTCCCAAAACAAAGACCGAGTACAATATATATGGCATGAAAGTATTAGGTCATTGCTGAAATCCTGAAAATGAATAAGTACTGACCAAATTAGATTTTGAAAAACTATCTTCTAGATTATAACTACCAGAGCTACATGACCACTTCCATCTTATATTTACTAAAATAAATTATAAGAAATAATAAAAGTATAAAGAAATAATAAAAAAAATCTTATACTTAACTTTTATTTTAGCAAATATGTCTCCTTCAAGCCCTTTCAAACTTCATATAGAGAAAGATGCGTACGCCTTTTGTGATCATAGAAATGCGTACGTGTTATAATGTGATCACGTTATAATGCGTATGCATTTTAGGTTCATGAATTGTTGAGCCTAGGAAAACATAACACGATCACTTTATTACAAAATGCGATCGTGTTTGTTTATTTTTGGGTTTTTGTCCACTTTTTGGCCCCCCAACTTGGTGCACTTACCCCACTTTTGGAATACAATTTCTAAATTTTGATTTTTGAATTTCAATTTCACTATTTTAGGATTATTATTTTGTTATTTTTTTATTCCCCCACATAAGCCTAGTGGAAACTAACTTACATAAGCTTATAGGTTGTTAACTTACATAAGCCTAGCGGCCGCTAACTTACACAAGAGTAGATTCCTCTAGGTGAAATAATCCTAGGGGCTGCAAAGTTACACCAGCCTACCGGTAGTAGGCTACATAAGGCTACCCACCGCTAAGCTACATAAGCCTAGAAACTGCTAACTTACATAAGCCTAGCCTCCACAAAGTTACATCATATTAGGGGTTAAATTTGACGACCACCTATGCCTATCAAAAAAAAATTAGATGATAGTAATTTTACAATATTGCCCTTTAAAAAATACAAAATAGTAGTTATTTAAATGCTTCAAATTTATATTTATTTAATATTTTATGTATATTATATATTGATATAAATTTTATATAAATCTTTATTAAAAATGACGGTGATATTGTAAATATGCAAGTTACGTGTGATAAAGTCAACTACTTTTATGTTTTTCCATTCTGTAAATCATAAAGAACAATAAAGAGTTAAGAATTATGTTAAACAACTTGTTTTGAAGAAATGGATTTGAAAATGTATTTCCACAGGCAATCAATTCCTTCAGGAGAATTACATAAGCATTTATACCTCGTAAGGGTATTAATTATTTTTCTTGAATTTGTGCAAAGTATGCCTTGATAGCTTCGTTTCCCCGATTCGGTATTTTAATTTGATCTCCTTTCCATATTTTTCTTGGACTCCATGGCCAGATGACGTTGTCTATATCAATATCTGATGTGTCCTTTGATTTTCGCCACCATTACTTTTTCTTTAAGAATTCCTGTTACCTTTCTTTTTCTATATTTGTTTTTCCTACAGGTTACCATTAGTGTACCCTTATCTTTTTATCCTTTGTGTGAACATCCTGTATTAGAATTCATTTTTCCTTTCCCATCCATATATGTACGTTATCATCAGTTGGTCTTACTAGTATCATCTTCTCAACATTCACATCCACTACTGGGTTTAATTACTCTCGAGGTCTATCAAAAATAGGCCCAACATATATATCCTTATTTGAAAGGAAATTTTGACTATAGTAGATATCGATGTCAAGACATGGTGCACCCACTATCTAATCATACATTACACTATCCTAAATTGTTTTTGGCCAAAAAAATCTCTCCTCATCATGCTACAATTGACAAAGGGATTCTCCAAGGCACGTAGAAATTTTTTCCAATATGCAATATTCGAAACCCAATATGATTCTCCTCCATCTGTTGAACTCTTTTCCCAATGTGTGATGTGTGCCTGATTTACTCTTTACAGGCATGTCATCTCTTTTAGTCCTTTGAAGGGTAACAATAGAGGACCCCCTTCAGGAAAGAAAGGTTTCTCATCCATTGTTTTCCAAATCTCAATTGAGTGCGACCATGAGGCCTACGCAATTTATTTTTGTACTTCATGATGGGAATGTTGTTGATGACATGGAATTTAAACATCTTTGGTGGTTAACATCTAGCAGGTGTGGTTCCACAAAGTCCTTAAATTCATATATTTCCTTAATAAGGTACAAAGTGAATGTGTTGGACTCCTCTTGGCATATTTTTTAAGTGTCCATTATATGTGGCAAAGAGAATGTTTCCAATTTGCACAATGCTACTGATAATTGGATGAATGTACCATTTATGTCTTCATGCGTGTGACCCACTGAAAGGAAATTCACAAAAATTGTGTTTAAAACCCTTTTCGTTGTCAGCATGGATGCAAACACAAACAATGTGGAATCTTTTTTGTCACTTGCATTACTATCTAGTTACAAGTAGAGAATTGGTGGTGGGTTTCTAAATGAACTTGAAGATCTTCTTACAATATTAGTTGTATGAGCATGCTCATTTTTTTTCTTGTATTCCTTGCACTTTTCATATGCATCATTTTGCAACAGTGCATCATGTAATGGGTGTTTTGATGTCCCACTACTATATAAAAAATCACTATATTGATATGGAAGTGGTTCGTCTAGCTTTCGGATACACAGTGCCAATGATGTTATTGTGAATTTTTCTCCTCGCTCAACAAAAGGGAGACCAAAGTGCCCAAAGCCCCTCATTTTATGCCCATGTGTCAACATACCAATCAAGGTGATAAGGAGATTAATAACATTTCTTATTGATTTTTCTTTTCTACTTGTCCTTGGTATGCCCATTTTCACTTATCCATTTTTTCATGCACAATGATCAAATAACTATTAGGATTTTGTTGTGATTGCACTCTATGTGCATAGTAATTTGAATGAAAAATTTGAATGCAATCATTGTGCCATTTCTAGCATTGATCTATTTGTGCTAGTGTTTCTAGATATGAGGTGGTTTCACGTTTGTTCTTAAGCTCTGTGCACTCATCACATTTGGCGAAGAATTTGTTCTTGGTGATTGAAACATGGGATAAATGTTCTTGCCATATTTTGTTGATATTTGACTGTGATGTTGGAGGAAGGTCTGATAGTGAAAGGCCCTCATTACACTTTTGTAGGATGTAATAAAAACTATAACATGCAGGAAAAAATCTCATTGTTACTTTAGTACTAGCTTGTCCCACTGAACAAGACATGTGTGACAATATATCATAATTCCTCTCCACCATTTTAGATATCAATGTAATAGTTATGACAATGTTTGGAATTTGTTTTTATTTTCCTATATTTCCATTGACTTCCCTCCTCTCACCATTAATCCAATATTGTCTGTATCCATAGTAGGTTCTTTTCAAGAATCCATGACATCTGTTCTATGCATTATGGTATGCATACCTCAACATAACTTCAATTTATCTATAGTATGCTAAAAAGTTTGACCTTGATCACAACTACTAGCATTTGCAATGAATGTATTAAGTAATTGTTTTTTATGGAAGGTTCATTCATCCCTAGATTGAAATTCCAACTTTGATTGAAAGCGCTAATAGATAGATTAAAAATACATCCTTCCTTGTAAAAAGGTTTTTTCTCAACTTAAGACATAAATTGTTGTCTTGTTTTTTCATCATTTTCCCTTTCCTTTGGTGTACTACATGGAGTATAATTTACCTTTTAGCTTTTGCAAGAATTGTAAGGAATTTTTATCAAGTTTTCATTACCACTACATATGGAGGATTCATATGAATTTTGGTATACCAATTAAGGCAATGACTCTTCAAATGTACTCCACATTTTTATTGGAAAATGTTCTAGAATTTCTTTTAGCCTTACTTCCATAACATAACCATCTAGATGGCCCAACTGGTTGGTAGGCCATTGGATGAGAGATCCTTTTGATATGGAGAAACCCTTGTAAAAGTCCTGATTAATTTATCAATATGCACCCCAAATGTATTCCATCCAATTTTTTAAAGTGCACCATGTCTCCTTCACATACAATTTTAATTGTTGCTTCTGCAAAAAAATTGTGTTCTTTTGAACAAAAATGTATCAAATTCATGGTAATCCCCTTGAACTTCAAATTGAAGTCATTGTCTGATGTGGCGGTTGTTTCTTGGATTTAAAATTTCCATTCACATGAAGTGCAGTTCTTGTTTCTATGCAAGAAACTCTTTCTCTAGGGTTGTGTAGTTTTTTTTAGCATGGGAAAGGTTTTTACTAATGTAATAGATGGCAGACATTCCCTCTCCCTCTTCTCGTTGTCCTAGTACAAATCTTACTTCCTCATTGGAAGCATCCATTTGAATATGAAAGGGAAGATTCTAATTTAGACCTCTTAAAATGGATTGTTAGTTAGTTTATCCTTGATGATGTCAAAATATTTTTGACATGCCTCTTTCCATTCAAATTCAAAGTCATTTGTTAAAAGGGAAAACAATGGAGAAGCTATTTTACTAAAATCTAAAATGAATCTTCTATAATAACCCACATGTCTTAGAAATATTATTACTTTAGTTTGATTCTTAGGGGATGGAAGTTACACAATGATAATGACCTTATTTGGATCTACCTTAATTCCCTCAACTGAAACATGGCGTCCTAAGACTATCCCTTTCTCCATCATGAAAAGACATTTCTCATGGTTTAAGGATAATTGATGTTTTTCACACCTAGAGAGTAATTTGTCCAAATTATCTTCTTCCTCTTAGAATATTATTGTATGGATGAAAATTGACATGTAACCTTCAACTACACTCAACCCCCCAAGGTCGTGCCGGAGTAGCCAATGTTGAAATGTGTGTGGCTAACTATAGGAGGATCAATGAATAAGATCTGGTAGTGTGATCTCCTTGTAGCTGAGTTGGAAAAGGGGAGATTTAGAGGCTATGAACGGGTAGCGTAAATTCCCTATGGTTTTTTTTGCCTAACTAGATCTCAATGTTGAACTAGTTTGAAGTGTCCAAATTAACTAAGATGAAACTAAAAATCTATGCTACTGCTGAAAGGGAAACTAATCTAAAACAAATCAGAAAAACTGAAATATTACAATCACAAACAACAATTTGCTTCTATTCTAAATAATTAAAATACTTCTACACTAAAACTAAACAAGAAAAATAACCGGTGTGGTTATTCACCTGTGTTGAGTGTATTAAAACTAAACTAACTTAAAACAAGAACTTTTCCAAATGATCTATGATATGTAGACAACCTCCTACATATATTCTCTCCTTTAGATCCATAGGGATGGGAAGAAGAGGATCCATCATCGGGAGCTGCTATTAATGATTTAAACCCTCTTGGAAATTAACTAATTACTTGCAAATGAAAGGAAATTGATTTCTACTCTATTTGATATGATGTAATAATGATAAATTGTAGCAATGAAGGAAATCAAACAACAACTCCAACCTGGAATTCACAGAACAGAGGTAAATCCAAGCTGTGTGATGAATTGTCCCCTCAGTTTATCCTTTCTTTCTTGTGTGTCCATATGAGTCCAAGGAATTAGGAATGCAAAGGCAACAGTATGAGAAGGTGCTTGAGCAATGGCATAGCTTGAAGGCATTATGGTTGCAATGCAGGTGGAAGAGAGATAACACAAGTGAACAGAGCTTGGCTATGCAATTTCCAGCAGGATTGTGGCAGCAATACTATGCAAGATACACAAAATTCTTAGGCCATTTGCTTGAATACAAGACATTGAATATATAGGAATTGGTTGGGATGTGCCTTCATGCACAAGGCAGCCTTGGAGTGCCAAATCATTGGGTGAAGAGGTAGTTCAAACTAATTAAATCTATTTAAAAAATAGAAGAGGGAAGGAATACCATGCAATCAAGACTATTTTTAGGCAATTTGGTTCACAAACGCACCTTAGAATTCAAGTTAAGTGAAATCACGTGTTAAAATCACGCATGAAGAGTTATGGAAAAAGTGCGTAGGACCGCCACCCGGCGTAGGGCGGTGGTCACGGGACTGTGCCCAAGCGCCTGAAGTTGAAGGGTGGTGGTCCTGACACTAAAGGCCAAAACATGCACAAAATGAAGCGGGAAGCTGGAAGAAAGTGTGGAAAAGTTAAGTAAGGATGTCTAGGCTACAAATATACACTGCGAATGGGTTTAGGAACTCAAACACCTTCTGAAAGGACATGAATCATCATTGGGGACTTTTGTAACCATTTTCCAACAATGTAGCACATGTAATTTTGGGTGCATACATATTTCCCCCTCAGAGAAGCATCTTAGCCATGAAAAGGCGTAAAACATAGAGTCTAAGTATGGCATTCCTAAAATGGGGAGTTAGAAGCTATACCTGACATGCTCGTGTGTCAAAATGTCGCCGTCCAAACTCCCGCTACCTACAAAATGAAAAATAAGACTCAAGTGCAGATAGATGAAATATCAAAAAATAAACACTAAATTAAAATGACAAGAGGACTTACCATTTGTGCAGGGATAAGAATATACCTGCGCCAAAGCGCTCAACCCTGTGAACATATGCACTCAAAATGAAGTTATAACACCATATATATATCATAAACAAACTCATTTTCTAATTCATTTGTACATGTATTGACTTGGTGATTTTTGAGCTCTGGGCCCACAGTGACCATTTCATTTGTGAGTATGGTTGAATTGGAATGGATTTAGGAATGGTATTTTGCATTAGGCTTGGCCCTTTGCTGTTTGAATGCTTTTGAGAAGAAATCCTAAGAAATTCATAACTAGAATGGTCATAAGGGGCCTCAAAGAGGCGGATAGGCAGAGTGCCTTTATTGCTTAGTCTCCATTTTGTGAGGCATATATGATGTTTTGGTATTTTTTGCTCATTGCGAGCATTTTGACCACACCTAGTGTGTGATGACATTGTATAAAACTATGACACACCATGATATGTACATATATCTCTTTTTGGCTCGGTTATTCCTTGCATAGAGTTGACTTTCATTTATGATTTGATTCACGTGTGTACTCTTAGATGTTTAGAATTTCATTTTTATATGATTTTCAGAATGTATGCAGTGGATATGAATGCTAACAGAATGATTTCTTTTTTTTGTGTTTTGTAATGCTGATACATGATAATGCAAATACACTGTAATGTTGAACTTTAGTTTCTCTAAGAAATTTTTGATACTTCATATTATTTTGGAAAGACGTGATGAAAGAGTGATATGATAAGTGAATGAACTTGCCCCACTCCTAACTCCACGCAACCAGTAAGATGTGAGGGCTCAACACCAAGAGCCAGAAGGGGCACAAGTTATAGAAATTTGTTGAATGGTAATGATGAGAGAAAGACAAGGATTTGGAAAAAACCAAATTGAGACCCTACAACCTCATTCTACTCAAGTTTTCTTCATAGTTTAAAATGTGAATTGCTTTCCAGTTTATCTAGACTTAGATCCATAGATGGCCACTTGGTTGACAAAATCTGGTTTTGAGGTTTTAAACTCTTTTTGGAATTTTGGACATCTAACTCACTTTGTTTTGATTTATGATTTCACAACATTTGAATGAACTGATTTCTAACTTTCTAATTTTTCAAAGAGACCCCCTACACCTTGCCCCATGCTACCAGTAGGAAGTATGGGCTCATCACCATGGACAAGGCATAGGCGAGTAAGGGCACTTCTCTCCTTTCCCAACCCTACATCACTAGTAAGAGACGTAGGCTCAACACCTAAAGGTTGGTAGGGAAAAGAAATGTGTAAAATAAAAATTTTCTTGTGGATTTGCATTTGAATTATTTATCTAGGAAAAATGTCTAGAATGTTCTTATTTCCAAAGAGATGTATATGGGATAGATGTGACACCATGAAGCTTCTAGAACAAACTATAGGCAAAGACACCTAATCTAGAAGAAACTATAAGTAAAACCAAGTATGCAAGCCTTGGTATGGTTACTGTCAAAGCTTTGTCTTATCTTATTTGAATTGATGAAATGATTCAGGAAATAATTGATGATACCATGAGGATTTGAAGAGATGTGATTTGAATTTTTTGCCAATGTTTTCAGAAGTTTTTAGGAATTTCTATAAGAATAAGTCCCTTGATCAAAAAATTTATGAAATGAACTGGAAGATGAAAATGCAATGCAGATGCAGTAATGTACATATGAGAAATGTAGGTGAAACTACATGTCATGATGTCTAAGGTGAAGAAAGTTGATGGAATATTGAATTCTTCACCCCTAAAAGTACACAACGGAGAACCATGATCCTCAAAATTTCATGTTCTCTTGACAAGGGCCTACCATTCTAGGTTTAAACTTACAACCCTTTCCCAAAAGTGTATATGTCCAATCATTAAAATCATTTTTCTGAAAGAGGCATTCATGAACCTCTTTGTCATGTTCTTGAGACATGGTGTGTGGGTGAGCATGACTATGTTGCTCGGCCTTGTTTCCTATGTAGAGTGTTGTGTTTACTTGTGACACTTACTGAATGATGAGGCCTTGCCCCATGGATATGGAAAGCTTAGTTTCAGATGCACATGGGTTGAAACTGGGGTTTAGAATAGAACAACCCTCAGATATGGTTTTGATGGGCATCATTTCAATCTCAAATTTCCCTTCTTCATTTGTTAATTCTATCATGTTTACACCTAGACCTAGGTCATTGGAGGGAAGAGATGCTAAACCAGAGAAGACTACCCATCCCCTATGGTTCAAACGGGAGGAAGATCAGATCGTCACTCTCTAAGAGTTTCATAATTTTTGATGTGGTTTTAGTGGACACTGTTTCCACAGATATTGATTTACCCTTATCTTTTTTTGCCACCTCAAATGTTTTTGGGTCAACGAATTCAGCCTTCGGCACACTCGAGGTGATTGGGACTAACTCTTTTGATGGAGGTGGTTTGTTCAATTGATTCATAGGAATTTCATACTTTGTATGGAATCCTTTCTTCTTCTTGAGGTTTTCTAAGTGTATATCGAAGGGCTTAGGATCCCCTTGAGTGATGAATACCTTCCCCAAATGGAGGAATCTAATCTCCTGGAATAGGGTAGAAGGGATAGCCTTCATTCGATGAATCCAGGGTCTCCCAAGGATCATGTTATAACTTGTTTCCCTGTCGATAATGTAAAAATCTGTCAATATGGATTTTTGGACCAAGCGTGACTAGAAGAACTATGGTTCCAATTGAGGTCGCTTTAAGACTATCATACCCCCGTAATGTGTTTCTTGTAGAGGAACAATTTGTCTCTCCATATCCCAACTTCTGCAAGAAAGAGAAGGGAAGTACATTTACAGTAGTCCTCATCATCAATCATGGCTCTCTTAATGAAATTTTTATAAACCCAGACTTGTAAAAATAAGGCTAGGATCACCTCTTTGGGCAATTTCAGAGTCATATGGCATCTTGTCTATATCAAAAAAAAACCCAGTATCCCTATCATTCTATCCAGGAGGATGTATGTCAAATTCAATATGATTTATTTGAGTCCTAGGAGGTGGCAGTAACATGGATTAGATGACCAAGACCTAGTGCATTGAGTAATGCAGAACGATGCACAGGTGAATTCTTCAGCAAATCTAGAAACGAAATGTGAGAAAAGGTCTTGTTCAAATATGATATTAAATCATAGGCTCCTACTAGTTTTGAGATTGTAGGAATGATCATCTTGTGGGAAGGAAAGAGTGGGTAGGGGTTGTGAAATGTACTCCTTCATCTGAGTTGTTGCATTAATTTTTGGCTCGACCTCTAGCTCGACTAACCCCAAGATTTTTGTATTATCATTTGAACCAAGGTTAGGAGAAACCCGAGAGTTGTCAGAAGTTGAGGCTTCATGGTCATTGTTTCCTATAGGAATACCCTTGTTTATATTTTGAGGATTCACTTGGGAATCCCTAGGATGTTTTAGGTTTCACATTTTGAGGTGTGACAGGTCCGGTATGACTAGGTTGCGGGTTTGTTTCAGGATTTTCTAGGAACATGTCTACAAAGAGTAGCCTTTGGTTTTTGGGAAGTCTTTGCAGAAATTTGTTGCAATCACGGAAAGTCCTATCGTCATGACCTCAAACCTTATGGAAACCATAGTATAGGTTAGGGTCATAATCTCTTGGCCTTTGATAAGAATCTTGTTGTTGTTGATTATAACCTTGGTTGTAGTTTTGAAATTGAGTTGTTATAACCATGATTCGTTGCCCCTTGGCTAGAGTTTTGATACTAGTTTGGGCCTTGGGTTTGATTTTTCTTTTGAGAGGGACGGTTTACATCAACTATGTTGACCAAGGAGATAGTGTTAGAGGGCTCTTTGATTTCTTGTGTTGTTGTTATTGTTATTGTTACTGTTGTTCGTAAAACTAGTGTTCTTAGCTTGATCAATAGCACTATTCATGGTAGCACCATGATTGTGATTCACACTCTTAGGTCCTTTGGTTGTTGGCACCATTGTTTTGATAATTTATATTATTTTGATTTTGGGATACCAATTTCATCATTGGGACCATAGATCTTATGCCTACTCTCTATAGCGGCTTGGTCAATTCGAAGCGCACCTTCCAATACTTCCTCGTAACTACAGAAAGGAAAATTTTGGAATTACTCCCTAGTCTCTTGATTGAACAAGTGAAGGAAAAGATCACAAAGTTTCATCTTGTCCATGTTGGGTGCACTTGCAGAGGAATAGAGAATGTGGCGCCATCTCTGGATGAAATGGGTGGAAGATTCATTTTTCTCCTATCTAATATGTAGGAACTCCCTAATCCCTGTACGCAATAACTTGTTCAGTTCAAATGCTTTGATGAACTCAAAAACAAATGTTTAAAGGAATGTATAGAAGCTTCCAGAATATGGTAATACCAGTATAATGTGATTCCTCGGAGATTATTTGGAAAGATCTTATTTTACTACAGCATCCCAAGGAAGGAATTCCCTAATAGCAGTAGTGTTGATATAAGCATTCGGGTCTCCATCTCCCTTAAATTTTGGAATATATGGTAATGGGTATGGAAGCATGACACCACGTATGGTGAAGTCAAGAGGCTCCTTTAAGTACTCAGCGTATGTACCCATTGTGTAAGATTCCACCATTGAAGATCCTTGATGAGGAGGTGGATGAAGAGGAGTTGGATAAGATGCATTATAAGCATTGACGAGAATGTATGGGGTCCCTTGATATGGCATGTAGGGAGCGGGAATGGCATATGAGTCCATCTGGGGAGTTTTTGAATACAAGTGCATTTAAGGTGGGATAGTACCATGATCTGGACTAGTGGAGCATAAAACTAGGGAACATCACATTTCCTATTGTGGTGGCATTTGAGAACACACTTCTGGCTAGCCCTTGCATAGGATAAGCTTGAGAAGGATGAGTACCCATCCCTAGTGTGTCTAACCCTATGAGAAGATCACCTGGATTTGAATGAACTGGATAACCTTATTGTACAAGATATTGCATTGGTTTCTCATTAGAAGGGATGTATCCTTTATTTTCAACTGGATACCCCATGTTCTACCCTACTACATGTGTTGGTTGTGAAGTCTGGGCACTTTCTAGTTCTCTAATACTCCCTACTAATGTAGAAATGAGATCATTGGGAGAGGTTTGAGTCCCTTTTTGGGGTACCTATGGTGTAGGGTTTGATTGAGAAGGCTCATGATACCCTGTCATGAATTGTTTAGTGTTATAATTCTTGTCTTCCTCAGAAGTAAGAATCTTAGGATAGGTATTTAAAATATCAGAGGTTGTAGCCTTCATTCTATCCAAATACTCATCTATCTGACAAGAGGATTATTTATTCGTGTTAATATATCATCTTCTATTGATTGCATGGCAATGTGAGGTCTTGACAAGAATCTATGGTACCAACATGTTCCATTTGTGATAACAATGTGGTTTGCATTGGGTTGACCATATTGCATGTTTAACGGTTGATCAACCTCCTCCATCCTTACATAGCTAATGGGGTTTGAAGTGTAACTAGGGGAGGTTTGGATGTTGCTTGTGTAGTTATTTCCCCATCTTGAAAGAGAAGGGGACTGTTGTGGCTGAACATTGGTGTAATATCTATCAGAGCCAAATGGCCCACCAAACTCTCTTCCAGAAATATTTTAGAAAGTATAAAATACCTACAAAAATATGGGAAGAAATGGAGAGGTGAGGTAATAGAAATGAAAGAAAATGAAACAACAAGGAATTAATCCTTCACGTCAGGCTCACCAATTTATACAGATGAAAATTGACATGTAACCTTCAACCACACTCGACCCCTCGAGGTCGTGTGCCAGAGCAGTCGATGTTGAATGTGTGTGGTTAATTATAGGAGGATCAATGAATAAGATCTGGTATTATGATCTCCTGCTAGTTGAGTTGGCAAAGGGGAGATTTAGAGGCTATGAATGGGTAGCGTAAATTCCCTATGGTTTGTTTTCCTAACTAGATCTCAATGTTGAACTAGTTTGAAGTGTCCAAATTAACTAAGATGAAACTAACAAATCTACGCTACTGCTGAAAGGGAAACTGATCTAAACAAATCACAAAAACTGAAATTTTACAATCACAAACAATAATTTGCTTCTATTCTAAATAATTAAAATATTTCTACACTAAAACTAAACAAGAAAAATAACCCGGTGTGGTTATTCACCTATAATGAGTGTATTGAAACTAAACTAACTTAAAACAAGAACTTTTCCAAATGATCTATGATATGTAGATAACCTCCTACATATATTCTCTCCTTCAGATCCACAGGGATGGGAAGAAGAGGATCCATCACCGGGAGTTACTATTAATAATTTAAACCCTCTTGGAAATTAACTAATTACTTGTAAATGAAAGGAAATTGATTTCTACTCTATTTGATATGATGTAATAATGATAAATTGCAGCAATGAAGGAAATGAAACAACAAATCCAACCTAGAATTCACAGAACAAAGGTAAATCTAGTTGTGTGATGACTTGTCCCCTCAGTTTATCCTTTCCTTTCTCTATGTGTGTCCATATGAGTACAAGGAATTGGGAATGCAAAGGAAATAGCAGGATAAGGCGCTTGAGCAATGGCAGCTTGAAGGCAGTCTAGTTGTAATGCAGGTGGAAGAGGGATAACACAAGTGAACAGAGCTTGGCTATGCAATTTCCAGTAGGATTATGGTAGCAATACTATGCAAGATACACAAAATTCTCAGGCCATTTGCTTGAATACAAGCAATGAATATATAGGAATTGGTTGGGATATGCCTTCATGCATAAGGCAACCTTGGAGTGCCAAATCATTGGGTGAAGAAGTAGTTCAAACTAATTAAATCTATTTAAAAATAAAAGAAGAAAGTAATACCATGCAATCAAGACTATTTTTAGGCAATTTGGTTCACAAACGCACCCTAGAAGTCAAGTTAAGTTAAATCACATGTGTTAAAACCATACATGAAGAGTTCTGGAAAGAAAAAGTGTGCAAGATTATCACCCTGCCCACCTGTAGGGTGGTGGTTTCAAAACTGCCACCCAGGCAGGGAAACGGTCCTGACACTAAATGCCAAAACATGCACAAAAATGAATGGGAAGCTGGAAAAATGCATGTGGAAATTTAAGTAAGGATGTCTAGGTTACAAATATACACTATGAATTGGTTTATGAACTCAAACACCTTCTAAAAGGGCATGAATCATCATTGGGGACTTTTGTAACCGTTATCTGACAATGTAGCACATGTAATTTTTGGTGCATACAGTTACCCCATAAACTGTAAAATCATACATATAAATCTCCACATAATTATGAGTGAGATCAACAAACATATTACTAACATGGCTCTTTGAAAAGTGGTAGAGCATTACATAAGCCAAATGTAAGACTATGTAAGAAAATGTCCCCCATGGATAAGTGAAGGTATTTTGTCTTGGTATTCTAATGCCATCATTATTTGATTATACCCACTAAAACAATCCAAGAATGAAAAATAGTTTTTTCAGAATAAATTATCAAAGACTTGGTCAATAAAAGGTAAAGGAAAATAGTCTCGATGTGTTACCTTATTCAAATCCCTATAATCCAGATAGAACATCCATCTACCATTCTTCTTAGGCACTATAAATAATGGAGATACCCACTAGAATTTAAAATTGGATAGATAAATCCTACTCGAAGAAGATTTTGAATCTCAGTTTTTACAATATCTCTTAAGGAAAGGTTTATCCTACTTCGTGGCTGCCTGATTAGTCTAGAATTAGTTGTATAAATGTGATGTGTAAAAAATATTGGATGAATACAATTCATGTCACTATATTACCAAGAGAAATTTTGAGGATGAGAGCATAAAGCTATAAATAGGGTATTCTCCTTTTGACTTGTCAACCAACTGTTAACTTCCAATATTTTTCCTGGGAAAATAGGTTGTTGTTTTTTGTTTGGGTAGAGAAAATTTACCACTGGGTATTCTCTCAGTAATGAATTTAGAAGAAATATGTGGATTTTAGTGATGTTGTAGAAGATATACTCAGAAAAGATCTATATTTCCATGATAAAAGACAAATTATTGGTTGCATGTTTTCATCTATTATATCTTCCTTTATCTCAAGTGGTTGTGACTACAAGTTCAGAAGGATCCCAATTTCTGTATATGTTCTTAGTGTTCTTGAATTATAACCATAACTAGTGAGGAAACAACATCCTTTGCTTCCTCTAAATCATCCTTTTACCATTGATTTTCCTCAATGGTGAAAGGTTTTTTGGCTAAATATATAGATAGTTTCTTTGAATCATGTCCATTTGTAATTATAATGTTTCCTATTCTACAATCAATAAGAGTTATAACAATGGTTAACCACAGGTGTCATAGGATCATGAGATATCCGATTTTATTATTATTTGTTTTAATAACCATAAAATCTACTGAATAATCCCATGATTCAATTGTGAGGGTCACATCCTCTATGATCCCTTTAGGTTTTGCAACAGATTGGTTAGCCATTTGTAACACTATTGGAGTTCATTATGGATCAAGAAGAGACAATGTGGACAAGGTATTAGCATTCATCACATTGATTGTAGCCCCTAATTCAATTAAAACATTTGGAATCTTCACATCTCCAATACAAACTGTAACAATTGGACTCCCAAGGTCACCATATTTTGGAGGGGTCATCTTCCCTTTTAATATGCTAGCCAATTTTCCATCAACGTGGATTATTCTAGGCTAATTTTTTCTTCTACCTGGATTTTTAACACAAAGTTATTTGATAGTTTTATTTAACTCTAGGATATCTCTAAGAGCTTGTAATAGAGGGATTCCAATACTTAGTTTTTTAATCCTTGAATCAACTCTAACTCAAATCTCTCTTGGGTTATAGTATTGTCTTTTTCCAAAATTCTAGATGGAAATGGCATATCCGTGTTTGGTTTAGATTTTTCTTCAAGAAAAGGTTTGGGTTGTGTATCTTCTGATTTTTTTTGTCTTTGGGGACTTTTTCTATAATTGGAGATGATTTTTTTGAGTTAATCTTCCTTAACTGTAACAATATGTTTCTATAATCCACATAATTCATATTGGAAATCTTGTTGGATTCAACAGTGTATGTTGGATTACCCTACCTTACATTCTTTGTATTTTCCATGGTTTGAGCTGGAATTTGTGGTCAGGCAGGTTTTTCAAATGGAGTAGAAATTATAGGCCCAATTAACAAATTTTGTTGTCCTTAGGGATCTTCTTGGATTATAATACTAATGAGCATATTTTTAGGGTTAATTCCACTATTGTTGAAATTATGGGTTGAATTTTTAGAATGGTGGAATGTTTGATTTTGGAGTCCATGGTTGACGATAATAATTTGGTCGTGCATTCCACTGTTGAGTCCATTCTTTGTGGAATTTTTTGAGTCCAAGGTTGGGGGGTATGACCATGGTTTGTTCCACTTGTTTGGAACCCATTATGTTTTTGGTACATACGACTGGTGTTGATTTGTAGGAAAATTCATTCCTTGCCTCTGATCTATGTAATTAACCTCAACTTCATTTTGTGTGTTTTTTTTTAAGTGATTCTTTAGCAAGGGAAATAATCCACATTGATCAGTGGCATTCTTTAGATCAAAGACAAGGAAAATGTCTATTTTATCTAAGGGACAACCCTTAAGCCCATATTTTTTCTTACATCTTGGACAATATATGAACAATGGCTTTGTATTCCTAACTTTTTCCTTATCCATAATTTTCTAAGATGAACTAAGAGACTCATTCTTAAGTTTTAATATCTTCTCTTAGTTTAGATATGTTTCCATTGACAATATTTCCTTTCTGTTTTCAAAATTTTGGGCAAGTTTGAGAATAGTTTCTACAGAGGTTAATGATATTAGTGAATTCCAACTTGTTCATGTCTCCTTTTCCCATTAGATTAAAGGCCTCATATGTGTGTTCATCCAATCCTTTAAGGAATAGAAGGGTGGAGGATAACTGATTTGGTGAGGAAGGTGTGTTGTGAGGTGTATTGTTAGGCATATGATCTCAGTGCTACGTCTCCAATTCAAATATCACCATGGTTACCAAAACCCTTTTGAAGGCAGTTTATAAAGTCTGAATTTTACCTACTCTACTCAAATTTTGAATTTTCTATACAAACTTTCCTATGGCTATGTCATATCCTTCTGGTCCGGCCTCTATCCCCCTTCATAACATCTCTGGTGATGCATCATCATGAGTCCCTCCTAGGTTATGGAAAGATGTGGTCATTGAGCTTCCAAAGGTGGCACAAGTTGTTAAACTACAATCCAAGTTTTAGGATGGGAGGCTTTCTCTGCAAATTCCCTCACAGATCATAGATGCTACTCTGGAATCAAGAGACCTAATGTTGATTGGAAAACTTATGGGCCCTAATCCCCCTCTGGAAGATATCAAAAAGTGGTGATGCATCAAGTGGTCCCCTTGTGGACCCCTAGAGATTGCAGTTGTGCCAAATTGTTTCATCCTCTTCACTTTTGGCCATAAAGAGGATTTTTCTCAAGTGCTACTTGGGGGTCCTTAGTTCTTTGGAAGTTGTGGCTTTTATCTTAGGAAATAGCCTCTGAATTTTCACCCTCGTACAGAAATAATGACACAAACACTAATTTTGATTCACCTGTCAAGCCTCCCTCTAGAGTTTTGGGATAGTGCAGTTATTAAAGGTATTTCTTTATCCTTGGTCTCGCTCATTGTTATCAATCAAGCTACCAAAGAGAAATCTAGGCTCATTCATGCAAGATTCTATGTTAATGTTGACGTGTAATCCATTTCCTAAATCCATTTACCTCCTCTCATATTTTGGTATTTAGACTCAACCTAATGAGTATGAATAGATTCCATAGGCCTACTCTATTTGTAAGAGCATCGGTCATAACGACCCTACTGGTATCCCTCGAAGTAAGCTCTAAAATAGAAGGACCCTGTGCTCACTCCAAATTTTAAGGGTAAATTTATCCCCAAAAATATTATAGAGATGGGCACCTCCAATCCCTTTTTTTCTCTTATGGAAGAAGGTGATATCCCTTCCTCAGAGGTTCTCCCTATCTAATCGACTATTGAATCTCTGGTTGACCCCCCTACTCCTTCCTCTTCCCCCTCGCTCAGTGTTCTCTCTGAACTCCCACCTAATATTTATCCCCTTTTTCTTCTACCCTAAGCCTCTAAGGAGGATATCTCTTCTAATCCTATTTCCCCTATTCTTAATCCATGTATGGAAGAAAAATATTCTTTGCACTCTCCTTCATCTTTGATGATTGAATAATGTAGCCCACCTAGAAATACCATAAGTAACAGTAAAAAAATGGACCTAGGAATAAAAAAAAAGAATGGAAGGCCTACCAAATAGGTCAAGTTTTAGTTGGAGACTACTCAAAATATTACACAAGGAACTCAAGGTACCCTCTCTATTGAGGGTGGAGGGAAATCCAAACCCAAAAAATGAAGATTCTCTCTTAGAACATTAGGGGGATAAATGCTCCTAGAAAAGAAGAGTGCTCAAAGATATCATATTAAAACATTCTCCAGAAATCATCATGTTGCAACAAACTCTACTCAAAGAGGATAATATCCTCCCTAGGATATGGCCCAATGTCTCCTTTACCTCTCACACTATGTCTGGTAACTCTGGAGGCCTTTGTACTTTTTGGAATCCTATGGTCCTTTTTAGGGAGTGTATCATTAACACTACTCATTTTTTAGGTATTTTATTTCAAAAAATTGGGTCTAGTTTGGGCTGGATTGTTGTAACTTTTTATGTCCTAAACGTGGAATCTCAAAGGGATAACATCTGGAAATACCTGTTGGACTTTAGAAATAGTTGTAAACATTTACCTTGGCTCATTACTAGGGATTTTAATACCCCTCTCTTTTCTTTGGAAAAACAGGGTGGCACTTCAACTAGCCGTAGTAGTATGGAATCTCTTGTCATCTTTATTAGAAGGGTGAGTTCTTTGATTTTGACCTTCATGGAGCATCTTTTATATGGTCAAATAGAAGATTAGGTTTCAATCACATTCAAATTTAGTTTGATATGGTTCTTGGTTCCCTGGATTAGCTCTCACACTTTAGTAACTTTTATTTGATGGACCTCCCCAAGGCTTCTTCCGATCATAGCCCCTTTCTTTCCGAGTGTAGTGAAATTTCAAATTTCTAAGAATCCCCCATTCATATTTAAACTGTCCTGGTTATAAAACCATAACCTAGATAATATCATTGAGGATTGGTGGAAGGTGGAAATATAGGTCTCATCTATCTATAGATTCATGAAGAAACTCAGTTTCATAAAAAAATAACTACAAATTTAGAAAATCAAGACCTTTGGGGACATAAGATAGAGGAAACATCAACTATCCTTGAAGATAGCTCAAGACTCGACCAATATTGAATTAGCTGATAGAACTCCTTATTTGCACTAACAAGAATCGTCACTTCTAAGTGAATTTCATAATATTCTTGTTGAAGAGGAAATCTATTAGCAAAAAAGATGCAGGGCTCTTTGGCTTTACCAAAAATATCATAAAACCAAGTTTTTTCACGCTACTACCAGCAAACATAAGAGGAGGGATAAGATGAAGGATATATTAACTATGAATGGGAAGCATTTGAATTCTAAGGATTTCATTTCCGCATAATTGATTAAATTCTATTCTAACCTTCTCAAGGAGGAAGGTCCCACTAATGAGGAGGATATTTCAGAAATGTTGCAACACATCCCAAAGTTGATTTTGGATGAAATTAATGAAAATCTAACTAATTCATTTTTAGTTGAATAAGTTCATAAAGCTTTTTTTGCTATGAAAGGTGATAAATCACCATGTACCAACAACTTTCCTCTAGATCTTATTTCAAAGGCTTTTCAAACATTATAAAAACTGACCTACTAGAAGAAATTTATGATTTTCAGGATAATGAATCACTTTTAAAAGAATGGAATAATATTTTCTTTATCCTTTGCTCCAAAATATTTATATTCCAAGTCTGTTTCTAATTTTTGACCTATCAGCCTTTACAATACTTCCTATAAAATCATTACTAAGATGTTGGCTACTAGGTTGAAACCTTTTATGGATAGTCTGATTTATGAGCAGTAGAATGGTTTCATTGGGAGTCATCTGATCCAAGGAGAAGTGATCTTTTTTCATGAATATATTCACACAACTCATCAATCTAAATTATTAGGGATGGTTATTAAGTTAGATATGCAGAAATATTTCAATCGAGTTGGTTGGTCCTTTCTTCTCAAAGTAATCAGTACATTCGGTTTCTATGATAAATGGTGTAATTGGATTCATAGTTGTATCTCATCCACACACTTCTCTATTTTAGTGAATGTTATTCCTACATGTTACTTTTCTAATAGCATGGGTATTAGAAAAGGGGACCCTCTCTCACCTTTTCTCTTCCTTCTTATGGATGATACTTAAATAGGTCCCTGGGGGCTGTTAAAAATGTTGCTACAATCTCAGGTTTAAAAATCACTTACATGGTTCTGACGGCTACTCATAGTCAATTTACATATGATACTCTCCTACTAGGTATAACATCAGTTATTGATGTTAGAAATTTGAAGAATATTCTTAACTATTATCAATCAACCTCGCAACAACTTATTAATTTTTCCAAAAGCAGTGTTGCCTTCATTTATACACCCCAGTAGGCAAAGAAATATTACGGTTATTTTTGGTTGCAGCATCACTGTTATCCCATCTTCCTACTTGGGACTCCCTCTCTTCAAAGGCAAACAACTAAAAAACCTTTGGACTCTGGTGATTGAAATATTTTGAAAGAAGCTTGTGGGTTGGATGGGTTCTCTTCTCAGCCAAGTAGGTAAGTTATAACTTGTTAAGATAAATCTTCAAAGTTTTCCAATATATTTTATGTCACTTCTTAAGATGTCTTGTGCGGTCACTTCCCATATAGAGAAAATTCAAAAGCACTTTATATGGTATATATCCAAAGAGCGTAAAAGAATTCACTTGGTTTCCTAGAATGTATCATGTAAACCTCTAGCTGTAGGGGGCTTCGGATAAAAAGCGTGTCAAAGATGAATGAAGCCATGTTGGAGAAGTTGGACATGACAATTACCACTAATGAATGCACCCCTTAGGTGCAACTGCTAGTTTCTAAATATCTACCTCGTATTAAAGACTTTCTATCTTCAGATATTTCGAGAGGCTCTGCCATCTAGAACTCTATTGCCAACAACCAACATTTGTTGAAGGCGGGTACTAAATGGCACTCGAGGAAATGGTGTGAGCATTGATTTTTGGAATGATTGGTGGATTAGTGACAAGCCTTTAGCTGAAGATACTTTCTAGGATCTTATCCACCGCTCTCTTTAACTTTATGTGGCAAGATGGTCAGTGGGTACATTGACAATAATGGTAATAAGCCTTATTGGCGCATCCCTTCCTAGTAAGGATGTAGCTTGATCCAGATGCAACGTATTGACAGACTTAAGATTTTGCTTTCCTCTCATTATATTCAATTTTACCTGTCTCAAGATGCACACATTTGGCCGAATTCCCCATCAGGTTGTTTCTCGATTAAAGTTGCTTATCTTTTGAGACCTCACTCTCCTTATGTCCCACCACTTAGACAAATATGGATCCCCCAATTTATTCCTAAAATTGGTTTCTTTTCTTGGCTCTCCTTTTGAGATGCTATTATTTCTAGGAAAAACCTTAAACAAAGGGGCTTCTCTCTCCCTAATATCCTCTGTCTTAGCGCTATGGATATATATGCTCATCTTTTTCTCTATTATCCCTTCTCCCATTCTCTTTAGTGTCTTGTTTTGGATTGATTAGGGATTTCATCGGTGTTTCCCTCTTCTCTATGTCTAAAACTTTTTCTCAGTGGAGGTCTCCATTTCAACACTTTATTGCATCCCTTTCCTAGAGCCCACTGCTTCCTCATGTTCTTTGGGGAATTTGGAAAGAAAGGAATAGGTGAATTTATTTAAGGAGAAAACTCATGATTTGTGGCAGGTTTTCATTGGAGTGGTCTCTGGATTGCAAGAAAACTTGAACTGATGTATCTGGATGAAGCATAAATCGAAAGTTATTTTAAGTCTTTTGGAACCTTGGCCAAAACAACTCCTCATCCCCTTGGAAACGTCTTCAATAGTTTTAGCACATGCTAAAACCTCTTGATCCTCCCTCATATGGGATGGTTGAAGCTTAACACTGATGGTATAGCTAAAGGTAACCTGGGTGCCTCAGGTGGAGGTGTTATTCTTAGGGATGAGTCTAGTGAACCCTTGGATACCTCTGCAGCTTGCTTTGGAACTAGTACAAATCACAAAGGTGAAGCTCTGGCTATTCTTAAAGGTATTGAGCTGGCCCTTAATATTGGCTATAGACATCTTATAGTTCAAACTGATTCTCTTAATCTTGTTAGAATTCTCAACTCAAATGAACCTAATTAGTGGACTATACGCAACATAATTGAAGTTATTCAAGTCCTACAATCTCGTTTTCAGAGGATTAAATTTCAGCACATCTATAGGGAGGGTAACAGGGTTGTAGACTACTTGGCTAATATAGTTGTCCTCTCTAATGGTCAAAAGAATTGGATAGGACATTTTCTGGAGGACCTCCTTACACTTATTACTAATGATTTTCTTCCAAAAATTTAGTTCCTTTTAGGTGTTGATTTGTATCTCCAACTTTTTAGTTGTGGCTTCACCTAGATACAATATGTCTAAGATGGTTTCCTCCTTTTTTAGTGGTGGCAGAGGAAATGATAAGAATGGTGTGGCATTTAATTCCATTTATATATTTTATGGATTGCGATTGTGTGATGGATGGGTTCATTCAAAGATGTTACACTTGCGCAAATTTTTTATTGTTAAGGACAAATATCAATTCAAATTTTTGACGACACGTGTGAGTGATTGGATTGAAGGGGCTTGCCATTTCTATTTAAACAATTTATACATTGTGCCTTTGGAAACTCCTGTCACTATATTTCTGTTCATAATGGGTGGCCCAATCAAAAGATTTGAACCTTCTTCATGTGAAGAGGTTAAAGTTGATCACGAGGTTTGGAATATCTTAAAGGTGGGTGGGATAATGCCTTTCATGGAAAGAATGTCTGGTCACTCTGTTAGAGTGACCAATAATGCGTTGGATACTTGGAAAAAAGGGAGAGTTAAGGTGGGTAAAACTAAATTTCTTATTTATCCAGATAAAATCACGAGTGCTATAAGGCTACTTATGATGGGAGAAGTTTACTTCAAATGCTCATTAAGAGCTAAGCTGGATGATTTCTTATGTCAAGGAAAAAAATTGAAGAAATACTAGTCAGGCTTCGAAAGATATTCACTCCCACAGCAGTTGAATAAGGTTACAGAGCAGTTGATGAGATATTCCACTCTAGAAGGGAGATACAAGTGGATCTATGGTCCTCAAATTTTTCTTACCCATCTTCGACATGATTGACAGGTAAATATTTCAGCCTTTCTTTTTTAGTCACTTGACTTGTGACTTAGACTCACTAAAGAAGAGGAATGCCCCTTTCTCCATCAGGGCCTTCTTTACATGCTCTTTAAATTGGTAGCTTCCCATAATGACCTTTCACGCTTCCCTCCTAAGCTCAAAAAGTAGCACCATATCACCCCAACACCCTCTCGACCTTCACCCTCTATTCCCTCTGCTTCGACCACTCCTCCCCACCACCTTGCTCGTCAACTTAATCTCCCCTCCCTCTTGAATTCAGATGTCTTGACCACTAGTCAGAGTGATATGATGGTTTCCCCCTACCTCTGCATGTGTCTCGCCATCATCCTCTCTACTGAATTTCATCACTTATGAGCCCTATGACCTTTCTCTCATTTCCACTTATTCACTCATTGTTCTAGTTTCCCCTTCTTTTTCCTTTACTGAAGCTTCTCTAGTTTCTCCTTCAGTCTCCTTGACTCTACCCAAATTTGCAACCTATACCTCATAGGTCCCTGATGTTATTCCACCATCTGACCCCATGGATATTAATATTGACCAAGAAATTTTTAATGTTCTATTGGGTCTCTCTTCGGCTTACTGTGACTCCCATCCTCTGAAAAAATTGGGTTCTCCCACCATCTCTGTTGCAGATACAAATATCATTACAGCTTTGGAGAAACATATGGAAAATATCCTCCTACTCAACAAAAGCCTAATGAAGTAGATATTATGCTCAACATTATTAGGAAACTTAATAGGGCCTTTTCATCCATCAAGGAATGGAATAACTACACGTACAAGACTTTGGAAAACATCAATGAAGACTGCCTTGAACTCATCAAGTTAGCAGATGTGCTAGTTGAGAAAAATGATACTATTGCAACTAAAGATGGTGCTAACACTCTCAAGAAAATTCCTACTATGTAATGGCCCTTGCTAGATGCGGGTCTTTTGAATTTTTATTATTGGTTATCTCCAGCCATATTCTCTTTATGATTTATTGTTATATCTTGCCTTGAGGGATTTTTGTACAAGGATGAGGGTCCTTTCAAAACCCCTACTTTTACCCTATTTTCAAAAAAATCATTTAAGGAATAGATTTTTCAGAAGAGTAACATTAAGACATGTACCACACCTCCTATGAAGGAAGAGGAATCAATCAATATAGTCCTCATCACTCTCATCCTCCTTTTGTTGTATCTTGAAGAGTTATTCCTTTCAGTCCCTAACCCTATAGTAATATTGGTATTTATCCAAAAATATTGTTTCCATATCTTCCCAAGTATGGATAGTGTTGGGGTTTAGGCCCGCAAACCACCTCGTGACTGTATATTTTAGATTTGAAGGAAATAAATTTAAATTATGAATGCTCGAGATATAGTCATACATCTAGCATAATACTTTGAAATCAAACAAAAATTGGTCAGGATCCTTTGAGACTAGTCACCTAAAGGTGCAAAAAATTGAGGGAGATATGTTCTTCATGTAGGATTAGTCATTATGGTCCACTTCTATGGGATAGGTGAATGTCCCTCCTAGGGGGGTGTTTCCATTATTTTCACCATTGGGATTTTTGACTCCATTAACCATCCTTCCTTGTTGGTCAAGTTTCTCCACATGTTGATTTTGAGGGGGGTTTTGGAAGTTTATTCTAACATATCTACCTCTACAATCTTTAGGTATAAACATATAATCCTACCATTCTTAATAAATATCTCCTAACTATAAGTGATTAACCGATTACTTGTGTCCCACATACTCCAAAGCACATACAAGAATCTTGTTGTCATGACAAGGTCTTTTATTTCAAAACAAATAGTATGGAAAAGAAAATTCTAAATGGAAACTTACCAAGCTATCGGGAAGTATGCAAGTTAGTACCTTGATATTTGCTATCAATGTAAATTTCCCCAGAAATGATGCCAAAAAGTGATGAGAGTCATTGATACTTGTAATTTAACTATTTTATGATTGTCAGTCTAGGGTGATGTTCAAGGTTGTTTGAAATAAAGAGGACTATAGAAACTATTCTAAGCATGTATTAACTACTAGATTTAACCAAATACTATTACTAAACTTTTCTATCTAAGAAATGAATGCTAAGATAAAACAAATATTACTAATTATATGAATTAAAATGATGAAAATGTTGGAATTATCATAACTAATCGAATGTTGAATAAACAGATAATTGAACAAATAAGCAATGCTTCCCTTCACGTTGGGGAGGAGTGGACCTTTCTCGTTCCCTCTAATCTGGTTTCAGGATTGAAAATTACACCAAAGGAATTTGACTCAGAATCATGCACTTTATTGAATGTAATATAATACTTCCTTTCATCAACAATCAACCACACTAATTCTACTACAAACAAATTTTATAATAAGCACAATTCTTTTCACTCTTAAAAGAGGACTGATTATTTGTAAGAGATAACTAATATTTAACTAACAAATTCATACAAGAATAAATACTTGTTGAGGAGTTACAAGTTTGAAAGAAAAATTGTATGTCACACTTGGATTATATTTGTCATGTTAACTCCGAGTGGAGTCCTTGATCAATTCTCAACTGAGACGATTTATCAATTTTAGAGGATTTCGAAGCTCATGCATTCAAATCCCTTGAATAATGGTGACTGTCAGTTTGTGTTTTCCATTTGTTCCACATTTTCAACCAAACTTGATGTTAAGTTATGCTTCTCATAAGCTACACAAGTCGCATGATGACTAGATAGTAATATGCATTCAGTGATCCTTACATCATACAAGTTATGTAATTACTAGATCAATTCATCTCCTTTATTTCTGAGTCCTTTTCTTCCTTCATACGATTCCTACGCTCCAAAGTGAGTCTTGCACCTTATTAACACAAGTCCTACATCTTACAGTGGGCTTGAAGTGAGTCATGCATTAAATCTTATATGATTCATGTGTTGAGGTATGTATGAGTCTTATGTTAGGCTTAAGGTATGTCATTTATTCACATTTGTTAGCACATATACAAATTTATTACAACTCATTAAAATAAGAATAAACAAGATCAAAATAAAAAAGTTTTATGCAAAAAACTTCCTTTCAAATATATTAAATTATTAATTACAAAATGCTAATATCACTTTGATTACAAAATGATGAAACAAAAATTAGGTTTACATAGGAATTAAGAAGTCTCGTCACCCCATACTTCACAAATAATAACATGTGTACAATAATAAGTCAATAAATCATCAAATATAATTGGATCACAACTTTAGGATTACAAACATAATCATGGAAGGCTTATTCTATTGATTCTTTTCACAAAACAACACAAACCCTCGCCTTCTCCTTACACACCAACAATCTTGTTTTTTCCCATCATGATCTTTCCCTTCATCTATTATATTCCATCCACCTGATTTGAGGTATATTAAGTTATTTGATTCCTAAAATTAAGTTACAAATGGTTGAGGATCACCATGACCCTCTCAATAAACAAAATTCAACTAAAACTACGAATCTAGGCATTTTCCAATGTTGCAATCCTCATAACCAATTTTGGAGTCTTGTTACCTGCCACCTAATTCCTCTAATTTGATCTTAAAGGTCCCACATAATGAATTTCTCTTTTACTTCAAGTTTTAAATACCTTAGAACTATTTACAACTCATATTTTAGACTTTCCCATTTTGGATGGAATAAGGTAATATAAGACTAATGGTCCTAAAAACTCCTAATGAAGCTTGTCGATTGCTTTTTATTAATCTTGTAGGACCTATCACACCTCTATAAAGAAAATATCATCATGATCATGTTCTATACATTGAGTAACATGCATCACTCGTCCCTTAGAAATGAGCTTGGTTGTTGAGCTCATCGAGCTAATAGTGGAACTCCCCTTAGATGAACTTTGTGGAGCTCGGTCTAGCTCATCAAGCGGACTGGGTGGAACTTTGAATTATTTGGGAACTTAGTCCCTCATGTAAGAGAATTAAGTCTTCTAGGGGGTTTATAAGGAATAAACCATATAATGCAATGTGAAAAATGATGGTAAGGTAGTGCCCCTAAAAAATATTAGACCCCACCGATTGTTGGGACCCCAGCAAACACATCATATGGGCCCCATATTAAACGTTGAAGAATAGAGGATAAAACTAAATTTTTGCATGGAAAAACTCTAGCACTTGTTACAACCACGTTCATCCACTTGTCATGCACTCAACATGCCACATCATCTCTGTGCAACTTATCCCATTATTTTTCCAGGTGGAGAGAAAATTCAATAGACTATATCTTTCACATATGAAATCCATTTCACTCCATTCAAAAGACACTTGAAATATCTCAACAATATATTTCGTATGAAATTAGTTTTAGAGATTGTGAAAAACATATGATTTGTGGCTATCCTATGGATCAAACGTCCCCACTAAGGAACTTTTTTACCACCAAAATTTTTCATTCTTAGAAAATCATTGAAGGTTTATTCCCTCATTTTTGGCTTTCTACTCTCTTATGTTAAACATAATCTCTTCTGGAAATGTTGGAATAATTTTCATTCATGGTAAAAAAAGTTGAAGGAGATAACAAATTATTTGGATTAATTAATTTCAAAGGTTGTTATAGCATTTAACTGACAAAGTAGAGTGTTTTTTGTCACTTTGGAGTTGTCATACGTTTGTTTCAAAGTCTATTTATATTGCTTTAGAGTAAGACTAGAATGCTTCAGATTCTATCTAAAGTTTGTTTTATTGATTTGAAGTCTAACAAGATTGCTTTGGAGTTTTTCCAAAGTTTTTTCTATTTTCTTCAAAGTTTGTTTGAAGTCTATGGTTTTTTTTGGTCTAGAACTGGAAGTTTGGTCCAACTCTTGTAATGCATTTCTAAGTTTGCTCGATCATTTTTTATGATCATGTTTGGACAACCTTACAAGGATTTAAAAATAAGTTTATGATATTTTTATTTTTGGATGACTTCCTCTGTTTTGGTACTAAATTGTTTCATATGTTCAATTGTCTAGCCGACCTGAGTATATTGGTTTACTCTTGTATCTTGACATTGATCTTCTTTCTGTAACTATTGTTGACCATCATCTTATTTGGATGTTAATGTTAAGAGTGTTGGCCATTGTGTGATTGTGTTGTCATTGATTTCAACTCCATTGATGGAAAATGTTATCATGGTGTGTTATGTGTCTCCATGAGGTGTTATTCAATGGTAAAACTTGAAGGTTGATTAGTAGTGATAAGATTTGGGGACTTTAGAGTTGTTTTAGACCATGGTTTGTTAGGCACAATCATGGTTTGAGTATTTACAAGTGAGTTGAAAGTTTTCATAAGGTCAATCATGGTTGGTATGATGTGTCATGGGTGTCTATGACTTTTCATGAGGTCAGTATGGTCAGGTCATGAGGTTATATGGTTATTCAGGTAATTCCAGGCCTATTCTTAGCCTTAGAGCATGCAAAATGGAATGGAAGTATGAGATATGGATCTGATGATTCTTGTTGGAGCATGGTATCAGCATGGTAGTAGTGTACCTGATGTGTATGGTTATTTTCAGCTCAATACTCAATGGTTTGGAGGTGTTTCAAGGTCTTTGGGAAGTAAACAATGACAAACATACATGTTAGCATAGGTAAGTCGCTATGGATGGAGATTTTAATATGCATTTGGGATATGAGGTGAGTTTGAGAAGTTATAGGATGTTGTCATGATGCTTCATGACAAGTTTCAAGTCAGTATGAAGAATTTTTTGTAAGATACATTAGTTTTGGTGAAACCGGACAAGTTGTAATGTGCTTTTCAAGAAAAAGTGTACCTTCTGATGCTCATTGTAAATTGTATGATTTACATGGTGACCTGAGATATTTGGAATATATTATTAGGTCATTTATGAAGGTTTTAAAAAAATAATGAGGTGGTTTTATCATCACATTTTTATGAACGATCGTTAAAAAGGTAAGTTGGTTTGAAACCCTTACTAAACCCTAGCTAGGAGCGGCTTGGGTAAGATTGAATATACAAGCCCAGTTTTGATTGGTTTTGCAAAAGTGATGATTTGATGATGTATAAGACTCTTCCATATTTCCAGAAAGGTAGATTAGACCATGTGTCACTAAGTGGGCCCCACCGGAAGTAAATTATTTATGAATAGTTTCAGTTTAAGAAGAAGTTTCCCAAAGATGATAAATACTAAATTAGAAGTTATGTTATCCCTAGAGTTGATATATATTTCCATTATAGTTTCTAATCATGTTTGAGGTGAAAAATTGAAAAGTGTACCCTATTTGTGAAGACTGGTTTTTGGGGCAGTTTGGAGCAGTTTGTGGTAAAAACATTACAAGAGCTACATGATGAATTAGGAGCTAATTAAATTTGTGTTGTGAATATAAAATTTGATGTTTTGATAAGGAATGAAAAAGTTATGATCTTTTCTGTAAGGGACAAGTTTGGAGGATGCTTTATCTAGCAAGGTGTAAAGTCACTTCATGAGGTAAGTGATGGTTTGAGTCATTCATGATTTGTGAAGGTTTATGAGTAATTAGGAATCATATATAAGGGTGTTCCATGCTTTTTTTAGTGTGGAAGTGTGTTTTGGTGTGATGGAGAAAGTTGGGCTTATACTCAGTTCTTGAGTCCAAGAAGACATGTGAAGTAGTTTACAAAGATCAGCTTGGTTGAAGGCCTTCCAATTGGAGTTGGAAGGAGTTACAATATGTTATGGAAATTTAATTCAGATATATTTCTACTGGTACAAGTTTAGTGTCATGATGGTTTGATTTGATGTGGTTTCCAGGTTAGTTTGTGAGAAAGAAGGTTTCTTGCTTTTCAGGACATAACTATTTTTAATGAAAGATTGAGTTGGTTAGTGCATGAAATGGATTGGATGATGATTTATATCACCTGAAAAGTTAAGAGGGGTGAATTTTTCATGCATTGAATCAAGTTAGAAGTGTTTCAGGAATGGTGTTAACTAGTTGCATTTGTAAAACTACTTTTTGGGAAGCTTTATTTGGTGAAGGAAAACATTGATGTGGTTTGAACATATGATTATTTCATGAGATATAAATTGATTATAAGTGTTCTATAGGTTTTGGTATTGGTATTTCCATTTAGTGGTCACATTACATATTTGATGTGTTCTTGGGTTATCTTGAGGCCAAAAGGTGAAGACAAGGGCTGGAAACAGGTGTTTTGTGAAGGCAATGAGCCACTAGGCCCATTAAATGAAATAACTTGAATGGTTCATGTAAATTTTAACAATGGATGATGTTTAAATGTCATATTACACATGTGTGGTGATTTTTTAGATCTTAAATAAAAATAGTTTTGGTGTTAGAATATTTTTCTCATTCTAATGATGGGATCTTGAGGATTGTTGGTGAATGATAAGTGGTTTTTTACTAAGCCGACCTACTTGGGTCACTTGTGACTATTTTTGATAAATTTTATGGGATTTTTTTATATAATGAGGTCAAAATAAATGAGGTAAACTGACCTCTCTTGAATTTAAATGAAGGATATCTTATAAAAACATAGTTTTGGGTGTTTTTGTGGGCTAATGGAGTGTGTGCAAAAAGTGTGACCTAGGTGAGAGAGTTTTGCAGGTGTGTGAGCATGGTTTGAGAGATGATAAAGTGTGTCACAGGTTGAAGAATGAAAATAATCATGTGTGCAAGTTTTTGATGAATTAAAAAGTGAAGAAAGATTAAGTTTGTGTAAGTTTGAAGACCTAAGGTTTGAGCAAGGGTTTAAAAGTGTTTAGAGCTAAATATTGTGATCACCATTAGCTGAGTTGTTACAGCATATCATCAATGATATTATCACAAAAATATTGTGTGATGTGTTATATCCATGCAAGTCTCTTGTTGTGAGTAAAATCAATAAGGGTTTAGGGGTTGGTGCTCCTTGTGGGGTTGGTTCCTCACTAAAGAAATATCTTGTGATGTGAAATATTCACTTGAGTATTTGTTGTGTGTAATATTAGAAAAAAAAAATCGGTGAGCTTTTATTCCCCTTGAGGGTTTCCCACTTATATCTTGTGTTATGGTGTTCTCTATCTTGTTCATGGTTATTTGAATATATGTTGTATGGTGATTTGCACACATTAATGAATGGATGAATGGTTTATGGTTTAATAAAAAATTATAAATTGTTTAAGTTTTTTTAAGGAATGATTTTCCCCCCCTCTCAGTACATTATGATTCTAAAATTTGGTATTAGAGTAGGTTCTTGTGAAGCAAGTTTAGCAACTTGAAGGATATCTTATGAAGCACAAGAAATGGGTAAGTCTTTAGATATTGAAATAGTATTAAGGAAGAGGAAATTCAATAGCTCATTAGGTGAATAATGCCTACCAATATCAGATCAAGGATATGGAGATAGAGCATGATCAAGCCATCAAGGGTTTGAAATCTCAAGTGGAAAGTATGTCTAAAACCCTAAAGGATAAAGAAGAAGCTTATTCCATGGATGAAGAAAAATTGAAATCCCTAGAATCAAATTTGGAGAGTGCATCTGGTAGGTTGAAGATGTATGAGATAATTGAGAAGATATCTGAAGCTCTTGATGGGATTTTAGAATTCCAAATGGTGGATAGTGAAAAAACGAGTCTAGGGTTTGAAGCAAAACATGTGGAGAGTGATGGTGATGTTGGTCCAAGTACTAAATCTGATATGAAGGTGACCAAGAAGGATGATTTGAGAAGGTCTAACCCAGTTAGACAACCTAATGCTATGAGGAATGGCTTTTCATTCCATGGATATTGCTTTATTTTTCATGATTTTGGTCGTAGAGCTAGATATTGCAAGAGGAGGTCTCCTAAGGATGATGTAGGTCTCTTCAAAGGTGAATTTTATTCATGTTGTGAGTTTGGGCATAAGGCCAAGGATTATGTATATATGGAGGAAAGACAAATGATATTGTGTGTCACAAGTTTCAGAAACTGGGAATATTGCAAGATATTGTCACCAAACATAGTCTTCATGGTATATTAGCAGGTTTCAAGCATCCAAAAGGAAAGAAAAAAATAATTCAAAAGGAAAATCGGTCCTAAGAATGATGATGAGGCAGTCAGGTCTGCTCCTATGGTTAAGAAGGATGTTGTTCAAGTTAAAGAGGTTCAGAAAACTGATTCTCAGTCTGAATTACACACCATGAATCCTAATCCATTAAAGTTTTTTAAACAGAATTCTAGTGCCATCATGATGGAAGACAAGTTTCTCAATCCCAAGTTAGGTCAAGGAAGTATGTTTGCATTGGTAGAAGAATATCGTATGTGCCTCACTACTTCAGTACATGAAAAATTGAAGGAGCTAGGATTTTTGGATACTTCAAGAGTTATAAGGTATGTGAAGTGACATATTCATGTGTTTTTGAGTATTTGTCATTTATAGGTGTCTGATATGTTAGGTATAAAAGTTTTTTCAGTCCTTGTGTTCCAAGATCGTGTCATGAGTGAGTCTATATTGTCATGGAAAGTCAAAATTATAAATCTAAGTTTGAAATATGATTGAGAAGTTATGTGGTAAGTTTGTATGTCTGAGTTTGATGCTCTGAGGAGTCTTAAGATTTATATTATACTCCATATTATCTAGGTATGTTCAAATGGTGTATTTCTTGCTTGGTTGAATCTCGATGTTAAAATGTATCAAGAAAAGGATGTTTAAAGTAATTCCTCGATTTTAATGTATTCAGTATGGATTGTCAAAGTGCTTAGAGAATGAGTCTTATATGTTGATGTATCTGTATCCTTGTCATAAAAAAATAGTTTATGCATCATAAATATTTGTCTCATGGTGTTAAGGGTTCTATTGTAAATTAATATTATAAAAGAGTATGAGTCTAAAGTATGTTTGTCTCAGTTAGCAGTTTGAATTTTCTTAGATTGGATCTGCGTTATTGTCAATATTGTATCGCAACATGTTCTTGTGGTATGAGGCATCTAGATAGTTAGTAGTCGAGATGAAAAGGTTAGGGTAAGAAGGTTGGGTCGGTGATGACCTATTAAGTATATTCTAATCCTTGTCATAGAGTATGTCACCGTCAAATGATGCCAGTTCTAGTGTTTAACAAATTCTTACAAGAAGAAAAGTGTGATTCTTAGTGTGAAGAAGTTACTCAAATCTTGAAGGAATTGTGGATGTTGAGAAATGAATCAAAATGACCCACACAAAGGTATGTTAAATGAATATTGGAAGATGATCTTGATTTATTATTGATGGTAGAGAATCTGTAGTAGTATATGAGGATGATATATGACATTGTGAGAAGTTTCAAGTGTTGTCAGAATATAAGGTGACTTGGAGGTATATATAGAAGTGTAAAATTTGATAAGATCTATCAAGATATTTATAAGGGCTCCCAAGATGGTTGTAGGGTTGATCCAAGAGATTCCTTATTCAAATCTCTAAAATCAACACAAATTCTGATTTCACCATTCTTCTTGCGTACTAGAGCCATATTTGCAACCCAGGTAGAGTATTTGATAGGAAAAATAATTTTTGCCTCAATGAGTTTTAATAATTCCTTTCTCATGAGGGGCTCTATCCTTGGATTGACCGGATGTTGTTTTTGTTTGACGGGCTTTATGCCAAGATCAAGGTCAATGGAGTGTTGAGCAACAATTGGATCAAAACCTTTGAGGTCTTCATACTCCCATGAGAATATATCACTTGTATTTTTGGCAGAGAGAAATGAAGGCATTTTTTCTTCATCGTGCATGAAAGATTTAGTGAGAAGCATTCCTTTAGCGTGCAATAGTGACTGTGGATCAGTATTCTTGCTCAAAGTACATATACTTTTCTAAACCCTTGAAATCATCATCAGGGCTAAACATTTTCTCTAAAATGACCAGCCCTTTACGAAAATTATTTATCTTCAATTGTATTACTTGGTCACCATAGTTTTCATGCAAGTCACCTTGCATTCTTGAAGAGAATTTCAGCTTCATTTCTGGATGAACAGGATGATCTGCATGTCACTTTGAAACACTTTCCAACTGGTGTTGTTGTCTGGAATGGATGGTTTAATCATCATCTTGATGTGTTGAGTGTTTCCTTTGACAAACTCATCGGTAGGAGAGAACAGTGAACCAATTGCGGCCATATGATCAGCTTCCTTGTTCATTTTTCATGGCACCACCTACAAATTTAGAGCATCAAAGATCCCAAGGAGATCCCAAAATATGTGCTTATAATATTTGAGAAGCTTATTCTTTTTTGCGCACTTCTTGGTGACTTGGCGGATAACCAATTTTATGTCCCAAAATATTTGCAATGCCTTAATCTTCTTCTGTTTCAGCAATAAGAAGACCATACACCAGCATGCCTCATACTTTTCCATATAGTTAGAACATGCAAACTACAATCTATGCATGAAGAAGAATTTCGCATCCTTAGGAGAAATGAGAATAACACCTGCTCTCACACCATTTATACTTTTAGATCCATAAATTATAACTTCCATAAACCAAGGTTCTCTTCACTTTGTCTTGAGTGTGTGTGGCAGAATCACAACGTCTTCTTCAAGGATGTAGTAAGTACCAATCGCAGTTTTAAAATCTTCCAGCTCTTTAACATATGGATCAAATTTGTGGTGGCTCTCTTCCCACTCATCAAGTACTAGATTAGGAATAAGAGGTGGAAGAGGCTGCTCTTCAGGAACCTAAAACTTGTTCTTCTTGGATTAAACAATTGGCCTAGAGAGTGGATGTGACATATGACTCTACATGATAGGAAAATATTGGCTCAGCTTGTATATTAAATCAGGTACCATACCTTTTCTTGAGTAACATATGGGTCCAATAAAAAGACAAGTAACCACCCACTTTAGCACTAAAATCTCTTGACAAACATAACAAAAAGAAAGGAGGTAGGTAAATTATTAACACATCCTGAGTTATTGTGAGGCTTGGATATGTATTCAGGGTTAATTACAAGATCCTTGATGATTCCTAGGGTAGTGACAATTGAACCATCAAGTTGTTGGACTCCTTTTATCAAGGGGTTATACTTAATACCTATTACATCAAATATTTTCTTAGGCATGACAGAAGTACTAGCACCTGATTCAATCATGTAGTTATGGATAAGATGTTTTCCTATGATTAGGTACATATAGAAGGGTTGGGTTTTAACAATCTCACTTACTTTATTCTCCTCTTCTTGGAAGATCTTGATAGAAGCGTGTGGCTTCAGGATAGCTGAGTTAGTGCGGAAGTTGAGCCAAAGCTTCATGCAACAAGTCTCATTGAGAAGGAATGGTGAACGCATCCCATGTTGTAACATTTATATTTTTTTTCTTCATTTGGTCCACAATGTTAAATGGAAGACCCACTGACTTGTGCATTTGAGTTGCAAAAACATCCTTTCTTGAGTATTCTATTCACAGAAATGAGAACCTTAGCTGTCACAAAGGCTTGACCTACCAAAGGAGGGGAACACGTCACTTTAGGAGGATATTTCCATGGAGCCTCATGTGTAAGGACTTGAGCACTTTTACAACTATATGCCTTAAAAAATTCCTTTTGTTTTTGAGGTTATTCTTATATTGTTGGAATTATGACTTACATGCCAGATTTGAGCATTCTATTCTTGTATCTTGTGTTGTCAGCAACCCAAATTGTGGTCTACTCACATCATCTGCAACTTGATTGATTATGCAAAAGTCCTTGACACCAAATAATATGAATTTGTCTTCAAGAGGAGCCTTCTGGTTTTCTTATATCTTGGTCTCACTTGTGCTTAAAATACTCATAAATTAGAGATATTATGGATTATGATAGGCCTGCACACACGCAACAGTTAGACAATGATATTGACTATGAGGTATATTTCAAGGAAATAACCATTCGTACTCCTACAACATGTTTTTTTAATAGGTAAAAGTTCTTGACTTGTGTTGGGCACTAGAAAGGGTTGTGTAAGAGGAATAACTTGCAAAGGCAATGTACGCATTAGCATGCCATCTATCATTTTGTTGGTTCTACCCATATCTCTTATTTCCATATTGATTCTGCCAAGTTTTATTTATTTGGATTTGTGCCTGATTAAAATTACCTCTATAGGGTTGCGCCTATTGTTTTTCTAATGACATGACCTTGTTGAACAAGTTTCTGATTAGGGCCTTTAATTTTTCATCTTCTTTCTACTGCATGGAAGAGTAGGAGGTTGAAGCAGTTATTTGTAGATTTTGCATCTTGTATTTTTTAGGGTCTTTAGAGTATTATTAGCTTAGCTAAATTTTATGTAGGTTATTTATCGATCGAAGCCAAATTATAACTTCATGATCTACTACAAACATCCATCTACATGGGACAAAATTCTTGCATATATCAACATAGCTATAATCGAGCTCTTCATAGCTCTACGAGACAACCCATTTTAAGTATGTCATGGATTTTAGCCATTGGATCCCATTTATATAGCATTTCCCTTTTATTCATAAGGAAAGATGAATGATCCATAACATGGATTCCAATTATATATTTTTGGAAATGCTTAAAATATCTTATTTTATAATTTTTGAGGAAAGGTCCTTAAAGCTTATTTTGAACATGTTTTAGCTACATTATACGTTTTTTAGAGCCTTTAGATCATTTTTGGGATTAGAATGCTTTTTTGGAAGGATATTTGTCAACGAGATCCAAAATCTAATATTTTTCTTAACTCCAAAAATACACACACATGAGATGAAAGAGTTGCATATGTCCAAAATAACAACAATCGAGCTCTTCATAGCTCTAGAGAACAACCCATTTCAAGTATGTCTTGGATTCCAGCCATTGGCTCCCATTAGTGTAGCATTTTATTATGATTCTTAAGAAAAAAACTTATCCAGGACAGGGCTTCTAAAGATCTATTATTGGAAAATTAAAAATTTTCTAATTTTTTGCAGCTTTTAGGGAAATTCTTGAAAGTCTATTTCCTGCAGCTTTTGTATTTTAAATTTTTGAGTATCTTCGAAGTGTTTTTGGGCTTAGAAAAGTTTTGGAAGGATATTTATCAAATGGATCTGCAGTCTAACTTTTTTCCTCACTTAAAACATCCATGTACATGGGATGAAAGTATTTCATATGTCCAACATAGCTATAACTAAGCTCTTCAGAGCTCTACAAGCCATAGCCCAGTTAAAGTATATCTTGTATTATAGCTGTTTTCTCCCATTGATGTAACATTTCCCTTTAATAAATTAAGGATACATGAATGATTTAGAACATGTACACAAAAATGTATTTATGAAAAGTATTAAATTTTCTATTTTTAGCAGTTTTTTAGGGAAAGTCCTAAAATTCTATTTCTGTCAGTTTTAGCAGCTTTTGTATTTTATATTTTTGTCTTCAAAGCATTTTTTTGTCTTATCAACATTTTTGGGTAGAATTTTTATCAACTGAAACCAAAATCTAACTTCATGATTCACTCCAAACATTGATGTACATGGGCTGAAAATATTTCATATGTCCAACATAGCTACAACCAAGCTCTTCATAGCTCTACTGGACATAACCCATTTTAGGTATGTCTTGGATTTCAGCCATTGGCTCCCATTGATGTAACATTTCCCTTTACTTCTTAATGAACAGAAAAATACTCCAAAATATGTTTTTAAATATCTATTTATGGAAACTCTTAATATTTCTATATATTTTTTGTTTTCAGGGGAAGTCCTAAAAGTCTATTTCTTTTCGTTTTTAGCAACTTTTGTATTTTGTATTTTTTAGGGTCTTCAGAGAACTTTTTGGGCTTAATTTTTTTTCAAAGGTTATTTAATGACCATAGGTATATTATAACTTCATTCTTAAAACCAAACATCCATGCACATGGGAAGAAATTATTGCATATGTCCAACATAGCTACAACCGAGTTCTCCATAGCTGTATGAGATAGTCCATTTTGGTTATGTCTTTGTTCTTCATAGCAGTTTACAGGGAAAGTCCCAAAAGTCTATTTCTAGCATGCTTCATAAGCTTTTATATTTTATATTTTTGAGGGTCTTCATAGTATTTTTGAGCTTAGAAAAATTTAGGGCAGATTAATTATTGATTAGAACTGCAATCTAACTTCGTTCTTTTAAACATGAACATACTTCGTTCTTTTAAACATGAACAACGTGGGATAAAGTTCTAGCATTTTTCCAACATAGGTACAACTGATCTCTTCATAGCTCTACAAGACAACTCATTTTAGGCATGTCAAGGATTCCAACCATTGAATCCCATATATGTAGCATTTTATTTTTCATCTTAAAGAAAGTTGAATTTTTGGAAAATCTTAAAATTTAATTTTTTGGAATTTTTTCAAGGAAAGCCCTGAAAGTCTATTTCTTGCAATTTTTTGTAGATTTTGCATCTTGTATTTTTTAGGGTCTTCAGAGTATTTTTAGCTTAGCTAAATTTTATGTAGGTTATTTATCGATCGCATCCAAATTATAACTTCATGATCTACTCGAAACATCCATCTACATGGGACGAAAGTCTTGCATATATCAACATAGCTATAATCGAGCTCTTCATAGCTCTACGAGACAACCCATTTTAAGTATGTCATGGATTTTAGCCATTGGATCCCATTTATATAGCATTACTTTTATGTTCATAAGGAAAGATGAATGATCCATAACATGGATTCCAATTATATATTTTTGGAAATGCTTAAAATATCTTATTTTATAATTTTTGAGGAAAGGTCCTTAAAGCTTATTTCGAACATGTTTTAGCTACATTATACGTTTTTTAGAGCCTTTAGAGCATTTTTGGGATTAGAATTTTTTTGGAAGGATATTTGTCAACGAGATCCAAAATCTAATATTTTTCTTAACTCCAAAAATACACACACATGAGATGAAAGAGTTGCATATGTCCAAAATAACAACAATCGAGCTCTTCATAGCTCTAGAGAACAACCCATTTCAAGTATGTCTTGGATTCCAGCCATTGGCTCCCATTAATGTAGCATTTTGTTTGCTTCTTAAGGAAAGAAAATGATCCACAACAGGGCTTCCAAAGATCTATTTTTGGAAAGTCTTAAATTTTTTATTTTTGCAGTTTTTAGGGAAATTCTTGAAAGTCTATTTCTAGCATTTTTTGTACTTATGTATTTTACATTTTTTTAGGGTCTTCGAGAGCATTTTTGGGCTTAGAAAAATTTTGGAAGGATATTTATTATCAAATGGATCTGCAGTCTTAACTTTTTTTTTCACTTAAAACATCCATGTACATGGGATGAAAGTCTTGCATATGTCCAACATAGCTACAACTGAGCTCTTCATAGCTCTACAAGACATAGCCCATTTCAAGTATGTCTTGGATTCCAGCCATTGGCTCCCATTGATGTAACATTTCCCTTTAATAAATTAAGGAAAGATGAATGATTTAGAACAAGGCTAAACAAAGATATATTTTTGGAAAGTCTTAAAAATTCTATTTTTAGCAATTTTTTTAGGGAAAGTCCTAAAAGTCTATTTCTGGCAGTTTTTAGCAGCTTTTGTATTTTGCATTTTTAGGGTCTTCAGAGCATTTTTGGGCTTAGAAAATTTTTGGGTAGGATATTTATCAACTGAGAGCACAATCTAACTTCATGATTCACTCCAAACATCCACGTACATGGGATGAAAGTCTTTCATATGTCCAACATAGCTACAACCAAGCTCTTCATAGCTCTACTGGACATAGCCCATTTTAGGTATGTCTTGGATTCCAGCCATTGGCTCCCATTGATGTAGCATTTCCCTTTACTTCTTAAGAAAGAAAAATGATCCAAGAATAAGGATTCCAAATATCTATTTTTGGAAAGTCTTAAAATTTCTATTTTTGGTAGTTTTCAGGGAAAGTCCTAAAAGTCTATTTCTTTCAGTTTTTAGCAGCTTTTGTATTTTGTATTTTTAGGGTCTTAGAACTTTTTGGGCTTAAATTTTTTGGAAGGTTATTTATGACCAGAGAGCCACATTATAACTTCATTGCTTCACTCCAAACATCCATGTACATGGGATGAAATTATTGCATATGTCCAACATAGCTACAACTGAGCTCTTCATAGCTCTATATGGATAGTCCATTTTGGTATGTCTTGGATTCCATCCATTGACTCCCATTGATGTACCATTTCCCTTTTCTTCTTAAGGAAAGAAGAATGATCCATAACAAAGGAAGTTTAAAAACATATTTTTGGAAATTCTTAAAATCTTTTTAGAAAGTTTTCATAGGAAAGTCCTGAAAGTCTTCTTTTTCTAAATTTTTTTAGTCTAGCTTTTGTGAGTTTTTAGCATTTTTAGGGTCATTTTTTAGGGGAGCATTTTTGGGCTTTATCAAAATTTTGGAAAGGATATTTATCAATGGGAGCCACAGTTTAACTTCATTCTTTCACTTCAAACATCCATGTACATGGGATGAAAGTCTTGCACATGTCCAACATAGCTACAAACGAGCTCTTCATAGCTCTAATAGACATAACCCATTTCAGGTATGTCTTAGATTCCAGCCATTGGCTCCATTGAAATAACATTTCCCTTTGCTTCTTAAGGAAAGATGAATGATCCAGAATAGGGCTTCCAAAGATCTTTTTGAAAGTCTTAAAATTTCTTTCAAGTAGTTTTTCAGGGAAAGTCCTGAAAGTCTATTTCTTGTAGTTTTTAGCATCTTTTGTATTTTTCATTTTTAGGGTCTTTAGAGCATTTTTGGGCTTATCAAATTTTTTTTAGGCAAGATATTTATTGATCCAGCATATTTAACTAACTTCATACTTCACTCCAAACATCCACGTACATGGGATGAAAGTCTTGCATATGTCCAACATAGCTACAACTGAGCTCTTCATAGCTCTACAGACAACCCATTTCAGGTATGTCTTGGATTCCAAGCCATTGGCTCCCATTGATGTAGCATTTCCCTTTGCTTCTTAAGGAAAGAAAAATGATCAAGAACAAGGCTTCCAAAGATTTATTTTGGAAAGTCTTAAAATTTCTATTTTTGGTAGTTTTTAGGAAAGTCTTGAAAGTCTATTTTTGAGAGTTTTTAGCATCTTTTGTATTTTGCATTTTTAGGGTCTTCAGAGAATTTTTTGGGCTTAGAAAAATTTTGGGAAGGATATTTAAACCATAGCCATAATCTAACTTAATGCTTCACTCTAAACATCCATGTACATGGGATGAAAGTCTTGCATATGTCCAACATAGCTACAACCGACCTCTTCATAGCTCTATGAGACATAGCCCATTTCAGGTATGTCTTGGATTTCAGCCATTGGATCCCATTGATGTAGCATTTCCCTTTACTTCTTAAGGAAAGATGAATGATCTAGAACAAATGGCTTCCAAAGATTTATTTTTTGAAAGTCTTAAAATTTCTATTTTTGATAGTTTTCAGGGAAAGTCCTGAAAGTCTATTTCCAACAGTTTTTAGTAGCTTTTGTATTTTACATTTTTTAGGGTCTTTGAGAATTTTTGGGCTTAGATAAATTTTGGGTAGGTTATTTATTGATCAAACCCACAATATAACTTTATGCTTCACTCCAAACATCCACGTACATGGGATGAAAGTCTTGCATATGTCCAACATAGGGCTACAATCTATTTTTGGAGCTCTTCATAGCTCTACATTTTTGAGGACATTTAGCCCATTTCAGGTATGTCTTGGATATTCTAGAGCTACCATTGGCTCACCATTGATGTAGCATTTCCCTTTGTACATTCTTAAGGAGAAAGAGAATGATCTAGAACATTGGATTTCAAAGATCTATTTTTGGAAAGTCTTAAAATTTCTATTTTTGTTAGTTTTCAGGGAAAGTCCTGAAAGTCTATTTCTGGTAGTTTTTAGCATAGCTTTTGTATATTTTGCATTTTTTAGGGTCTTCAGAGCATTTTTGGGCTTAGAAAAATTTTGGTAAGAATATTTATCAAACGGAGTTGTAGTCTAACTTCGTTCTTCACTCAAAACATCCATGTACATGGGATGAAATTCTTGCATATGTGCCCAACATAGCTACAACCGAGCTCTTCATAGCTCTATGGGACATCCCATTTCAATGTATGTCTTGGATTCTATCCATTGACTCCCATTGATGTAGCATTTCCATTTAATTCTTATAGAAAGAAAAAATGATTAAAACATGGCTTCTAAAGATCTATTTTTGAAAAGTCTTAAAATTTCTATTTTTGGCAGTTTTCAGGGAAAGTCCTGAAAGTCTATTTCTGACAGTTTTTAGCAACTTTTGTATTTTACATTTTTTAGGGTCTTCAGAGCATTTTTGGGCTTAGAAAATTTTGGGCAGGATATTTATCGACTGGATCCATAATCTAACTTCATGCTTCACTCCAAACATCCATGTACATGGGATGAAAGTCTTGCATATGTCCAACATAGCTACAATCGAGATCTTCATAGCTCTACGAGACATAGCCCATTTCAGGTATGTCTTGGATTCTATCCATTGATCCCATTGATGTAGCATTTCCATTTTCTTCTTAAGGAAAGATGAATGATCCAAACAGGGATTCCAAAGATCTATTTTTTGGAAATTCTTAAAATTTATGTTTTTTGGCAGTTTTCAGGGAAAGTCCTGAAAGTCTATTTCTGGTAGTTTTTAGCAACTTTTGTATTTTACATTTTTGAGGGTCTTCAGAGCATTTTTAGGCTTAGCAAAATTTTGGAAAGGATATTTATCAACCGGAGCTGCAGTATAACTTTCATGCTTCACTCCAAACATCCACGTACATGGGATGAAAGTCTTGCATATGTCCAACATAGAGCTACAACTGAGCTCTTCATAGCTCTATGGGATAACCCATTTCAGGTATGTCTTGGATTCCAGCCATTGGCTCCCATTGATGTAGCATTTCCCTTTTATTCTTAAGGAAAGATGAAATCCAAGAAAAGGGTTTCAAAATATATTTTTTGGCTTATTAAATTTCTATTTTCGGTACAGTTTTCATGGAAAGTCCTGAAAGTCTATTTCTTGTAGTTTTTAGCAACTTTTGTATTTTGCATTTTTAGTGGTCTTCGGAGCATTTTTGGGCTTAGAAAAATTTTGGGTAGGATATTTATCAACCATAGAAACATTCTAACTTCATGCTTCACTCCAAACATCCATGTACATGGGATGAAAGTCTTGCATATGTCAACATAGCTACAACCGAGCTCTTCATAGCTCTATGGAAGACATAACCCATTTTAGGTATGTCTTGGATTCTAGCCATTGGCTCCCATTGATGTAGCATTTTCCTTTACTTCTTAAGGAAAGATGAATGATCTAGAATAGGGATTCCAAATATCTATTTTTGGAAAGTCTTAAAATTTCTATTTTTGGCAGTTTTTAGGGAAAGTCTTGAAAGTCTATTTCTGGCAGTTTTTAGCAACTTTTGTATTTTGCATTTTTGAGGGTCTTCAGAGCATTTTTGGGCTTAGCAAAATTTTTTTGGGCATGGTATTTTTTTCAACCAAATCCACAGTATAAATTCATGCATTCACTCCAAACATCCACGTACATGGGATGAAAGTCTTACATATGTCCAACATAGCTATAACTGAGCTCTTCATAGCTCTACGGAGACAACCCATTTCAGGTATGTATTGGATTCTATCCATTGGCTCCCATTGATGTAGTATTTCCCTTTGCTTCTTAAGGAAAGAAAAATGATCCAAAGGGATTCCAAAGATATATTTTTTGAAGTCTTAAAATTTCTATTTTTGGTCAGTTTTCAGGGAAAGTCTTGAAAGTCTATTTCTGGCATATTTTAGTAGCTTTTGTATTTTGCATTTTTTAGGGTCTTTGGAGCATTTTTGGGCTTAAAAAATTTTGGGTAGGATATTTATCAAAAAAACCAGAGGAACAGTCTAACTTTTTGCTTCACTCCAAACATCCACATACATGGGATGAAAGTCTTGCATATGTCCAACATAGCTACAACTGAGCTCTTCATAGCTCTACGGGACATACCCATTTTAAGTATGTCTTGGATTCTAGCCATTGGCTCCCATTGATGTAGCATTTACCTTTTCTTCTTAAGGAAAGATGAATGATCCAGAATAGGACTTTCAAATATATATTTTGGAAATTCTTAAAATTTCTATTTTTGGCAGTTTTCAGGGAAAGTCTGAAAGTCTATTTTTGGCAATTTTTAACAGCTTTTGTATTTTACAATTTTATGTCTTCAAAGTATTTTTGGGAATTAACAATATTTTGGGCATGATATTTATCAACTAGATAGCAATATAACTTTGTTCTTCACTCCAAAATCCATGTACATGGGATGAAATTCTTGCATATGTCCAACATAGCTAAAACTGAGCTCTTCATAGCTCTACGAGGACATAACCCATTTAAGGTATGTCTTTGATTCAGCAATTGATCTCCCATTGATGTAGCATTTTCCTTTTCTTCTTAAGGAAAGATGAATGATCCAAAATAGGGCTTCCAAAGATTTTTTTTGGAAAGTCTTAAAATATTCTATTTTTGGCAGTTTTCAAGGAAAATCCTGAAAGTCTATTTCTTGCAAGTTTTTAGAAGCTTTTGTATTTTGCATTTTTGAGGGTCTTCAGAGCATTTTTGGGCTTAGAAATTTTTTAGGAAGGATATTTATCGATCAGAACCACTAGTCTAATTTTATGCTTCACTCCAAACATCCATGTACATGGGATGAAAGTCTTGCATATACCTCCAATATAGCTACAACCGAACTCTTCATAGCTCTATGTGACATAGCCCATTTCAGGTATGTCTTTGATTCTATCCATTAGCTCTCATTGATGTAACATTTCCCTTTGCTTCTTCCGGTTGAGCATCATCATCCAAGATCTATTCCTTCAAATCCACCACAACCATGTACAACACAGGGCAATGTACACTTCATTGATGTCAACCATGTAAGATGCGTTTGTAAAGGAATAGGGCAATGTATGCTTCACTGATGTCAATTTTTATATTGCAAACTAAACGTTGATTTCTAGATCTATATTTTATACACAAAATGTATAAGTATCTGGAAAAATTGAAAGTGAATTATGAAGTTGACACAATCAACATTTTTTCTCCACGTGTCTTGTATGAGAGGTGTTTTTTCATGTAAAACGAGCACATTTGCGGTGGAAGTAGTTGATACCGTGAGAACAAGTAAAATGTTTATCCAAAAACATTCTAATGAAATAGAATTTGAACACCTTTTGGATGAGTTGCGGCATTCACTAAAATCATCAGCTAAACATATTTTCTGCAGTTAATGAATGCTTCAATATTGGTGTATATTCCTCACTGCTATGCGTGCAAACATCAAAGATGCCCACCCAGATCTTGAAACATTAAAACATGCTTATCTAACAAACCCGCTCACGATTTTAGAGGATGGAACCTTCAGAACTGGCGCAAACTCTAGATAGATCCAATCACAGATTTTTCACTCTAATAACATTCACATACAGGTAGTAAAAACCTTCTCTGATACCAAATATAGAGTTTTCATTATATTTTTCAACATAAATATACAATTATATAGGGATGCAACTCTTATAATTAAAGAGGTTTCCCCCACAAAATAATCTCATAACCTATCTACGTAATATTTTTATAACCACGATAATATTACAAAAACCCAAATGACAATATAACTATTAAGTGCAATTTACTCTATGATAAATACCCATGTAAATACTAAATTCTTGACAAACGTCTCATATATAATTTGAGTATAGTTTTTTTTTCATATTGTGAATTATTTTTCCTAAAATAATTAAAAATGAACACACATTTTAAGAAAGTGTGTCTCATACAAACTTGTAATGGTTCATTGGTGATCCCACACCATATTTTGTTTCATTATTTTGTCTAGACACATTTTTTTTGTTAAAACATAAACTCTATTATATACTATATACAAATGTGGCATACACGTTTGTCTTCCAAATTTCATGATTTAAACATGTACATACCTTTGGATCGTAATCCTAATGTTAAAAGTTTCCATCAGAACCCCCTTAAACTATCATCATTCAATTCCCAAGATCTCAACATGTAATTACCCCCGTAAGGCGTTCTTGTAGTGGAGTGCGACCGGTTTATTCTGACAAATGTCAGAAATCATACGGACGAGATTCGCAAGGAGATTTTCGTTGAAATCCAACGGTTATAATGATTTCATCTCATAAACAAACAACAAATTTCCCTGGATGAGAATATCTGTTATTCTCATCTCTTTAAGATCCTGAAATGTGTCGGGCAGAATGCCAAATGGGGTATCTAAGCCTATTGTAAGGGATAATTTTGTTAATGTTTTCACAGTCGAAAACTCTTCAACCACTGGATCATTTGGGTTATCCATTTCTTATAAAAACGGACAAGAATTTAGTTCAAATTTACACAACATGAAACAATCCTTTACTTTGATTTCAACCAATTTGGGACAGTCTGTTGTAAACGATTCTACCGAAATAGTTCCCAAATTCAAGTAACTGAGATTGGGGGCACGAAATTTCAAATTAAACAAATTTACACAACGTTTGATAACCAATTTCTCTAGCAGCGGGCATTGTGCTACTAGCTGCTACAGTTTTTGATCGGTCAAATTGCCAACCTCGCAAAAAAGACATGATTTTAAAAACAGGAAACCCCCAAAATCATTCGGTGTCTCTCTGAACCAAAAACCTTGGACTTCCAAATCCCTGAGAATCTCACAAGCAAATAGAGAAGGCGGAAAAATATTTTCAAACTTACAATGAAGAGAAATTCTTTTTAAGACCTCCATTATAATTCTACTACCTAAGCTCCAACCTACGACCCGATGCCTACCTAGAATTGTAGGAACATCATTTTATAAGATAAAGTTTTTCTCTTTGGTTCTTCTGTGACTTGCATTGCCGTGTACTTTCATTACCCTGATATTTTTTAGGTGACCTGTAGCCACCAAGTACTTATCAATCGGAACTTCTGAGTCAGGTTTTAAAAAGGAGAGAGAAAGACATGAGATGCCCTGGGTGATGCGATGACGTGTTATCTGGATGTGCATAGTGGAAAAATTGCTCCCCATCCTATTGGAGACAACCAAAAGTTTAGTACGGGATTAGTTAATTATTTGGTGGTAGTATTGCTTTGGTGTTATAAGGAGGATATTTGACGGATTACTAAACATTTCAAGACAAATTTTTACTTTTTCTCCGATGTTTTTAACATTAATATATCAAAGTTAATTATTTTTGAATTAAAAATTGTGGAGAGTTATAAAATTAATTATCATTATTTATACATAAGTTGTCACATTCTAAAACTAAGCATTTATTATTTTTAGGATATTTAGAGAACTGGTTACATCAAAGCATGCACAGTCAGATTATTAGCTGATGAAGGCTAGCAAGCACTGACATTAAATTTGTCACACACCTTTCTATAGAGAATCCGAGAAAAAGTATAATGCTTTTTCTTCACTGTCGGGGTGGAGGAATGGCATCGGGAGTCGGTCTTTATGATCTTATGTAGTACATAACATAAGAGCTAACTATAATAGGCCTCGACTTAAATGCTTCGATGGGATATTTTATCCTACACAAGGGGGTTTCCTAAGAAATAGGGAATAAGCAAAAATGGTAGAATTATGATTCACCAACCTCATATGTTTGCTTATGATATTAATGAGGAGGACAACCATGATTTCAAAGATTTCAAGTTTTAAGATCTTGTCTTCGAGGCATTTTATTTGTGCTATTTGCGACAATATATTACAAGTATATATGTAGAAACATCAAAAACAAATTATGACATGATCCATTATCTAATGGAAAGAGATATGTTTGTGGATCCACGTACAATAGTAACTTTGGGCCTTATCAAAAAAATTGGCCCAAAAGGCCTTTGACGTCGACTTAAAGATGAAGATAATGAATATTATGATGAATATCTTGTAGATTATGAAGATTATGAAGATTATGACAATTGTGAAGATGATTAAGATGGTAGATGGTAAAGATGGTGAATATAGTGAAGATGGTGAAGATGATGAACTGTTTGATGATAATCCATCACTTACAAAAGGTTCGTCTATTGGACTCACATTCCACAAATTGTTCTTTATCGTTCAATATCGTATCATCTAATATCCTTTTTTTTGCCTCCTCTTATGTGGAATTTGACTCAAACTCACATAGATCATGTTTACTCAAGAAACCCATTCTTCAACAGAGCATTATTCACTTGATGCTTTATTTTGTGTTCCACTTATGACTCCACCTAAGTTACCTTTCTCCTTATTCTTTTTTTGAATCAAACATACTCATAAAGAGTAGGCAAAGGTAGGGAAATCCATCAAACTATAATCCTTCCTTTTCTCCTATTCATTATCCCACATTATTTGTTTATTTCATAGTTTTGAAATATTAGGGAAATCCATTAAACGCAAACTGCACTCAAGCCAATAAATCGAGCAAAATAAATACGATACAATGGAATACAATGATCTTCTCCTCCCTTGACCCCCTTCTTTATTGTCCCTCATCCTCTACCTCTTTTTCAATTTCTCAAGTTTTATTTCTTCACTCCACCCCCTTCGGCGTTTCCATTGTACATTTCACGTACGATTGCTAGTTGTAATACCTCTTTTATCACTCCTGTAATTTAAATTCACTAATAATTACGATCCTCAAAAGTACAATATTCTTAATTGATATTAGGAGAGGAGATCATTTAGTTCGAGTTGATTAATTTTGATTTATTTAATGTGTGTGGGGATGTCTCACTTATTGGATCATTTATGTGTGAACCCTAGCTATATTAGCCAATATATATTTAATAATAGTTCATTCTAGGAATAAGCAACCCTAGTTTATTTATTTTTTTATAAATTGATTTAATGGCCTTATGCTTATTGTTTCTATGGAAATATGACTAATGAAGAATTTTCTAGACAATAAGATTTATTTTATTTTATTTAAATTGGAGGAATTAAATATAAATGTATTGGTGTTGAAATGAGAGCCTCCCAAGCCTTTCCACGATATATATATACCTCAAGGGAATAATTACAAGATATTTTCTATTTTTAACTAAGTCAAAACAAAGACAATTGAAGGTATGTCCGACTACATCGACTATATATATCATGGTTGATGGTGCTATATATATATATATTCATTCAAGACTATATATATATATATATATGTGATGCCCCTTGACAGGTTACGAAGTGTTGTTTGACAAGTTGCAAAGAGTATCTTTACACATGGTGGTTGTGGTTGTGGGTTACTTTGAATTAGATAAGTGACAAGCATATGCAAAGTGGAAAGAAAGAAGTTATATGCAAAGTTGACGATGTGGAGGAAGGACCTCAAATGACGTAAATTCTGTTCGTGAATTAAATGAGTGGAGATTATACATTGTCCAAGTTAAAAGAGAGAGGCTGCTTCAATTGGTAAAAGTGCAAGTTAAAAATAAAATAGAATAATACTCTTCTCATTTAATGACAATGGCCCAATAAAAAGAGGACGTGAAATTTTATATGAAAAAATTCAGATAATAATTAGAAATCCCTACCAAAAACATAACAACTTAGAAATTTAACTCGTCGTTCAATTTATGTCCATTTTATAAACTAACTTAATATCATATGCATAAAAAATCATGAATAAATTAAATACATATGTTTATTAATTCTCAAATATTTTAGAATACACAATTTAATATCAATAATGCTAAAGGGTAGATGTACATATTTTTGATATGGATTGAAGCATGCCTCACTTATCTATTGTGTCCTTGTTAAGGCTATTTATGATTGTGACATTTGGAAGACAAGTATTCCATGATTTATTTCAATGTCGTGGCTAGGAACCATATGGGGTTCTACTTTGTGCCCCTAGTTAGAACACACTATGTGTACCCCTACTTATCTATAACCCCAACATCTACTTTGTACATATTTTTGATTTGGATTGAAACATACCCCACTCATATATTGTGTCAAAGTTAGGGCTCTTTAGGCTATGACCGCTATATTTGGAGGAGAAGTATTTAATAATTTCCTTCAGTTCCATTTCTAAGAACTTATTAATAACTGTTATCTATTTTGTACATATTTTTTATTTGGGTTGACATAGACCCTCCTTACCTAATGTGTCTAGGTTAGGGATCCTTAGGTTATGAGTGCTATATTTGAAGAAGTATTCAATAATTTCTGTAAGTTTCATGTCTAGGAACCATTTGGAGTTGTACTTTGTACACCCGGTTAGGATGCACTATGTGAGCCCCTTTCCGATGCCTACCACCTGACTTATATTTTTCCACACACAATATATCTCAAGTCAAGAATAATTATATCATGTGAATCTTGTGTCCTTTTAAAAAAATCAAGACTCAATATTTATAAGAATCTTTACTTCGGGTAGTTGGCAACCAACACACCCATTCATTATAAATAACCAACATACCTTTTAATATGTTCTTTTTTATTTATACTCCCTTTTAAGCAAGGGTGAACAATTCATTCACAACAACCAAAAGCTTCTATTTATTATTTGTCTTCACCTAATTATTAAACGGAAACTTTGTCATATAAAATTTCTCCCCATGTTGAATCAATTGTTGCCTTTAGTAACGTAGGGCTCATTTGAAACATAATTATAAACAAATACTAATTAGTCAAAATAAAGATAAATATTGTTCACGAATATAATTTTTTCCCACGCAACATTATCTACATCACAAAAGGTTCAATTAATTTTTACTTCTTTAATTTCTCTACTTCTTAAATGTATAGTTCTTGTATCTATAATTGCTTCTAGTTCTATTTTAAATTTATAGTTTGTCTATACAATTATGTTTTTCCAATTCAAAATGCGTACACCATTATAAACATATTTCTTTAACAAACAAACATGGAAAACATTATGGATTCGAGACAATTTTGAGCCAAAACAAGTATATATGTTGATTCTCCTACTCTTTTTATAATCTTGAAGGGACCACATAAGCAAGGGGATAATTTAGCATATTTTCCAAATTTTAACAAAATATGCTTAGGCTTTACCCTTAAGGAAAACTTGATCACCTACTTCAAAGGTTCAAACAGATCTTTTCGAATCTTCTAAACTTTTACACCGGTCTTGTGAAACTCTCATGTTTCTTTTTTTTGTATTTGATAATTTATTCCATTTCTTTTAAGTTTTCATTTTCATACCATAACCTATGAATTTGATTAAATCAAGAAATGACTGTATTACAATTTTGTTCATAAATTGCTTTAAATGTGGACATTTTCATGGTATTGTGACAACCTTGATTATATGAAAATTCAATTAGATGTAAGTAATCTTCTTAATTCTTAGGGTTTTTCAGTGGTGTACATCCTTAACATGTCTTCTAGAACTCTATTAACCCTCTTGATTTATCTATTTGATTTGGGATGGTATGTGGTACTAAAAATTAGGCTTGTACCTAATCCTCCAAACAAGGATTTATAGAAAGAAGAGAAAATTTGGGTCTCTATCCGATACTACATCCTTGGGAAGATTGTGTAAATGAAAAACTTATTTACCAAATAACTGAGCTATATATGAGGAAAAAGTTTTAATTTTCGTGGAAAGGAAATGATCCATTTTCGTTAATCTATCGACTATGACTATAATAACATGATGGCCTTTTCTAGTCTTCGGTAAACCCATAATAAATTCATGCTTACAAATTCCCATTTCTAGTAAGGTACAACGAGAGACTAAAATTTTATAGGTTTGCTAAATTGTGTTGTTTTAACCTTTTGACATGGAAGACATTTTTGGAATGTCTTGTTTCATCTTTGACCAAAAATAATTCTTTTTAATTGATAAATACGTTTTCAGATAGCTAGGATGGCCTATAATGGGCATGTCATGAGAACCCCTTAAGATTTTTTGTTTGAGGTCTAGGATGTTTGAAACACATAATATGCCTTTATAATATAACAGTTAATTTGTTCCAAGTAAAAATGAAGCGAGCGATTATTTAAGTGAACATGGGAAGATTTATTCTTCAAACCTTCATAGAGTTCATGGAAATAATTGTTAGTAGGAAACTTAGTTTTAATTGCCTTCTGGATATTATTTTGGAGAGCTAAAGCATTTACATATATACATTTTCAACTTAAAGCATCTGCTACTACATTTTCCTTACCTGAGACGTAGTATATCTCAACATCATAATCAATATCATTGTCTCCTATTTAATAGTAGTTGAGTGAAAACATGTTGTAATCCCCTATCATCTGTGGTCTATTTCTAAATAAATTCTTTTCCTAATAAACAATGTATCCAAATTTTGAGAACACGAACAATGCGAAGCAATTCCAAATTATGGGTGGCATTGTTCTTTGTTTATCCACATATACCAGAACCACAAGCACTAATGACTATGGTTGAAGGATTTGGAAAAAATCCAGAATACATAAAATATTCATAATAACATTTAGTTTCTTAAAAGCTTGGTCACATTCAAAATTCCATTTACGGGGCTTATCTTTCTTAGTTAAATCTGTACAAGAAACAACTAATTTAGAGTAGTTTAAAATAAATTTACGATGAAATCATGATATTCCAAAGAAACTTCGAATATTGTGCACGTGTTTTGGGATCAACCAATCTTGTGTGGAGGTATTCCTTTTTGATAGATTATGGTTTTGCCGTAGGAAAGCTTTTTAAAAAAAATAAAATTCACATTTCCTCAACTTTTCATGTAGCTGATGTTTCTAGAACTAATCTAATGTGTTGTTCATGTTTCTCCTCATTTTTGGAATAAATTAAAATATCGTCAAAAAAGATGGTTACAAATGTATTTAAGAAGGGCCTAAATATATTGTGCTTCAAATTCATAAAATTGGTTGGGACATTAATTAAACTAAAAAATATGGATATAAATTTGTAATGATGATAGCGGGTTTTAAGACAATTTTAAAGATGTCAGATTCTTTAATTTTGATTTGGTGGTAGTCAGATCGTAAATCAATTTTAGAAAACATCTAGCACTACTTAATTGATCTAAATAAACATCATTTCAAGATAAGATGTAGTTATTCTTAATGTTGATTTTGTTCAACTTTCAGTAATTAATACATAACCACATAATATCATCCTTCTTCTTAACAAATAACACTAGTGCACTATAAGGAAAAACACTAGGTCTTTTTTTTCTTGTTTGAGTAACTCAGTTAACTATACTTTAAGTTTGGCTAATTATGGGATTGATTGTAGTTAAGGTGCTTTAAATATTAGCTCGACTTTAGGAGTTAAATCGATGTCACGTTATATGGTTTTTTGAGGAGGTAATTCCTCTATTTCCTCAAGGAATACATCCATAAATTCTTGCACTACATGTTTAATACTAATACCCAATTTAAATTTATCACCTTGTTGTGTTACCATGTCACAAAAGGCCGTATAATTATTCTTAATATTTTTTAATTGTATAACAAAAATAGTTATAACAGTGATAGGTCATTTCTCATCTTGCAAGATTTTAAATGATACGTGTTGATTATCTATGAAAACTCGATTATTTACACAACATGTAAACACACCATTCTTTTCCAATAAAGTCATTCCTAAGATAACATCATATTGACTGAGGTTAAGAATGTGGAATTGCTCCGTGGCTTTTCAATCACCTAATTGAAATTTGAGATTTTCAATGCCAATTCCAATGTGTTTGAAAAAATTTCCATCAATCATCTCTATGACTACGAGTTTGATCAGGGTTCATTTTAAGACACCTCTATAAAATTGTAGGTGGAAAATACCCGGCGAATATCCCCAGAACCAGTTTCAGCGAAAGGTGAATTTGGCAGTATTCCAAAACAAAAATTTCACCTATTTTTTTCATGGCTCCATCATTGAAGTGCGACAACAAGACGTCAATAATCACTCCTGACGCGTGTCACTGGCTCCAATTGACACGCGTCACTGGCTCCAATTGACACGCGTCACTGGCTCCAATTGACGTGCGTCACTGGCTCCAATTGACGCGCGTCACTGGTTCCAATTGACGCGCGTCACTGGCTCCAATTGACGCGCGTCACTGGCTCATATTGACGCGCGTCACTGGGTCCTCTTGACACGTGTCACTGGCTCCTCTTGACGCGCGTCACTGGCTCCTACTGACGCGCGTCACTGGCTCCTATTGACGCGCGTCTCTGGCTCCTATTGACGCGCATCTCTGGCTCCTATTGATGCGCGTCAGCTAAGGTAATTGACACGCATCAATTGAAGCCATTGACGCCGGCTTTAGCCTATAAATACCCTTCAACTGGTCATTTTCTCGTTTTCACCCTCCCGCTCTTGAATTTTTGCAGGTCTCAATCATTGTCAAAGACGCAAGTACAACTATAATGTCGACTTCACATGCTTCCCAACTGCAAGTTCAGGAAAAAAATCAAGAGAATCCAATTCAATCGATTTCCAAGATCAACTACAGGAATCCCTTATGCCCTCACATCCATACTGTTTTAAAGATGTCTTCAGAATATAAAGATTTGATGGATGCGTGTGAATTTACAGGGCTCGTTAATATGCCCCATTTCGAAACAGATCCAGATATTTTGAATTACCTTCTGTCATCCTATAATTCAAATGACGGCATTTTTTATGTGACTTTGAACGATGGCCAAATGTTCCAATTCAGTATCGAAGCAACTGACATCCATCAGTTTACGGGCCTTCCGTTCAAAAATTTACCAATTGTTACAACCAAGGCAACAATCCTGGAAGAAGACAAGAAATTTCTCGAATCAACGTTCGGTTTCCATGTTGATTATAAGTATAATTCGTTTTGATTCATATTTTTTATTCTGATACAATTTGCTGTTATAAATTTATAGTAATTTTCACTCTTTCGCATTTACAGCCCATGTCAATAAATCCAGGCATGGTGTGGATACACAATCAATTGCACACCACTTTCTTGCTGCACTTATTTCATTTTTTCAATCCAAAATTGTTTTGCAGGGTCGCCAAACTGATATAACAAATTGGGCCATTGCATACATTGTTGCCACTATCTCAAAACAAAAATTCGATTGGTGCACATATCTATCCAAAAAAATAAGAACTGACATAACAAATTCAAAACTTTCAGAAAAACCTTTTATTTATTCAACAAATTATCTCCTCGGCCTTTATTATGAGGCACTTTTAAATTTAAAAGATAAAAAAATTCCTACTTGCACTGATGAGGAGTTGATGAAGTTGTCAATTCCGTTTGAAGATCAACAGGTATAAACTATTTAGTTTGTAATTGTATTTCAATTTTCGACATTACAGTGCACAGTTAGTAAAACTTAAATGTTAATGTTTTACAGAGAAGATATCTTGAAGCCCTTCCCCGAAAAAAGGCGTTATCGAGAGGAAGAGGCCAACAACACGCTGAGGCTTCGGGGGACTCCCAATCTGAAATGGAAGCTCACTCCTCTCCAAACCCTCAACAGTTTGAACTCATTAAACACCAGAGAAGTAATACCTTCTCATATATTATTTACAAATTCCAAAGTTGCATATTTATTTTTCAATTTAAATTTTAACCAAATGAATTGACAACATTTAATATTGATGAATTTCAGGGACTTCAGAACATACACCTGTTTCAAAAACTCAACCTTCTTCCCCAACTCACTCCATACAGTCGCATGCATTCATATCTTTTGAACAAACACTGAGTACAACTCCTACAAGGCCACCCATAGCACCAAGAAAAACAACCCCTCGACAACAAGGTACAACTCTTCGATAGTACGTTTAATTTCGAAATTATTGACTTTATGAATTGTTTTCCTATTTTTTCATTTTTTTCTTGTACTTTTCAGCACATGTCAGTCCTGATCAAACCGCGGCACCGACACCCACTCAACCAATAATTTTTAAAATGCCAACCAGAGGAACAGTGAAAAAGAACATTGGTAAACGCATGCCTTTTGCTCCGGCCCCTAGTGGGACACTAAACATTGCCTCCTCCTTTCGAATTCCAACTCTCTCACTTGGTGGCTTGCCCAGTGCAACGGGCATATCTGTTTTGAACAATATAAATTTAGATGAAGATTATTTGGGCATTGATAGCAATGACCCAACTGGTTTTTTTGATACCCGCAAGATGATTCAAGGCCAGCAGGTATACTTCAAATTTCAATTTAAATATGCTTTACAATTTTGAATTACATTTTGATTTAAATTTATTTATCAAAATCTTGATTAATTTTTTCACAAACAGGATCAGCCCACCCAAAGGCAGAAACAAGTAGCAGTTGATCTTGGTGAAAGCCCCCATACTTCTCCAGCAAGATCATCTTCATGAGATTCAGATAGTGAATAGTTGCCACCTTTTCCTTTGGAGAACTTAATTGGTTATGATTTTCAATCCCATGTCAGTGAGTTTATTCTTCCTCATATCAAACAACTTATAGAATGGGAGAGAAGGGCTAAAGTTCTTATCAATGAGATTATTAGTCGTTATGAAAATTATTGGCAACGGGATAGTTTATACGCTACAGTCCAGAATCAACCTGCGAAGATGGATTCCTTACTTACCCAAGTAAGAAGTGGGACTGTCACGTATAACAACAACTAAAATATTAGTGTCGAGGCCTAGGCATATTTTAACAAATGGTCCAAGGACAAGGATTTGGTAGCAATCACAAATGCCGAAAGAGATAGAGTGGTTGTAAGTACTATTACATTCAAACAATCATTCTTGTTAATTTGAAATTTTCATTTTTTAGTAATATTTTGAATTGACATTACTCTTTTTGTGTAGTTGAAATATGAAAATTTGAAGAGTCGGGTGAAGGTTTTGCAAGTTCACTTGGAAACAGCAAAGAACAGCTTATCCGCAGCAAAAAATTTGAAGCAAAATATTGTTTTGGTTAACAAAAAAAATAATACACTAAAGCGGATAATTAAAGAGCATGGTTTCGACCCTAACATATTATTCAAAGCTAAAGCAGCAGCTGATCCAAATTTGCTGTCGCATGGAGATGCGACAAATCAAGAAGAATTTTTTAAAAAAAATCTGGACAGTGCTACAAAAGATCTTATAAGTTCAGGGGTTATTTCTGGTGTTGGGGAAAGAGGTACAGCCACAGTGGAAGAAGCCATTGGGGAAGAGAGCAAAGGAGTAGAATTGGATAAAGAAAAAGAGGGTTTTGAAAACTAGAAACTTCTATTATTGAGGAAACTTTAAATATTGAATTTGAAAACTTCTACTATTGACTATGTACTATGGTATTTGAATTTAATTATATGGATTTATAAAATCTTTAATTTTAATTGCATTAGATGGTGATTATCATGAATTATATGTATGTTTCTTGTTTACTTGCATTGTCATGAATTGTAACATTAGACGTAGATGATGAATGATGATAATTGATAATTAATGATAGATGATGATGAAAGACGATGAATGACGATAATGATATGATATATGTGGACGATGATCAATTTAATGTGGACGTAGATTTATCATCAAGCACAGTAATTCTTATTCTCTAGACTTTTGAACTTATTTTAAGATGATTATTCTCTATACTTGTAACGATATGATCATAATGTCATTAGAATGGATAAAGATGATAAATAAATGGAATGTGTTATAATGGATATAAATGACATTAATGATTAGAATGGATATAGATGACATTAGAACGAATAGAATTGTGTTAATAATAATTGTAGTGTCAGGACTTAGGATATGATAATGATATGGTGATGATATGATATATATGGATGATGAGGAATTTTATGATACGATATATATAATTCTAAGAAATCAAGAAAGAATCATCACTGGGAAGAAATTAAACATAATTGCAAATATGATAGGGTTTAGCTTACCTCTTGCGTATTAGATTGCTGTGAAATCATCAAGGGTAAGCGTATTAGATTGTTGTGAAATCTTGCGTATATGACAGGGTTTGTTTTACCTGACATTGTAGATAGAGGGGTGAGTTGCCTGACATTGTCAGTCCTGAGAAGTGCTAGCAACATCTTTAAATATATAGACCAACAATATCTTTAAATAAATGTAAATATATAGAATTAGACCTGTAACATCTTTAATGATAACAAGAGCTAAAAAATGTAAAGTAACAAACAATAAGATTATGTTGAAGAAGATACCTATTTAAAATTGAAATCATCACCGGTAATGTGTTAGATCTTTGTCTTAAAAAAATTCAACACAAAAAATGGATTAGTAGATAGATGGGTGAGTTGCCTGACATTGTCAGTCCCGAGAAGTAACAGCTTCCTCGGACGGATGTCAACCCACATTTTCAAAAAGTAAAAATATTGTATTTAACTAAATGTAAATACATATACCTGTAACATCTTTAATGATAACCAAAGCATGAAAAAATGAATAGTAACAAACAATAAGATTAAGGGGAAAAAGATGCCTCCTTAAAGTTGAAATCATCATTGCCACTGGTAATGAGCTAGATCTGTGTTTTAAAAAAACCCAACACGAGAAATGTATTAATAGATAGATGGGTGAATTGCCTGACATTTTTAGTATATAGACCTGTAACATCTTTAATGATAAAGATAAAAGATAGATAAAGAAGATACCTATTTAAATTTGAAACAGTCCATTATCAATAGCTTCATCTAATTCGATGTTGTCTTCTGTAGAATGTGATGAAGAGCCAATTACACTCTCAAGGTTGGGAATATTTGTACTTGTAGCTGTATTATTCACACCTCTTCTTTTGCAAAGGGAATTCCAGTGCGCAATTGCTTTATCGAACGGAAAGGTTTCGATGGAGTATCGAGAAACATAACACCTCATGCAACTTTCTAGATTTTTATCCAACCTGTTTCTCAGTTTTGATTTTATAAATGACAATGCACTAAAAACCCTTTCATCCTCCATAGACCCCCAAAATCATTGTTTAGCATAACTCATATAATCTGAAATATTCACTGATGTCTTCTTGTAAAATAGAACTTTGATAGATTCCTCGCCATAGCCTTGTAATAGCACCACTTTCAGAAGGTTGATCTAAATTCTTATATTGGTTCCTCATTGTTGTTGCAAAATTTGTTGACTGAAACTTTAATAAATCGGCATTCAGTATACCTTTGATTTCCACACCCTTGAGCTCTGACGTCTTTGTAAATTGTTCCATTATTGTACCCATTGATTTATGGAAATGCTTACTGACAAAGTCTGCACGACCACCTTCAGTATTCCAAAAATTAGGATTCATCACACCCATGGCTTCCAGAATTTTATCTTTATAGAAACGTTCCCTAATTTCTGATGACAAGGTTTCTGAAAATTTTTTAAGCTTTATTCTTGTTTCAACTATAACAGACTCAAACAAATTACGTGATCACGGGAGCATCTTCTCGTTCTGATCTTGTAATAGCTTGACGTTTTTGTAAAATGTGCACAGGTATTTCTCTCCCATTAACAGTGATGCAGAGGTGATCGTAGATATTAAATCTCAAAAAGGTGTTAGGATTTGTAAGATCTAATAAATCTCTCCAATTTTCAAAAACAGGTGCATCAAAACTATCATTGGAATATTACAATATATCAAGACTTTGACATACCATTTTCCTCATCCATATAAAATCCACAATATAGATTAATCTGCCCTGTGCATGCTTCATCAGTGTATTGATCTCCTTTAACAATGGAAGAATACCAACCAATGTAAGCAATGTTTCCAAATCAGTTAAACGGAACAACAAGTCCCTTGCCCTATCAACTTCATGACGGTATTTGTGCATGAAACCAACCAATGAAAGATACTCCTCACGAACTCTGCATGCAGGTTCATACAAAGAGATCCATCTAGTCTCCACATCCTTCAGAAGTTTTTTGCCATCTGTAATTCCAATTGCAAATTTTTTGAACTCGAGAAAACACTTTGGGCTGCTTGACATATAGGCATGAAGTTCTCTTATAAGGTCTTCTAATTTAGCAACATATTCGTGGTTGCTTACCATTTTATACGCTAAATTCATTCTGTGAACCATACAGTGAATTGGTAGCATATATGGGGCCACTGTTGTTTGTAATCTAACACAGAGCCCTGTTCGGTGACCCTGCATGACAGATGCACCATCTGCTCCAACGCATACCAACTTCGTAGCAATTTCATAATCAGTCATACCAACAACATCTTTCAAATGAGAAACAACTATTTTATATAGGTTTTCGACATTGCAGTTCTCAACCATTTTCATAATACCCAACAAATGAGGTGTCCTTATATGATTTTCTAAAGTATAGATGTGGATACATACCCATGCGGTGTTGTCGACTGCTGTCACTTCATCAATTGAAAGAGAGATAAAGTTTGCTTTTTTTACATTCTCTTTTAAATCTTCCTTCTCTATCATCGAGAGGCATTTTGCCATTTCCCATCCACTACTCTCAGACCAATGAGACTAAGGTACATTCAGCATTCTGTTAAATTGATATAAAACTTTGAAATCGAGGAAATCTGAAATCGCTCTTCCTTTTTTAAGTATTTGAAAAAGAGTAGAGAATTGTATAAATTTTGCATGTAGATTTGTTTCTTTCATCTTAACAATATGCGATGTGATCGTTCCTCCCTTTTCCAACAGATGTCTGTGTTTTTTCTGCTCTTGCCTCATATTCCGCTGCGTATCTAACATGCATGCATTATTTTTCAGTTTTCCACCTATGTGTTTTGATTTTCTGGCCATCCGCCCCTGTTACAGTTAAATATTGTTTTCCACAATGTTTTTCTATAGTGTCCAGCTTCAGTTGCATTTTTTGTTGCTTTCCCAATTTCCACGTACATATTTTACATGTACATTCAGATGGGATTTCTTCAGAATTAGATGATTGTACAGGTTCAATAAACAAAAATTTAGCTGCCCAATCAAACTTGTATGTCCTGCCAATGGTCCACATATTCTTGTTCATTTTTAATGCTTTACTTTTTTGAGTAGAATTTTGAGCAATATCACAATCACCTGGTTTCCTCTTTCTTGGACCGAAGTTTGATTTTGATTTATGTCTTCCATTTTGCTGAGTGTTTGTATCTGTGATATCTAGCTGCACTTCTGGTTGCACCCCAACAGGAACAATATCTTCAAGATCTGGCATATTATCGTAGGTTTCATTTGTTTGACTTTGATACTATGCAGAATGCATGTCCACCTCAATAATTCCTTCCACACAATCAGTATTTTGATTCTCTGTGGTGGCATCTATATGATTAGTATTTACAATGTTTGTATCCGCAGAGTTTCCAAAATACTTGAAGAGTGATTTCTGAGATTTCTTACTTACTTTTAGGTTATTCGTATTCTTTGAGCTGGCACCTTCCATTATTCTGAAAAGATTCCTGCGTCAGCAAAAGAACCAAGTAGCAACTCTGTCCAGTGTCTGAGGTCTTGTCGCACATGTCCACTGTCTTAATATACTGTCGCGCGTCAACACTGCCCAAGTTGTGCGCCAACACTACACTCTGTCGTGCGTCACTTCTTTGCCTAAGTCGCGCGTCAACACATTCCTTGGTCGTGCGTCAGAACACCTTTTTCACGCGTCAAGTACAGCTCTTATCAACGCGTCAATACAGCTCTTGTCGCGCGTCAGTACAGCTCTTGTCACGCGTCAGTACAGCTCTTGTCGCGCGTCAGTACAGCTTCCTCTGTCACGCGTCAGTACAATGCCCTTGTCGCGCGTCAACAATGCCCTTGTCACGCGTCAACACTACATTTCTCGCGCGTCAACAATCACAGGCTAACAATAATATGAATCTCTGGTGCTCAAGGGTATGCGAGTTCAAATTTCACAGTATTGGTAATTTGGTAAGCTACTTGAGGTATACTACCAGGCGAATCACCTAGGTTTTTTATAGGATATGTTTTCAAATGAAGGCGAAGCCGACCCCCCCAAAAAAATATATACTATATATTTTAGGCGAATAGGACACCGACCCACTCCGAATAATTCACCTTTTCAAATTTTCCTAAAATGAAATTTTTGCCATATTACGAATATTCGCCGCTAAAATTATCCCTGAGTTACTGCACCTTCAATTGGTAAAAAAGTTAGTTATAGACCTATTGCTTACCCCGCGAAATTATATATGTCGACTACACGAATTAACAATAAAATCCATAACTTGACAATTGATGTTTCACTTTTTAGAAGCTACTATTGAGATTTGGAACTGTACGAATTCTATGTCAACAGCGGCATAACAGCTTCATATTTCCTGGAGGTTCACTTTTCTTAGGATTCCCATGGATTGTGGTGTACTCGTTTTTATCGACAACCACCCCACACTAAAAGTATGTGCAGTCCTCTGCGCAATTCCAACATGCTTCATTTATGAGTAATTAGCTTCCATGTGCGCAAGCGCGAACTTATTACACAAGAATAATAACTAAATTGAAAAAGCATGGTGACATATCGAAGGTTAACACATTAAGGGAATGCATAATTGAAAACCTAATCTAAATGGTAATACTTACCTTATAGTACAAATCACCAAGAAGACATTATTTATAGTAGGGCTTCAGCCTACTCCTCATTGAAGTAACCGGGTAGCCGTGTTCCATAAAGTGCTTCTAACTGGAAAGCACCTATTTCGATGAATGTAAGTGATAAGCCATATGTAGGTTTAATACAATGTACCTTAAAGTTTTCCTGGATGGCGTAAGACCATTTAGAGTCATAGACCACAGTACTCAATCTTGTCCTGATATAAAAGGTACAAACTTCTATGTCAACCATGCAAATGTTTCTATCATGCCATGATTTCTGCCGGTAGCCTTTTCTTGCTTTTGACTCCAACATGCTATGGCTCATTTCTCATTTCCTAGATAAAATTATCTTTTCAGATACCATTCTTGAAAGAATGTTTTGCTTTCATCCCAGTTAGACCTCTATTTCAATTTGTGCAGATTTGCGTATACCAGATTTAGTGTAACATTCTTAAATTCCACATGAGAAGAATTTGACTTCTACCTGCCACTACTAGTTCCTTGCAATTTGAAATAGTGTTGCTAAATTAGATCAACCATTTTATATGATTGTTCGATCATGCCCAAAGTACTCAACATATTCAAGTAACTTTATCATCCCAACTAACTATTTCATTCCAACATCACTAAGATTGTTTGATGCAATAGTCTAGCCCAATATTAGAATTTTTAGATTGCTCTTCATTAGTTCCATTTTCTTGAGGACTGGATAGGGTGTAGTCTTATGGTGTGCTTATCATGATTTTTTCATCCTTATTTTTAAAATTAATTGCATCTACTAATTCCTTTTAAGAAAATGTGTTCCCCTATCATTGAGTCAAATGTTTAAAGGACAGTCCATACCTTGTAGGTAATATTTTCTCCATCCAGACTTCAATCACAGTCCATGTTGTTAGTCGTTGTACATGATTCCTTGGTAGGTGTCTGATTCATGTCCGATCTTGTTCAGACCAAGTCTATGCAAGTTATAAGGGGTAGCGTGATTTTTCTAGTTCTACATCTCAGTTGGTGAAATAGTTGACCCAGCTAAAATCTATTAAGCCCATGATCTCATAACGGTTCTGTGCTAGTAATAGGTCGTAGAGGCATCTTCAAATCTAAGCTGACCTGGGTAACTTTCCATAGACATTGACAATGGTCACATGCACTCTATTTAGAATTCCTTACAATGATTTGATGGACCCATCTCCCACTTATAGGTCCAGCGAAGTAGAATCTTGATACCATGTTGTGGCATCACCTGCTTTTAGTGGCCACCTATCAATTAAATCCGCTAATTTGAGCTTCTTCCATAATGCCCATAATGCTCATGATTCCATAGGGACATTCATTTGGTATGAGTCAATTAATTTTCATTCACGACCTAATGTGTGTATCTATAGTCACCACTTATTAACATGTTAAGGTGTGAGTACGTATAGCTAAGCATTTTCCAATATCTCCATTAGGACTTCAGTTCCTTCTAGTGAATAAAATCCCATAGTTTGTAGAAGGAAAACATATATCCTCTGAGTTAAACTGATGGCCGCACGTTGTAACCTATTATAACTGTGCATCTAACATGATTAAATCCTCAATTTCCTAGATGCTTATGTATCATGACTATATTCAATTATAGATTGGTCTGGAATCTAGAATATACTTTTTCCTGGTTTTACCACAACTGAGGAAATCAAATGCCTTTCCACGAAAAAGAGCACACATCGATATATGTGCCCTTGTAAGACAAGTGTTATTTACCAATGAAAGCAAAACAATGTCAATTGAGTGTATCTGTGACTTCAAATGGACGAATGGTGTGATGTGCTAGTGTGTGTACACACACACACACACACACACACACACACACACACACACACACACACACACACACACACTAGCTGGACATTTATGCACACGCATAGATCATTGACACACAGCTTCGCACTATGTAGTTATGTACATTATGTTCTACACAGAGTCAGTTTTCTACTAGTACACACATAGATAGGATGATATACACATACACTTCTCACACACACACACACACGCATCGCACGCAAGGTCCTTTGATGGGTAGTGAAGTGTCTTTTGACATGTTGTAAAGTGTTACTTATATGTTCCGAAGTGTCAAAAACAGAGTGTGAAATGAGAGATATGGATGCAAAGTAACTTCTCACCAGGTTGTTTTGGCTTACTTTACATTGAGTAAGTGACAAACTTGCAAACTAGAGGACTAAATAGAGAGTGGAGGGATTTGATAAACTTTTTTTTATGCCATTTCCAAGGACATTTTACTTGAGACAACAAATAAAGAGGTCTTGTGAATAAGGAAGGTGTATGAAAATTTGATGATGTGGAGGAAGAAAAACCTTAAATGAGAAGAATTGGGTCCACCAAGACAAGAATGATGTGATGGAAGTGGAAAATCATATTCATGAAGCAAATGAGAATGAATATTACACATAATCGAATGTCCAAGTTTCTATTTTTGGTGGATCTCGGTTGTCAATTATATGATAAACATCATAAAATCAGAAGACAATAGGGTTTAACGATACCTGCGTTGACAGTCAAATTTTGGGATGAATAGATGCCAAAGACACGAGAGACTCCTCCTTCAAGCAGATGAGGGAACCTGCATGTAAAGATAGATGAACAAGATATATATTGGATAGATATTTGGCGAGCTATTCGGAAAAGGTCGATCCCAAGAACTAATGGGATTCCAAGAAGGATTTCAACTCATTTTTACAATCAAGTGATATGATATGAAAATAACTGATAATAAAAGGAATTACTAGAATCCTAGAGGGATTGAAAGATCATGTTCTGCATGGTAGGTGTCCTAGGTGAGGGTTACGATGAGCTCGAAGTCAAACAAGTATTCAAACTAGAATTTTTCAACAACATCTCATTATTCTTGTATGATTTCGAATTGGTCTTCGATGTCTTCAATTTCAGGTTTTAGTGCAATGAAACAAAGGCTAAGTTCATGTTGGATGTCAAACTATTCCTTAAGGAAAGGTTGCTAGATGATTGGAAGATTGTAAATGCTAGTAATGTGATGTGATTCACCTAACACTGCCATCTATGGAGAGGCACATATTAAAAACCAACTGATTAAATAGAAAATAGAATGCCAAAATGATTACAGATATGATTATTATGATTGAAATGACCAAAGACAATAATTGATGGCCATTATGTATGGTCGATAACAATTTAGGTAAAATCGTTGGCGATTACTATGAAAAAGTTGATTTGTTGAAAGAATGAAAATTCGGCCTATACATAATGATTTAATATTTGATATGATATCTATAAGGATTTATTTACAGACTGAAGGTGAAAACAGAAGTAAAAACTCACCTTTATTGATCAATGTTGTGAAGTGATGGTGTGAGATACTTACATAATTCACAGAGCTTTTAGAGACGTAATAAGGGGTTCGAGATGCCAAGATGTTTGAAATGATGTCATTTCAGTTTTGAAAGGGAGATATATTCAATGTAGATGTCAGCAAATCCATCACTAGGAGGTTTGATGGTTCTTTAATAATCATTTTTGATTCTGTTAGGGTCAGCAAAGATGGTAAAGCTTCCTGCCATACTGTCTAGAGTCTCTCACACTTATAAACATGGTGCTGAACAGGTTCTGGTGATACAAGAATTATGCGGAAAACCTGCTTGGAAGTGGTTTTAACCACTTACAAATAAGGTTTTTGGGATTGGGTGTGAGTGGAATTGGGACGTCGAGATGCGTGGGACATGAAAAGATGAATCGGCCGAAAGAGGGAAAAAATTGTGGTTGAGGATGTTTTTAAGGAGTAGGGAGGTTGGATGGCGTGGGCTATAATGATTTAGAATAGGTTTTGGGTGTTTAGGGGGGTTTAAGACTGGATTTGGTATTTTTAATGAGGGTAGATATATTTAACTAAGAGAAAGTTTTACAACGGTAGAAATGTGTTTTTACGAGGGTGAGAATATGACTTAGGATATGTTTATGATTAAATGATAGGGTTAGATTAATATTTGAGATTTTCATTTTTCCCTCTCTCTCTCTTCTCATTTTTTCTATATGAATGTAAAAGAAAGGAGTTTTCAGATAGGAATGTAAGTGGGTCACCTAGGGTGCCAAAAACCCAGTGTCTGCATTTACCCCTTTTTATCAAGTGGTTTGTGATGGACAAGCCATTGTACAAAAATGATTGGAATGATGAAATTTGTGGCAGGTAGTTTAGGAGCAAGAACCAGCTTTCTCTGGAGGTCTATCTCAAGTAGCAAGTCCCACAACTTGGAGATAGTACCCATGTTATCCAATCACACTGGATGCTTAGAGTGATCAAACTAGAAATCTATTTGGGTAGGTGGTCCCCCCTCAAACTGGGGGTCATTACGACAAAGTGCAATGGTCACCGATTTCAATAGGTTGTTGAATGAGGTAGTCTTGTGTGATATTGTGTTTCATTTATGATGCCCCAAGACTAATCATGAGAACAGATTGCCATAAAGGTGGAATTGTGTGACTAGAGAGACAAGTGATAGGGAACCAATGTTTTCACAACCTATAGGCGTATGAATCATATAAAGTAACTATGGGAAAATGTTCCCAAAAGCATATAGTATCCACAATGTATCGAGAGATGTAGGCTAGATGAAGGATTTTAGGTCACAAAGGTGGGATTACGTGACCAAGAAATCGAGTGATAGGAGAACCAATGGGTTCGTGACCTATAGACATATGACTTAACGGTTATAAGGGAAAAGGTTCCCTAATGGATGTGAAATACAAAATGGATTTGATGAAGACAATATCTGTATAGATTTATTGATTTTGATTTTTAGAGGGGATTGGGGCCCAAAAGGGAAGCACATATTTTAAAAATGTGTAATTTTGAAAAGGAATGACAAAAATTATGATTTAATGATGCTTAGATGACAATAAAATGATGTTTGGATAACAAGAAGGTAACCACTAGTGATTTTCCAAAAAATTCTAGTGATTATCTCAATCTCTGTCAATCAGGTGCATGGAAAACTTTTTGATATAAAATGTGATTTTGGGGCTCATTTGGTTTAATTGTGATTTGAGAACCTAAGATATTAAGAGACCCTAATTTCTGAGTTTTTTTAATTTTGAGTGAGATAGAGGCAGTTAGAGGTGTCTAGAGAAAATAGAGGCCCACACGTGCCAATGTAGGTGATTTTTTTCTTCAAATTTTTGTTTTTCTAAAAATTTGGAATCACCAAAGAAACCGTTAGTGATTAGATGAGTTGCCGATGATTTTGATAGGGTCATCAACGATCCTGATAGAGTCACTAGAGATTATAATTTTTTATGATTTTAAAGTGTTTTTACTTGATTTTGGATTGATTATTGATTGATTGTTATTTTATTGTGGATCTAGGCTAAAGAGAGGTTGACCACACATGATAAGATCTCGAAGATACTAGAGGATGTGAGAGCTCTTTTTTGAGATGATTATTGGGATCATATAAAGTGTGTTGGCTTGGGTGGGATGCATCATTATAGACGTATCCATATAGACATGGGTTTTTTGTTGTCATTGTTTGAGCGACGGGATCATGTCACAGGACAATTTTTGACTTGCTAACAAATGAGATGACCATGACATTGGAGGATGTGCACCGTATCCTACATGCTTGCCAGTACAAGGTGAGCAGGTTTATGCTATTGATGAGGTAGGTAAGGGTGCTGTGATGAAACAATTGTATGGAGACGATGTGGATGCTATAGTGTATACTGATGGGGGATTTTGATATGGAACCCTATATAGTGATGATGAGGAGGGTCGAGCTTTAATGACTATGATGATGATAGGGATTAGTTGTCTATGCACTTTACTAGACTCTGTCCAAAGGCCTATTCTCATGGATGTTGACAGGGATTGTGGGGGATATGCTTGAGCACAAGACATTATTTACTTGGTCCCCTATCTCTATTATAACATGTTTATAGGGAGTTGTGGTCCTGAAACACTAGACACATAGGTTCGTGAGTGGGCCCATGTGTCATTCTTGTTAAAGTGTTGAGCCCTACAAAAACATTACAGTGGCTCACCTGAGAGCGAACTCCTTCATGGGTGAGATGGGTTAATCTACAGTATTCATTGTGGGGATCATGAGATAGAGGTCATGGATTTTACAGCTACTCTACCTATCTGAAAGGCAAGGATTATTACATAGGCAGCTTCTAGTTGGCATCTATAGGCATGGAGATGTGATTTGGAGGCCCGATACAGGTTTCCCAATTTTTCTTAGTGTAGATGAGGAGTTGAGAACACATGCAATAGGATAAATGGTGAGTGTGGGGTCGGAGGGAGGATCAGTGGGAGTTGATTTGGTTTGTTCATATATGAAGATAGTTTGGTTTGACTCAGGATATGTACCAGAGGTAGTAATGGCCTATCAACGTGATGATGTAGAGACAGATGTAGCACTATCAATTGTCGAAGGAGGCGGTTGACATGGTGGATGAATTAGGGGGTAGGTGTGAGGGAAGATGATTATGAGAGAATTGACATGATATGATGATACTGGAGTGAGGGATTCCTAAACTATGTGGTGGCAGGGGCAATTTAATGGTTAGTTTGACATATGGGTGTGGGCCCTTGTGGAGGTGGAACCTTAAGAGGGTGGTGCTGGTCAGTGAAAGTGGAGATGAGGAGGCATAGAGTGGGATTTTATTAGAGGAAGAGAAGGCCTTGTGGTTAGCTAAGTGGGTGATACTCACAGTCAATAGAGGTACAACAATTGGTGAGTGGGATGGGTTGAGCCAACAACTTGTTGTTGTATAGTACATGAGCTCATGTATGCCATAGAGTTGATGGATATCAATATAGGAATAGACATGGAGGCCTTGTAAAATGCCTTCGGAGTGATAGGTCCATTTCGATCTCGAGGAGCATAATTTGTAGGATGATAGGGATTAGATTAGCAAGAAGATGGGACTAACCTGGTAGTGTGGGTATGGCCAACTACCAGGCATTGTGGGAGGAGTTTTGCGTTACTATGAGGAGATAGTGTGACAGAGGCTTCCTGATAAGCCTCGTTACATAATTTTTTTAGTGTAGCAAAAAATGAATCCCTTGGTAGTGTTCTAAGAGTGAGGGTTAGCCACTGTAAGGTCCTATAGGGAGGACTAGACAGAGGGCTAGGTATGAGATCCAAACGGGAGCCCAAGCAAGCAATGTGAGAAGAAGTGTTTGTTTGACAAACATTCAATGTTTACTTAATAGTCTTGTAGATATGATTTTGATGTATGACGCTCTTTTGAATATCTCACTAATAATGTATATATTTGATACACGAGGATTTTTAGGTTCTTGATGATGTATAGACATTTTCGATATATATATGTATATATGTGTATGCATGTATGTATGTATGATTTTATCATTGAGTTATGTTTTGTGTTTTAATTATGATTGCAATGTGATGGATGTAGATGTGATTTATGAGGAATTATATAATGATTTTTGTTACAATATGATGTGTTATAGAAATATTTGGTTTAGATTATAGATGCATGTGTTGTAATATGATTTTGATGATTTTAGACATTTTCGTGGAAAATGGTAATCTTGTTGTATGATTTGTGCACTTATACGATGGATAAGAAATTATTGTGAAATGTTTTTTTCTTTACTATTTTGGGCATATGTAGTGTATGATGTTTAACCAATTTACACGTATGATACTGCACATATGGCCTTGTACTAGATGTTATCATATGACTCAAAATGGTTGGTCATATTATAATCATTGATAAATATGAGATAGTTGGATCTTATCACTTTTTCGACATGGGAAAGTTTTGTGTGTAGCAAAAAAAGGGAAATGGGTTCTTCTTGGTAGTTCCCATGGTTTTACCCCAACTTTATTGTATATGATACAAGCTGATCTATGTAGGAATCTTATGTTTTGGGAAACTTGATCAATGCGGGAATCTTTCTTGGGATGGTTACTTTTTGATTTTTTTGTACGAGGGATGATCGATGCGGGAAGACCCTTTTTGATGTGAGTATTGATCAATACAAGAAGTATTTATTGTGTAATTTTATTAGGTGGCCATCCTTCGAGGGAGTTGTCTATGATTTTATTGGATTTTAATTTCATTTTAGAAACCCTTCGAGGGAGTGGTCTATGAATTTATTTGATATGTTTAATTTGTGATAGCTTTCCTTCGAGGGATTGGTCTATATTTTGATTGTATCCATCTCATATATATTTTGATTTTGAGATGAGGGAAACCTTGGGTAACCACGTAGAAGGGGATGAGTAAGTGTGTAAGCTACATGTTTTCCCTTGTCATCTCGTTCGATAGGATAAGATATGGTGGTGGTGAGAGTAATGATTGTGGGTTTCCCAAGTCGTGAGTAGGGAACTTGTCCTTGAGGAATATGCTATGGGAAAATCCATGGTTCCCATATTGAAGGTCATGATTGATATGTTGATGGGAAAGACCAAATTCCAAATCATTATGAGAGAGATAAGATATGTGGGTTGGTGGATGAAGATCATAGTTTGAATAATATCTCATGAGTTGATAAGTTAATAGTAGAACAACCGTAAGTGTAAAGTATTAAGAGGACCCTTTTCAGGTTTACCATTGAGGGAGGATAAGAAATAAGCACGACACCCATATTTATGAGTGATAGATAGTATATGGTCTAAGCCATTTTGGAGAAAAATTTCCACATTTTCTCTTTTCCATGTTAGTGATGTGTTACTTTTCTTTGAGAAAAAGATCACCAATATTAAAGTCACGTTGTTTGAGATTTTTGTTATAGGCACATTTTATTTATTCTTGATATATGTTGATGTGTTCCAATTTGGTTTGACAACGTTCATCTAACAATTCAAGTTTTGATAGGCGTTAGTGACGGTAGTCCTCATTGGAGATGAAATATATGAGAGAAACGTGTAACAATGGAATCTGAATTCAAGGGGAAAAATAACTTCAGTATCGTATACTAAAGAGAAAGGTATAACACTTTTATGGGTACAGATGCTAGTTCGATAGGCTCACAAGGTGAAGGGAATTCAAAGACACCCCTCTTAACTTAATCAAAAAAATTCATGAGGATTTTATTGAGTGTTTTGTTAGAGGCATTTGCTTGATTGTTTTGTTGTGGATAGTAAGGTGTAGAAAAGATAAGTTTGATGTTGTAAGTGTTACAAAGTTTTTGAATGATTTTTTGTTATCTATGATGAGATTATGAGGATTACCAAACTGAAAGATAATGTGATGATGGATGAAGTAGACTATTTTATCTGCTTTAGTAGAAATGAGTGGGATTGCTTCCACCCACTTTATAAAATATTTTTTTGATGTAATATTAGAGTTTTGTTGTTGTTATGAGAAAGGGTTGATAAGGTTGATGAGGTCAAGTACCCATTATAACAAGAGCCAAAGATCATGTGCTAGTTGAAGAGTGTGACTAGGAACATGTGTGAGGTTGGCATGTTATTGACATTTCACACATTTATTGATGTAGTCACAACAATCTTGATTGGGTGTAGGCCAATAGTATCCCATGTGTAGAATTTTTTTTTGCGATAGCCAAACCTTTAAATTTTCCACCACATATGTCGTCATGGACATCTTGGATAGCTAGATGATCCTCCAAAGTTTTAATACATCACATGAGGATGCCGTCAAATCCTTTTTTTGTAAAGGATACCTCATAATATGACATAGTGAGATGCACATTGTCGAAAGGACCTTTTTCCATTTATGGATAGATATGAGGGTAGTTTACTCATGGAAATATAGTCATATGCTTGATTTTACCAAGTTTAGACACAAAATCACACACTTACTACTATTATTGTACCGTAAAGTATGTTGTTTTATATATTGATCTTGCGTAAAAAAAGTATTCACTAATGACCCATTATGTAGTCCATTTGTTTGTCTTGTTGGTATTTATTGTTTTTTGTCTTGCACACTTATCACTCATACACACATTTCTAGTAAAATCTTAGGGATCCCTGTCTATCAGTGATCACACATTTTCCATCACTTGTCTTTGGACACTAGCGCCTAGGGCTGGACAATAGTGTCAGGCACTCCTGTCCCTCGTGGGTGCCCTTGTCCTCTTTTTTTAATCTTATTTTTTACATTTGAGGTTGGTCTTTTCATTTTTTGCTCCCATCTCCCGAGGTACTATTCGAAATTTTGGATCATTAGTGTCGAAATTTGAACAAGAGATCCCTATATAAACATAACATGCATACCATTATATGGGCAGACTATTCTTATTAAGGGCTACTTATCTACATAGAGTAAGGGAGTGTATTTAAGCTATTACTCTGCATACACACACTCCATCGGAAGGGGGTTTCATTATATTCATCCAAACATTTGTATTTTCACATCTATCTATTACACATTATCTTTAGTGTCATTGGCGTGAGGGAAACCTAGGAGCACTATTACACACAAAAGCACATAGAACTACATTAGGTTTGAGATGTAGTGTAACACTCAGTTGTAAGAACACCATTGTGGTGGGTGAGGAAAGTCTAACCCCTTCATTTTCATCTTTCTTTTTAGGGTTTGATGATTTATGTGGGGCTTTGTAGGTGATTCTTCATTGCATGTTTATGATGACATCAACAAACTAGAAGTGAACAAGTGCAAAGTTTTAGTGACCCTGTCAGAACAAGGTTCTAGTCATTTTTAGAGATCAAGGCACCCATAATTCAAAACAAAGTGCCCCAGGCACCCCAATCCTTCTCCAAGCACCCCAATCCAGTCATTTCTATCTCTATCATGTTTTTTTATGGTCCGTTGTGAAAATATGTTTTGTTGTTTCATCATACTGCTTAGTTCCATGTCACTACGAGGTAATTAAATTTGATGTAAGTACCGTGCCCCTCTTATTTCCTTTTATTAATAAAATCAAATAAATTATTTATCATTCATATTTCATTTATAACATTTCTGTACATTTAGATGCATAGTAAAATAAAAATTTTATAGAATCATTTTGGTAAACCCGTAGCTTAGAACTATTTTACCTAGGATCCATAAAACCCTAATGGCTAAGGATGGATATTCTCCTTCTTTGCTATTCATGCCTCATGTGAGTGTTAATCCTATCTATGATAAGGCAACTATAGATGAGATTTCTGCCATATATCGTGATGTTACTCTTCTTGATCATACTCAACAAGTCCTAGTTAATGAATACAATATGCCTACTAGCTTTGATAATTCCACTATTGGCATTGTTTCCGATAAGATGAGATTTACTCATTGCACACATTGTTATACAATTAGTCAAAATCCTCCTAAAATTTATGATGAAAATATAGATGATTTTATTATTAGTCTCATACTTGGACTTGATAATAATCAACATGTGCTTAATGATTCTCATACTAGTCATGATAATACTTTAACATCTCATATTTCTTCTATTCCTAAATATGCTTCTCATAATTCCTCGCATACTAGTTATCCTACTCCTTTATTCTATGTAGATGATACACTTAATGATATCCTTTTATCTAATTCTTTGCTTGATTTCAAGAAACCACTTGATAGTCATGATTCTACTTGTTTGCATACTGCTGAGTGTGAATCCCCTGCTCCATTGTCATCTTCTTATGAGATTGTATATAATAGTATGCATGATTCATCTTTGTCTATTAGTTCACATCCTCTTATCACTTCATCCCCATCTATCACTTCATCTTCCAGGGATGTTTTTGATGCTAGTACTACTATTTCTATGGATATTCCATGTCCTTTGACACCTATTACTTCTTCAGCACTAGCCCCTACTATGCCCTTAACATTGGAATCTCCTATGTCTTCTCTCGATATTCCTATGATTACTGATAATAGAAAATTACAACCACTTAACACATTATTTCCATCCTCTATTATTCCTTTATAGGATATCTTTCCCTTATGTATGTTGTTGTTCATTTACAATCTCAGGTCCAATCTTTCACATTAGAAAGAAATGCCTACTATCCATCCATCGATAATGATTCACTACATGATAATCCTATTCCCAAAAATATTCACAACTCAAAATTTCCTAAGGATTTTGTTATGCCTACATTTACAGGTTTTGATGGTACTAGAAATCCATACTTCCATCTCAAGTGTTATCGTATGGCTATGGATTCATATTCTAACAATCAACTATTACTTAAAATATTTCACCATACTCTCACATATGACGCTATCCAATGGTAAACCCATCTATATTTTGGATCTATTAGTACCTATTGTGAGATGGAAGAATATTTTCTTTGGTAGTTCATCATCAACAACGGCCCTAGAGTCACCTATGATCATCTACTTAGCTTACATCAGGGAAAAATAGAACCTATCCTTGATTACATTCTACGATTTAGTTCTTGCATGCACCAGCTAATTTTTTAACCTATTGAATTAGAGAAGAAATTTATCTTCTCTCACTCTTTGATTCCTCCCTTGAAACAACAATTATAATATGACACATGTGAATCATTCATGCTTCTATGTTATAGGGTCATTGAATTAGAATAAGATCTCATTGCTACACATGTTATAGATCCTCCTCCTATTGTTGTTACTGTTACATCACCTATTCCTTCTCCTCTCCCACCTGTTGAGTGTCCTACATAGTATCCATCTCCTCCTCACAAGAAATTCCAACCTTCTACATTGCGTAAGAATCCTTCATCCCCTCCTCCATGTAGGGCTACACCTCAAAATCCTCCTCTTGTCTCATAGGAAAAATTACATTTTACTCATCATGCTAGGCCCTATGATGTGTTGCATACATTATTTTACAAAAGTTTAATACACTTACCTTCTAATAAAAAGCATCCACCTCACTTCTTACAATGTTAGCATCATAGGCCTTACTACAACTATTATTGTATTAATGGCCATACGGATAATGAATTTTATTCCATTCACAATTGCTTGTAAAAATTAGAAGATGAGGGAATCATTTCCTTTGGCTCTCTCTCACATGAGTGGTCTATGTCTCCACTCCCTCATAGGCATGCTATTACTCTAATAGAGTTATCTCCTTCATCTAGTTGTAAGGTCATTATTCATGCACCACCACATGTTGTTACTCATGCATGCTCTCTATATCATCCATCCATCACTATACCATCTCATCTGCTACATCATGTTACTACTACACATTGGATTCCACAACCCTAGTCATATCCGCTTCCAACCACTACTCCACTTGATATTCAATTTGGCTCATACGCTCATGCTTCTTTCATTCCACATGTTTCCATTGATTCACGTCAGCTCAGTCTTTAGTAGGTAATTTTTATCACCTTACCCCGCGATGATGCACTCATGTTCTTACAGTTCTTACATGAATGTTGAGGGATATCTTACAATAGGAACCTCTCTTCACATGCTTTCTCAATTCATCTAGTGCACATCATCCAATCATTCCCCCAATGATGCACTCATGGTATTATGGTTCTTACATGACTGTTGAGGGATATATTACAATAAGAACCTCTCTTCACACACTTTCTCGATTCATCTAGCGCACATTATCCAATCATTTCCTGATGATGCACTCTTTCTTTATGGTTCATTCTTGACTGCAGAGAGGTATTATCTAAATGAAACTCATCATTTATACACTAGGGGAATCATTAATCTCCCCCTATAACCTCATCATAATAACATGCAATCATCTTCTACTCTTACACATTACTCATTTTTAATCACAATTTTATTCATACATATAATTTAACTTTTGTGTAATCACATTACATGCATCATCTATCATCATATAGGTTATATCATCATTTATCTATATTTAATCACATTATTTTGCATCAAAATTTATCCATCGTAAATCAATTCAACAAATGCAGAAAAAATTCAACATATAACACACAATAATAAAAATCATTGGATCATACATCATTATCACATCAAACATCAAATACAATAATCATACCCCAACAATTCCATCTATGCATATATATCGTTTACAATCATGGTTACAAAACATATCATCACTGCGGGGTAGGTCCCCTACATCAATACAATAATGAAACTCATATCTCATCATTTCTATCACTCTCCAACAAAGCCAAATCCCTAGAACTAGAAGCCTCACCACTAAATCTGCGTCATTGGTCATGACCCCTCTATCTCCTTACCTTCCTTCACAATAATGTGTTCTCTATAGAATTCTCTAAAAAGTGACTTTGTAAATCTAAAAACCACGCAAATACATCCTGAGCTAAAGGACCTCCACCGACGACCTCTCTAACTCACCATGTCTCCTCTCGTGACTTGTCTCACTCACTCAGTAACATTATACATGTCATTGTTGCTATTACAAATGGCTTGAAAAAATGGTCATTCTCACCCGTAATATCATCTATGTACTTTAGCATGCTTCCACTCGTGATTATGTTTGTGGGAGAATTCTACGTCAATGTGCGGATGGATGAGTCCACAATTAATGACCAATATGTGTTTCCTACATCCATATATCAATATGATAGACAATGATAAAAAGTCACAAACCATGTAACAAATAAAACAAAAACACCATACAAATACTTACAGTCTATTATTGTCACCACTTTACTATCAGGGCCATGTGCTTGCCCCTCTACTCCTCCTGGTGGAAATACCACTGCATATACCAAAACTGGATACAAAATCACCCACCGATGTGAGGCCCACCATGATCGGTATGACTCCATACACCCCGCGTCATCTACCTCTATCATCTCTATCACCACATCTGCCTCATCTGGCCTTGGAGGTACTAGCTACTCTCTTGTGGGCCCTGGGATAGATCCTACCATCCTCGGTGACCTAATGGCTCTTAACCATATAAATGGCTTGGGGGGCATGTCTTGGGTCATACCAAACTTTCTTAAAACTTGCTCAACCTAAAATAACTCAGTCACCCCTAGAAATTGATCCTCTAACCACATCATCCACCCTATGCATCGTAACTCTATGCCATCCTCTAGCTATCCTCCATAGTCTCTATATGGCCTCCATACCATGACCTCTAGCACCATGCGATCTATCATCACTCTATAGGAATTATTCTCCATCTTCCTTCCACGTACACCTACTCATCACCCAAAAAATATTTCTAGCATCACCCAGTCTTCACGAGCCCCACCCATTGGCCTCAATACTGCAATATGCTCATAGGCCCATACATGCAATAATGTCGTATCTCTCATGCCACCTCCATGCTCCTCCTGTGTAAATTTGTATAGATCCATATATAGGTGGGCCAATACACATCATGCCCAAGCATACCTAGTGCTATCCTCCTCTATCATGCGGTAGATATCATGAATCTTATATAATATTCATACACTACCACCCTCCACTTCATTTGACAATAATATCACCATGGAAATAAAAGTTTACAATCATGGAACCCCTGATCCCAAAATAACATCTAGGATAATATGGGCCTCAATAGGAACTTGATTCCCCACAAAATACAAATGAGTGGCCCTCTTTTGTTCTACATATCATCCACTACCATAACATGTACCCTCTTGCCCATAATAGTTAATCACAGTATGTGATACACGTCCTCTAGTGTGACTATCATGTCCCCTGTAGGTAACCAAAATGTGCAAGTATATGCACACCACATCTCCCATAGAGTTGTAAGAATAGGCTTGTTATGGGGCGCATCCCCTATCCTTGCTATGCACCATAGGCTAACACAATTTAGAACATCCCACTCATCATCCGACAACCCAAATTCGAGGAAAGTACTCAAATGACATCCACCATAAAACTTTCTCAAATGGATGTCCCTCTGCACACCACAAAACATCAACAAACATAGTGTTATCACATCATACATAGACAAATATTATCATATACAACATTAACACATGTTAACATTCACAATTAAATCCTTCTAGCCTCAACTTATGCTCCCTGAACATGGGCGCCTAGAATTAGGACTGGGGCCAACGCCCATGTCTAGGAACTCATATCCTGAAGGTCATTAGAGCCTTCACTACTCTTTTCTAGGTCTAAAACATTGAGAAATTTAAAAACAAAAATTTCACAAAAATTCATTTAAAAATGACTAATATCATCACATTTTTCGAAAATAATCATGCTTACCGACTCCTCCATCGTACGCAATACCCCATCTATCACCACCATCTCGAATTGACTCACTTGGGCTACTCTAACTTGTAGCATCCTCACACACTCAAAGCTCACTATCACACTCACACAAAAGACAAGTGAGTTTCTTATTCACTTTTTACACTACTATCTACAGGAAATTTCCCTTTCTCCCTTTATTATGGTCATTCACCTCATTCATTCCCTCAACTAATTCACATCATATGGTTTCCATCATATCTCGAGCATACCTACTTTGATTTTTGTCTCGTTTACATAATTCTCTTAATAATCCTGCCCAATACCATAAAGTAAACATTTCATATGCATTATATTCCCATTCACTATCGTTTACACTCAATATACACAACCTTTTGTAATATCCATCACATACCCATTATTACATCATTACATGATTACTTTCGGCTCAGCGTTCGTTCTCATCATCACTCCCTCTTTTGAAAAAAGTGGGGGCATATAATTGGGGTCATCCTATAATTCCCCTCACACCACTACGCAACTGACTTACAATCATCATCGAACATGTTCTCATACATCGTACGACATGTCACATCACTTTCTAATGATTCCCCCTAATGACCTAACTTGGGGGAAACAAGCATAAAATATCTCCATGAGTAATCAAACAATCAATCAATTACACATATTCAACTCGGTAAAACATAAATTTCACCAACACATTCATTATATTGACACAAACACAATGAATTTATCCTCCTAGGTGACCTAACTTGGGAGTTACATCACATCATTCCCAGATGACCTAACATGGGAAATTACTTTACATTTGGAGACTGCTTCCAGATGACCTAAATAGGAATAAATACATTTCAACGACACTTGTGGAGTGGGGGAAAATGAGATATAATTTCCTTTCCGATACTACTCCTATATGGGTTATCACATTTGATTGAAAATTGGATCCAAAGTCAATAAAATTGGATTTATTTCTGTCTACAATGGCTATATCTTTTGAGGATGTGGTTAAAGTTGGAGAGACACTAGACTTATCTGCCTACACTCTTCCTCTGGTGGAAGGATGCCCAAATTGTCAATTTTTTGCACATACACACGCACAATCGGGTTGGAAATTGATCACCCCCTTCCCCATCACATTCCCATTAGCAAACAAATCACTCAGCCTCAAATCATTCACTATCGACATCATCTATCTTGTTTAGTGCTCATCATAATAGTCTCACATCCCTCATCACTCCACATGGCTCGAAACGTTGATCCATGATTCATCATGTTATATCTTCTCACTCAGAATGTATTTATACTAATCTCTTCATGTAATTCAATGACATGGGCTTCTCTGTACTTCTTAAGTATGTATTTCTATCTACTTTATGTTACTGATATTTCACTCACCAACATAAAGTGGGGGAAAATGTAGACACAAAATCATGCACTTACTACTATTATTATACCGCAAAGTATATTGTTTTATACATGGATCTTGTGTAAGAAAATTATTCATTGATGACCCATTTTGTAGTCCATCTGTTTGTCTTTTTGGTATTTATTGTTGTTTATCTTGCACATTTGTCACTCATACACACAGTTCTTGTTATCTCTCAGGGAACCCTATCTGTCAGGCATCTCTCATTAGCCATCATTTATTTTTAGACGCTAGCACCCAAAGCTAGATAGTAATACTAAGCACTCTTGTCCATCCTAGGTGCCCTTGTCCTCTTTTTGTTTGATCTTATTTTTGACATTTGAGGTTAGTATTTTCAAATTTTCCTCCCATCTCCCTAGGTACTAGTCGGCATGTCAGGTCATTAGTGTTGAAATTCAAACAAGAGATTCCTATATAAACACAACATATATACCATTATATGGGTGGACTATTATTATCAAGGGCTAACTATCTACATAGACCAAGGGACTACATTTTTGATATTACTCTACATAAACACATTGCATAGGAAGGGGAGTTCATTCTATTTCATCCACACGTTTACATTTTTACATCTAGCTATTGCTAATTATCTTTGGTGTCATTGACGCGAGGGAAACCTAGGAGCACTATTACACACATAAGTACACATAATTACATTAGGTCTAAGATGTAGTACAACACTTTGTTGTAAGACCACCATTGTGGCATTTGAGGACAATTCAAACCCTTCATTTGTAGCTTTCTTTTTTTAGGGTTTGATGCTTTATGTGGGGTTTTATAGGTGATTATTTATTGTAGGTTTACAACGACATCAACGAACTAGATGCAACGTATACGCAACAAGAAGCAAAAAAGTGTAAAGTTTTAGCAACCTTGTCAGAACCAGGTTCTTGTCATTTCTATAGACTAGGGCATCCATAATTGATATCAGAGTTCCCCAGGTGCCCCAATCCTTCTCTAAGCACCCCATTCCAGTTATTTCTATCTTTGTCACACTTTTCTGTGGTTCTTTGTGATAGTCTGTTATGTTGTTTCATCATACTTCTTAGTCCAAGTTCATCATGAGGTAAGCGAATTTGATATAAGTACCTTGTTCCTCTTTTTTCACTTCATTAATAAAATCAAACAAATTATTTAGCATTCATATTTCAATATAATTTATTTCTAGAATTTTTGTACATTTAGATTCACAATAAAATATAGATTTTATAGAATCACCAAGTATCAGATGAGATATATTCTATATGATTGATAGTTAGAAGATTAGTTCTGGTAAGATGGTTGATCAAGTTTGTGTATGACGAAAAATAATTTGGAATCGTCAGGTGATAGAGGAATGAGAGAGGCAAGAGAAGTAATTGTGTTTATAAATTTATTGGATGTTTGAGGATTTTTTTAGAGTTTATAATGGTCAAAGAGTTGTAGGAGGTATTTGATGATGGTTTTATATTTCTTAAGGACCTCATTTTTGCATTGATATAATCCTTTGATTTGTGATGATAAGTTGTGAGTCACCATAGATATATAGGATTTTTACACCTAGAAAGGTAGTGGTTTGGAGCCCCATAATGAGGGTCTCATATTTTTCCATGTTGTTAGTACATTCAAAGTTTAGTTTTAAATACAATGGAATAGGAGTGTCGCAAGGCTATAATATTACCATTTCAGAACCTCCCCCTTTCTTGTATTTGGACCTATCAAATAACAAGGTAATTTTGAGAGGTGCGTTGTCTTGTTCGAGCATGTTGATTGATTCATCAGGTAATTTTTCATAGGGTAATTGATTAGATGGAAGGGAAGCTTCTGCGAGCTGATAAACAATGACCTTCCCTTTAATGGATTTTTGAGAGATGAAATCAAGGTCAAATTCAGTCATGAGCATGATCCATCTAGTGATGTGATCATTGTGATATTTCAGCGAATTAAAATTTGTGACAATGTAGGTTTTGTGATTGAGAAGGTAGTGGTGGGGTTTAGAAGTTGTAATGTACAAGTAACAACACAAAATTTTAACTTCCAAATAATGAGTTTTGTACTCATGAAGGGTTTGGCTTATGTAATAAATGGTATGTTCTTTACCTTGTTCATTTTGATGCATAAGCATGGCTCACAAGGCATGGTTAGTTGTAAATATATATAGATAGAAAGGCTCCCCCTCACACTGAGGTATGAGCACGGGTGGTGATAAGAGATACTATTTGAGGGTGTCAAAGTGTCTTGACAATTATCATCCCACTTGAAAATGGATATACTTTCCTAGAATATGATGGAAAGGTTGGCAGCGGTCTAGTAATTGTGAGATGAAATGATGGATAAATTGAATATTTTCTTGAAGACTACGAAACTACTTAAGATTAGATGACAGAGGCATTTAAATAATGCCCTTGACTTTAACAAGGTCAACTTTAATTACCCTAATATATACCATGAATCCAAGGTGTTTTCCTGTGAGAACTCAACATACGCATTTAGCGGGATTAAGGTGAATGAATAATTGTAGAATATGCATAAAGATCATGTCAAGAATGGCTAGATGGTCTCTTCGGTGTTTGGATTTACCTAAAATATCATTAATGTAATCTTCTATGGTTTTGTAAATGAGATCATGAAAGATGTAGGTCATAATGCGTTAATATGTATCTCCTTGAATTTTTAGGACAAAGGGAATTACTCTATAACAGAAGGTTCCCCATGGGTTGATGAAAGAGGTATTGTTAAATCAAAGAACTAACATCTCATGGCTTGTTGTTAAATCGAAAAGCTAGTCGATGTTGGGAAAAGGAAAATCATCTTTGGGACAAACAAGGTTCAAGTCTTGGAAGTATGTGTAGATGCACAATTTTCAATTGGCTTTAGTGACAGGCATGATGTTAGAAACCCATTGTGGACAATCAATGGGTAGCATGAAGTTGGATGAAAGAAGATGCTGAAGTTCTTTTTTAATTAGAACTGCGGTGTGAGGATACATCCTATGAAGTTTTTGCTTCATAGTCTTGGAGTCTGGGAGAGTAAATATATTGTGGATGATGATGTTTGGTTCTATGCTAGACATATCACTATAGGACCATGAAAATTCTTGACTATGTTTGGATTGGAAAGTGATAAATTCTTGGAGTCCATACAAGTCTAAGGATTGGCTGATCTTGACAATGTGTAGCTCTTGCGGTGTGCCAATGTTAACATTGAAAGTGAAGTCATTAAGGAGGATAAATGTGTCGGGTGGGAGCGTCTTCTGAAGATAATAATCCTTAGCACCTATATAAGTTAAGATGGCATCGTCATCATGAAAATGGATAATGTCAATGGTAGGAGAATCTTATTTTATCATATAGGGAAATATTAAGGGGATAAATTCAGTTTTTCCATTAACCTGATAGTTTAGTGGTCCAAGTGTGATGATGTTGACTAAAAAAAGTTAGGAGGGATAAACATGGTATCATAATTATCTGAAGAGGATTTTGATGTGGGTGATGATGGGGATAATTGGGATATTGACATTGATAGGGGTGAGTCGGGGGAGGATGGTTTGAATCCTAGACCATATTTATCATAAGGATTGTGGAATATCTTAAAGGGGAAATCATTTATACCTTGTTCATAATGACAAGGGTGAAATCTTTTCCAGGCACAATAATGAAGATAAGTCGGGGTGAACCGAGGCTTATCAAAGAATAAGAAATATGAGGAGAAAGGTTTTGGTTGACTATCGAGATGAGACAAATGGCGGTCAATGCCGTCGTACACAGACTGTGTTGAGAGGAATGGATGGCTAAAGGAAATGATGTTTCCTATAGCAAGCATGTGATTTTATCTAAAATTAATTAAGCCTTAAATTCAGAGTAACATAATGTAATGAATGATATAAAATAAATAAATTACAGTAGTGCATAAGCAATAAGTATTCAAATATATGAAACCCTAAGAAAATGAAAGAGGAAGATGACTTAGCTGATTTTCATACAATATGGACTGGGTAACTACTACATCTGGATGAGAATAGTGTTGTTGAGGCTCAATGAGGGTGATAGAAATCATGACTGTGTTGGATAGAATCTCCCATAGGAGGACAAGAGTGCCTGGGTGCTAATGACTGGATTGGGTACTACTGACTACTTAGATGTTTAGGTCATGATCCTTTATAGGCTACAAGAGCTTCACTTCTACTCTTTTTTTTTTGGTTTGGTTTAGCTGTTAGATCGTCGGTCATACATATAACATGAAAAACATATAGCTACCAAGTATGTAGAATGTGTGTGATGGAATATAATGAAATCCTCTTCTATGTTGTGTATGTAGATTGATGCAACCCTTATCCCTTGTATGAATATTCTATATGTATGCTTTATAATGCTCTTGTGCCTTTGAATGTAATATTAGGTCATGATAGATAATGATTATGTGTTTGGACCCTTATTTAGAAGAAGTAACTAAGTATATATAAATGATTCATTTATTTGAATTTTGTAATTTACAACTGAAAGGCCAACCCAAAGTTTTAAAAGGTGACCAAGAGGTAAAAGGGACCCAAAAGAGTAAGGAGAAGATAAAGAAGGGTAGGAGCATCCATGAGGAATAAGATCACCTGAGCACTTCTTTCCTAACTAGGCGTTATTGTCTGAGGCCATAAAAGATAAATTAGTAAAGTTTTAGTAGATCTGTCAGATATGTAAGGCCAATAAAAGTGTAAGAGATAAAGAAAAAGGCCCAAAATAAGTTATCAACCACTAGTTTTCTTACTTAGGCATCATGTACACATTAGTATGCTTCAAGAACTAGAAATGTACTCAACTACATGGATTTTGTGTCTACATTTCCCCCCACTTTATGGTGTTAAGTGAATACTCGATAACATAAAGTAAATAGAATATGCATACCTTATAATCATGTAGAGAAGAGTGTAGCATATAGCGTGTTGAGTGGACAAGTGAAACATGAAGTGATCGTAATGTCAAGTGTGGAAACTAGAAAAGGGAGATAGACCCTAGGGGTAGAGTGTATGCATAGTAATGTGTTACTAGATCTTGTGCTTATAGATTTGATTTGCTTATTGTAAGAGAGGACCTACAAAAGAAGAAAAAAAGGAGTAGTCAAAGTCCTGTATGTGAAAAATAAGAATAATATATGTATAAATAAGCAAAAATATAAGGAAAGAGTTCACATGATGTATGAGAGAGTAAGGATAGAAAGTTGTCCTATTTTATTTGAAGATGTTGTTTGATTTGAGTGTCTTCTTGCAAAAGGTAAGGTTTTTGGGTGATCTCACGCTAAGAGCAAGCTTTTTGGATGATCTCATGCCAAGAATGAGTTTTTTTGGTGATGTCACACCATGAACAAGTTTTGCAATATCATGCCAAGAGAATAGCATAAAAAAATTTAGTGGCTAATATTCGTAATTTGGCTAATATTAGGAGTTCTCGAATATGAATTTAGTTATTTTTACGACCATAACATTTCCCATGTTTCACCCAAAATTTCCACAAATATTAATTTTTCCCATGTGAATAGCCAATGGATATCCAAACCCACCTTATATTTTCTTATTGAATCTCCATGTGATCAATGCGCTGGGATTTTAAAATTTTATTGGATCAACGATAAATCCATGGAACATTTCTGGTCATTTGGTCTCATTCACCCCTAACATGTTTGGGAATATTTTTAAAATTTGATTAAATTTTCCATATATACATAGATCTAGATTATAGAAATTAATCACTAAGTGAAACCAAATCACTTTGAAGAGGGTCATAAAATTGACACATGTCCCTTTTGATGCTCTTGATCTACACAGTGTGTCTCCTTCCTTAGCCTCCATGTGTCCTCCATTGATTGCTGACCCAAGACCTAACCCCAACTCAAGACCTGAAAGTTATATTAATTATGGATTATTCAGTGGAATTCAAGTCCACCAAAATCCTTTGGTTGGGAGATATATGGAATGGTGACACATGCCATGTCTTTGGTGGGATTTTGAATGTTTGGTGAATTATCAATTACTAGTGGGTCTTTTAAATTTGGTGTCCTTTCAAATGTAAAGTGGTCCTCTACTACAAAGAATGGATAATTACATAATATGATAAGTTATCCTTTATTTTCCATTTAATAAAAAAATTTCTTCAAATAATATATCTTATTTCTCTAATGCCATGAATGTTAATTTTAGATAATTTGCGAACCCAACGAATCTAGTTCTGGCCCATATTCACCATGATTTCTATAATTTGTTTTTAAAGTGTGTTCCTTAAAATTTTCCCTATGGAAGAGTGTTGGGGAGAGAGGTCTATTTTTCTCTCCATCCATGATGCTTCCCCAAGTGCCACTGCAAATGGCATGTCCCAATTTGTAACCAATTATAAATGTTTGTAACTGAATGACTGAATTTTGTAACTGAAGGAAAGTTCCTTAAATAGTAGAATTGTGTTGTAAACTACTGAAAATTGTGTTGAACTGAGAATTTTTTTGATATTTCCCCCAGGAAACAAGCACCCAGGTGGGACACAAGTGCCCATCATTCCTGTCTATAATGGGTGCTAGTGTCTGCTCTATGTTTGTGGCTCAAGTCTGATTCTAGACCATTCTGTGACTATGTTCCTATGTCAATTATGTCCTTTATTGTTCTGATATATGGCTCTGAGCTACTAGAAGGATGATTTTCTCACCCAATAATTGGAGGGATGGTATGCATGGTGGAATACCTTTGATGATAAAAAATTTATTGTTATGAAGGAATTTGAGACATAAGTGGACCATGGAAGGGATAACCTGCGTAGTTCGGAGCCATGGAAGACCTAAGAGCATGTCACATCCCTTTATTTAAAATTTAGTGTGGAATGGTGTAAGAATGGTAAGGAAACCGAAAGTGATGGGAAGGATGACACGACCATAAGAATTAGGGATTTGAAATGTGATTTGGGAGGTTAAACATTTGAAAGCTAATAGGAGTGCCACAGATCATGCATTGGAAAGGGCCGAGGGATAAACCAAAGTATTGTTTACTATATAATTACCAATATAAGCATTAATATGCAGTGATTTAGAGGAAAATGTAGCATGGTAATCATGTTCTAAGAAGGTGATAACTGGTGGTGGCATGTCAATAGTAACAATGAGGAAATCAACTGGCTCTGATGAAGGAGGAGGTACAACATGATATGTATGGTTAACAGAGGAATCAATAGCTAGATTTTCATATTTTGGGAATGGATCATTAAAGATTTTAAGGTTTTGATTATCATTGATTGGTTTGGAAGTAGATGGATCTGGGAGTTCAATTCCATTATTATCGATAAAATCTTGAATGATATGTCTAATCTTAAAACAAATATCAATAGAGTGTCCATTGCATTGGTGGTAATCACAGTGTGCATTTTCATCATAATTATGGCCACATGGGTGAGAAGGATATAGATTGAATGGTGGAGGGAGAGTAATTAGATTACTTTCAGTGAGTTGTGGTAATAGGAACCATGGTGCACAGGGTAGATTAGTAAAGGTGCACCTTGTGGGTTGTAATTAAAGCTTGGTATATGGAGAAAAAACTATGAAAGTGGGTTGAGCATTGATAGGCTTGGTGGATGGTTTGAATGGGGATTTAGCTTGAAACTTGTTAGAAGAAGAGGAGGAGGAAGTCTCATAATACTTCAATTTTCCCATAGATAGTAAATTTCTTTTACGAAATTTGAGTGTATGGAATAACTGATCAAAGGAAGGGGAATTCTCAAAAATTAAAATCTCAAAGGAAGGGGAAGTCTCAAAAATATATCTTGCAGTTCTGAATCAGCTAGGAAATTGGTCATTTTAGTAAGGTTGTTCTTGTAGCACAAGAAATATTCAGAAATATGTTCATTGGATCCTTGTTTGATTTTATATAATTGTGCATAGGATATCTTAGTATTGATATTGATAAAAAAAATTGAGAAATGCATTAGCTAGAGTTGTAAAGAAGTTATTGATTAGACGTGTAGATCGTAGAATCAACGCATAACATAGTCAGTCAAGATTTGAGGAAAACATTTAGATAACAAATTAATATCATTATAATAGTAGAGACATGCAACATGGAAGGATCAAAGGATATCTTGAGCATTTCTATGGCCATTGAATATAGGAAAATTAGGTGCGAAGAAATTTAGAGGAAGCAAATAAGAGGAGATGACAAGTGTAAAATGGATATGAAGGAGGAGGGAGGAATATAGAGATGGAGAGGAGGATATAGAGGATCATTTCCATTGGTGAATTTGGGATTGTAATTCATTTTATAATGAGGTTAGGTAAGGAGTTCCTGAAGAGGAGGTAGGTCATGTATGAGATATAATAAGGGGAAAAATATCTGTAGGAGTGGGTATAGAAACACGAACAATAGATGTAGGTAGAAGAGAAATGGTGGAATGAGGAAGAAGTGTCACAATAGGAAGAGAAGTTTCATTGGAGACCGAAGGGTTGAGCTCATCTAACTGCATGGATTCATCACATGAAACTAATAATAAGATATCTAGGTATTGAGGGTGTGTACTAATAAGTACCCAGAGATCATGAAGGTCTTTGTTGGTAAAGAGTTCATAAGTCTCATACATTGAAGCAAGATCGGGTTTGTGCGTATGGGTTCACCAAATGATTTAATATAAATTGAATTAAACCTTGAATTTAGAGTAACGTACTATAATGGATTATATAAAGGACATAAAGTATAGTAGTGCACAAGCAATAAGCTTTCAAAGATATGAAACCCTAAGAAAATGAAATATGAAGATGCCTTAGATGATTTTTTTGTAATATGGAGATGATATGGAATGGATAACTATTGAATCTAGATTGGAACAATGTCATTAAGGCTCAATGAGGGTTATAAAACTTAGAACTATTCTGGATAGAAATTCCCACAAGAAGACATGAGTGCCTGGGAAATAATGACTAGACTATGTGTTAGTGACTACTTAGATGTTTAGGTTTTTATCCTTTTTAGGATAGAGGATCTTTGATTCTAATTGATCATTATCACTCTAGTTCAGATGTTAGATCATTGGTAGTACATGTAACCTATAAAATAGATAGCTACCAAGTATGTAGAATGTTTGTGATTGAATATAATGAACTCCCCTTGTATGCTATGTATGTATATTGATTCAACCCTTATCCCTTGTATGAATGTGCTAGATGTTTTCCTTTTAATGCTCTTGTGCCTTTGAATGCAATCTTAGGTGATGATAGATAATGATTATATGCTTAGCCCCTTATTTAGAAGAAGTAACTAAGTATATATACAATTTCCTTGTTTGAATTTCATAATTATAACTAAAAGGCTGACCCAAAGTTTTAAAAGGTGACCAAGAAGTAAAAGGGACCTAACAGAATAAGGAGAAGATAAATAAGTTCAGGAGTTCCTAGGGGGGACAAGAGCATCTAGGTGATTCTGTCCTAACTAGGCACTAGTGTATGAGGCCATAAAAGATAAATCAATAAAGTTCCGATAGAGATGTCAAATATGTAAGGCCAATAAAAGTGCAATAGATAAAGAAAAAGTACCAAAATAAGTTTTCAACTACTAGTTTCTTTCTTAGGAGTCATGTATACATTAGTATGCTTTTAGACCTCAAAATGTACCCAAGTTCATAGATTTTGTTTCTACAACTCATGAATTCATTTTTTGTCAATCCTCTCATATGTTTTAGGTGTGGAAAGTGTATTAAGGGCTAGAAGGCGGTACTCCCCAACGAAAGACGTTGCATGACATCATCAAAATATTCAGTGTTTGGTAGTTTAAATGTTGGGATCGAATAACTTGTGGAATCTTTATTTGCAGATGTAGGATATTGTAAGGGAAGTAGGATGTATTTAGGTTTGTATGTCATGTGGAAAAATGTAAATGGATTTGGCTCGACAGAGACCATGATGGTCATAGCTTCATGTTTGTATTTAGACATCGGTGTAGAGTGGATGGGACACAACACATTACACATATACAAGGGTGAACAAGTAACATGTTATAATATAATTATCCTTCTACAAGATAGAAGAGTTTGTGGAGGATTTTTGGACCTATTTTGATGGGTAGGATAATTGTGCCCAAGGTAGGAGTGGCAATATCATTGAACACATGTAATAAAATGGGTGATTGAATGAAAATGGTGTTCGGTAGTTGGAGTTTTTTGAATGCACGAGATGATATGATGTTTATGCTAGCACCATTATCGACCTTAAATATCTTAACAAGAGTGTCATTAATTTGGGTGGTGAGGAAAAGTGAAAGATCATGGTATTTCGGTTGGAATGACATAATCTCATAGTCATCAAATGCAAAGGTAGCTGACATCTTCGAGGCACCAAAAAGGTTGGAAAAAGGTTGGGGATCATCACAAGGGACTGAGATTGATTGGAAGGATTGATCATGGCTTGGCGATGCTAGGGAGAGTTTGTGAATGAGCTCGTAGAGGGGCATTTTAACAGGTGCCTGATGTAGTTGATTATGAACATTATTTTTAATAGATGTTTTTGATTGATTCTAACCAACTGTCTTTTTTCTTTCCTCTCTTTCCTTATCTTCCGGGGAATGCAAGTGTGGAAATTTTTCCTTAGGATGATGGAAACATTAGGTGACTCAGAGGATCCATGAAGATAGATACTTTTGGTTTCTCTTGATTTGGGACCCCAGGTCAAGTGTGTAGGATTATTGGTTATGCAGACAACATCAATATTAAAAAGTGGTGGGTTACAAATTTTTTTTTTTAAAAACAATGGAGGAGGCAAAACACTTTGTTAAGGGGGATTTTCAAATGATTTAGGTTTTATCCTTTTTAGGATAGAGGATCTTTGATTCTAATGATCATTATCAAATCTAGTTCAGATGTTAGTAGATCATTGGTGTACATTGAAACTAAAATTAGATAGCTACCAAAGCTTTGTAGAATGTTGTGATTGAATATAATGACAATCCCTTTGTATGCTATGTATGTATATTGAGTCAACTTATCCTTTAGAATGTGAGATGTTTTCCTTTTAATGCTCTTGTGCCTTTGAATGCAATCTTAGGTGATGATAGATAATGATTATATGCTTAGCCCCCTTATTTAGAAGAAGTAACTAAGTATATATACAATTTCCTCTGTTTGAATTTCATAATTATAACTAAAAGGCTGACCCAAAGTTTTAAAAGGTGACCAAGAAGTAAAAGGGACCTAACAGAATAAGGAGAAGAAGATAAATAAGTTCAGGAGCTTCCTAGGGGGGACAAGAGCATCTAGGTGATTATGTCCTAACTAGGCACTAGTGTATGAGGCCATAAAAGATAAATCAATAAAGTTCCGATAGAGATGTCAATATGTAAGGCCATAAAAGTGCAATAGATAAAGAAAAAGTACCAAAATAAGTTTTTCAACTACTAGTTTCTTTCTTAGAGTCATGTATACATTAGTATGCTTTTAGACCTCAAAATGTACCCAAGTTCATAGATTTTGTTTCTACAACTCATGAATTCATTTTTTGTCAATCCTCTCATATGTTTTAGGTTGGGAAAGTGTATTAAGGGCTAGAGGCGGTACTCCCCCAACGAAAGACGTTTGCATGACATCATCAAATATTCAGTGTTTGGTAGTTTAAATGTTGGGATCGAATAACTTGTGGAATCTTTATTTGCAGATGTAGGATATTGTAAGGGAAGTAGGATGTATTTAGGTTTGTATGTCATGTGGAAAAATGTAAATGGATTTGGCTCGACAGAGACCATGATGGTCATAGCTTCATGTTTGTATTTTAGACATCGGTGTAGAGTGGATGGGACACAACACATTACACATATACAAGGGTGAACAAGTAACATGTTATAATATCATTATCCTTCTACAAGATAGAAGAGTTTGTGGAGGATTTTTGGACCTATTTTGATGGGTAGGATAATTGTGCCCAAGGTAGGAGTGGCAATATCATTGAACACATGTAATAAAATGGGTGATTGAATGAAAATGGTGTTCGGTAGTTGGAGTTTTTTGAATGCACGAGATGATATGATGTTTATGCTAGCACCATTATCGACCTTAAATATCTTAACAAGAGTGTCATTAATTTGGGTGGTGAGGAAAAGTGAAAGATCATGGTATTCGGTTGGAATGACATAATCTCATAGTCATCAAATGCAAAGGTAGCTGACATCTTCGAGGCACCAAAAAGGTTGGAAAAAGGTTGGGGATCATCACAAGGGACTGAGATTGATTGGAAGGATTTGATCATGGCTTGGCGATGCTAGGGAGAGTTTTGAATGAGCTCGTAGAGGGGCATTTTAACAGGTGCCTGATGTAGTTGATTATGAACATTATTTTTAATAGATGTTTTTGATTGATTCTAAGGGGATGCAAGTGTGGAAACTTTTTCCTTAGATGATGGAAAATTAGGTGACTCAAGAGGATCCATGAAGATAGATACTTTGGTCTTATCTTGATTTTGGGACCCCAGGTCAAGTGTGTAGGATCTATTGGTTATGCAGACAACATCAATATAAAAACGTGGTGGTTTACTGGAGGAGGCAACACTTTTGTTAAGGGGGATTTCAAATGATTTATTTGGATTATTTTATTTAGGAATATTAGGAGTGGGTGTGATATGAATTTTTTTTAATTTCATGGGTGGACTAGAATGATCTTTATTGTTTGTGAGAGGTCCTTTTTTAGAAACACATTAAATTTTTACTCGAATGGCTTTGTAATATTTACTGTAATGCCCTAATATCCAATGGTAAACACAAAATGCTTGGTATTTTTACCAGGAATCTTTCCATCCCTGATGGTTGGAGATTTTTATAGGTTGTAATGTGACACTTGATGCTCAAATGAGTTGTTCAATGGTTTAAGTATAATACCATGTTGGAACTTGTTGAGATGATGTTGAGGGTGTAGGATTATGAGTTTCATCAGATGATTCTGAGGTATGAGACATATGAGACATAATCTAGGTAGTATGTCTAGATGTTGTTTTGGATTCTATGACAGTGATTTTAAGTTTAGAAGATAGGTGTGGCTCTACGATGGAGGATGAGGGGATTCTATTGGTTTTGTGATGGTGCTACAAGATTGGTTCCTTATTAGTCAGGAAATTGGTTGGTTTCAATGTGAGATTACTAGGTTTTTTGATTCGGTGCATAGAGATGTTGTCGTTGAAGGATCTATTCAAAATATCAACGATAAGTTTATTTTCTTGTGATTTTGAAGGGGACGCATCTAATATTTATGTGGAAATGGACATGATGGGTTTTTAAGGTTGAGACATGGATGGATTGGAGATCCATGTAGTAAAATCATCTGGAGAGTTTGATTGTTCAATTTGGGTGTTGGTAATGGAGAATGATGATGTGTTGGGTGTGGGTGAGAGTTCATTGATGAAATTGATGATGTGATGAGATGTTATGATGTTGCTTTAAGGTTGATTTAAGGTTGGTTGCTAGTTGGAGGATGATTTGAAAAATATTGTTTAAAAACATCCAAATTTTGATTAGAATTTGCATTCAAGATATCAAATTATAACTCACCTTGGTCAATGAGACCTTAAAGGACATTTATAAATGATTTCCACCTTTTGATGCCATGTCCTTAAACTTGGTGATATTTATAGTAGACGTTTTATTTATACCAAAAAGGTTTTAGATGTGGAAACATCGACAAGTTAGATGAGAGGGAGTGTAATCATGGAATTTGAAAGGATTTTTTCAAAGATGGAACTGTATGACTCCCCTAGGGGTGTATATTTTTGTTGAGGTCGGGATTTATTAGAGTATGAATGGAATTTAGATGCATTTTTCAAAACAATTGCATTTGTGGAAGCTTTATATTTGTTTGTGCTAGAAGAAGCCTTGAAGGAGGGGTCAGGTTTGGGTTCCTTAGATTGTAATTTTACTTTACCACACTTGAGGGCTCAGATTTCCAATTTTGGGGCCATGGTCAAGGCTTCATCAAAGGTTTTAAATGCTTGAATTTGTAATGTGGATGATATATTTTTGGCGCATGATCGAGCCAATAACTTGATTATCTCAGTCTATGGAAGGGAGAAGAAGGGTCAATAATCCCTTACCATATGGAGATGAAATCAATGATAAACTCATCATCAAATATTTTTATAGCATACCAATCAGTGATAGCTATATTACAAGCTATGTTAATAGAGAAATTTTCTTGAAATAATTATACTAGTTATGTGATTGAGAACATGGACTATTGGTGAATAATATTATATCAGTCAAGGGAAAGGCCACATAATGACATTGGAAAGTTCCTCAACATCAAATCTTGATAATGGGAAATGAGGTAGTAGGCATGAAGAAAGGCCTTGATCTATTGTTGTGGATTTACCTTACTATAAAATTTGATGAAATTAGGTAGTTCCTAATGAGGAGGATAGGTTTTTAATGGTACATATGGGATGATAGGTTCATCACATATTTATTAATATGGAAGAGTGATATTAGGTCCCATGGTAGCAGTTTCAAGAATTGTAATTCCAATTATTAACACCTGCATGGGATCATTTTGGAGAGGTTGTTGGATATTTGAAGAGGTTTGATCCATAGGGATCCAAAAAAAACACACCACTTCATCAGTTCTATCAGCACCAAGAAGGAGAAATAAATAAAAATGAGGAAAAGGAGGTTATGACAGCATTTTAACAGAACCGTTACTCTATGTAGAGCGGCGGTTGAATAATTTCCGCCCAACCTGGGAAAAGGTCCTGTAACTGCTACCCAGCCAGGGTGGTGGTCCTGAAATTTTTGGTCTACACAGGTGGTGGTCCTGACACTTTTGAACAGAAAAAAATGAAGCGTGAATGGATGTGAATTTGAAGTGCCTGACTGTGTCTCTTCCCTCCCTGACCTTTCCCATTCTTCAGTGTAAGGAAGGACATGAGAGAAGGATATAAATATAAGGAGGAGCAAGAGAATTGATCATTCGGAGATCCAAAGAGATCAAAGAGCAAAGCTTTAAATTTAATGAGAGAAAGTGAGCAAGATCTTCAGTGCTACAATTGAATTGTAGGAGAAATGTGTAGAAACAAAGAAAGCAAGCATAAGAAAGGATAGGTTTACATTGTTGTCTCCTTTTACTACTTCTTGTAATATGTAATTATCTATAGTTGACAAATAAAAGTGGGAATAAAGAGTGGTTTTCCCTTCCCGACTAGTTTTCCTCCATTGGAGGTTTCTAGGATAAAAAACTGTTGGTGTTTGGAGTTTGAATTTGTTTCTCTTCACTACAATTTCCTTTCTATAGCTAGATAATCAATCACTAAAGCTCTAATCTTCTATCATTTTCCAAAGTTAAAAGTATAACAACATAATTATGTGATTCATAGAGTTCCAAAGTAGAAGTTTACAGATCATTTTGGTATCATAGCTGATTATATATCCAGGACTATGGTATTCAATTCTTATGATTTGTATGACTATGACAAGGTCCAAAGGAGAATAATTTTTACCTTGTGAGCCAGATATTTCTATGAAGAAGTGGAAACAAAGAATTCAAGCTCAAATGGAGGAAGAGAACTTGGTCCGTAGAGTCGATATGCTAGAGACCATGATGGATAGGTTGCATAGAAAACAAGAAGAGCTTTCAAATCTGCAAATAATGGCTTTGGTTAAGAAAGATTCCATGGACTCAGTCATTTGAGAACTGGCCAAAAAAATTGATATCGGAGGGATCCACGATGAGGTATATTTGGAAGGGCATGATGAAGAGACTTAAATTATAAGCGAGAAGGTAAAATATGCTCATACACCTTTTAAAGTTGAAACAAAAGTGGAAATAAAGAACTTTGAAGGACAAGTAGATGCGAAATTGTTTGATAAGTGGCTAAAATAGTTGGAAGTTTATTTTAGTTTGCATAATGTTACTGAGGCACAAAATATTACCTTTTCACGTCTCAAAATGGAAGTTAATGATCTAGTTTAGTGGGAAACCCATCTAACCACTTGTGAAAAGAAGAAATGTCTTATTTTTAGTACTTGAAAGGATTTTAGAGAATTAATTACAGCTAAATTCTATCATATTGGCCATAAGATTGACATGATGATTAAGTGTCAGTACTTTAGGCAGGGTAGCAGTCAAAGTGTGCAGGACTATACTACAGAATTTTGGAGACAATCCATGTTTCTTAATATGGACTTGGAGGATGAGAACATTATGACCAAGTATTTGGGAGGACTTCACACTCACCTTCGAAGGAAGGTAAAATATATGAAGCCTAAGGATCTCAATGAAGTTGGTGTGGAAGCATACTATATTGATGATGAGAAGAAGCAAGGAGAAGCATAACCAAAGGGAGACCAGTCAACAAATCAACATGAAAAAGAAAAAGGGAAGACAAGTAGTAAAGGTAAATGTAAAGGTAAACATACTACTACTACTTTTCATACTTGTAAAGATCCTAAAATATTATGTAAGAATTATGATATAAATGGACACACTGACACCACATGTTGGAAGTTACATCTACAATTGTACTCAAAGCACAGAACCAAGGATTCCAAGAAATCCATGGCCATTGTGAAAATAAAAGAAGAGGTGGAGATTGAGGATGATTCGGATGTAGATGAGAGGCTGGGTTGCACAACTACTAATATGTATGGGGGACCAGAAGAAGAAGAGATGGGTAAGCTATTTCAAATCAAAATACAAATCAAGAAGACTAAGGTAAACACTTTAGTAGATTCTGGTTCTCAATCAAATTTTATTTTTGATGTGGTTATAGAATAGCTTGGCCTAGAGACTTACATGCATCTGCATCCATACCCATTGGGATGGGTTAAGAAGGGTGTAGAAATACAAGTTACAAGAAAGTGCAATTTTCAGTTTGGGATAAACACCTAATATATCAATGTATTAGAGGTTGATATCATTCCACTTGATGCATTTGATGTTGTCTTCGGAAGTCCTTGTATGCCAGGGATGTTGTGTTCATAAGGAGGGAGAACCGATATAGATGGGTCAAGGACAGAGTTAGTTTCAACATCCAAGAACACCAGATAAAATCAAATAAGGCTATGGTAAGTGCCAACCAAGCACTAAGACTTATTTAGGAAAATCATTAGTTTTGTTTACTTTCATTGGAAGAAAATAAAAATGGACTTGAGAGAAAAAATATTTTGGATAGAACTTTTTAGTTTTTGTAGAAGAAGCCACCACAGGAAATGCTCATTCAAGGAGAAATACAAACTTCCACTATGTAGTCACTGTATCTACTTGCTAATTCATTGGAGATGATATTAGGGTAGCAAGAATAGGATGAGATATAGGAAATAATGGTGACTATAACAGCGTACATGGAGAGGATTTGTACAATCCATCTCAAGAGACAAATACAAGCAAGAGGGACTAAACCACTACAATATGGGACCTTCACCATACTTGATCAGGTTGGAAAAGAAACCTTCAAGCCACACTTCATGTAGATACACATGATAGCAAGTTGCAAGAGCTTACACCTACTAAATCCATCTATGCATAACAAAGAAGGAAACATACAGAAGCTACCTTCCAAAGAGGATTGTACTCGAGGAAACTCAAATGAGGATGTAGCATAGGAGTAGTAAACCAAAGATCCACAGGAGCCTAGGAAGGTTAGATGAGATAAGACACCAAGGCAGACCCGTTGGTACTCAGAGGAGAAAGAGAGGGAGTTAATTCCTTTACCACTCCCCACTAAGATTTTGTGGGACCAAAATCCTCCTAAGAAGGGGAGGTATGATCCATAGGGATCCAAAAAAACACACCACTTCATCAGTTCTATCAGCACCAAGAATGAGAAACAAAGAAAAATGGGGAAAAGGAGGTTCTGTTAGCATTTAAATAGAACTACCACTCTATGCAGAGCGGTGGTCCTGTAACCACTACCTAGTCAGGATAGCATTCCTAAAACTGCTCGTCTTCACAGGACGGCGGTCCTGACACTTCTCAACAAAAAAAGGAAGCGTGAATGGACACGAATTTTAAGCACCTGAATATGTCTCTTCCCTCCCTAACCTTTCCCATTCTCCAGTGCATAAGAGGACATGTGAGAAGGCTATAAATATAAGGGGGAGCAAGAGAATTGATCATTCAACTATCCAAAGAGATCAAAGAGAAAAAGTTTAATTTATTGAGAGCAAGTGAGCAATATTTAGTTCTAGAGTGGAATTGTAGGAGCAAGGTGTAGAAATAGAGCAAGAAAACATAGGAAAGGAAAGGTTTACATTATTTTCTCCATTTACTACTTCTTGTAATCTTTAATTATCTATAGTTGACCAATAAAATTGGGAAGAAAGAGTGTTTTTCCATTCCTGACTGGTTTTCCTCTATTGGAGGTTTCCAGGATAAAAATTGTTGGTGTTTGGAGTTTGAATTTATTTCTCTTCTCTATAATTTCCTTTCTATAACACTAGATAATTAGTCACTAAATCTCTAATATTCAAGTAAATATATTAGTTTCCAAAGTTAAAAGTAGAACAACATAATTATGTGATTCATAGAGTTCCAAAGTAGAAGTTTATGGATCAAGGATAGGTTTGACTATTGATATACATGATACATAGGGTATGATGTTGGAAAGGAGGAAGAACCCCTGGGAAGTTATGAGGTTGTTGGAAGACTAAAGTTTGTGAAGAGGACTGGATATATTGATAAGGTATTGTTAGTGTGAAATCACAACACCCCCAAATGAGTTATGGATTTGCTTTTCTAAGGAAGACTCATTTGGTGTGATTTGCATGAAATTGAACTTCCCCAAGGTGTGGGACCTTGCGAATGGGAAATATCTCCAGAGAAGGTTGGTTCCTCTTCCTAAACTACCTACCACAAGCTACTCCAGTGTAGACAAGCTAATATAATCCTAATCTAACTTCCAAGGAGACAAGGAGAGAGAGAAAACTGAAAAAACAGAGCCTACACTAAAACGGTGATACACCAGCAAAAGAAGCGAGATATTCTGTTGAGGGAGAAAGAAATAGAGAAAATAGAGATGAGGGAGGTTAGACAGAAGTGACACGGCCCAGATCTTCAAATTTACCATTAAACTCCATGAAACACAACATCCTGCACCTGCAAACGTGAAATACATGCACAATCTAGAAGGGAGAGGCACGTAGAAACAACAAAACGATGTAAAGGGTTGAAGAACACCACAAAAACATGTTTTTATTGATCTAGAAGGTGCACAAACCATTACATTTCTAGAATATAGGCACAAATACATTTTCCAGGCATGGGAGAAGGTTCACTGCAAAAAAATGGCGTCGAGAAACAAATTTGACAGAATTTCTCTGTGCCTAGAATGTCTCTCCTTTTCAAAATGAGAAGTGTTACAATATGTAGAAATAATAAGAGAGAGAGAAGAGGGAAAAAAATTGAATCATGCTTCAACCACCTTGAGATATGCAGCGAATCCCACTTTGAAAGCTTAACCACTGAATTTCAATGCCTTTTGCAAATTCACCCACAATATGTCACTTTTGGTTTCCCAGTGGATTGAGTCGAATCAGATTTGGTAGTTAAAGAGATTGGATTCTGTGTTAATGTCCTGGAAGACTCTTATTCATTTTTTACCTACCAGGGCCTGAAAAATTATGTTTAATCCTTTCATGGCATAGAGGACGTTGAGACGCTTCCAACGGTGTTGAATTCACAATATTTCGATCCCTGAGTCGAAAGATATACCCCTTCAAAGTTTTTATCGGGTCCATAAAGGAGGGCAGGAAAACAACTTGAAAAATGGGTCCCCTTTCTTTAATGTGGGATACGTGGCATCCAGATTAGGGAAAAATTAGGTTTGCAGGCTCAAAATTTATCTTTTCCCCTTTTCGCGAAACGCAAAACTTAGAAAACCCTCGCGGCCCCGAAGCTCCACCTTTTGACTCTAATTGACCATTTTCCCCTACCTCCATTTCATCCTGAGACACGTGGAGATGCAATGCTTGTTTGAGCTTCTCTTTTTTGGATTCACCTTTGGAGGAGCATTGTTAGGACACGTGGCTCCCTTTGCTAGCTCTTCCATACTTATTCAATTTTGGATTCTTTCCTAAACAATTTTGAGCTCAAAGACTTTGAATCTTTGCTGCTTCTTCTCCTTCTTTCTCTTTGCTTTTCTACGACACTACTCGGCCTCCATTTCCAAGCCCACCTATAACTTGTTTGATGAATTTAAGGCATGGGTTCACTTGACAGAGTCGTTTCTTCTCTTTCTTCTTGCATGGGGTCATTTAAACTTTCAGAGGCCCCGCCATTCCATTGTAGAGTCTCCCTGTAACCATATTTTTCATCCCGGAATGTGAGATCGTAGGTCTGAGTCATTTCCTTCATAATTTACTTATGTGCAGGAGTTGTCTTAACCAAATTTTCTGGGGGGGCAAATTTGGGATAACATGTATATGGATGAATGTGTTGATAAGAAGATGTGTTAGTTGCGGTATGTATTGAGAGGATGCATAACTATATTGTGGGATGGCAGTAGTGGATACCTATTATGATATTGGGATAGTACTATAAATGGCACTCGTGTTGATTAGCGACATAGATCTAGGGATGGATAAGACTAGATTTTGGATTGAAGATGTGGGTTGTTGTGATGAGACAGGTTGAGACATAATCAACAGATTTGAAGAGAGAGGGACACCAAATAAGCTTATAGGAGGAGGATTAGTAGTGGAGGTTGCATGGATAGATGTGTACAGGGAGGTAGTAGTATGAATCTATATACCCTATGATATAGGTGAGGGAACCGATGAGGCAAGTGTTTTTTTAGCTATCCATATTCTGTGATGATATGGAATTAAGGTCAAAACTAACAACATGAGCAGATGAAGAAGGTGCTCACATTCTTGTATCGCTAGTACCTGGGTAAGGAGATATTTTTCAGATGACAAGTTGATAGTCAGGGTCGTAAACTTTAGAATAATCACATGTTTTGACCTTAGTAGATGGTAAATGTGTTTGATAAGGAGTAGTGTAAATAATACAAACCCATTTAATAGAAAGGTAACCACTAAGGGAAACATGATTTGTGTTTAAGAGTTTTATAAATATTGGGTCACCACTCTAGAAGAACTGAGGAGGGTTGAGACAAGGAGCCTCTAACATTTTGCATTGAGTGTTGGGGAATGCAAGCGTTCTTGATTTTTTTTCAAGAATTTTTGTAATGGATCTGACGTATTTGGAATGTTTTTCATATGATATTAGGTTGATTCTAAGGATTTATTAAGTGAATCTTCCATATTTCAGAGGTTTTGAAATCAATCCTGTAGTCAAGTCAAAAACATGGATTAATTAAATAATCAACAAAAAAGGGGGAAGATGGTTGTTCAAATCCAATGAAAACAAGACACACATAAAGAAATTTTAGATTATCTTGATTACTTGAAAGAATGTGAAAATGGATGGTTAACAAAGGTACTACATAGGAGGATAGTTAAGGCTAGTTTCAGGTCAGTTTAAAGTTAGAGTCCTCAATATATTTAAAGGTATGAGAGGACCAGATCTATGTTGGTGTCGGTATGAGGCATGATATTAGGGCCTACCCCCTCACTTCATAGTCCCATAATGATAAGGGTATTAGGTGCTTATCTGATATACTGCCCACTAGATTGTTTATACTTAGCTAGAACACTAATTTTATTTCCCTCTTGGTAAGGAAATCCAAGTAGGTAGACCTGGAAGTAATTGTTTAGATGTAATTTTTAAATAATGTGGTTTGGTTGTGTGTGGGGGAATATTATGAATGCAGCCAATTAACCCCTAATTAAACTATGTGAATAAGCAAATATGAAAGTTCGTTTTAAGACCCAAAAGGGAAAGATTAATTTAGATGAATACAAATTAGACAAAGACATGATGTTGAAAGAAAAGAGACATACCTGTGTTCACTTTTCCTATTTGATTTTTCTTATTTTATTAAATTTTCAAGAAGTGATAGCTAAACACTCCTAGCTGAAAATTTAGATAATTTGACAAGCAAGAAAATAATAATATATTATAAAAATGGGACTAAGGTCCCCCCGGGCATGCCAAAATGTTTTTGGTGAATCTCGGTTATAAATTATATGATAAGCACAAGAAACTTGGAAGGAAATATGGTTTAATGATACCTACACCGACAGTGCAATATCAGGATGAATGTATGCCAAATACGCTAGAGTCTTCTCCTTATAGAAGATGAGAAAACCTGTATGTAAAGATAGCTAATCACAATAGATATTAGATAGATATTTGAAAAGTTTCTTAGTAAAGGATGATCTAGGGAACCAATGGGATTCCTTAAAGGGTGTCAAATCATTTTTACAATTAAGTGATATGATATAAAAAATAATTAACAATACAAGGAATGAATATAATTCCAGAGGGATAGAAATATCCTGTTACGCATGGTAGGTGGCCTAAGCGAGGGCTACAACAAGCTCAAAGTCTAGGAAGTAGTCAAACTATAACTTTTCAGCAATGTTCCATTATTCTTGTATGATTTCAAGTTGGTATTTTACATCTTCAATTCAGGTGTCAATGTAATGGCACAAAGGCTCAATTCATGTGTGATGTTGAATTGTTCCCCGATGAAGGGCTACTAGATGATTGGAAGATTGTAAATGTTGGTAATGGGATGTGATTTACCAAGCACTATCATCTACAAAGATGCACATCTTGAAAACCAACAAATTAGATAGAAAAAATCAAAAATAATATTATAGATATGATGGTTATGATTTAAATGACCAAAAGACATGAATCACTTGTGAATTTTTATGGTCGCTAGCAATTTAGGTAAAATTGTTGGTGATTATTGTGAAAAATTTAATCTATTGAAATAATTCAAATTTGGCCTAGAATGAATTATTTAAGATTTGATATGATATCTAACATGATTTATTGACAAACTGAAGGTGAAAAAATAAGATTAAAACTCACCTTTATTGATAAATTTTGTGAAATGAGGGTGTGGTATTCTTACGTAATCCATAGAGATTTCAGATATGTAACAAGGGGGTTGAAGATTCTAAGATGCCTAAATGATGTCATTTTGGTATTGAAAGGGATAGAGATTCACTGTGGAAGTTAGAATATCCATCACTAGGAGGTTTGATGCTTCTTTTATAATTGCTAGTGATTCTGTAAAGGTCACTAGCGATCCGGTAATTGTGGAGAAAAGCCTATTACAATTGGTTTTAACCAATTCCAAATAAGGTTTTTATGCTTGGGTGCGAGTGGAAATGGTTGAGGATTTTATTAGGGATTTTATAGGTTGGATGGTGTGAAATATAATGGGATAGAATATATTTTTGGTGCTTACGGGGGTTTAAGACGGGTAATTAAGTTTTACAGGGGTAGAAATGTGTTTTTACGGGGGTGAGAATATGACTTAGGATAGGTTTATGATTAAATAATAGGGTTAGACTAATATTTGAGATATGAATGTGAGGGATGTAAGCGGGTCACCTAGGGTGTGGAAAACCCAGTGCCTATAATTTCATTGGGATATATGATAGATACAGAGATCCTTGGAAAGGAGTAAAGCTAATTTAGTTAAGTAAAAATGGGAGTTAAAAATAAAATAGAATAATCTTCTATTTTAATAAAAAAATACCCAATAAAAAAGGGTTGTGCACTTTTACATGAAAAAAATCAAATAATAATTATAAATCCCTCAATATTTTACCTAAAATATTCCATTTTATAAAGTTAATTTGTTCAATTTATGTCCATTTTATAAACTAGTTTAGTATCATATGTCAAGAAAGACGGAGATAAATAGTAAACCAAAAATTAGATATCCACCATATAAAACAACCAATCATTATAGTTTATGAATGTAAAACAAATTATAATGAATTAGACTGAAATAAATCATAGATTTCATGCATAACAGTGAGAGTAAATGACACATAACACAAGATTTAAGTGGAAAAATGTTTCAGCAAAAAACCACTGAAATAATCACTTATCTTTATTGAGAATTAAATTTCACCCATCTCCCCCACTATTTCCTTGATCCCACACAATTCCAACCTTTGAAATTTTTTATAAACATTCACTCAATGTAAAGTAATATCTCACATATTTTGCATTCATGTTTCTTGCTTCTACTTACATATAGCTCGCATCATTCATCATAATGTGTGTAACCATTATGAAATGACATCACCATGTTATATGTAGGGCATGTGATATATTTTATCACTTCACTCTTACAATTAAAATTTGAATTAATAGGGTTTGCATTCGGGGATTCTCATTCTCCATAACGGTGAAGCTTGTAGCTAAGGTTATCGGGCTCCCATTAGAAGGCAAGATTATTTTCAAACCAAATATGGATTGTAACATGGAGGTTGAAAAATTTCTTGAGGGTAAGGAAAATATGAAACAACACTTTGTTGGGTATGAATGGTAATCTCTTCCCTCCCTGTATGATGAGATTTCTTTACTTCTTATGCATTATGTTACTCTTGAAGGAAAATTCAAAGTGGATTATGCATACCACTTTCCCATGCTTAACCACTTTAGGCATGGAAATTAATTTTTTTTCCCTAATTCCTATTTAGATATCTTACTAAATCCATAGATCAGGTTAATAAATGGACCTTCAAAATCCCTTTACACCAGGGTTTGATTAAGGCATTGTTTATAACTGGGGCCTCTATGATGAGCAGGGCAGATAAATTAATGCCGAAAGTATTAGTGGAGGGGATTATTCAGAGACTTGTTTTCCCAACTGATTAGAAGAAAATGGAAAAGAGGTCTAGGACACGTAAGGAAAGGGATCCTAATCTGGCCGAACCTATGAAAGAAATAAGGTCAAGAAAACTAAGGAAAGATGACAGATTTTCTAGTACTGTGCATATGATAAATTTGGAGGAAGAAATGGAAGGGAAAATTGACATTCGATGTGAAGTCCCAGCCATGGAAAAGGAACATGAATAAAAATATTAAAAGTAAAGATGAAGGCTAAGAAAACCCCTTCTGTTTAAAATATGGAAGAGGAGTGAGACTCCCAAACACACAATACGGAGGAAGCAATGGCTAATCTTAATGCTTTGAAAATTGCAAAAAAAAAAATTGTAGCTCAAGACGGTGTGATTAAAGCCACTGTGTCCATAAAGGAGTTCGATAAATTTCAGATGGATATGGATATTAACAAGAACAGGTTGAGTATGGTGTCTAGAGAGATGAAGGAGTTGTAGGAAAATATTGAAAAAAATCACCATTATTCTGGTAAACGAGTGTATGGAAAAAACAAATAAAAGGTGCAAGATCATTGAGAAGGAAATTTTTGGCATGAATGAAACCATGTTACAAATTAAAAAAATTCATGTGTTGAATATGAAGAGTACGATGGAGCATCTGAAAATGATGGTAGAATTGATTAATGCAAAGAAAAAGGAAAAGCAATTGGAGAAGTTGGGAGTCATCCCCAATAAGGAAATGATTGATTCAAATTATAAAAAATGGAGAGTGACAATTGCTGGATTGGTGAAGGAATGGATTGAAAGCATGAGGAATTTGGATGATATTGTAAATTAATAGATTATGGGTTTATCCTCTTAGTGTGTTATTGCTTGTTAGTTTTTTCTGCCTGTTGTTAGTTTGGTTGTGAGATGTGAGGTCATTTAGTTGATTATATGTTGTAGTCTTCAATGGGTATAACCCTGGCCTTGGTTTTTTGTCTTTTATCCGCTTCTTTGTATGAGGTAGGGTCCCCTTAACCCACCTTTACCTTTAATAAAAAAAAAATTGAATTAATATCCTCCTTACACTAGTCGGCATGGGGATAAACTTATGTTTTAAACATAATTTTTAACCAAACCCTTTTAACAATATTTAAAGCATTTTTAATTAAGTGGTATCCCGCTTAGTATTACAAACCCCAATATCATATGCATAATAAGTCATGAATAAATTAAATACACATGTTTATTAATTCTGAAATCATTTGGAATATGTAGCTTAATATTAAAAACCCCAAAAGGTAGAATTACATATCCATTATTTGGATTGATACATACCCACTTATCTATTGTGTGTCCAAGCTAGGGCTTCGTAGGTTATGATCGCTTTATTTGGAGGAGAAGTATTCAATAGATTTTTTTAGTTTCCTAGCTAGGAAAAATCCAGGGTTGTACTTTATACCCATGGTTAGGACACACCTTGTGTTCCCCTATATGATTCCCACCACTTGCATTCAAATTTTCCACACATAAGATATATCGAGTACAATTATCTCACAAGTGAATTCTATGTGTCCTTTCCCTAAAATATTGAATCAATATTTATTGCACTTTTTACTCCAGTAGTTGGAAATGAACACACTTGTTCACAAAGAATAATTTAATAATTCATTATACTTCCATTAGTAGGATCTTTAAATATTACATTCTTTTTTAATAGGGTATTTTTATTTATATTCCCCTTTTAACAAGGGTCAATAATTCATTAGCAAAGACTAAAAATTTATTATTTTTCTTCACCCAATTATTAAATGATTTTTTTTCGTATAACAGTAATGACCTCCATATTGTAATGGTAAAAAGTATTTTTTAATACAAAAATTTCCTATTCTAACTATATATAGGAGTAAAGTTATATTGAATTTAGGTTAACAATAAATCATACTTAATTATAAAAACAAGGGTATAATCTAGATTGTAGGATGATATACAATAATTAAAAGTTTTTAAAAAATAGAGAATTAGGGGTTGGATTACAATAAATTGTACCATGAAAATCTTAGGACAATTGTCAATGAAAATTTATAGATGACATATCCAGGTTATAGGAGAAATTGACCATAAGAAGACAAGAAACATAAAAAACCATTGAAACAAATGAGAAACTCGTCGACCATAATCAAAATGACTACATAAATGGCATTTTATTATAAATGCAAAATTGATTATGTGAATTTGATCAAATGGACCATGTTTTCAAAAATTTCTCACTATATCTGATTCTTACATGGATCAAAAAGAACCATCCTCCCTTAGAACCCTATTTTTGCATCATCTTGTTGCAAAACACATAAAATGGGGTATGTTAATGGGGGCTTGTGTTATCCCTCCATTATTATTAGGTTCCTCATCTCTTGAAAAAAATCACACTTAACACATGATGTGAATCAAAAATTAAATTGATATATCCCAACCCTTATCTTTCAATGCATGCAACAACTAGTAGAAGCTAGAATGGTCTCTAAATGCTTAATTTGAGAATTTTTTATGGGGATGCTCTTTAAACACTGAATTGTGGTCTTACAAAATCAATATCACTCTTGCAACATATTCTCTATACAAATTCAATATTTAACTATCCTCTAAACATATTTATGATCACATGTATATATAGGTTTCTTTAATTTAAGTTAGGACCCTATTGGCATGTGTGTGCATAGTTTGCTTAACTAAGTTAATGAAAATAAAAACTAACACCTAATAGTTTTTAATCAACAAAGTTAAAGCAAAGTCTAAAGCACCATCAAGATAAGAACTAAACAAGGTTAGACACATTTTTTATATTAGAACTTTGAAACTAACATGTTAATTGTCTAAAAACCTCTATTCTCTTAATTAACAACAAAATTAAATGGACCTATGTAAGCTCCATGGCAATCAAATTGGTTGCTCTTGATATTCCAAGAACCTAAGAATGGAAGCTTATCAAAATTGGCCCACAAGACCCTTTTGACTCTTCCCATATGACCTAAGCACTTTTGGCTAGAAAAGAGTCTTTAGCTCTTCCAAAATGGTGAATTCTCAAGAAAATAAAGGAAATCTTTTAGTCTATTTTGCTATATGCTTTACTTTTTTCTTCTCAAGAAGTTTAGGTGTAAGTGTAAAGGTAGGAGGAGGGCTCTTCATATAGCCCAATGGATAAAGGAATCACTACATCCCTTTGCATGTGGGATAATATGGATGTTGAGTTAGTTATGGATAAGGGGGGTTTATATAGGGTTGATTTAACTTTAGGAGGGTTTGTTTGTCCTTTAGTGACTCATGTGGATAAAGGGGGCCTTCTAATTAATCAAGGTGATTTAATTAATAGATGTGCAAGCTTATAAAATCTTTTAGAGGAATATTAACATGATTTAGAATATAGAAGGGGATTAAATCAATTGAATATTGATTTATTGGTTAAATGAAAGGGGATGCTAATTAATTAATAATAATTAATTAGTATAGATAGAAGGGGGGATTTATTAATGGAAGGTCATTAATTAGGGTATTTGTTGGATATGAAACTTAATTAATTATCGTAGTGTAATTAATTAATGATGATATGAGGGAAGATGAGCTCTTTTGATGGTATGTCACCAATTTGCAGGAAGGGAGATAATTAGCGCAATTTAACTATTTAAATTGCTTAGGTGTAATTATGGGTGTCTAAATTTTCCCCTCTTTGAGGTGGCATAAGTGATGCCACTTAAAAGATAGTGGATGGATGAAATTTTGAAGAGGTAGAAGAAAAATTAGTAGGAGGGAGAGATGCCCCCTCGAGCATCGATGGGGTGATGAAGGAAGACGATTGACGATCGAAAAAAGGTGAGAAATAGATAGAAGAATGGGCAGGGGCAGAATGCCCCAGGTGAAGTAGAAGGAAAGTGGTGAGAGGAAAGTGATGTAGAAGAAATATGGAGAAGTGGAGAGAAGAACTAGCCTTTAGTCTGTGTATTGGAACACATTCAATGTCATCATATTGCCAAGAGATCTACGTCATCAGTCCTTATGAAAAATATAAGCATACAACAAAAGTAGAATGACATGAAAATCCATACTACGAATTAATATCCATTGCTGAAAACACAAAATCCATACAACATACAACAATGTAATGCAATACAAGAAGGAAACAAGCTCATTTAACAGGGAAAACAAGTATGAATGCACATATCCAACCTAACAACAGTCAAGATAGTTGTACAAATGTTTTGTTATCAAGCTAAAGAGATCCACATGTTTGTGATTGATGACAAGGGTTAAAAATGATGCCCTGAGCAAGGATATATGCAAGGGGAAATGATAATGGACACTGGGTCCAAGTAAAAAGTGTTGTGCACAACAAAATAACACTATGCAACAAACGTGCCCCAGAGTATAGACGAAGCAAGAAGCTATTTTTGTGAATGGTTATGAATCTGGAAATCCGTGAGTCATATTAATCGGGGAAGATGTGAAACAAACTAGTAGAATATGGAGATAATAACATGCGTAAGACACAAGTTTTAGTCATAATAAGCAGGTTACCTAGTTTTGTAGGTTTTGTACTTTTTAGGATTTTGTGAAAAAATTTGCCCTGTTTTTGGAATTTTGAAGTGATATGTGTGTGTGTGTGTGTTTTTGTTTTCTATTTTCTAAGATGCAGTGGACAGTAGAAGAAAATAGAATGAAGGGCCTAGGTGCAACAAAACATGCTCCAGGTGGAAGAAAGAAGAAACAAGCGACAAATCATGTCCTTGTGCAGTGGAAAAATTAATAAAATAATTATTCTTGAAAAATAATTATTTATGAGAGTGTGGATAAGAAGAAAAATCGCCTAAGAGCAATAAAATGGTCCTAGTGGGAAGAAAGGGGTATTGGACAGCAAAAATTCCCCAATATGATGAAAAATAATTATTTAATTAAAAAAATTATTCAACGGTGAACAGAGGAGAAAATGGCGGTTGAAATAAGCCTCCAGGCACTCACGACGGTGAAAAACAGGTTGATAGACCCCACCTGGGGGGGGGGGGGGTAAATCACCGCAACTAGTTCATTTTAACCGACCACTATTGATTTTTTACTGCGAGGCTCTGATAGTGACGAGGATGATGGTGATCACATGAGACCGATTGAGATGGGTAGACACAGTTTGAGGGTACCAATGGCATGCCGACAATGGCGCCTTTGTGAGTATTTGAACCTTCTTCGTCAATTTTTTCATTAATGCCCTAGAATTAGGAATTATGGTTAGGGGTCACATTGGGCATGCACACACGTAGGTGCAGGCATGCTAACGATGGCATAGGTATCTTAATGGGGGCACAGGTGCCTTAGGGTTCCTGCGCGCACACGTAGGTACACTCAAACGCACACGCACATCTGCATGCACCACATATGTGCATGCACATGCACACACCAGAAGGGGAGTGCACACACTAAAGGGGGAGTGCAAACACTAAGGGGGTATGCATGCATGCATACACAGGGATACGAGTGATGGCGCAAGCATCGAAAGAGTGGTGCACATGCCCAAAAGGGCGTGTAGGCACACGATTGATGGCACAAGTGCCCTAAGATAGTTGCGCGCATGCGCAATTTCCAAAAGGGAGGTGCACACACCCAAAAGGGTGCGTAGGGCACCCTAGGCCAATGGAGGATAGACAAGAAAAATGCCAAAAAGATGGCACTTAGAAGAAAATTTAGGATTTTTGGGTTAACCCTAAAATGATAGATAGATTTTTAGAAGAAATGTTAGTGACTGATGAGTGGATTGAATTTTGTAGAGACGATTACCAGTGTTGCAGACGCGGGAGCGTCATTCTTGGATTACTCAAGCTAGAGGGGAGCATGCATCATCGAGACCGGTGTGCTATGGCCATACTTCTTGAGGAGGTGGGGCTAGGCCCCATAGCCCATATGCCATCCATAATTTTAGACCATGGTTTACTTACTGCACTTGCCGAGCGGTGGCATAACGAGAGCCAGTGTTTCAGACTTCCTACTGGGGAGATGACTGTGACCCTAGAGGATGTATGGTGGATTCTCCATGTGCCGATCATGGGTTCTTTGATTGAGTACACTTCTGACAGAGGGAAGATTAGGGCAGCCTGTAGCGACTTGTTTGATAGAGATGACATACCACATGATGGTATGAGTATCACATTGCACGAGTGTATTTCTGACCCGACACTACATCATGGGGCCTTTATATATTATGTCACTTATCAGTGGGTTTTTTCTCATTGATAAGACTGGGACATCCTTCCTCGAGAGGGTTGCTGCCACTAGTACATGGTATTTTTAGCGGTGAGTGTTATTACTGGGGGCAGTGCATATCGGCGCACTTGTACTAGGATTTACATCTTATCACTTACCATTGTCAGAAGACAGTGGGGCCTACCTCATTACTACAGATTTGGTCATGGGATCATATTGCCATCGGGCACCCCATGGGTACTCTTCATGCCCGAGATCCAGAGGAGCCATCTTACATGGCATGGGTATCAGTAGGTGGTGATGTACGAGGCCACCTAGGCAGCTTATACAGGTACCGGTGAGAGTTTGATGAGTTACCAGAGAGAGACATCATATGGAGACCCTACAGGCACATTCAGTGGCCAGAGGATCCGTAGAGCTTAGTGTGTGCACGGTAGAGAATTTTATACTTGGTAGTCACAGCTATATCATAGAGTTGTATACAGGGTTGATAGATGTCAATGATAGCTAGGCATGGTACAGGGGGTTCCGTAGCCAGACATATGGTATGCCCATAAGAGACTCAGAGAGGCAGACTATGGGGCCACACATACAGGTGACCTGAAGCTAGGGAAAGTTTCTCTCAGGTGATCCCACAGGCATGGGACCCAGCATGATAGGCTAGGGATCCAGGCACCAATAGTAGATTATTGGACTTGGTATGCCATTGTCTTACCCCAATGTCTTACTATCCTGGAGGAGGCCTGGGAAGCAGGCGTCAGACCACCTAGAGAGATTTGGCATGGTGGTGACAGAGAGTAGATGTAGTAGCTCATGACCTAGAGGATCCATTCGATGGGATACCACATGATGAGTAGGGTGCCTAGGTACAGGGATCGAGGCCAAAGGGTGCATAGGCACTAGCACAGTTTCCTAGAGATAGAGTCCTAGAGCAGGCCAGTCATCCAGAGTGCCACAGGGACCAGTCCTGGTGGCACAGCCAGTGGCATAGATAGCCACCTTGCAGTAGCAGTTACAACAGGCTCTAGCAGAGAGAGATTAGGCTAGAGCAGAGAGAGACGAGGCTTGAGCCCTGAGTGTGATAGTGACAGCAGCGAGATTAGGCTCAGACTCAGATTTTGACCTTATCAGACAGTAGTGAGATCAGGCTCATGCTTAGACTAGGCCAAGGAGGTGATAGCACTATGCACTTTCAGTAGATATGACAGATGGCCTCTCAAGATGGCTCATATGAGGAGCCTATATCAGCAGATGTAGGCCCAGCTACAGCCTATGATATTAGAGCGAGATAGGCTCAGGGTAGAGCGCGTAGTGGGCCAGGTTGAGCTTTCCCGAGCTTCAGTCAGAGATATCATCTTACCAACGCATAGATGGTACAACAGTGACTGCCTAGACACATAGAGATCTAGCTACAGCAGAGGGTAGAGCCTCATATTATAGGTCTTTATATTTTGAGGTAGTTCCTGCTGAGCGGCGAGTGCTTTCCTATAGCCAGCAGTCGAGTAAGAGATACTAGATCTGAGAGGCCACAGGCCTCAGTGGAGCAGCCATGACCAGGGAGAGCCAGTGATGCTCATGCCATGCCACCTCCACGAGACAGACTAGCTACCCCATCAGAGGGCTCGAGTAGCCCTGATGTTTTGTATTTTCACATACACCTCTTGATGAAGGCTATGAGTAGATTTTTCTCTATGTATTCCATTGTATATTTGTACAGTAGTTTTGACACATGCCTCTGATGAAGGATTTTTTATTCAGTGATTTGATGTATCATCTTTTTGTACGCCTCAGATGAAGGCATTTTTGATGTGATACTGTCAGGATGTATAGCCATTTTTGATGTACTTTAGTTACATATATCCATTTTTGATACAGATATATCACACATGTATTATATGGACATTTTTTGACATGACATATGTGTTTATGAGATGGACATTGTTTATTATTTTCTCATGGAGCACATGGATAGATAGCTATGTGTTTATGATGTTATATGATTTGATTTCACATGTATATGTATCATGATTTATTGATGTATCACATGTGTTTTGATTTCTAGATGATTGATCTTGTAGAATATATCAAATGTGTTTGTTTATGTGATGTACCATACTTAGTGGATGGGATGATATGATGATATGGGTGTGGGGGGGATAGATTTTGATATTTACGATCCCTCTTGCCCCATTTGATGATACGATATGTGATGATTAGCTTAGCATTCATGTATGATGTATACTTAGCTTTTTCTTGATATATGATGTATAGATGATGTTAGATGTGATGATATTGATGGTAATGTGATGATGTGATAACAAAACGATGCACATGCAACAAGCAAACACAATCAAATGCTAACAAAGAACACAATGAATTAACATAATAATGCACCATGATCCACCAGCATGCAAGAACACACCTTCAATATGCACAAGTAAGAATAAATCTAATCTAATCAAGAAAAGATGAATCTTAATAAAGTATGTCCAAGCAACAAACAACACAAATGTACAAGCATGAAGCAACTATACAAGAAAAATGAGCAAAGCAAGAAACAAGACAATGCAAGCAAACTAAAGTAAATGTTTTTTCAAGATTTGTTTTTCTGAAACAATTTTCTATTGTTTTTGTGTTTGTGAAACAATTGTTTTTTCTATTGAAACAATTTTGTGTTTTTGTGGTTTTGAAACAATTTTCTATTGTTTTTGTGTTTTGAAACAATTTTCTATTCTTTTTGTGTTGTTTTCTAATAGTTTTCCAAAGCTATGCACAGGTAACCAAGAAAGCGTGGATGCCCCCAGCGTTAGATGGGGAATATACAAGGGCAGAGGCCACGCACTTATGAACAGGAAGGTGAAGTCGCAGAAATTCCCCCAGTGTAAGATGGGAAATAGAAAAAGACCATGCCCCTCACAAATGAATAAAAGAGATAAATCTGGATCAAGGCCTGACAGGATTGGGCTCACAGGGAATCTCGAAGGTAGAACTAGTGTTAGGCTAAGTAAAAGTACCCTTTAGAGGCAAGATGCTTGTGAACAACGAATCCTCCCAAGGCGTCGGAAACTAGTTTTCACAGGAGGACCTATCCAAAGTGCCACAATTGCGTGGTTTTCACTTGTGGATGACCTGTTTTGCTCTTTTTCTTTTTCTCTTTCTCTTTTTTGATTTTTTTGTATTTTGATTATTTTACCATGTTTTTTTATTTTTGTTGCTTTTCTGATTTTGCGCCATGTTTAAGCATAGAACCACTTAAGATGCATGGACATTCATGGGCTCACAAAGCTCATCACCATTGGGGTGAGAAAGTTTGTATGCTCTGTGTGCCGTACTTGGCCACTATAACATAGGGTCCTAACCAATGTGGTTCGAACTTTCCTTTCTTTTCTCGTTCTTCCCTTGTGTTAAACTGATTCTCCTTCATGACTAAATCACCAACCTCAAATTGACGAGGTATGATTCACTTGTTGTAATTTCTGGAGACTCTGTTCTGATACACTTTGAGGTGATTAAGGGCATGGATGCGCTTCTCATCTAGGAGCTCTAACTCAGCTAGTCTAGCTACCCGGTAATCTTCATCTTTATCCAGATAATCCCTAAGAGAGATTCTTAGGGAAGGAAGTCTCAATTTCTAGTGGGATGATAGATTTTTTCCCAAATACTAGAGAATATGGTGTCGCACCCATAGGAGTGTGAATAGAGGTCCTGTAAGCCCAAAGAGCTAGGTGGATTTGCAAATGCCAATTACGACCTGTTTTACTTACCATTTTCTCCATTATTCGCACCAAAGTCTTATTTGTGGCCTTGGCTTGTCCATTACCTTGGGGATAATATGGTGTAGACCATTTTAACCTGATTTGGAACCACTGACAGAGTCCCTTTACAGTTTTATTCTTGAATGAATTTCCATTATCAGTAACAATGGCTGCAGGAATGCCATACCGGCAAATGATATGATTCATGATGAATTTGGAAATCTGAGCTCCTGTTACATAGGTTAAGGGGACAACTTCCACCCACTTGGTAAAGTATTCAGTAGTCATGATGATGTGGGTATGACCATCAGATGAGGTAGGGGTAAGTTTCCCTATCAAGTCAAGTCCCCATTTAGAAAATGGCCATGGGGTAGTGATGGGTTGCAATGGTTGTGATGGAGCATGGATGAAATTTCCATACTTCTGACAAAGTACACATTTTCTGACATAGTTGCAACAATCAGTTTCCATGGTAGGCCAATAGTAGCCTACTCTCAACAGTTTCTTGGCCAAAACCATTCCATTAGTATGTGCTCCACACACCCCTTCATGTACTTCTTTGATCGCTTGGATCAACTCCATCATATTGAGACAATGTAACAGATTCCCATCATAGCCACGATGATAAAGCGTACCTCCTAAAAGGGTATAACAGGCTATTTGGTGAATTAGGATTTGTTTCTCGGAATGGGAGATATCAGGAGGGAACGTGTTGTCCTTGAGATAGGTAAAGATGGGTTCATACCATGGGGAATTGGGACCAACAACATCACAAGCCAGATAAGATTTTGGCATGTCATATGCGGGCTGGCATAGATTTTCCACAAAGAATGGCATGTCATTATTTCCTGGTGGAATACAAAGCATAGAACCCACTATTTCCATAGCATCTGCCGATCTGTTTTGTGCTCTTGGAATTTGTTCAAATGTGATGCACACAAAGTACTCTTTTAGAGTTTCTACCATCTTTTTGTAAGGTATGATATTTTCATCCTTAACCTTGTATTCATCATTAACTTGCTTGATAATTAACTGAGAATCACCCACAACCTTGACATGATGGATGTCCCATTTGATAGTGAGTTTCATCCCTGCAATAAGTGCCTCATACTCTGCGATATTGTTCGTGCAAGGAAAACCCAGATGAAAATCCTGTGGTATAGGATCACCAGAAGGAGTAATGAGGACCACACCTACTCCTGAACCATGAAAAGTAAAGGACCCATCAAAGTGTATCTGCCATACAACAGATTCTTCAATGTATAGTAATGAGGCATCTGGAAGATCCAGATTCAAAGGTTCAGTGCCTTGCAAAGGTGCTTTTGCTAGTTGGTCAGTGAGTACTTGTCCTTTAACTGACTTCTGATGCACAAACTCTATGTCAAATTCACTTAGTAGAATGATCCAATTAGCCATTCTACCTGTGAGGGTGGGTTTTGATAGCAAGTACTTGAGTGGGTCAACTTTGGATATCAGCTTGGTTTTGGTATTCAATAGATAATGGTGAAGTTTTTGAAAAGTAAAAACAACAGCCAAGCAAGATTTTTCAATTTGGGGATAGTTGAGCTCATAAGCGATGAGAGTGTGACTGAGGTAGTACACCACTTTTTCTTTGTGACCAAGGTCATATTGGGCGAGCAACGCACCAATAGAAAATTGACGTAGCAGAGATATAAAGCAAGAGTGGCTCCCCAGGAGTTGGAGGCATGAGGACAGGTGGATTGGCCAAGTATTGTTTAAGCAAAGAAAAGGCATGTTGTTGCTCTGGTCCCCAAATGAAGGTGACATCCTTTTTAAGCAGGTGGGTGAATGAATGACACTTATCTGAAAGCTAGGAGATGAAGCGGTGAATAGCCTGTATTTTTCCTTGCAAGCTACGTAGTTGCTTAATGTTCTTAGGAGGAGGCATCTCAGTAATAGCAGACACTTTAGTAGGGTCTACCTCAATTCCTCTTCTTGATACAATGAAGCCCAACAATTTTCCTGATAGCACACCGAATACACATTTCTTTGGGTTCAACCTGACCTTGTACTCTCGTAGGCGCTCAAAGATACGCCGCAAAATAACAGGGTGATCCTCTCTTGTCTTAGATTTTCCAAGGATGTCATCCACATAATCTTCCATGATATCATGGATCATATCATGGAAAATTACCTGTCATTGCCCTCTGATAAGTGGCTCCTGCATTTTTGAGACCAAATGGCATCACCTGATAATAGAAGGTACCCCAAGGAGTTGTAAAAGCCATCTTGTGTTGATCTTCTTCAAGCTATCTTGATTTGGTTGTATCTTGAAAATCCATCCATAAGAGATAGCATCTCATATCCTGCTGTTGAATCCACAATCATGTCAATATTTGGCAGTGGAAAATCATCCTTAGGGAAAACCTTATTAATGTCTCTAAAATCCGTGTAGATTCTGATCCCGACGGGTTTCTTTTGGACAAGGGATGATGTTGGATATCCATTCAGAATAATCGATAGGCCGAATGAATCCTGCTGCAAGCAATCTTTCTAATTCTTCTTTAACCAGTAGGGCCACCCTTGGGTGCATCTTTCTGAGCTTCTGTTTAATAGGCTTAGCGTCTGCATGTACAACTAAGTTGTGCACGACCAAAGTTGGATCTAAGCCTGGCATATCCTTATAGGACCATGCGAATACATCTATAAACTCCCATAGTAGCATAGTGAATGTTTTATATTCCCATGCCGAGAGTGATGCTCCCAATTTGACTATTTTTGGGTCCTCTTCTGTACCAATATTCACATCGATAGTTTCCTCTACTAGTAATTTTGACAAGTCCTCCATACGCGTAGGATCGGGAGGAAGGTTGAGATCTTCAGTCCAAGGATGTCTCCATGATATTTTCATCCTTGGCATGGTCACTTTTATTGTCCTTTGATTTTTGCACCTATTTTTCGGCCAGTGCCTCAAAGAGGTTTTCACTGTGTGACTTGGACTTTGATTTTTTCAAGGCTTTACGTTGGAACTTTTCCCTCACTTTTTCTTAAGTTTTGCTGACCACGAAGCTCAGCCTCCTCACCGAAGTAGGTGCAGGTATCCAAGTCAATATAGAAGCCCTTTTTGTGGTCTCCAATGGGAATTGTATCTCGAATGCCCATGAACTCTGTGATAGCTTCATCATTCTCAAATAGATCTAGTGACATATGATGTTGTTGGTCCCATTCAACAAGGGAAGGGTAAACAAGGTCAAGGGTTGGTTCCGTAGGGGTTATGGTTAGGACAATGGTATTCATGAATAGGTTTGTGGAGGCAAGATCCTCATATTGGCTACAATGGGAATCTGTATCACTGTCTAGATAGTCAGAGCTATCCTCACATTCAGAGCAAGTAGCATCTTGATCATTGGGGTGTGCCCCATAAGGGTGAATTCCAATGCCGTATCTTTCTGTTTTAAAATGTGGGAGAGGTACTGGTTCTTGTTGTCCTTGCTCATTTCTTCCACATCCTAAGCCCTTGTAGCCCATGGAGTACATCATTTTACTAGATTTCTTGTATTCAGGGGTTTGATAACAGGTTGGCTGAGTATCCTCTGGGACCCAAGTTGTAGGTGGGTCCAACAATTTTTCTTCAGCCAGCAAGCCTCCAGGTAAGAATGACCCAATAGTGCATTCATTTCTAGGTCTTCTAAAGCAATAGTTGGGTCAACCTCTAGTCTTGGGTGACAATGAGAGGTCTGAAACCAAGAGGGCTTGTTGCACATTATATTCTCCAAAGCCATATTCTAGAACCTTCATCTCCCATGAATCAAAAGGAGAGGTTGATGTAGATGCACCATGGGCGCAAGAACTGAGAGAATCTAAATCTATCCAAGATTCCATGGCCTCAGATTGGAGAGGGACCGCTATATCAGCGGAGGGACATGCATATGTTCCCTTACGTGTAAAACTATTGAGAGCTCTGCAGTGAGCAAAGGGCTCTGAATCTCCTTGTATTGTAATGGTGTGTCCCTCATGCTTCAATTTAATGCATTGATGGAACGTTCGATGGCACGACCTGCATGGCATGAATCCATGGTTGGCCTAGAAGCATATTATACGGAAGTTCCAAGTCTAGGACATGAAACTTTGTTTGATGGCAAGTGGGACCCACCTCCATGGGCAACGTGATTGTGCCCGCTGACTCCCTTTCCATGTTGTCGTAAGTGGTGATAGTGATGATATTTGACTCAAGATCTGCTTCAGTATGTCCTAGCTGTTTAACCAACTTTAGTGTGTAGATGTTCAACCCTGATCCGTTGTCCACAAGCACTCGTTTGATCTTCCTATGCGGGTAACCACTACCTCAATATACAAAGGAAGATTATGTGTTGGATTTTCAGTAGGGATCTCCCTATGATTGAAGGCAATGTGTTCATTTGGTATGATGTTTGCCACTACGGCTTGAAGGTGTGTAGGATCTACCTCTAATGGCACTCCTGACCCCTGAAGAGTTTGGTATAGAATGTCTTTGTGTACATTTGATATCTTAAGAAGATCTAAGATCGAAATCTTAGCAGATGTCTTCTCAAGTTGTTCTAAGAGGTTGTATTTACCATTTTGTGGGGTTGATGGAGAAGGTTCTAGAATCACGAGGTGGGCATGCCTTGTTACCATGGCGACAATCCTTTCCCTTGATTCAGATGGTGTTGACATGGTCAGTAGGAGAGTGAATACATCCAATAAGTGAATCATAATGATTGTTGTCTTTTTTGGTGTATAAGTAATTCACTGCTTTATAACCTTGGGATGACTCTCCCCGATCCGGCTTTGACTTTTCTGATTTATCATGTTTGGGGAATGGCTCTTTATATATCCCCATTTTTTCATTGGGTGTCTGAGTTTTCTCTGGGTTGTCCACCTCTATCTCCCCATTGTTGATGAGGTCTTGGATATAGTGACGGAGTCATAGACATTTGTCTATTTTATGTCCCTTGACACGATGCATTTCACAATATTCATGCTCCTTGTACCATGACGGTTTTGGAGCATTGTCATCAAATGGTTGTGTCGTAGGATATGTCACCATGTGGGCCGCATCCAATTGTTTTAATATAACCGACAAAGGTTCATTAAGGGGGGTGAACATTATTCACTTGGGTGGTGGTTGAATTGGTCCTTTGGTCAGTTTAAAAGGTTGACCATTTTGAACCACTTGTACACATTTGGAATCAGTGATCCCGTCTCCTACCACATTTTTTGTTTTTGTTAAATAACTTCGGCTTCTCTGTGGGTTTAACGTTTTGATTATCTTTAGATTGGGACTTGAGAGTTCCTTTGGCAATGAGAGCTTTCTCTATTTGAACCCCTTTTTCAATGACCTCCTCAAAAGTGCGAACACAATGCATTTGGAGGTGGAAGGCTATGTCTGGGTTTAGGTTGGGCAAAAAAATACTTACCAGATGTTTTTCAGGGAAAGCGCAAGGGAAGTGGCTAGCTATCCCTCTCCACCATTGTAGGAAGTTGGCGAAAGTCTCATTAGGGCGTTGTTTGGCACCACATAAATCTTCCATGGTGACATCACTCTCTATATTGTATGAGAAGTGATGCACAAACCTTTCTACCAATTCTGGCCAGGTGAAAATTGATCCCCGAGGTAAACGTGTAAACCACTCCAAGGCTTGACCTCCTAGACTCTTGGGAAAAAGTCTTATGAGATAATTATCACTATAGGACACCTCTTGACATGCCATATAGAAATATTTGACATGATCCTGTGGATCTCCCTTCCCTTTATATTTGTCAGAATTTTGGCATGTCAAATTTCTTAGGAAAAGGTTGAAGGGTCATAGTCTTGTCAAAAGGATAGGGACATAATTCTTCATATTGATACTTTCTAATGCTCCACATATTTCTCTCTTGAAGGCTTGTGAGTGTTGCTTTCATAGATTGTACCTCTTGTGCGAGCAATTGTTCTTTAGTGGGAGAAGTGGGGATATATACTTGATGATACCCTGTATCGTCTTCTCCTTGATTTTCTCTATGGAGTTCACTGATCTTGACCTTAGGCCTTGATTTTTGAACGTTTTTTTCTTGCTTCCTTTTGTACATGAGAGGTTAGCAAAGCTAATTGTCAGCTTAGGTTACTAATCTATTGTTGAATGGTGGTTTCTTCTTCTAAAGGTTCCTCCTCTTCCTCGTATTGTGGAGGTTCTTCAACATTCTCATGTCCTGTCCTATTTTTATGTGGCACTTTGATAAAGGGTATTCTATGTCCCACTACTTTATCATTTCCTGTGTTGGAGGTAGAAGCATGTCCATGCGTCAAAATATCCTCCATGTTGATAAGGGGTTGCTCTTCTTCGTTAGCGTTGTTCGTAGGTGGGATTGTCTCATTTTCAGTGGGCATCTTGGCCCCTAATTCCACAACCCACTGCGTAGCACCCTATCCTTATTTCTAAAAAGAAACTTGTCTAATAAAATAGGGTCAAAGTCAAACTCTGCATGTGGGGATTCTAATTCATCATCACTATGGTCGACCATATCTTCTATCTCTTTTTTTCTACAAAAAATAGAGGCCCTAGATCATGTCCAATGAAAGGGTTTGACCCTTTTCTATTTGAGGCTTCCCAAGCTTGTGCTTTTTGTTCCTCGTATGTTTGTTTCTTGAGTCCTAATCATGTTTTGGGAGCCATGATTTGTGATAGTTTCACTAAGGTAAGTTGTAAATGTGTTCAAAACTTTGTGACCACACCTAAGTGAAATGCAAGATAATTTGTCAAGAATATGAATGAGTAACAATGTGAGAATACCAATGTGATAGAGTGATAAATCACCAGTGACACAAATGTTTGGTATCTAAGCCTATCAAATGAAGTACTTCCTAGACTATGTCTCAAAAATTAGTTTAGTGTCGCAAGATAATTAACAAGATGTTCTCACTTATGCCAAGTTCAAGAGAATGAACAAGACATAAGTAAATACAAAAAGTTAATGTGACCTCCTAACAAGATATACTAGAAGTGAGCTCAAATTCAATTAAGACCTATATCCCAAAAAGTGCCAGTTACAATTTGTGAGTGACACAACAATATCACCAAGATATGTTAACCAAACTTTACGAGAAAGTAAGGTATTGATATCAATATGCTATTGATATAACACGCACAAGTGGTAACACTTAGCACTCTTCAAAATCAAGGTAATAATAGAATCTAACTAAAAGCTGAAAGTATAACTAGGAATAGTTAAAATGTGTGCAGCGTAACCTTACAATATAGATATTTAGGTTGAGTTTACAAGAAACAAGACGTAAATACCAAAATTGTAGTGATTTGACACAAACAAGGTAACCTTTCTAAGGAAGTCCAAGATGATGAACCACGCCTAACTACAATGATGATCTTGACGTGGGTATCAAGATCACAAAGGCCACCAATGATATGAATATTCCTCCACACACTTTAGATGTTTAACTTACCCAGCCGCAAACATGGATGGGCGTAAATGGACAAAAAAGTGGCAGAAACAATCGATTGGTAACACAGAGGTAGTCACCTTTCTTTTGATCAACAAAGTGTCAAAAGAATGTGAAGGAAGTAGATCAAAAATGGGGATGAAAAATGTTGGCTTCACTTCGGTAGAGTTTCACCTCACCTTAAGGCAAGTGAAAAACTAAGCGAAAGTAATGCGTCACACGTTTCGTGATGAAAAGATGGTTCACAACTCAACACTATTTTAGAATGGTCAAAGTGGGCTCCTGGCCAAAGAATATCTTCCTAGGTGGTTCTCTCACCCTAGGTGTTACAAAGTTGTCTTAAGCGAGCATGATTTACCCAAAAAGTCACACTGACTAGTTTGGGAGTATCTCGGCTTTACTTTACCCCTTCAAGAATAGTAGGAAACTAGTGTATCTATGTGTACTATCATTGGGGTCACCATATAGACAACCGGTAACGTTGTCTCACAAAGGAATCACTAGTCAAGTAGGTAGTGCGGAGCACTTCCCATTTCGTCAACAAGGTTCCCTCTTACGTGGACTACTTTGGGGTTCCTGGAACCACCCCCATTGTTGTAGCTTAAGGCGTTATGCTAAAGGGGTTATGTTCCAGTTGAGTGGATAGGGACGTACCCTTTTCTGAAACCCGCAATACATTGTTTTGAATATGTTGTTCTTTTTATCTTGTTTAATTAGGTGTGGTTTTCTTGAACACCTTTTGGCAACCTGTATGACAACTGTATTAGTAGTTTTTGACTTCATTTCGATTCCTTCTTTCTTTGACAAACATGTGTTTTGGTCCTGTACGACGAGTTTAGTAGTTTTCCATCAAAAGAGTAAACATCATTTCTGATTCTCAAGATCATCCAAGGACGCAAGAGAAGAGCATACGTGATGTTTCCAAAATCCAAAAATATATCAAATGGAAAAACACTTTAATTCAAACACACCAAGTTAACCCACTTCAATTCAAATATTCCTAACAATTTCGAAGCTCATCAAAAAGACCTAAGAATCATTTCTGATTCCCAAGATCACCCCAAGGGACGTGAGGGAAGAGCATACACGATCTTATTCTTGTAAGCAAGCATGCAAAGTTTATCTAATCAAGTAAAAGCATGTAAAAACACCCTGTAAAAACAAGTACATGATTAGATAGAACCTGCAAGAAAGTTAGCACCTTAACACATTAATCTCAAGAAAATAAAAAGACACATGTGCCCCTGTTTTGGCGTCTACGTGCGGGTTAGGGCGGATGCGCCACTCTGTGTTTTTCTGACTTACAGTGTACCTAGACCACCCTGAGAGATGTGTGCACCACTAGAAAGACATATGTGCCACCTCAAATAAAAATAGGATTAGATTCGTATGCAGAGTTCCTTGCACTACCAGAAAAGCGTGTGCACCACTAGAAAATCATGTGTGCCACATAAAAGTGTGTGTGCCACCACTAATTAAAATAGTATCAGATTTTGATAGAATTCTTGCGCCACCAGAAATGTGCCTGTGCCACCAGAAACAGTGTGTGCGCCTGAGGTTAGGGTGTATGCGCTTGATCTGACAGGTTTTGCGTTGCAGTGAAGGTACAGTATGAAATGACATACTGCGCTCAGGTTAGTGCGCCTGTGCCTGGGTTAGGTCAATGTGTCGAGGTTAGTGCGCTTGCGCCAAGTCAATAGACATAGCCACCTGAGAGCTGCACCACCGACTTGTGCCACCATAAATGTTCATGTGCTCATTTTAGTGCGCATGCGCCACTCCTGCAACCAAAACACGGAAAAAAAACACAAAAAATCTCACAATACTTCAAATTTTAGCAAGTTAGTTTTAAAATGGAAACAACCCATTAAAATGATGGCTATGAACAAGAACCTACACATATAATATTAACAAAAATTCTAAGAAAATGGACATTAATTACTACATGTGCATATCAAAAGTTAGCCAAAACAATAGAATTTAAACTAAAATGCCAAGGGACTAGGTCCCACTCGGGTGTGCCAAATGTGTGCATAGTTTGCTTAACTAAGTTAATGAAAATAAAAACTAACACCTAGTAGTTTTTAATCAATAAAGTTAAAGAAAAGTTTAAAGCACCATCAAGATAAGAACTAAACAAGGTTAGACACTAACATTTATTATATTAGAACTTTGAAACTAGCATGCTAATTGTCTAAAAACCTCTATTCTCTTAATTAAAAACAAAATTAAATGGACCTATGTAAGCTCCATGGCAATCAAATTGGTTGCTCTTGATATTCCAAGAACCTAGGAATGGGAGCTTATCAAAATTGGGCTACAAGACCCTTTTGACTCTTCCCATATGACCTAAGCACTTTTGTCTAGAAAAGAGGCTTTAGCTCTTCCAAAATGGTGAATTCTCAAGAAAACAAAGGAAAGCTTTTAGTCTATTTTGCTATATGCTTTGTTTTTGTCTTCTCAAGAAGTTTAGGTGTAAGTGTAAAGGTAGGAGGAGGGCTCTTTATATAGCCCAATGGATAAAGGAATCACTACATCCCTTTGCATGTGGGATAATAGGGATGTTGAGTTAGTTATGGATAAGGGGGGTTTAGATAGGGTTGAGTTAACTTTAGGAGGGTTTGTTTTTCCTTTAGTGACTCATGTGGATAAAAGGGGCCTTTTAATTAATCAAGGTGATTTAATTAATAGATGTGCAAGCTTATAAAATCTTTTAGAGGAATATTAGCATGATTTAGACTATAGAAGGGGATTAAATCAATTGAATATTGATTTATTGGTTAAATGAAAGGGGATGCTAATTAATTATTAATAATTAATTAGTCTAGATAGAAGGGGATATTTATTAACGGAAGGTTGTTAATTAGGGTATTTGTTGGATAGGTGACTTAATTAATTAGCGTAGTGTAATTAATTAATGACAATAAGAGGGAAGATGGGCACTTTTGACGGTATGTCACCAATTTGCAGGAAGGGAGATAATTAGCGCAATTTAAGTATTTAAATTGCTCAGGTGTAATTATGGGTGTCTACAGCATGTTAACCCAACAAAAAAACAAAGAAATATGACAAGAAAATGCACAAAAAATGGGGAAATCATTGATTGGAAGGGATCAAAAGGATGGTGACCATTTTCATAAAGGGTATGGAAATGGGTTCACCGATTACGTATTATATGAAAATGGTCATTGCTCAAGTCCAATGAAAAATCAAGATAAGGGAGAGAAAATATAGGAGAAAAAGACAAAATAGAGTGAAACAAAGAGAAAAACAAACAAAACCTGAAAGTGATATGTGACACATAAGGTCTAAGAGGTCAAAACTTTCAACGGACCACAAGGGAAACAAGTTAAAAGTTGAACAAGACAAAGCAGGCATGCCAATAAGAGTCTAACATGGACAAATAATTTATAAACACATAAATGCACTAGCACCACAAAAATTAACTTGTATTATACCAAATCTAGTTGTTTACATAGTGCTCCACTTTAACATGTGTGCCTACATACATATAAAACTAACACAAATAAGCATTATTGTGATCACCTCAATCCTCTATTGAGAGTTTTCAAAGCTAGTAAGAGAGTAAAAGTGATATTAACATTGAAAAGAAAAACAAAAAATACTTATCTTTTAAGTAGGGGGAAATAAAGATATTAATGTGGCTAAAATTTGTGTTCATGTGCCTATAAACTCGTGCTCTTGCAAACATATGAAAACACATGCAAGTAAACACACACACACGACACACACACACACACACACACACACACACACACACACACCACACACACACACACACACACACACACACACACACACACACATGTAAATATATTTTGGGTCATTTTTGGTTCTTGGTCACCTTTTAACACTTTGGATCATCCTTTCAATTGTCAATTACAAAATTTAAACAAGTGAATCATATATATATACACACACTTAGTTCCTTCTCTCAAATAGGGGGGCAAACATTATAAGCATAATCTATCATCACCTAAGCTGCATGTGTAAAGAAAAAAGATCATTACAAGGATACATCTAGCACATTCATATAAAGGATAAGGGTTGCATTAATCTACATACACAACATAGGAGGTGATTTCATTCTATTCCATCACACACATCTTGCATACTTGGAACAATCTAGATCCATCCCACTATCATCATGTGACTTTCATAAGGGAAACCTAGTGAATCATTACACGCAAGATTACATAGAACTACAATGGATTTTGAGATGTAGTGCAACGATCAATAGTAAGTTCATTCTTCAGAGTGACCGGTGAGGTCATTTTGAATCCACATTCTTCCTCTTTTGTAATTAGATTTGATGTGGTTTGTGGACATATGTAGGTAGACATATTTTTGTAGGTTACAAGTATGATCTGAACCCCTAACATTGAAGTTGAAGTGACAAAATGAATATTGAAGTGAAGACCTTCTGACCCCAAAAATACCAAACTCCAAGCATCTGAGAAGACACAAGTACCCAAATCAGTCATTAGCGTTCGGGGCACTCATGTCCTCATGCAGGTACATTTTTCATGTACATACTTATGGTTAAGAACCCTCATCGAGCCTTGGAAATGATATTCCCATCCTGTTCTAGTAGATACATAGTCTAAGATCACCCCCGCGGTTGCACAAAATTAACTAATTCATCTCTCTCTCATTTGCTTAGGGTTTTACATTGTTAAGTGCTTATTGATTAGACATTACTGTATTTTATTACCTAAATATCATTAGTTATAGTAATTTTCTATGACATTAATGAAATTAAATCATTTGGTGAACCCAGCCGCTTGAACCTTACCTTGCTTCAAGGCCTTATTTTTTATGCCCATCACTCGTAGTGGTTGTTTTGGTTCTCTTCAGCACACTAAGATTCCTCCATCTTCTCATAGGATCTCCTAAACCAATGGTTGAATATGATAATACCCTAATTAAATCAACCATAATTCCTCTTGAAAAAATTGAAACTTCTAATATTGAACAATCATACAATGATGACACTAATGTTGATCAAGAACAACTTTAAAAGATCACTAATTTTTGTTCTACTTTATGAACTAACCCTACACATATTCCACATGTCCTAAATGATTTACTTACTACTAAAAATTCTCGAGATGCTACCACTCTCCATCCTTCTCTCCATCTCTAGATTCCTCACTCCTTAATCGACCTTTTACACCACAATCTCCTCTTATTTACTGCCTCAATATCTTCAATGGCTATGACGACCCTTAGGAGCACCTTCGATCCTTTCACATTGTATGTATTCAATATGTTGATGACCTTACACTATTGGCTAAATTTTTCCCTTGAAGCTTAGATGATTATGTTATGCGATGGTTCTATGATCTACTTGTTGATTCTGTAACCTATTTTACATCATTAGTCAATCCATTCCTTTCTCATTTTTCTGTGAACATCGGTACCAAGATATCCTATGCACAACTAGCTAAAATGAAACAAGGATCTAATGAACATATTGTGGACTATGTAATGTGGTATAAGAAAAACCTTGCCAAAATGATTAATGTTCTATTTGATTCAAAATTTTAAGATCTATTCATTCAAATTATTTTGCCTCCACTCCAAGAGAATGTCATTTTTGAGACTTCTCCTTCATTTGATCAATTGTGTCACACACTCAAAGTGCACCAAAAAAATTACTATCAATGGGAAAATTCAAGTATTATGATACTTATTCCTCCTCATATTCCAACAAGTTTCAAGCTAAATCCATATTTAAACCATCTCCTAATCCTACCAACGTTAAGGTATTGTCAACGCTATTTCTCCACCAACCAAGCTCCAATTGTAATCCACAAGACACACATTTACTAATCTACCTTTCCCACCTTGATTCTTATCACCAAAACTCATTGAAAGCAATTTGAGTACTCTCCCTCAACCGCTTAATCTAGATCCTTCTCGACCACATGGTTGTAACTATGATGATAATGCACATTTTGATTACCACTAATGTAGTGGGAATTCTATTGATCACAATTTTAATATTAATCATATAATTCAACATCTCATCTATACCAATGAAATCAAGATCCCATAGCCGTTTACTTCTAAACCGGTGAATGATAATCAGAAATTAAAATCTTCAATGACACATTGCAAAAACATGAGAATCTATCTATTGATTCCTCTACAAATCATGCATATCATGTTGTGCCTCCCCCTTCATCAAGATTGCTTTATTTTATCATTGCTAATGTTGAAATTCCACCACCGATTATTACATTTTCAGATCACAAATAACTTTATACATTTTCTCTAATGAGTTACATATCAACGCTTCTATTGGTGATGTAGCCTGGAATCTACCACGAACAACCCATGTGCATTGGCACATCACCCAACCTGAGATGAGCGCTCACTCGAAGCGCTCAAAGGTAATAGGCCCCTCTTTAGAGTTACTTGTGCAGGACATTAACATGTTAAAGATAAAGTATATTCAAAACCATAATAAGCATAAACATTCTATAAAGCATAACCATTCAATAGTGCATAACCAAATCTAGATATTAAGTAATCATGGATTAAACAATAACTATGACAAGATTGATCATACAAGAACAATTATAGACATGTTAACACCTTATCCATCCAATATAATCCATTATATTAAACATTGTAAAAACATACAAGCTTCTTACATCATATAACATTACCATAAGTTTATGCGCGCATCAGATTCCGACAACATAACTCTACAATAACTCATACACAATGTCTCGGTGTGTCTCTTTAACTACACAAACTAATACATACTTATAGGGGTGGAAACTTTCCCTTCACTGCCTACGCACTTCTAAAATAGGTCACATGCTAAAAATAGCCATGCACCTTTACAATAATATGCAAACATGTAAGTGTGCTAATAATAGATCTCCTATAGTTAACTGGCAGTAGTAATCATATTATCATCTCGAACTCATACATGGCACTTAATAGACACTCATCCCCAAAATAGAATTTACGTGTCACGCAATTCTACATCCTGATGTGTGCTCTACACTCTATCTTCAAAAATGGCCCTGTAACCATGAAAATGGCTAAGTCCCAAATCAACTTGTCCCAGTGTGTGTTTTATTTCCTATCCTTTCACACCTTCAAATGTGCCTTGTTCTAGCGCATGAATTTTTTTGTTCCCTCTCCTTAGTATCATACTTTGTCTGCTCAATATTACCCCACACTAATGTACATTTCTGTCACAAAAATGGGGTTTCTCCTAATTGTCGCCAAACAATAAAGAATAAGAATGGAAAGAATGTAAAGAATCATTGTACAAAGAATAGACTTTTATTCTGCAACACCCTTCACTTCAACAAGGAGGACCAACTCTAGATACTTCTATGTTAATCTAAGCCTCTATTGTTTACCAGTCATCTAACGTGGTTCTTGTCTTCTCTAGAAGCGTCTGTGGCGATGGCTTCCAACTCGTCCTAGGTTATCTCTTCCTTTTCATTTTGCATTATAAGGACAACATTGGCCATAGAAGATATCCTTCCCTCCAGAAGATCCATCTTTTGTGCTATGATATTTCCAATCTCATCTAGCCTCTCCTTAAGTGGGGTTTTTACTACTACAAGGGCTTTGTACTTTTGTTTTACTAATGTCAATATTTCTGCATGCCCTAAAGTATCATCCTTCATTGCCTTCAGAACTTCATCATATTTTATCATAGTCCTGATCATGATCACTGATTCTGGTTCTGAACATATGTTCAAAGCTTGATCTTCTTTCTTCATCTCATCTTGTAAAGTATGGAGTAATGCCTCATAAAATAAAATATTCCTAACCATGGAGGCCATTGCTCTCTTTGCTTCCTGTTCAGGATCCTTTGGCATTGGCATTCGAATCGGTCCATCTTCAGGCACCAAATCAACTAATGTGCACACATAATGCATAGTCGAAGGAAACTTCTCATGTACCTTAGACTCTAGATGCGGTCTTGCTTTCAAGACATAGTCACAATATTTCTTCTACCATGCTGATGAAGGCCTCATTCTTTTTTTGTTCTAGATCCTTATCTCCTTTTATACGTGTTATTTCTACAATTTTTACCTTATTATCTTCAAGTAGCGCTCTAATAGTGGTAGCCTTATCGATGTGCCTCTACACCACCTCTGTAGATACCTTAACCAAAGCATTTCTCACCTACTCATTAGACATAAGAGTGGGCTTTATAGTAATGTTCCTGTCTCTGCAGTGCCTTCTTCACTCTTCTTGATACACAAGACTCCTTGCATACATCAAAATCTTACTCATCCGTGTGATTTTGCATGGACCAGGACAATTGTTTCCTTGCACATGTAATGGCCATGTCTTGGGTCCATCATCTCCCACCCATATAAATCCTTTAGGTCCACTTTGCTTTGAAAATGGGTGCAAATGATTTTACTTGTGTCCTCAACATACCCCATACTCGACAAAATGTATTCTTCACTTTTTCTCTTTATTATTGGCCCCTTAGGAACCTGAGCACTAAGGTTTGTAGTTGGCCCTTTCAACATCCTGAGTAGTATCATGCATGTGAGGTTGCTCATGCTCTTTTTCTTCTTCCTCCTTCACCCTTTCCTCTTCATCTTTGATATCCTTATCTATGGGCTCCTTCACATCTTCTGGCTTGCACTGGGGTCCTAGGCATGGTCCTCTGTAGACTCCTCCATCTCCTCATTCATCTTTAGCTTTCTCATCTTATTCTTAGTTTCCTCTTTCTAAGGGGAAAGTCATGATGATCTTCTTACATGTTATGGAGTTCTCATTCCTCTGGGTCCTTTTTCTTATTAATACCCTCTTAAAGTGACATTCTTCATGGATTGCTTCCACATCCAATTTTTCATCTCCTTCTTATGCATGAGGTGGAGTATCCATGCACTCAGTATCCACTCTATCTATGGGTTGCCTCTAGCCTCTATTATCCAAGACTCCACTATCTTCATGTTTTTCTTCCTCCTCGTCTACCTCTATAGTCACTACAGGCTTTAGAGATGGCACATTATCCACTGTATTTTTTTCCCTTAGGTGGCCTTAGGAGTATGAAATCATTATCCACATACTTTTTATTCTCTAGCCTAGGCTTAATCTAAAGATATACGAGTGCGGCTCCATTGTCCCCAATAGCCAAGCTTACTAGATTCATACTTATGACTTCTGAAATGAGCCTCTCAATATAGGTAGTTTGGCCTAGATACACATATGTCTTCCTAAGGGTGTGGTAGTCACATTCTACCTTGTCTGTGTTGAAGTTTAGACGATGTGCATTAGTAATTTTTTGATTTGAGGCCTGGAAGTAGTGCGCTATGAAGGCGTATGAAAGTTTACATCATTGGCTACATGTCCCATGCTTCATAGCAAACCACATGATGCAAAAGTGTTGGTACACTGTGAACTGTATTTGCTTGTCTACTACCTAAGATATCTCCTTGGGAATGCACCACTCCTCAAACGTCATGCAAATTCAGTCATACCATGTTTCTTCCCTCTTCTTAAATGGCCCACTCATTGATCCTTCACATAAATATTTTTCAAACCTCTCCGTGAGGGACTTCTATTTTGAGGTGTGCTCTTATATCTTGTTCTTTGGCCCATCGGGCACTCCAATTTCTAAAAATACAAGAGAAATTAGGATAGCGCCAAAACTTATCTTTTCTCTGTGCGTGCTTCCTCAACAATGGTTTCTGCAATATAGCCTGCTAAGATGTATGCTACTCCCTGAGACAGTTTCTTTGCAATATGAAGCCACATGGTGTTTACCTTTGACCATCTCTCTTGGTCATTCAACTTTGTGAGAAGATGCATGGCTTCCTACACCCTAGGAAACTTCTTCAATTTATCTATGTCCATTCGGTGTGTACCCTTAGTATACCCAAACTCCTTTCTTGTTTCTATAACCACTAATTTATTAGTCAGATCACTAACAAGGTCTATCCTTGTGCCCTTCAATCATGTTAGTGTCAAAAATAGGGCTATTGTGATCCTAACCCTTTGTCTAGAAAAATAAAATAAGTCCTCATGGACTTGGCTCATAAGCCATTGGTATAAAGGTTCATATTTTCCAAAATATGGGAGCTCATACAGCTGATAAACTCCTACCTTATTTATTAATTTTTTCCCCAGCATCGTCATACACTGGCATATCCTCCACCGTGTGCTTGTTGGTCTTCTTATTCATCAAATCATCCAACTCTCCCTTGTTTTCAGTGGTACGATAGTTGTAGCCACTTATTTTTCATTTGTGGATGTGGGAATCCTACTTGTGTCTAACTATTACTCCTTCCAGATACTATATCTCTGAAAAATTTCTCTTAGGAGAAATCTCAACTTCAACTTATACCTTCTTCTTTCCTTTCATGCCTGTTGCAGGTGATTTCTTAGGTGCCATCATAAAAATCCCACCTTTTATCTTCTGTAGCGAGAAAACTCAAACCATAGCTCAATTTTGCACTCCCTAGCTTGAAACCGCGTGCCCTAGTTCCTTTTCAATGCTTCTTCTTTGCTTAAACCCTTCACCAATGGGGACACAAGCCTCCTTCATGTAATAGTCTGCTCTCCATGTCTGGTTTCACAATGCTTCGCACCTCAACATGATTCACTCGGCTCGGTCATACTTAGCTCACTCAAATACTTGTGATTGCAAAGGTGAATATGAACTTGCATCACATCCTTATATAGATTTTCAAAAAGTTAGTACATTTATTTCTCCTTCACCTGCCAACAATCCTCTCATTAATTGACCATTTTCACAATCTCCACATGGTACATCTTTTCTCCCTAGCTATAACCTTCTAGCATGTCTTCCTACCTTTTAGCTACAAACTTCTCTTCAACACACTTCCATGTGCCCGAGTACCTCTCCACTGCGCCTTCCCTTGGTAGTTTCCATGGCCGTTGCTTACCTCGTGTTATATCATTCCCTCATTTATCTCCATCTATGGTCATCTTTTAGAAGCAATCTCCTTTTTAACAACTCCTTTCCACACTTAACTAGCACTTGTAATAGTTTTGTTCTCATGTGTACCTCGTTGTCAATAACCACCCACACCAATGGTATGTGTTGTCCTCTGAGCATGAAAATACTTCATATTGTAATTAGCTTCCAATGTGCAAACACGATTATTACACAAAAAATTAAACTAAATTGATAAAGCATAGTGACGAAGAAGGAAATACATTGAAATGGATAAAGAAAGGAAAACCTATTCTAAATGGCAACACTACCTTATTACAAGCACCAAGGAGACTTATTTATAGTAGGGCTTTAGCCTACTCCCATTGAAGTAACTGGGTAATCATATTCCATCAAGTGCCTCTAACTAAAAAGATCCTGATTCAAGTATATGATTGATAATGTATGGTCCCAACCAATGCACTTTAAGCTTTCCTAGATGGCATAGAAACTTAGAATCATAAATAAGTGTCGTCTGTCCAATCTCAATCTTTTTTCCCCTAATGTGCCTATCATGCCATGCCTTCTGCCTGGCCTTTTCCTACTTCTGAATCCAATGTGTTATGGTGTGATTCTCATCCAACTGTATCAATTCATCAATTCCTTATTCTAATGCTTGCTCATCAGCTAGACCTCCAGCATGCGCAATATGTAAAAAAGGTAACATGAATTCCATAGGAAGAACTAATTTTGCACCAAACACCAACTGAAAGGGTGTGGCCTTGTTCAATCTCTTGTATGTTGTTCTATATGCCCAAAGCATGGAACAAAAACTTTATCATCTAAATATTTCCTTCCAACATCACAATTTTTTGTCTATGTCTAGCTCAAAATCTTGTTGAAGGCCTCAACAGTCCCATTTACCTGAGGATGATAGGGTGTATTCTTATGATGTGCAATCATAAATTCATCCAATAATATCCCGATTTTCTTATTCAAAAAGTGTGTACCCCTATCACTTGTCAAGCTCAGTAGGCATCCATACCTTGTAAGAACATTTTCCCATAAGAACCTGGCTATTATAGCTACTGTATAATCCTTGGTAGGTGTTGCTTCTACCCACCTTGTAAGATAATCTATGCAAGTGATGATGTAGCATGATCCAGTTCTACGTGCGGTTGGTGAAATAGGACCCACAAAGTCTATAACCCATTTCTCAAATGGCAACTATGCACTAGGAATAGGTCTTAAAGGAATTTCATCTCTTTACCCAGGTTTACCAAGGCGCTGACAATGATCACACACCTTACAATATGCTTTACAATCTTTGTAGAGGGTCTCCCACCATAATCCAGCGAGTAGAATCTTGTGCATAGTGGCGTCACCTGCATAGTGCCCACCTTTAATACCACCATGAGCCTCTTCCATGATATCCATGCACTCGTGCTCTAGTACACACCGACGTAATACTTCATCTCGGCCTAACTTGTATAGGTCACCACTGATCAACATAAAATATGCAGTGTAAATTGCAAGTTATTTCTTCTCTAAGGATTTCATTCCTTCTGGCACTATACATGTATGTAAAAAGACAACAATATCCTCTAATTATGAAGGTGCGCATTGTAACCTGTACAATTGTGCATCTAGCATTGTATCTTCAATTATTATGTGCATTCTCCCCTAACTGAATTCTTGATAAATGGTTTGGGCCATAATTACTTTTACCTAGTTTTACCACAACTGTGAAATCAAATTCTTGGAATAAGAGCACCCATCGACATATGCGCCCCTGTAAAATGGGATTATTTACCAAGTATTTTAATTCCATGTGATCGGTATAAAATACAAATGGTGTTGCTAGCAAGTATTTTCTGAATTTATGTAGTGCATGTAGATCATTAACAAGGCTTTGCGCTCAATAGTTATATAATTCTACTCTGCAGGAGTCAATTTTCTACTAGAAAAAATAGATAGGATGATCTATAATTCCTTCTCTAGGATGAGCTAACATCACACCAATGGTTCATGCCAGAGGCATCCACATGTACATGAAACGGTTGGTTCCATGAGGGAAAACATAGAATATGCGTTGTAGTAAGTCTCTCCTTCAATGCCTCAAATGTGCATTGTTATGGTTCTCCCCAATAGAATGTCCCTTTTCCCTTTAGTAACTCTTCCAAGGGTGCATGGTAATCTTAGCATATCCTTTGATAAATTTTCTATAATACCCAGTGTGACCCAAGAATCTGCGCACCTCACTCTGACTGGTAGGCTCTTCCATGCCTACAATAACTACAACCTTAGCTGGATCCACTAACAAAACTTCCTTGCAGATGATGTTCCCTAAAAAAGTGCCAAAAGGTGTAGCAAACACACACTTCTTGATGTTTAAAGAGATGCTTAGTTGTCTACATCTTTCAAACATTAAGTGCAAATTTGTCAAAATGATCCTTAACAAGTCCATACACCGTCCAATCATCCAAGTAAAGCTATAAGAAGTTGTGAATAAAATCCTGGAATGCTTGAACAACTATGTGCAAAAATACAACAAGCGCATTTTTCATACCAAAGGGCATCACATTATATGCAAAACTTCCCCATTCAGTGGTGAAAGTCATTTTCTCTTGATCCTCCTGTGTAATCCTAACCTGATGATACCTAGAGAATCCATCTGTAAAAGAATAGATTTTGCACCCTGCAATGCCTTCTAATATCTCCTTTGTGAAAGGTGTAGGAAAGGGATCAATCACACATGCAACATTCAGTTCTCTATAATCCACACAAATCCTAATCCTACCATATTTATTTATACTAATGACCATGGGGCTAACCCACTCTGATTCTTCTAGGGGCTTGATGATGCCAAATTTCAACATCTTGTCAATTTCTTCCTTAACTTTTAAGCGCGTAGGTTAGGGTTCATTCTGTATGGTCTTTTCCTAACCAGGTGTGCACCTTCCTTAAGCTTAATCTTCATCGCTCCTAATGATTCATGCAATCCTTTTAATTCATGGTAGCCCCTAGGAAATAAGTCTTGAAAATCACGTAGTAACTCAATGATTTTTGCCACTTCAGAGTCAGACCAATAATCCCCAATTATTTCCTCCTTAGGTTCAACATCTGTGCCAATATTCACATTTTTTGTCTTCATGGGTTCATGATAGGTGCACACGCATTTTTATCTGTAGTGTCTAATACCTTGCATGCATACCCACTGAATGATCTATATCCAAATCTTCTACTTCCTCATCATCCACTATGTAGACCATCTTTCCTTTTTATTTCTCAAAGCAAGTGCACTTAAGTAGTGTGGCATCTGTCTCTTCTTCTTCATCAAAGCGCTCTCCTAAGTATGTCTCACCAAATAACTCCTGAATGAGTTCTTTCACATTTGCACTATCTCCTATAGTTAAGCACTTTATAACCATTAATGCCTCATGTTCCACTGGAGGTTTAGTAAAGAATTAGTCAAAATTTTGGACCATTCATGTAATCAAATCCTGCCAATTTCTTAGTCTCTCTATGTAGCTCCTCATATACATACCAAGCATGTGTGTAGCCTTGTAAAGTGGAATAAAGTTTTTATACCCATAGCGAAGGCGGTAAAGCTTCCTACCCCTCTATCCATAGCCTCTCACACTGTTGAATGTGGTCTTGAATAGGTTTATTACCATGATTGTGTATATTTGAGTAGGTGCATTGCTCCTAAAAAAACCAAGTTGTTAGAGAAATCCAGACTTCATTCCGTTCTATAATATTATCCCTGTGAGCCACCCACCAATGCGCAGATGTCCCATGCAAGGTATATTCTAACATATTTACTCTATCAAATTGGTTTGTCCATTATTCCTCCATGGTGCGCAAGAATACCATAGGGTCTCTTTCTCTAGTGTATCGAGGTACAGAGTTGTTACCTATCCTCCTGATACAATGAGGTTTGATTCTCCATGAATATGTGCTCCTTACTTTGTGCCCAACCATAGCATAAGTGCCATGAGCCCAATTATCACAAGTTAATACTTGTGGTATCACTAATAGACTGTGCATCTTTCCACTGGAGGATTCCTTAGTTAGATGGTTGTTGAGAAGAAAAAGTATGATGCTTAGCAGAAGGCACGGAGAAGTTTCACTTATGGGAATAGGGCACATTCAAAGGTGTGGAAGGATAGGGAAGTAAACTCGTGCAAAATACAAGGACAGATGTAAAATTAGCCATTTTTAAATGATCAACAGGTTATTTTTAGAGATAACATACAAAGGACACAAACCAAATAAAGACTTATGCGACATACAAGGGATATTTTTGGAAGCTAGCGTCTACTAAGCGCTTTGAACATGGGTTTGAGTTAATAATATGAATTATTACTTCCAGTTAACTAGAAGAGAGTCTATTATTGGTGCACTTAAATATGTGTCTATTATTGTAAAGGCGCGTGGCTATTTTCAGCATGCGACCTATCTATGGGAATTATGTAAGCAGTGAAGGGAAAGTCCCCACCCTTATAAATATGTAGTAATTTACGTAGGTTAGAGAGGACTATGTATGAGCTATTGTGAATTTATGCTATCCAGATCTAATTTGCATGTATGAACTTATGGTCCTACTTATTGTAAGAAGCTTCTATGTATTTATTGTACTTAATATAATGAAGTGTATTGGTTGAATCAAGGTGTTAGATATGATTGTAATCAGTTATAGAATGGTTGAGTTCATTATGTTTATTGTTAAAATGTGTTACTCTTTAGATCTAGATCTAGAATATGTTTTGTAGTATGCTTACACTATTTATGGATCTGAATGCATTAACCCCTTCATCATGTTCATGATCCTGCACAAGCAACTCTAAGGAGGGGCCTGGATACCTTTGCGCACTTCAGGTGAGCACTCAATCTAGGTGTGAGTGATGTGCCCAGCACACCTGGGCTATTTCTGGTAAACTGTAGGTTGTATCAATGGCCCAAGTACTTTTGGGTCCTGAATGACGCGTACATAAATCTTGTTCAGATATTACTCACTTTAAGGCTCAACATAAGGTGCATGATTTCCCATTTGTTAAAGGGATAATAACTCATTCCTCCTTGTTCTCAAAACTTATATATCCCTTGTTAAACCATAGATCAACATTATTTACGTAGCACCAAGGGTGAAAAAGCAGAGCTGGGAAACTATTTACTTTTGCAAGTGCTAAAACCTCAAAGTCCCCAGTGAACTTGGCCCCTTGTATAGTAATAGATGCATCTTTTAAAACTCTGATGGGAGTGGCCTTAGTTTGATTAGCCATAAATAGTACATTAGAATATGGCTATAATGGAGGTCTCCCCATACTGTACCCATACATCTAAAGTAATCACATTTACCTCCACGCCTGTGTTAATCAATATATTACTCAAGAGCCATCCATCCATAACAAGCATTCAAAGTGATCTCCTTGTCATAATCTAAGCTATGAGGGGGAATATTTTCATGCTAGATAGTGACATCCATTCATCAATACCTACACGTGGAGTGTTTCCCTTTATCCAATTTCCTAATAATGGAATGATATTCTCCTAGCACAACATTTTACATACCTACTTCAAGTCATCAATATTTGATTAGACCATATCTATTATCCTTATTTTGTTCCATCTTCTGTGATTTCTCCTTTAAAAATTATATTTCACCTTGAAGATTTCTAAGCACCTCCATGGCATTTCCTGATAAACCTCCTTCTGATGAGTAGGATATGGATACCTTGCATGCAAAACATCCTCCTTAGTGATGGTATCCTTTTGTTGTAATGCTTCTCTAGCACGTGCAACTTCAATGTCGTGTAGTAATATTCATAGGTAATACCTCAGGTACCAATGTCAACTTTAGCATCCATTACTATTTCTCCACATCACGTTGTATTCTAACCATCCATGTGCCCTTGTTCTCCTATTTATGCTGCTTTCTAAGATGCTCATATAGGTCCAAGGGAATTCCTCATATCTACGACTCTTCCCACAAAAAAAACAAGTAATATTCTAAGGACATTCACACCTATAGTGGTCAAGAGATCCACATGTAAAGCATGTTCTCATAAGGAAACTTGCCTTGTCCACCACCACGGCCTCGATCCCCAAATCCACCATGATATCCTCGGCCTCTGCCACGTCCTCCTTCATAGCGCCCCTTATTCTGATCATAGCACGATTTATTGTGATCCTGATCCTGGTGCTCACCTTTACCCTTAGAGTTATCTGATACTCATGTCTATCATACACCAATATCTATATCATCATGGATCTGACCAATCAACCTGCAGTCTTCTATATTATGGGTCGTGGACCAAAAAATTTTACAATAGCAAGATACATTCTTCCTTATCACACATTGTAATAATGGTAAGTGACTGGCATCATGGTTCAGATGAAATATCTCACAGTCTAGCAATAATGAATGCACTGACTTGTGGGGACAACTATCCTTGGTGTGCCCTTCCACTTCACAGTCTGTACACCAAATCCCAGTGCACGTCTCATGTGCTGAATTTGCCGATAGTTTCTCCAACTGCTTTTCCATAGCTGCAATCTATGCTTCCAAGAATGGGCTAACTCCAGTGTCTATACTTCCAACTGCCTCAGTGTGCAAAGCATTCTTCAAGTGCTTCACATGGATCAGTGTATGTCTTATGTGATAGTGCCCTTCTAAAAGGTGTGATCAGACCTCCAACGAACCATTGTGCATGCTAGCTTACATGAATATCATAAGAAATCTTAGACAAAAGTGTTTTGAAATGGGCATCATACTTCCAGACACTCTCAGTAGTGCCCTACTTAATATCCTTGAGTGCACTTATACTCTTCTACTCAAATTCAGGGATATAGAACTCTTTAAGGAAAGCATCTTTTAATGCTGCATAATCTACACAAGTTTGATCAGGGTCAAACTTCCTATACCAACTGTGTGTGCGTCCCTATAATGTAGTTGCAAATTGACTTTGCCTTATGCTCAGAAGTCATGATCCCTTTTGCACGCCACAGTATCTCACACATGTGCATGTGTTCAGCAACATCTTCTATGCCCCTATACTCTGGAAGATGGAGAGACATCTCCATGTAAATATTCTGGGGTTGGTGCAGGCCCTGGCCACCTGATCCAGAACCTCTTGTGTTACCTCTACCTCCAAAACCACCAGATCCACTAGAACTAGAGCCACCTATACCCCCTGATCCTCCACCTATATTTGGAAGTGGACTAGAAGATGTACTTCCATGTGTCCCAACAGTAGTACTAAACTAAACTCCTATAGTCTACGTGGTGGTACTACTCCCAGAAGTGAGTCCAAAATTCTATTCACGCTTGAATTTTGTGTTGATGATGCACCTAAAAAGATACCTCCAAACAACAACAAAGACATTTACCCTGCCATAGATGTAATTGTTATGTGACTTACTCCTTGCTTCCCTACTGCCCAAATTAGCTTGATGACTATTGGATGTACTAGATACTGGAAAACCAAGGGCAAGGGCTAGGTTGCCAGGTAGATTTAGATGCATGCTCACGACCCTTGTCATCTCTACTGGTGCACTCCTGTGTGAGCTGAGGAGGGTTCCCTGTCATGCTTTCCCAAATGGGGGAGTTTCCAGATGCTCTGGCTCCATGCCTTCTACATGAGCTCCAAATCCTTCATGATCCATCTCTCTCCTCAACGCCATCCACTCTGCAATATCTCATGTTGCTTCTCCATCTCCCTTTCATGTGCCTCATTATACTTAAGCCACCTTTCTTCTCCTATGCCTTTCTGCCACTAGGTCCTCCATCTTTCACCAAACCTTCTCATGTCCCTGCATGTGGTGGGGTTTAGCTAGCAATCGGTTTCTCTTCCAAGTTCAGGGTCACCATCAAGATCATGATTACTAGTGGAATGCCTTGAAAGTAAGTTCCCCTGGGATAAAGTAAAAATTGAAACTCAACTACCTCTCAGGTAATAATAAGTGGAAATTGAGTACTCCATATAACTATGTTCAAAACACCACGGAAACCAAGTATCCATAGCACATGTCCAAATCAAATCAGCATCATAGAGGGCCTAAAATTATTCCTACCTCCAGACAAGTGTGTGATACCTCCAATTCCATTTAGTTGCATAAGCAACTAGCCACTTGTATAGTTCTAATGGGAGGATAGAAAAGAAGTTCTCATACAAATAGTCATACAAATTCTTATTCCACCCACGCATGTGCATCAAACTTAGATCTAGTGTTGAACCTCCATGCATACTCTTCTTCTATATATTTTATCCACTCCTCAACACTTGCTAAGGTCAACCGGTATGTCTTCATCATGCAAACCATCCTGAAAACAACTGAAAAAGAGGTCTCGAAAATGGAACCAATGATGCAGCCTAGAATCTACCATGAACAACCCAGGCACATTGGCACATCACCCAGCCTGAGCTGAGTGCTCACCCAAAGCATGTAAAGCTACCAGGCCCCTCTTTAGAGTTGCTTGTGTAGGACATTAACGTGATTAAGATAGAGCATATTCAGAACCATAATAAGCACAAACATTCTACAGAGCATAATCATTCAATAATGCATAACCAGATCTAGATCTTAAGGAATCATGGATTAAACAATAACTATGACAAGATTGATCATACAAGAACTAATTACAGCCATGTTAACACCTTATCCATCCAATATACTCCATTATATTAAACATTGTAAAACATAGAAGCTTCTTACATCATATAAAATTACCATAAGTTTATGTGTGTATCAGATCCGATAGCATAACTCTACAATAAATCATACACAGTGTCTCATTGTGTCTTTTTAACTACACAGACTCAATACATACTTATAGGGGTGGGGACTTTCCCTTCACCACTTACGCACTTCCAAAAAAGGTCGCATGCTGAAAATAGCCATGAACCTTTACAAAAATAAGCACACATGCAAGTGCACTAATAATAGATCTCCTACAGTTAACTAAAGTAGTAATCCTATTATTATCATCGAACTCATGCATGTCACTTAGGAGCCACTCATCCCCAAAATAGAATTTGTGTGTTGTGCAAGTCTCCATCCCAATGTGTGCTCTGCACGCTATCTCCAAAAATATTCCATAATCCATAAAAATGGTTAAGTCCCAAATCAGTTTGTCCTAGTACGTGTTTCCTTTCCTATCCTTATGCACCTTCAAATATGTGCCTTCTTCCATCATGTGAATCTTCTGTGTGAACTCTCCTTAGTGTCATACTCTATCTACTCAACAATTGGTAATCATGTCGTAAAAAATACTATGGTCCATCCTTTCCAATGCATGCTTTGTGGTACTCTTACTGACCATAAACTTTCCAACCTCTCAAATCACATTTCTAGTCCCTAATTATTATAGATGTGTCATCCTTCCCATTACTGTTGGGTCCCTTACCCTATGAACACTATTCCTTATTACATCTAAAATCAAGTGTTTTGACATAGTCATAGGTCTCCCCTTGGCTTCAGGGTTCCCAAGCTATCCTTTATGTGCTCCATTTTTAATTCAAAACAATAAATTTGTCACCATCATAGGTATTCCACCATGTACACCATTACCTCATCCCACTCTTGCCTTTATATTCAAGAAACAATCACGACATCCTTGAATCCTGCATCTCTCAAGTCTAAATTTTATCAGGGAAGCTTTGATCCTCAGACATTTGCACTAAAATCATGACCTCATTTGACTCACTGGTTCAGAAGTCCATCACATCACACTTATATTTGCATACTTTAGGCATCCTTTTCGCTATCCTTGGAAGCTCCATAATCCTTTACCACATAAGAATCCTATGACATAATTTTCATGGAATTCATCACCTAAAGCTCCAGTTCCTAGACCATAGTCATGTTCCATATCTTATCTTATTAATACATCACATTAGAGCCCATATCAAGTCACAACTTCACTTATTTCAGATCTAATTTGATTTCCTATCAAAGAATCAAAAACATTCACAATAATTTCCTACGACTCTCCCCATCTGAATCACTAGTGATATGGGTTATCTTTATTATTTTAATCACATTATCTTCACTTTTGTAATCAACAAATCAATCTAATTTACATCCTATCAAAGAATCAAATATTTCTTCACGGTGATTCAATCTAAATCACATATAGTACACTCATTACATAATTCACTAGCAATCCATGTCTATGGTTTATCATTGACTAATGAAAAAAAAATTACATAAATGCAAGCTCAATAGATTACATCTATGGCTACTCTGTCTAACCTATCTATTTAAAACTCTATCTCTCTCTCTGTAGATGATCTATACTAGGTCATCTCCACATCTTATGTACAAGTAGCTTTAGGACTTTCCTTTCGTCCGAGCAACCTTTTTTCTAGGATACAATTTACACTCATTACGCACATGAACTCAACCTTTGTTCACATACTTGACTTTTGAAACCATAATTCATCAAAGGAACATCACTTGATCAACTTGTTAATCACTACACAAATAAAAGGACACTAATTGATACAATGAACCTGACTTCGATTACTTCTTGAATTTATGAGCTATATTAGTGAGCCCTTTCCAAATATTTGGTAACATCCTCATTTTTTATCTTCAATACTAGAGGAAATGAATTTTTTTACATAATGTTCAATGGTTCTAGATTCACATAATTGTAAAACAAACATTCCTTGGTTAATCTCATCACATACACAGTAACCATATGCAGTTGTAATGTAGCTCAGTATAGAATTGATCTCTCATTTCATGACTTGGAATAAAACTGATCCCTCAGTTTCATGACTCAGAATAAAACTGTATATCTCATGTTTCATCATATTAGTTGATACTATTTACTAAGTATACAATTTGGTTCCCTTATTCCAGTTAAGGATCAATCAAGTGTAATACCTAAAGAGTCTATGTAAGTATCTATTATCTGATACTCATTTGATATCATGATTCACCTAGTCTCTTGAGGTGAAACAAGACAATTTCAACCAGTAGCTTGTGATACTTTGGCCAAAGTTTTAAGACATGTATGCTCATGCACTTTATTCTAGAATGCATACTCAGTCATGTAGCCACATTTCTTTCACCGGGGCATCTAAATTTTTTTTACTCTCATGATCGTACACATAACTTGACTCATGTTATTATAACATCCACTAATTCTTGATACTATTACTAAGTAGTCATTGATATATACGTGAACTGGAGATGACTAATTATCATATTCTCACATGACTAATGGGTAATCAATGTGTAAAACTCGAATTGACATAATACTATACAACTCATGGTTATCTGTCACTTCTTCCTTATCTCTTATTATACCATAGGAAGATATCAACACTAGGATATACTAGCTATGCATTATTTAGTGTATTAATCATTATAACCTGATGGCAACTCTTGGCCCTGATAGTAACACTTAAGGGAGCTAGTGATAAATAAGCTAGTGCCATCAGTCCCTCTTGTCTACACATGGTCTTCTTACATTGTACTATAGCTTGCATGCATTATATGAATATAGTGTATCAGCTAACACTATGTTTGGTAGTCCATGTTTTGTTGCATGTGCCTTGGTTTCTAGCATGACGCATCCCTGTACCCACTATATTTCATCCAATCCACTTAATCTACATGTCAGTTTCAGGTCCCTCCCATTTGGACCTCCTCATCCTTCATTCAGTCAGGTGTTGTACCCAAATGAAGGGGATCAACTACTGAGTTTGATATGATTTTATCCTTCTAAGCAACTCAGAATCTCTAGACATTCTTCTTTCTGAAGTTCATAAATTGGAAAATTAAATACAATCATTAATTTTGAGTGAGTCCAGTAATTCATTTTCCATTGGATCACATTAATTTTCACTGGATCAATCTAATTAGCAACAAGTATCAGGAACAAGAATGGTGGTAATGCATGTATCTTACCTGGGAACTTCCATGCTAGTAAGTATAAAATCATACATTATATCAAATTATCATATTTTATAGTATTTGTGTAGTCTTTTATCTACAGTCACCAAGAACTTAACTTTAGTAACAATTTTCAACCACTCAGCTACAATTCAGTTACAATTAAGTTACCATTCGGAACATTCCAATAAGTAGTGTTCACTTATCATTTGAGAAGCATTATGAAAGGACATAAAAACATATCTTATCTCCCCAAGACTCTACCCAATGTGTGACATCGCCCATAGTATAACTTGTCCTTAGCCTAATAGAACAAAAATATCATTTCCATATGAACATGAGATACTACATTTCAACAACATTTTTCCTTAGCATAAGGTCTACCAAAATATTGCATCTTGGTATGAGATTTCACCCATCGACTTCATCCTTGGCAACAAGACTTACTCAATTCTAACAAACATCTCCGATGATAAATAAGATTTTTTTTTATCTGCATACTCTAATTAACAATACAAGTTATGAAGTCATTCATCTAAGTCCTAATTTCTACACACTGTTTACTTATAAACACGTTACTCTAATTTTTCACATGAATTTGAATTTTTTTTTCTCTTCTTTTGCAGGTTTATCCTTATAAGAACTATCTCACAAGCGTAAGCTCTAGCAACACACTACTACACATACACTTCACCCCTATGGTCTACCTCACTTTCCTAGTTACCACGCTTCACATTATGATCACTTCACACTTCATATAAATACATATCCACTCGACACACTATCAAATACACTTCTCTTTAGCTCAAAAGGTATGCATATTCTATCTACTTTATATTATTGAGTATCCACTCAACAACATAAAGTGGGGGAAAATGTAGATACAAAATCTATGCACTTGGGTACATTTCTAGGTTCTAAAGCATAATAATTTATACATGACTCCTAAGCAAGAAAACTAGTGGTTGAAAACTCCTTTTGGCCTTTTGGCTACTTTATCTCTTACACTCTACTAGATTCACACATGTTACAACCAACACTATATTGATTTACCTTTTGATGGATTTAGACACTAGCGCCTAGTTAGGACAAAAGCACACAGGTGCTCCTGTCCCTCCTGGGTGCTCTCATCCCTATCTTTCCTCTTCTTACTCTTTTGGGTACTTTTTTTTTTCTTGGTCACATTCTAACACTTTGGTTCAACCTTTCAGTTGTCAACTAAAAAATCCAAAAAAGGGAATCATATATATACTTATTTACTTCTCTCAAATAGGGAGCCAAGCACTATAAGCATTATATATCACCACTTAAGCTTGCACAAAGGAACAAGAGTATTACAAGGATACATATAACACATTCATACAAGGGACAAGGGCTACATCAATTTGCATATACAACGTAGGAGAGGATTTCATTCTATTTCATCACACACATCTTAAATACTTAGAACAATCTAGATCTAGCCCACTATCATCATGAAACTTGCATAAGGGAAACCGAGGGCATCATTAAACAAACAATAAGATATAACTTCATGGAGTTTGAGATGTGGTGTAGCACTCAGTCATAAGTTCATGCTTTGGGTGACCTCCAGGGTCAATCTGACTCAACATTTTGTATCTTATTTTATTACATTTGATGTGGTTTGTAGACATGTGTAGGTAAACATTTTTTTACAGGTTACAAGTGTGATCAGAACCATAACAAAAAATCTAGAGCAAAAAAAAAATATTGAAGTGAAGACCTTCCGACCTAGAAAATACCAGACTACAAGTATCTGAGCAAACACAGGCACCCATATTGGTCACTAGCACTTGGGGCACTCTTATTCTCTTGTGTGATATTCTATCATGTACACCCCTATGGTTTTGAACCTTCATTAAGCCTCAATGACACTATTCCCATCTTGTTCTAGCATATACAGAGTCTACATCACCCCCTGGTTGCATGAAATCATCTCTCTCTCTCTCTCTCTCTCTCTCTCACTCATTTGCTTCAGGTTTTACATTGTTAAGTGTTTATTTCTTGGAAATTACTTTAGTTTATTACCTAAATATCATTTTTTATAGTAAGTTACTTTGAAATTAGATTTAATTACAAATGAGATTAAGTCAAAGATTTAATTCACATAAAAATTGTAAAATTCTCATGGATCTCGTAAAGTCCAATCAATAAAAGGGTTAGAGAAATTTGGGAGCCAAATTTTGTAATGCAATTTGCATGCAAATGTGCATCAAAACTTTGGAATTTTTATTAACACTAGGACTAATTTATTGTGCTAATTTAATCTTTTGATGAAATTTGATTGAAAAGTGTAAATGTTCTCTGAAACTATGCCAAGCACTATGAGAGTTTATTTAAGACCTAGAGTTTTGGATGCAATTTCAATGCAAAATACAAATGTGCTCCAAAACTTAGAAAGTACACTAAAAACTAAGGAAATTGTATTTCATAATTCAAAGTTATAGAATAAATTTAGATGTGTGAAATGAAATTTTGTTTCGAAACTCTGTATCTCCACCCAACACTACAAGGATTTAGTCAGAAATTGTAACTTTAGAATAATTTTGCAGTTTGTGAAATTTCTTCGGAAGTATGAAAAAAAATTGGTTCAAATTCTATATTTTTTCTAACATTTAGTCAATTTTTATGGGTTATGATCAAAACCCACAATATTATTTCCATTTATCCATCAATTTTTAAAATTTGAATAAGTACATTCACATGTTTTGCAGTCATAATACCAACATATATAAAATTAAAAATACATCCAATCTTTCAAATAAAACAAAGGTGCGGTTACACCACTTGCTTTATATTATTTAAAATACAAGTTTTACATTATTTATAATAAGTAAAAATCACATCATTGTTCTCCCCTTTTGAATATTGCACAAATGCAGTTCATTTACATTCAAATACAATCTCTTTCACACGTATAATATTTCCATACTTATTACATTTACAATGACCTCAATCCTTTTCAAGAATACAATTTTTTTTATTAATTGTATTCACAAGATTCCATATTCATAACCAAAAGGGGGAATCCAACAATGTTCACTTCTAATCCTCACAATGATGGAATGATCTCATACTAATTTCCCACTAAACCCGAACTCTATAGGGTCTCTAAGAACCAACACCCAATGTATGACAAAGGAACACAATATTCAAACACTTTTCATATACAACATATCCATGCTATAAAAATATATTTTTTTCTTAATACAAGAGAGGGAGAAGGAAATATCCCAAAAAAGAAAACAAAATGCCTAACCAAGTATATTAATAAGACTTGCAAAGGGGATATATTATCATTAATCTATCATTTTCACTCCATCAAAGGGGGAATGGTAAGCCCTAGTTTCCTCTGAGTAAGACCACACATACCACATTAACATACCCTTTTATCTCCATTAATATTTCCCATTTTCTCTCCACTGAAGGAAAACCATGCACTCCCTTGGTTCCTCCAAGTAATATATAAGATCGTAACACATACAAACCCTTATCTCTCTATTAAGTATATAAACCATTTTCTTTCTAATAAAATTATAGATCTGAGTCCCACAAACACATATTTATTGTTTCATACCTACAATGGTGTAATAAAATTTCATAATATTCACTTCAATTTTTACACATGATCAATGGAGTAATAAACAGACAACATATAAACAAATTGAGAGAGAGAGAGAGAGAAATTCCTTTAAAATTTCCAAGCCAAAAAGAGTAGTGCCTACCTCATTTTCATCTTGTCCAAGTCTCAAAGAAATTATCACAAAATCCACAAGCACCAAGAAATATCTCCAACACACTCCAATTTTCAAAGATTCTCCAATCACCAAATTACATAACCCCCAAAATATCCGCAATACTTTCATATATAGACAGACAACTAAAAAATATCATCCACTATGAGGTTTCCAAGTGATAAGATCGAAATACAAAATCCAACAAAACCTCCAACCAGAATCATTAAAATTCACTTACAAAATATGTGGGCACCCATAAATCCTTATAAAAATCATGACCAAGATCTACATGAAATTTAAACAACCCCCAAAGTTAAAACATTAAAAATAAAGGAAATAAATTTAGTCCCTATCAATAAAATTCACACTCCACCACTTACAAAAAATAAATTCATTACTTGTTGGCATGTATTTCAAGTAATTTTGAGGATCCTTTTGAGTCCTAAAGTGGGCAAGTAGGCTCAAGAAGTCCATCTACCCCATGGGTAGGTGTAAGGACAAATATTGAGAGTGTGTGACAAGTATCGAATGTTCCACACACCTTATAAAATTGGTTCGAAGCCTAAAGTCATTTTTTCCTTAAATAGAGAGTTTTAACCACCTTGACAACCCACTTTCATTCCCAAAAATGGAATGATCTCAAGATAATTAACCAAACAGAATAATAAATATACAACATAATTAATTGTACTTAATTAAGCAATACATGAGTCAAAAAAAAATGACGTGACTCCAGATATATTAGAAATTAAAATCAAACAAATAAACATACTAAAAAATAATAACTTTACAATCCTAAGGTTTGAATTATGCATTGGGTGACACTATGTTAGCTAGTGAGCCATTGATGATTTAGTCCCCTTAATCCTCAATTTGGTATGGATGTATATAAATTATTATTATTTTCCATGTAAACTCAAGACACGTATCTTATCAACCCAAAATAATAATGATATAAAATTAAATAGGAGTATACTATAAACACAAAAACATATACATTAAGGCATAAAAATCATTCACATCAAGGTTATAAATTCATAACATTGGTTTATAGTTTTTTTAAAATAAAAAAACAATATTTTTAACATGTTCTAATGTCTAACCAAATCATTATCATAAAAAAATTTACATCTATCTATATCACCACCAAATTATGTATAATCCAATAATCATCACATAGTCCACTGTAAACATTAAATAATAAAATTCCCATAATTAAGGTTTCAGAAACCTCTATCAGCAAAATGAGATAATAATAGTTCTCAATACATAATATATGAATCAAAATAATTCCAAGCACCTTGTGCTAATGTACAAGATAAATGAGCCTAATAAATGAGATAATCAGAATAATCTAAAATAAATAATTCCAAATAGGAGTGAAAACTACATCCACCTCCCCTTAAACACAACTTCATCCTAGAATTCATTGAAAGAGATGTGAATATTGAGACCTCAAGGTAGTAGCATCTTCCAAAGTGGATGCATTCTCATCATATTGGTCACACTTTAATCGTACTTGGTCCATATCACAACCTCAAAGGACTAGTTTCCTTCCCTCTAGAATGCACAAGGGCTCCAAATTAAACCACCCATCCTCCACTTGTAAGGCCATCCAATCTAAAACATGAGAAGGGTTTTAAATATATCTCCTAAAATTATAATACATGAAAAACATCATGGATGCAAAAAGAATAGGTGGAAAGGCTATATGATAATTCAAAAGTTTTATTCTCTCCAAGATATCAAAAGTTTCAATAAACCATGGTACAAGCTTATAACCCTTTTTGTAATGAAGTGGGCTCTTATGTGGTTTGAATATTAAATAAACCTTCATTTTGACCTCAAAATTGTGTTCAATCTGGTGGGCATGTGCATACTTATTTTTCCTCTCATATGCCTCTTGAAGGAACTGTATAATATAAACACTTTTCCTCTCCATGTATTATATCACAACAATGCACACAAAAACCATATCCCCAATATGATCCCAATTTAAACGAGTCCTAACATTTCATCCATATAATGATTTAAAACGTGTCATCTCAATATAACTGTGGTAATTGATTTTGTAAGAATACTTTTACCAAATATAAGTAATCCTCTTATTGGGACTACTGATCCATAATGTACATGTAAACCATGTCCTCCAAAACCTAATTGACCCCTTAGTTTATCCATCCATCTTAGGGTGGTATTGAATTTGAGACAAGTGTTTAAAACATGTTGCAAGGTAGTTCAAAAGTTAAACATGCATAATGGGTCAAGGTCAGAAATACCCTTGTGTGGGATTCCATGAAACCTTTTGATTTCATAAAGGTTTACCCTAACTATGGACCTAGTTATTGATTTAACCTAAATGTTTAAATTTATAGGGATTTGGTAACTGATAGTATATTATCCTAATTAATTAGTTTACAAATATAATTACTGAAATATCAATATAATACATGAACAAATATAAATAGAGATAGATAATGAAATAAAGTACTACAAATAGGAAATAGAGAGTGGATTAGCTATTATTCTAGAATATGTGCTTGATCTGGATCAAGTTGATGAATGAAAGGGGATGTAATTGGTCTAATAAAGCTTCACCTAGAAAAGTATGTCCTATAAAGCTATCTGGACCAAATCATATGGAATCAACCACGGCATATGGGATCTATTGCCCTTTCGTACTCTTTTGTCCCTTTATAATTTTAGCTCCTGGAACTTTTTGGCTCTATGCATTGTTTATTTATTTTTTCCTGTATGTAGTTTGGACCTTTGAAACTGTGTGATGCCCACTGTGTAGCTAATCGAATATTTAAAAACCATAGATGGTGAGGGAGTCCTGTAAAATAATTTTTTTTTTAGGTTGTGGGTACCCCCTTGCACCACCATCATCACCATTACTCTGAAGAGAGATCAAAACATGTTTCATTCTTTCCTAATGTGTGATATGTAGAATACATGTAACCAAATTGATAACCACAAGCTTGCAACAATGTGATTATACTTGACCCTTTCCCTAGCTTGACTTGAGATGATGTGATCTTTATGCATGCAAATATGAGTAGAAGACTTTCCAAAATGAATATGTATAGTATATGACAGCTCAAGGGATAATTAAAGTAGCTTTTCTTGTTATTGATCTTAGTATTTTCTCATTATAATGCTAGGTCCCAAGTAGATAGAACTCCCTCCTTAATGAGAGATGAATAACTTGCTTATATATGGATAATGCATCTAGAAAACATGGGTAAAGCCAACTAGGATTGTAAAAAAGAAGTTCAAATTAATAATAGTGTTATTGGAGGGAAAAGGATGAGAGTATCCAGGTTGAACCATAGTGCCCAAATGTTATAGCCATTTTTGGGCACTATGATCCCTTATGCATGTGTGAGTAATTTGAAAATTAAATTTTTCATATGTGAGGGTGTAGCTTGATTTGAAGCATTAATGTGATCTTTATGAAAACAAATAGGATGTGTGTGTAAGAAAAAATGAGTTAGACATAGCTAGGGACAGAATAATTGGAAAAATTGAGTGAGTGTTGGCTAGTGAGAAAGTGTTGTACGATTTGCATTGTTGTGAGACATGAATTACCAAAATGAGTGTCTACATTTGCCCCATTTAATTATGAAATTGAAAATTGTGTAGTTAAAGGAAATATTACTTAAGTGTGTAGACACACTTTTTCTTTTCTCAGAGAACCTTATGCTTGTGCTATGGCTATGTCTTTATTTTACCAAGATGAGTACCTGCAGAGAAAAGTGTAGTCAATTTCCATAGTATAGGAAATCAAACTTTAACTTGAAAATTTTGAACTTAGCGTGAAAATATCAATATGTAAGTATAAAATAAAAATAAAGTGTACAACTGATTGATTTGTGAAAGAGGGAGAGAGAGTACTCCTACTACCATTGTCATAGATATTTGTTAAAATTTGTGCTAGAATTGGTTGGTTGGACTTAGGGGTGATCAGTTCAAAAGTGGAATATGCCAAGGAGAATAAAAGTAAGTGAAATTGTACCCTGCATGGTGAAGATAAATGTATGAGGATCATTAAATTTTCTCCACATGACTTCACAAAAAATGAGCAATGGAAATTTAAGCCTCCGAGGATAAAAATCACCTTGATACTTCTAAAAACCCATGGATAAGTGTCATTGTAGATGGAAACAAACCCAATCAATTTAAAAATAATGACACAATGTATTAGGGAAATTATAGATTGTAAATACCATTTGTGTCACCATAATCTAAACTATACCATACATTACTTTACTAGAACTAAGTAAATAGCTTGTAAATGTCACTAAGAAAATGTACCAACTGAGAAAAATGTTGAGTTTTTCCGTAGGATTGAATCATATGGATGGGTCATAACATCTAGACATAATGGGGTTTTTTGTATGCTTTAGCCCCTTTATGTTTTCTAACCCAAGGATATATCTGATCTATTTTATGAACCTTTAAACTATATGAGTATGTACCCTATTATTCTATTTCTTGATTCTAAACTTCTGTGGGGGTAATATATCACATGATGATTTCCCCCCTTTTTTGGGCGCGTGAGATAGAGCAATGTGATCACGATCTAAACAATAGGACATGTAGATGATGTACACATGTTTTGTAGGTTTCATGTAGGGTGAATAGGGGAGTGTGAATCATGTATACCATGACACATACACAATATTATAGTAGAAAAATATCAAAATGTTAGTAACAAGCAATGAAGAAACAACACAAAATATGTAAGAAAAATAATGTAAGGGATTACAAATAGAACACAATGGAAAATAATATGCCATAAACATGGGACACCACTTAGGATGTCGTAAGACAATCGAGGAAATCAAGGACAACAAGAAAGTAACAATAAAAGAGTAACATAGGGAATTTCCCACAAACAAATAAAATCATGAAGTAAGCATGTAAAACAAGAAACAAGTCATATGATGAAGGTGATCCCAATTTGGAATTAACCTACAAAATAGATACTATACATAAAGAAAAAATTAGCATGTTAGATTACTAAGTAGTATGAAGTGATGTAAGTACTAAGTGAATGATGTACGAGAAATTAAAGGAGTAAATATTAGAATAATAGCACATGTATGTGAGAAATTGTAAATTAGATGCCCTAGTTAATGTGGAAGAAATGGTAGAGAGAAATGTCAAGTATCCCACATCATGTAACAATATATGTATAGCTTACATTCAACTCAATGTACCACATGAATGGACATGTGTATATAAAAAGGATATAACATAATATGTATCAAGATAACATGATAATTAATATGCAACATGAATGGTATAATCATGCAACAGAAACAACCAAGAAAGACTGAAATAAATATTTTTTGGATATTTATATATATTTGAATGTTTTTGGATTTTTAGCATATTTGAATGTTTCTATATTTTTAGGCCCCTTGAGGGCATAAATGAAAACCTATTCTTGTAAGATAAGGAAGGTGATCCATGAATTCCTCTAGGGGGAATATATAGATTTTTTAGTCATTTTATATGAATTATAGACTATGAAACTAGATGTGGAAAAGCAAGGTTTATCCTCAATGTGTGTGTGTGTGTGTGTGTGTGTGTGTGTGTGTGTGTGTGTGTGAATTGAGGTTCAGGTGTCTATCCACTCCCTCAATAGTCAAGTTTAACCTATAAACATATTGTGTCATTAGGAAATGTGGGGGAATTAAAACGCCCCTAATGTGTGAGTAGCGTATGAACTATCTAATGAGTATGTTGAGTGAAGGCCCACTATTTGCCATTATGAACAAAGGAATAATGTGATCATGAATCAAGAGACTAGTGTCATGTGAGACCATGTGCATGATTATGTGTGTAGGAAATATATGTACTAAGGGGTTGTGTTGTGTATAAGGTTAAATATACTTGTGAGGATACCTAGATGCGTGGTGTGTACCATGAATCTTGTGTGATAGCATAGTCCAATGTGACAAACTATGAGACCTAGAGATACCCTAATAATGAGTGATGAGGGCTAACATTCGAGGAGACCTATGCCTAAAATATAGGGAGGGTGATATGATCTTGTTGATGATGAATCGTGAAAATTGATCGACATATAAATGGCCATGGACTAATAATAGAATCTATCTGGAGGCAAGGTGGCGAATGATTACACATAACTCAAGAGATATTAAAGAAGAGGTGTGTGAAGAAGAAATGACTAATGATGGTGGAAGAGTAGTAGCAACATTGTTAATATTAGGGTCTTGTAATACAAAGTGTATTTTTATTTTGACCCCTTTAAGATTAGATTTAATATTAGGTTGTACATTCATCTCTTGTTGTGGGGTTGAAATCTGAGAAGGGAATCTATAAAATCATATTATAGAAGGATGATGACCATCTAAGGTTAAATATTCTAGTAAATGGCGTTGTGGAACATGAGATTATGATCGATCAGGATTTTTTGCATGAAATATGATTATACCCTTATCTTTGAGTAGCTTGAGATTATTATTGAGTGCATAACAATCATTTTATTGATTCTAATTGATCTTATGGAAGTTTCATGTGGACTGAGATGATATGTATCCCCAAGATGAAGTACTTTGACCTCATGTGTATATGGGGATGAGTAACGTGAAGCTAATGTAAAAATTCTAGTGGATGGATCCTGATTGTACAAAGTGAGTGGATCCTAAGGAGTAGTATATGTGTTATGTGTGGGTGTAACATAGTGCAAATTAAGTACCTCTTCTTCTAATTCAATAACTCAAAGACAAATTGTTGTAAAATATTCACATGTGTCATACAATAACTATTGCTTAAGAGGAAATATAAAGCCAAAAAATGATATATAAAATCTCTAAATCAATAGGATGATATGTGCAAGATTTTATATATGAGATATAATCACTAACAGATTTAGTATTTCCTTGATGTAATGATGAAAAACTCTCATATGTAATAGTAGTACCATTATTAAAGATACACCACCTAATAAATACTTCATCCATGTAAATAAAAGTAATCATAGATCCACAAGGAAAATTATGTAACCAATCTAATACAATGCTTGTAAGAATACTAGGAAATTCTTGTAGGAGAAACCTATCATTGGGATATGAAGCCATTGCTACCTGATAAGCCTTGAGATGTATGTAACTTTGGTTACCCATTCTATCAAAGAGTGTAAATCAAGGCATGTTAAAACATTTAGGAAAGGAATAATTGTATATCTTATTAGGAATAAGATTGACATAAATGAAATAATGATTGATACTAACATAATAGGCCTTACTTTCAAGGGTAAGCTTATGAGCTTGAATTTGTAAGTTACCTACAACATGTATAAAATATATTACTTCTTGTGGACAAATAACATAGACATTAAGAGGATAATTGAGTGCTTGAACCTTTCCATTATACATAGCCATGGGGACACTATTGGGTGGAATTGAATCTCTGGGTTAGCTAGTGGAGAATTTGAATTAGAACTAGGAGAACTATGTGAAGAACTATAATTAATGGAAGGTTAGACACCCTTATCAAATATTCCTTGGCATTGGAAGAAGAAGAAGAAATATAAGCATCATTATGTTCCCCATAATGTATCATATATTTTTGAAAAGAAAGAGTATAAATACATACATCATTTGTAACAACATTTTGTTCACAAATATCTAAGACATATTGAGTTGAATTGAACTAGGAGACCTATGAGAAGAACTATAAGGAATTGAATATTATACACTGTTATCAAGCATTCCTTAGCATGGGAAGAAGAAGAATAAATATAAGCATCATTATGTTCACCATTATGTAAAATATATTTTTGAAAAGTAAGAGTATAAATACATACATCATTTGTACCAAAAAAAACTCACAAAGATCTAAGACATAGTGTTGTGAAGAGAGAGAAGGAACACTAACATAATTTGCAATAAAAAATTTTGCATGTGTAGAAACAATATAATTTTGAGGAGGAAAGGAAGCAACACATGTATCATTTGCAACAAAATTGATCTAACAATTATTTGAAAGATTATTTTGAGAGGAAGAAGGGACATAAACATGATTTGTAACAATATTTTATGTACAAGTATCCAAGGAATGAATACAAGTAATATTAGGTGAAGTATGGATTACATCATCAAAAACATAATCATTATCTAAGAAATGCACATACTCCTGTGTACATGCATCATGACTAGTATCACTACCAGAAAGGATTCAATGTCACTATTGTTATAAATAGCAAAATTAGAGTCAAGAAGTGGTAAGTCATCTATCACATATGTGGAACAATTAGATTCAAATGGATGAACAACAACATTAGGATCACTAAAAAATATGAAAATCATGACTATAAGTTCTATAAGTACATATATTAATAGAAGAAGGATCATACAAAGAGGTAGGGTAGGCATCTGAAAAGTATGCTATTTTTGCTTAAAATAACACTCATACACTTAGGGACATGATATGAATGATATCACATGTCACAAAATAGATTTGTAATAGTCAAAATATAGAAAGGTATTGATCGTCTTTGACAAATATCCTAATTTTTATCCCCACTACTCCATATACGGTTTGAACCGCATAGTAAAAAATAGTCAACTTTAGCTTGAAGGGTATGTAATTAAACTCTATCTTGTATGGTTGAATCCTGATCCATCCCATATATCTATCTATAGGCTAGAGATCTTATTCTTGGGTTGGCTTTGTATCTCACTACTTCTTGGAGGTGGGTCTCCTTAACTTTAAGATAAATGATATCTTGTTTGGATCAATGAACCTTATCTTTATCCTATATAGATATGGGAGAGCGTGAATTCCATCAATCAACTAATCAATAAGTAGTTATTCATTTTGAATGCTTAAATATTATCACCATTTTTATAGTGCACAAGGCATATGTATTCTCTTCTATTAGGGTTGTATTCTATTGTTATAATTTTTACTAATATATTTTTCTCATTACGCCAAAAAATGAATTTGACAATATCGACACTAGTGAACTCTTCATTTATGTTGTGAGGTAATAATTCATTTTTTATTACAACCCCATCCCATCATATATAGGTGGTTTCCTATTCCAATTAAACTATATAGACCATTGATCACCTCCCACCCCCAACCAAAACTATCCCATCTTATTCCAAAGATTAATTTTTTACGATCATGCCATATCCATAATATTAAAAATAAGGGCGGGAAATGTCTAGTTTCTAGTACTGCATGTGATTTCTCATTATCTTCAGTATATGCATGATAACCATAACTAGCAATAACATGATACATAGATGGATTAGAATACCCATAACTATCATCTACATGAGGAGCTATGGGAGAGGGGCATGTACTATGATTGTGAAAAAAAATATGGTAAGCCATAGAATAAATGTACACAAGATAGCCAAGAAGACACATAGATATGTGTTACAAACACTTATGGATCCTAGGGAAACTAGGTTTCGACTAATAATAAATTAACCAAATGATTTAAATCAATTTTTTTAAATTTATAGGGATTTGGTAATTAATGGTAGATTATCCTAATCAATTAGTTTTCATAGCTAATTGTAGTAATATCAGGAAAATACATGAATGAAGATAAATAATGATAGATAATGAAACAAAGTACTAACAATAGGAAATAGAGAATGACATAGTTGATATTATGGACAATGTGCTTAATCTAGACCAAGTTGATGATTGAAAGGGGCTGGTACATATTTGATAAGGCTTCGTCTATCAAACATTGTCCTCAAAAGTTGTTTAGACCAAAGTATATGGCATAGACCAAGGCATATGGGTGTTATGGCCCTTCCTTATGCTTCAGTCCCTTAATGATTTCATCTCCTGGAACTTTCTTGGTCTGTGAATTACTTACGGATCTATTATTGTATAAAATTTAGACATTTGAAAATATGTGATGCCTATTTTACAACTAATTGAATATTCAAAAACCATATATGCTGATGTAATCCTGTAAAACAAACATTAGTTAGGTTGTGGGAAACCCTATGCACTGTTGACATCACCGCTACTTTGAAGAGGGATCAAATCACATGCCATTCTTACATAACATGTGATAGTAAGAATGTATGTAGCCAAATTGATAACTATTAGCTTGAAACATCGTGATTGTATTTGACCTTTTCCCTAGATTTAATTGATATGATGTACTCTTTGTGCTTCCAAATTAAGTATAGGGATTCCCTAATTGAATATGCAGAGTATATGAAATATCAAGGGAGTCTTGGAGTTTTTTTTTTTTTAATTTCTCTTAGTATTTTCTCATTATAATGCTAGGTGAGAAGTAAATAGAATTCCTTCCTCAATGAGAGATGAGTAACTTTCTTATATGTGTTATGGATCTGGAAAAAGTGGGTAAATCTTAATAGGATTATATCAAAGAAGTTAAAATTGAGAAAATCGTCATTTGAGGGAAAGGGATGAGAGCATATAGGTTAGTCCACAGTGTACAAACATAATGGCCCTTTCTTAGCACTATAGTCCCAAATGCATCTGTGAGTAATTTTAAAATTGGATTTTTCATATATGTGGGTATAGCCTGATTTGATGACTTAATGTGACCATTATGTAAACAAATAGGTTTTTTGTGTAAGTAAGAATGAGAGAGATATAGCTAGGGATATCATAACTGGTCAAATTGAGTGAGTTTGGGCTAGTGAAAACGTTTCCTAAAATTTGTAATGTTGCAAGACATGAATTACCAAAATGAGTGTATACAGGTGTATAAGTGGTCTTGAATGGTGGAAAGTGAGATACCTTGGTCAAATATTCAACTTTGAATATTATCACATCATGATGATATGTTGAAGTGGGGGGGACAAAAATGAAATCCATCAAAATGGTGTCCCACTTTCACTCTAAAATGGTATGTAGTTTAAAGAGTTTGAAGAACTAGAATAAAACATAGTAATAAGGAAACCCCAATACTACCTAAATAATCAATCATTATGTCATGATGGTTTCCCTAGTGGTTATTGTATACATAAAATATATGCACTTGGGTACATTTCTAGGTCCTAAAGCATACTAATGTACATATGATTCCTAAGCAAGAAAACTAGTGGTTGAAAAATCCTTTTCGGCCTTTTGCTTTATCTTTTGCATTATTATTGGCTTTACACATCTTATAGCCTTGTCAGAACTTGACTAATTTATCTTTTATGGTCTCAGACATTAGTGCCCAATTAGGACACAAGTTCTCGTGCACTCGTATCCCTCCTAAGTTCTCCTGACCCTCTCTATTATTTTCTCTCCCTTTTTGGTATCTTTTACCTTTTGGGATTCTTTTAATATTTTTGGATGGCCTTCCAGTTGTCAATAAAAAAATTCAAACAAGGGAATCATATATATACTTAGTTACTTCTCCAAAATTAGGGTCCAAGCACTAATAATTATCTATTATCATCTAAGCTTACATCAAAGGCACGAAATCACTTCAAATGCATACATCGAGCACACTCATACACAAGACAATGGTTGTATCACTCTACATACACATCGTAGGAGGGGAAGTTCATTCTATTACATCTCACACATTTTCATACTTGGAGGATTCTAGATCTAGCCCACTATCATAGTGTAACTTGCACAATGAAAACCCAAGAAATCATTACACACACATTCATACAAAACTACATGGAGTATGATATGTAATGCAACACTTAGTCGTAAGATCACTCTTTGGGTGACCGTTGTGATTAGTCTGACTCCCTATATTGCATCTTATTTATTAGGTTTGATATGGTTTGTGGGTATATGTAGCTAGATATATATTTTACAAGTTATAGGTACAATCAAAGATATTAAATAATTCTAGAGTGACAAAAGGAAATCAATGGTGAAGCTCCTCCTGCATAGAAAATATCAGAGCTTCAGCACCTAAGTGGGCACTTATGGCCAGATCAATCACTAGCACTCGAGAGCTCCCATCTTCCCATGTCTTCTTTTTTCCTACACTTATCTAAGTTACAGAACCTCCAGTGAGTCTTGAAGACACTCCTCCTAGTCTATCCCAATAGTTCCTCAGCCGAGATCACTTCTAGATCACTAAGAAATCAGCTAATTCATCTATCTCTCTCACTTTCTTAGGATTTCATATTATTTCTTGTTTTTTTCTTATCCATTTACTATCTTATATCATATTTATATTATTAGGTACATTGGTTACTCTAAAATAAAGATTTAATCTAATTATCACCTGTAGTGGTCGTTTTATTCCTCTTACGCACATTGAGCTTCCTTCAACTTCTTGTATGATTTCTAAACCAATGGATACCTTTGATAATCTTTTTATCAATTCAACCAATAATCATATTGAAAACATTAAATCTTCGAACAATGAGCACTCATACAATGAAGACACCAATATTGATTAAGAGCAGCTTGACAATATCACTAACTTTCATTTTACTTTACATGACCACCCTACACATATTCCACATGTTCTAAATTATCTACTCACTTTAAAACATGGTCTAGATGCTTCCTCTCACCCTCTCATAGGTTTCTCCTTGGCCACCATGGCCTCCACACCACCCTCCACTATTCTTATTTATATAGCTACAACTATCTCTCCCCTCCCTCCACCCAATACTTATTTATACCATGATTTACAATTTAAAATTCTCCAATTTCAACAAGCCACTTCACATTCCTTGTCATCTCTGGATTACTCCATCCTCCTCCATATCCCATTTACAACCAAAATTTCCTCTTGTCCGTTTCCTCCCAATTGCATTGAACCTAAGATTCCTACCTTCAATGGCCATAGAAACCCTTAGGAGGACCTCCAATCCTTTCATGTGGCACGTCTTGATTATGTAGATGATCTTACATTATTGGCTAAATTATTTCCTTGAATCTTACATGATTATACTATGCAATGGTTTTATGATCTCCATGTTCATTCGGTAACATCCTTCACATCATTAGACGATGCATTCCTTGCTCACTTTTCTATAAATATTGGTTCTAAGATATCCTATGAACAATTAGCTCAAATAAAACAAGCATCCAATAAACATCTCGTGGATTGTCTTGTGTTATAAGAATAACCTTTCCAAGATGACCAATGAAGATATTTTTATTCAAAATCTTTTACTTCCACTTCAAGAGAGTGTCGTCTTTGAGAATTCTCCCTCCTTTGATAAATTATACCATACACTCAAATTTCGTGAAAGAAATATTTTATCTATGGTAAAATTGAAATATTATGTTACTTCTTCATCCTCATCCTCTAACAAGTTTTAAGCTAAATCTACCTTTAAACACTATGTTAAGCCTATTGACGTTAAAGCCATTGTTAATGTTGTTTCTACACTAGACATGCTTCAATTGCAACCCAAAAACCATAATTTTACTAAGATACCTTATGCACATTGTTTCCTATTACTGTAGCTCATCGAAATCAATATAAAAATATTCCTCCACAGCTCAATCTTGATCCTTCTTGCCCACGTGGCCATAAATACGATGAAAATACACATTTTGATTACCACCAATGAAATGGACATTCTAATGATATTTTCTTTAAGCTTAAACATCTCATTCAAGATCTTACTAAAAATTTATCTCCCTAAGCCATATACTTCTAAACCGGCCAATGATAATCAAAAGATAAAAATCTTCAAAGACCCATTGGCCAAGCATGATAAGAAGGATATTGATTATTATAGAAACCATGCATATCATGATGTGTCTCCTCCTTCATCGATTCTAATTGAATTTCTTATTTCTACTGATGATGTGCCACTTCCAATTATCAAATTCTTGAATCATGATTATCATGATTCAGTTTCCTCTTATTAATTGCTTATCAATACTTCCATCAACAATTATACAATTAATAATACTTTGATCTATCCATAGATACTTTCCAATGTATGCTTCATAGAACTCCTATTAGCTATCAAATTTCCAACTTTCCAGTTCCTAATTCTTACAGTCGTGTAATGATTCCCATTATAGTTGAGCCCCTTACCATGCTTACACCATTCCTCATTACATCTGAAATCAAAGTTTGTGACATTCTCCTAAGTCTTCCTTAGCTCTGTGCAACCCATGATATCCCTTCCATGCATAAGTTATGTCTTAATTTCATCCATAACAAGAAATTTTTCACCATCAAAGGTATTCCATCACGTACACCATTAGCTTAGGAGAATCTTACCTCTATCTTTGCACCATTCATGGCATCTAAGCCTATTATTCCTCTTAATTCTAAAGCTACTCGCCCATCCGTTCACATCCTACATCATGACCCTTTCATCCTCATTAGTCCACTATTCCACCTTTTTGGCCTAATTCCCCTACTTGGGGAACCCATTCCTATAATCATTCTCCACCTCCCTTACCACAGCAGTCTCCTTCACATGCACATAGTTACTATTTTACACCATCGGTCATAGATCATGATCATGTGCCTTTTTCTTTACAGCTATCAAGTGGGGGGACATTTCTCTCCATTATCTTTGGATATTCTCCTATCCCTCATACACTTGGGGGGAATCACACTTTCTTCCCCCTTCATCACTATTCATTATCTCTAGTGTATACTACTACATTTCACACTCTCTGCTTCATGTATAAGATTTTCAAGCATTCCCACATCTTTAGTACACTCATTTTTCCTTAAACTACCTAATGACACACTCTTTTCCCATGGTTCATGCTTGACTATTGTGGGTTCAATTCCTCCATGAACCCCACTTGTCACATCTTGGTTATTCATGCTCCATGCTTTATGTTTATCTTTCTGAGCATTACCACATCTATAGTACTCATACTTTACCTTCATTACTTGATGACACACTCTAGTGCTACATCTCACACTTGATTGTTTAGAGAACAATTTTTCCATGAACCTCACATAATTTACTTTTACAACACTCCACGATCAGTGCTTCATGATGTATCTTTCATCGCATTTACTCTCAAGTGCATACAACACACTCCTTTCCTGATAACACACTCTTATTCTATGGTTCATGTTTGACTGTTGAGGGTGTAATTCCTCCATGAAACCCACTTATCACATCTTGTATACTCACACTCCATCCTTCACAACTATCTTTTTTAGCATTACCACATCTTTGGCATGCACACTTTACCTTCATTTCTCGATGACTCACTCTTGTTCTATGGTTCATTCTTAACCATTGAGGGTGAATTTCTAAATGAACCTCATCTCATACAAATTTTCTATGGGAAACGCAACCCCTCTCATCTTCAAATCTTACACACCATCACATTTATACAACAGTTATATATCTTGGATGTATTTACCCATGCTAACTTATACTATTCACATATTACACTTTTTTTCCTATGTTAGTTGGATACTTAATATGTCATCATCTTTTTCCATATACACATACACGTTCACTTGGTATCTTGAGGTGAATGTGATCCTTTTATATATTTTCATGATGTATGATGCTCAACACTACTATTTACTAGTCCCACCGAGGCTCTTGGGGGAATTTACCTTTGTTACTCTCACAATCCACATATTACAAGTTATATTGTTACATCATTTACTTATTCTTGTTACCATCACTTACTTTTTGCTACTGTGTGTGTGTGTGTGTGTGTGTGTGTGTGTGTGTGTGTGTGTGTGTTTTGACATACTACTTATTTTTCTAACATACTAATGGGTGCTTCATGTGTAGCATTTTCTTTATAGGATCAATACAACCATGGTTATATATAAATATTTTCTTGTTATTATTTACTATTGTTTGCGAGCTATGCCTTATGTCTTTCTTGACTATTGTTTTCGTATAGCTGCTTCGACCCTGACTAACTTGTGATATTGTGAGCAATGTCCCATGTATGAAAGCCACTTTTACATGTCAATATTGTCCTCCTACCTTTTTGCTACATTTTATTCCATTACATGTTATCTATTATTATAACTAACACTTTCTTCTAGTCTATATTGTTTGCATGTGCCTTGGTTTCTATAATGCACATTCTCTACCCCTTACAAGTCATCTTTAGGTCCTCTCTTTGGGCCAAATTCTCCTATAATCATCGCATTCACCCAAAATAAGGGGGGAATCTATTGGATGAGAAAATCACCCTTATAATCACTCAAAGCTCTAGATCAAATCAACACAACACAGAAATGGCACAAGCACATAATTAAAAAATGGTCCAAATTTAGACTTGGACCCAAAACACATAGAAGACACTAGCACCCGGTCCTGGATAGTAGCGGTGGGCACTTATGTCCCCCCTAGGAACTTTGGTCCTATGGAAAAATATTCAATTTCTCATATCAGCACAATTTCCAACAGTTTACAATATAGTTATCTAGTAGAAGGAACTTGCCTCTAGTTATAGAATGCATCCAATCAGTTACAACATGAACAATAGGAATAATAAGTTACAAATCAGGGATGTACCATCTACAGTGGTGCTTATTGGGAAGTGTCATGGAAAGAGAGAAAAACTAGACATCTCTCCCCAATATTCTTCTCTTGGCGTGAGATCGCCCAAAAAAATCCCTCTTGGCGTGAGATCGCCCAAAAAACTCTCTTGGGGTGAGATTTCCCAAAAACCTCACCATCGGTAAAAAAAACATTCAAATCCAAAAATAATCTCTATAGAAAAACAATACATTTTTTGTCTCATACTCTCTTATACATCAAGCGCACACTTTATTTTTTCACACTTTTACTTACTTATACATATGTTACTGTGATTTTTCACATACGAGAATTTGACTACTTTCTCACCCTTATTTTGTAGGTTTTTCCTTAATACGCAACAAGAAGTAACTCATATCAGCAATAAAAATATCCAACACATTACTATGCATACACTTCACCCCTATGGTCTACTTCACTTTCCTACTCTCCATGATTTGTATTGTGATCACTTCACGCTTCACTTATCCACTCGACACGCTATCGGAAACAGTCTCCTCTACAAGATTACAAGGTATGCATCTTCTATATATATAAAGTGGGGGGGGGAGATATAGACACAAAATCTATGCACTTTGGTAAATTTATAGGTCCTAAAGTATACTAATGTATACATGATTTCTAAGTAAGAAAACTAGTGGTTGAGAACTACTTTTAGGCATTTTTCTTTGTATTTTTCATTCTTATTGGTTTTACACATCTTACAACCTTGTAAAAACTTTACTAATTTATCTTTTATGGCCTCGGAGACTAGTACCCAGTTAGGACAGAAGCTCCCAAGCGCTCATGTCCCTCTTGGGAACTCATGACCCTCTCTACTCTTTTCTCACCCTTTTGGGTCTCTTTTACCTTTTGGGATTCTTTTAATATTTTGGGTTGTCAATTACAAATTTCAAACAAGGGAATCACATATATACTTATTTACTTCTCCAAAATTAGGGGCCAAGTACTAATCATTATCTATTATCACCTAAGCTTGCATCAAAGGCACAAGAGTACTTCAAAGGCATACATCAAACACACTCATATAAGGGACAGTGGTTGTATCACTCTACATTATTGACATGTGGCTATATAGGTGTTTTCATTGATGCAAAACCACATTAATTAAAAATTGGATAATATATTAGGGTCAGATAATGTTTTGTATGGTGTTGGCATGATGGGTAAGGTGAATTCATGATGATACAAGGATATTTAATGAGGATTTCCTACTCTTGCAAGCCTATTCAGGTGCCTAGGTGGTGTTGCATAATGGTATAAGCTTCTTGGTTTATTGATAATCATGTTGGCATGTTATTGTTGTTGCAAATCAGCAGCACCCCCTGGATGTTGATCAGATTTCTAGTTTGATCATACTAGCATCCAGTGTGATTGTACAACATTGAATCCTCTTCCCAAGTGTGGGACTTACAAAATGGAAGAGGAATCTCCATATTAGAGGCTGGCTCCTCAACTCCTCTGATCAACTATTTCACTTGCACAATTGCAGAGGTTTAAACTCCTAAATCTACTCTAAATTCCAAAGGGACAAGGATAGAAAATGCAAAAAAGAAAGAACTAATGCTAATAGGTGATGCACCAAAGGAGTTGTAGACACCTGATGCTGCATGAAATACACAATCTATAAGGAAAAACAGCACAAAACATGCACAAATGCTCAAAATGTAATGAAAGATCAAGAAAGCAATGATAGATATATGAAAGGATTGAGATATTTTAATCACAGAACATATATCAACATCTCAGATCCAATACAGTACATTACAGTGATCCAGAGGCAAGAAAAGGTGTTGCATTACATGGAAAGGTAAAAGTTCTTCACAAATTCTACCAAGGAGGAAGAAAAAGGAAGTTGCAGAGCTGAAAAAGTGTCTCCCCTTGTAAAATGAACTCATTTTGGCTTTACAGTGCAAACCACGACCTCAGGAGAGAGAAACATGGGAAAACATGCAAGGGGTTCAACCATTGACCAAAATTCCATCAAAACAGCATGGGCACCCTGAAAGACCCATTCCCTGACATTTTTAACCATGTTGGGAGAGAATGCGAGCCATTCTTCATTAAAAATGGTGGTTGAAAGGTCATTTCTGTCCATGACCACGTGTCAGAGGTGTTTCTTGATTTTATCTCTTCAAACTCCACCAAAATGCAAAAATGACCCCAGAATCTTGTTGATAATTTTACCATCTTTCTATTGATATAAAGAACGTAAAAAACTGAGCTCTGGATCAAAAGATATGGCGATTTGAAGTTTTAGGGCAAAACAGGGCCAAATCGGGTCGGTGGGAATTTTTTTTGAATTTTTACCTTTTTGGAAAGCTGAGAAAGAGCTCTATCCAATGGTGCCACTTCCAAAAGGTTTTGAGTGCCTGAAAGCAAAATTTTGTGATTGAGGCGTAAGAGAGGGAAGAATGGGAGGAGTTAGCCACAAAATGAGCAGGGGGCACATTTTGGATAACAGTTATATATCATGTTTGTAGAGTTTTTGAGCACTCACATCAGTTATAGGTTCCATATACAGGTGATTGACTATGTTTTAAGTGCTCATTTAGAGCAGGTATATATGTTAGGGGGTATGAGGATGCATTTTGGAACTATATGAGATCATGGATTCATGCGTATAGGTGTATCATGGTATAACATGTATTTTTTGATCATTTTAAGAGTTTTTGTGATGAGTTATAGTGTTTTTCTAGTTGACCCTAGCTTGTATAGCGCAAAATCCTAAGGGGTAGCTATGCAAGTCTCAATGGATGGAAATATTTAGATGTAAACATGATATGATGATTGGAGATGTTTTTAGGAAGTATCCTTATGCTATGGAAAAAGTTTCAGGTTACCATGATGAGTGTTTTGCATGTTATGAGATTTTTGGTGAAATAGGGTCAAGAACAAGTGGATTTGTGGCTCGATTTAAAACTTCTGATGCTCACCCTGAATTATGTGTTTTTCATGGGACCTTTTGGATTTTAGGGATGAGTATATATTGATTTGAGAATGTTTCACTAAAATAATGAGTTCATTTCATCCTCACATTTTTATGAATGAAGGTTAAGAAGATAAAGTGGTTTGAAACCCTAGTCAATAGCAGTTTACAGAAAAAAAATGTATATACCAACCTAGTTTTGATTGGTTCATAAAATTGATGATTGTATGTTATATAGGACTCTTATAGGTTTCCATAAAGTTATGGTAGTGCTTGTGACAATTTGTGGATACCACCTAAAAATGTAAGTTTCTGAAGAATTACATTTTGAGGAGAAATTTTCCAAATGAGGTATGAACTAAACTACCATTGTGTGATGTATGTGATTTTATATTTATTTTAAAATAGGTTTCAATAAATTTTTAATTAGTTAAATGGTCAAGTGAGACCCATTCAAGTTGAGTGGTCAAAGGGCAATTTTGAGGCCATAAAAAGAAGTCTTCAGTAAAATGAGCATAACTAGAGCTATAGGTGGAATTTTGAGATGATTAAAGTCATGTTGGAAAGAGTATTTAGAGATAATTCCATTTATATAATTTTTGTATTATGATGAGGATATTTTATATGGTTTCTTGGTATGGTTTTGGATAGGAATATTTTTTCTAGTGCAGGACAAGATAGGATATTTTGAACATTTTGAGTTGTTTGAAACATGAGATGGATTAGGTGACATTATCTATCACCTAGAGAGTGAATAGGGATTAATTTTCATCCAATTAATCCATTTATGTGTCTTTATTTTTCCTATAAAATTGTTAATAAGTTGATCTTTGAAAATAATGTTTGGGCAGTTTATTTTGGTGAAGACAAAAGTGGCTGAGGTTTGAGTAGGTGATTGTTTCATGGCTTATATTTTACATATAAGTTTTCTAAAGGTTCTTCCATTTCCATTGATTTGTCACATGACATAGTTTTTATGATTTTAAAAACAATTGTTTTAAGAATTAAAAAGACTGGGCCCATTAAAAAAATTGATTGGTTGAGTGAAATTTCAACCATTTATGATGTTTAAATTTAAATTTAAACATGTATGGTGATTTATGTTTCATGAATAAGCATGGTTTTTGAATGAGGATATTTTCTTCATCCCGATGCAAGTTTTTTTGAGAATTTTGGTGCATTGATGAAGTATTTTTTTCTAGGTGGGCGTATATGGGTCAATTGTGAATGTCCTAGATATTATTATGGGATTATTTTAGGCTAGTATGGTCATGTAAATGGATGGAAACTGACCTCTTTTGAATATGAATCAAGAATATGTTATAAAGGTGATAGTTTAGGTGAAATATTGCTAATATTTTGGAACCCCTTTTTTATCTTATTTTGAAGAACCATTTTCTACAAATAAAAACCCCTTGATCCTAGCCCAAAACCCCTAGAATTTCATTCTAGTTCAATATTCGGTTGAGTATTCATGAGGAGTATTTGAGAAAAGAAAAGATAGTGATGTTTTCTTGATAGTGAGTTGAAGGAGGGCATATTTGGATATTTGTTTTTGGGTTCTACCTTCATAGCATGTTGATGTCATTTTTAGGTTTCTGAAGTATTTACATATCTAATATTGATTTGAATACATTTCCGAAGTATTATATCTTCATATGTATTCATGAGACAAGGTTGATTATCTTTAGAGGTCATGATTGTATCTTGTTCATCATCATTGAAGACATTATTCATTGTAATTTGATTTAAATATCAATAGAAGTGTGTTGATCTGATTTGAGCATCAATATAAGTGGTTTTTAGTATATCTTATGATCCTTACTTGAGTATGTTTCAAGTTGAAATGTATGTGCTTGTGATTACTCATTAATACTTGTGCTTCATGAGATTGTGTGTTTTATATTCAAAAATATAGTGTGAAAGTTTTTATTTGGGGATTGATTCACCCCCCTGTTAGTCCTTGTCACTTCCAACAATTGGTATCATAGCATGCCCTTTGAATTAGACTAAAAAGATAGAGGGAGATATTTGGTTACAAGATGACAATGGAGGTTCATATCCACTACACAACGCGTATGGTGGTTGAGTACGATGACAAGATTTATAGTATGGTTGCATCTCATAAGGAAATAGTCAAGGTTTTAAAGACTCAAATTGATGTGTCCCAATATTATATGAATATTAAGAGGGAATAATGTCTCAAACATGAGGGTGATAAAGAGGAACTGAAGAAAGAGCTAAGCATCATGACAAGCAAGGTATCATATTTTCAAGAGAGTTCAGAAAATATGAGTAAGATTTTGGAAAAACAAAAGGTTTATGTTGATAGAAATGGCCTAGGATTCACTGAGGGGTCTGTTTCGCACATAATGTTTCAATTCTTGGAATAGAGTTGCTTCTATCCTTTTATTCTCTTGAGAAAAAGATAATGGTTAGGGCTAGGAGGAATACCTGATGAATGTTGGGAGGGTGTGCGCATACCGTAGAGAGAGATCAGATCGACTGTGAAGAACTCCTTTTTGTCTTGGAAGGACTACCTGCAAGTAAGAATACAAAACCACCAGATTTTAATTAGACAATAACTAAGGGAACTGGCTTGGGCCCAGGAAATATAAAACTTCCTTTCGAAGGTGGTCAGTTCCCCTACTAATATGAATTAACACAAATGATTGTAAAATCACAATTTAATTACCTCATTAAAACAATAGAAGAAAGGCCGGTTTTTGGTTTTGAATCATAGTGACCGATGCCGGTCACTGTCACCGGTACCGGTTGCTAATAACTGATATCGGTAGGGGCAATGTTTTAGGGGCTTTTAGTGAAGATTGGTTGTAGGGTGGTTGTGTTGTTTATAAGGCTGGTAAATGAGTGGGGTTAGGTAATGGGGTGATGAAAAGGACTCAGAGAGTACAGGGAGGGTGTTCTTGGGGTAACGTAAGGGTAGAGGAATGACAGTTAGATGTAGTGTGTTACCGGGTAGTAGATCTAGGAATAGACTTATAACGGCTATGATTCAGAAGTTCAAGAAATGTTATTAAAAGGACATACAAGATACTACTTACTGGTTATTGATGAGGATGCAGGTCCAAGGACTGTGATGACAAAGGCAGAACTCAGGTAGGATGATCTGACAATCAGAAGATGAGTTATCTTCCCTCCCAATGTTCGGATGAGTGTCATAGGGCTCTGGTTACTCAGTTGCAGTCTTAGGCTTAATGTCCTCCTCTGCCAACTCTTCTTGTTTCTTCACTTGTCTTTGCCCGTCCAAATGAATTCCCGATCTTCCCCAAATAAATTTTTGGATCCTTTGTTTTTGGTTGGGGGAGGTCATTTACAGGGAACCGATGGTGGTTACGTAACCGACGGCGGTCACGTAGAAACCGGTATTGATTCAGTCAAAGTGGGCTATTTTTAGTAAAATAGCCAATTTTCCCACCTTTTCTCCCAAGGGATTAGTTGTGGGCTTGGTCAAGTCATTATGAGGTCAGTTTTGGGTGCGAGTGAGGAGTCATTAGTCATGGGTGTGGATGTAGACCAAGTTATAGGTCTTAATTAGGTTAGTTTAGGGTTAGGACTAGGTCATGATGAGGTGGCGAAATGAGGTGGCAGGTTTGGAGATGTGGATTTATTAATTTGTAAGGTAATTAATAAATAATTGTGTATGGTTTAGGTGATGAGGTTAGGTTGCGAAATGAGATGTATGGTACGGGAGGTCGTAAGACACAAATTTTGTGTCTACATTAGCCCCTTGTTGTCGTGTAGCTTGTCTTGTAAAGCTGCACTGACAATAATAAGAAGTGGTTATTCCTGTTAAGGGTATAGGTAATCCCCCTCAAATCTATCACAAATTGAGGTAGCGTGAAATCAGGGATAGGGTTGATAAAGGGTAAACGGTGTTGAGATAATGGTAAGATGGTGGGGCAGGTTCAAGGAAGCAGAAAAACGTTGAAATGCAGTAGTATGACCAGGTTACATGATTTGAAGAGCAAACAAGCAATTCATAGGTAAAGGTCGATAGTTTATCCAAAAAAGGATGATATAATCCTGGTATCCAAGGCATAGGAAGTAGCTCTAGGGGATATAACGGGTAAGGTTTAGGAACGTTTAGGCATGTTCGGCAGTACCAAATGGTTGGTTTGGTTGAGATAAATGTCACGGTCTTGGTCTAGGCAAAGTTGGTCAACTGATCAAGTCAAGTACCCTAATCATGCTAAAACACGAACAAGTGAGCTCGATTGAAAAAAAAGCTACATGATGGGTGGATAAAATTGTAATTTGTTGGTTTTGGGCGAAGTATTTAATTGGTGCGGCCTTGGGTCAGGCCTGATTTGTTGGTGGCGGCCTTGGGTCAGGCCAAATGGTTGGTTACGGCCTTGCGACGGGCCAAATGGTTGGGTGTGGCCTTGGGTCGGGCCAAATGGTTGGTTGTGGCCTTGGGTCGGGCCAAATGGTTGGTTGCGGCCTTGGGTCGGGCCAAATGGTTGGTTGCGGCCTTGGGTCGGGCCAAATGGTTGGTTGTGGCCTTGAAGTGGGCCAATGAAGTCAAAAAGGGCTATTTAGCAAGGGTGGGTGTAGGCGATGTGGGAAAAAAGTAGAGAGTGGTGGATAAGGGCGGGAGTTGGGGTGAAACAGGTATTAAACCGATATTGGCTATAGATGACCGGTATCAGTTAGATGACCGATAGGGCACAACATAACTGATATCGGTTATAGGTCAAAAAACCTATAAAAAGAAAAAATACGGCCTGTCATTGTCATATTGTCAATTTGAAAACCGATTTTAGTTTTCTGAGGTGTATTAGTGAGATTGTTGAATTTTTCGGCTGAGGTGGCAATATTTGAGTGGAGCAGTGAGTGGTTGGTAGGCCATAGTGAGTAGGAGGCAGCATTTGATTGGTGGAGGACCCAGCAGAGGAGATTTATAGCCATGGCACAGCCAGGAGGAGTAGGAGGTGCTGGACTAGCTGGACCACCACCACCTATCCCACCACGACGACGTGTAGTCGTACCGGTAGGTTCGAAACCTCTCATTATGTGAATTTAATGTTTTTAAGCCAGATTTGGGTTTTGGGTAGGAATCCAAGTTTTAAATAAAAGAATGAATAAATTGAAGTTGTTTGAAAAATGGAGAGGGTAGGTGGGTTAGTGAGGTTAAAACGGTAGGGTGGGTAGGTTTTTAGGGTTTTTCATTGGGTAAAAAGGGAGTAATAGGGAAAAAAATGAGTTTGGGGGGCCGCATCGGGTTCGGCTCTGGCCGTGGTTAGTGACCAATGTCGGTCACTAGGCGACCGGCATCGGTCACGAAATTTTTAGGGAGGTTAGGTTTTGGGCAGACCGGCATCAGTCGTATGTCGACCGGTGCCGGTGTATATCAGCAGCTGGAGGGGACCGGTGGCAGTCATGGATGACCGGTACCGGTCAGTAGGTAGGATTATTTATTTTTTGGTTTGGTCGTGTTGTTGTTTTGGGTTTTTTGGTTGTTGTTTGGGTTGTTGTTTGGGGTGTTTTGTTGTTTGTTTGTTTTGTAGGGTGAAGAGGGGGGGGGGGGGTAAAGTTGATAGGAAAGGTGATCAGGGTAGGGGGGGAAATTGGTGTGGTTTTGTGGTTGGTTGGAATAGGATAGAGTAGGTGTTGGGTATGAAGTAGGAGGTGTTAAATTGGTAGGGGTATAGGTAGATGGCGAGAGTAGATCTGGGTGATTGGTAGGGCGCGAGATAAGGGAAGGGGATATCGTAGATGTTTTTAGGGTAAAATAGGTGAGTGTAGATGTGTGTTATAAAGTTGGGGTGTGGTCGGGTGGGTAAACAGGGGGTATAGAGGGATGCCGTAATTGTTGTTGTAAAGGGTAGGTCTAATGAAGTGGGTTATTTGTATAGCCACGTCAGTAGCTGACTATGCGGGAAAGGATGCCCCCGCTGTTGAGACGGATGCGGCCACACGTGTCCACAACACAGTGGGTCATTATGCGCGAGGTGGGACTCGGCAGAGTCCAGCGGTATAGGGCTATAGATAAGGACCACAGCCTTATGGTTGCCCTCATCGAGAGATGGGATCCGGCAACTAATGTTTTTCATCTCCCGACTGGAGAGATGACTATTACCTTAGAGGATGTATATCGCATCCTGAGACTGCCGATCGTAGGAGAGGCAGTATTCCGAGTAGATGTAGAGATGGCTATGGACAGCATTCTTCATGTATTTGGGGATGTAGTTGCATTATTGACCTACCACAGTGCGAGTATTGCTTATGGCGATATGTATCGCGCCCAAAGACATGAGACACGGCTTGCCATGTTGGTGATGATAAGCATCACATGCTTCGCCCTCCTGGACTCAGAGGGAGGCTGCTTTCCATGGGTGTTGATGGGGGTGCTGCACATGAGATGGTGGAGGAGCATACATGCTATGCTTGGGCACCAGTATACCTGGTGCAGCTATACAAAGAGTTGTGGGGTTATCACCGGATGAGGTGATTCGGGATTTGTTCCACATTTTTGTTACACTGCTGGGCATATGAGCACATCATATGTATTCGACCAGTAGGGATGCCCCACCAGCCAGGGCCATAGGTGATATACAGGTATGACTTTCAGAGGTGTTTGGGGGTCATGGGCCAGCCACGAGCGGTGCTTGCAGGATGGGATGTAGCTTACTACCGTCATATGCTAGAGGGCCTAACCGCATTGGATATTGTATGGAGGCCTTATAGAGGTCATCAGCCCCGAGGAGGAGCCCGTTCACAAATGTGCTGGATCCAGTATACTTTTTGGATAGCTAGACAGAGGCCGGGAGAGCATGAGTGGATACCCTTGGAGAGGGTATGACGGCAGTTGGGGCTATGACAGGATGAGACACCTCCCTTCCCTCAGTACCGGAGGGATGATGTAGAGGCCCCACTTGCCCTGCACCACAGCCCGTGGACCCAGATTGGGTAGCAGAGAGGCCGGCGGATTGATACCGTGGATGACGCCAGACTGCACAGGGTCATTTTTGGTTTGGTGGGCAGGGGAGAGAGCAGCGAGGAGAGCACAACCCGCACAGCTAGATTTAGCGGTTGTTATAGCACGAGAGGGACTAGCTTAGGGGACAGGTGTAGTTGTTACAGGGGCAACTTGCTGCTGGCACAGGAACATATGGGTGTCTTACAGGGGCAACTAGCTCAGGCACAGGCACCAGCCATAGGTGGCGGCACAGCCACAGGCGGCAGCATAGCCACCAGGCACCGCCATAGGCACAGGTACAGATACCTGCCACAGGCACAGGGTGTACCGGCAGGGCAGGGTTTACTATTCAGGAGTCGGGGGGACTAGCCCCAGCAGCCATGGTGGCACGGGTCCCATTATATGGAGGCGAGAGTGGAGGCCCGATACTATCAGGATGTCCTTGATGGTACCGGGGCTGACTATCATCCATATACGGTGCATACAGAGCCGAGACCTCGCGGAGCCAGAGATCCCAGGGAGGTGCAGCCACAGCCGGTGGGTCCATTATAGGGAGGAGGCGGGAGGCAGCACACGGACCAGCAGGAAGACAAGCCAAGGGTGGTGGAGGGAGCTGAGGTATCCTTGCAGAGGAGATAGTTTTTGTTTTTAGATATTGGATAGAGAAACCGGTCTGCGAACCAGTTATGTATATAGAGGCCTGAGCACCCACATATGATTATTTTATTCATTATTGTTGTATATACCAGCCTGCGAGCCGAGTACAGGTTGTATAGTTGATACCGGCTTGCGAGCCGAGTATATTTTTGATATGAGAGACCGGCCTACGAGCTGAGTCGAGATTTTGATAGTTATTGCAGCCTGCGTGCCGGCTGTGTATTATTTTGAGATCACAGAGGCCCCTATGCAGGGAAAGTTGTATATTTGAAACCTTTGATATATATATATATATATAGTATATATATATATGATGATTTTGACCCACATGGTGTATATGAAATGTTTTATGTGTTTTGTCGATGGTTTGTGAAATTTAATGTATGATGAGTTTGATCCACATGGTGTATATGAAATGTTTTATGTGTTTTGTCGATGGTTTGTTTTATTGTAGATAGATGATGTTGATGAAATTGTGATTATATATTGATGTGATTTTGATGACAAATATTGGTAATGGTGTTGTGATGCAGGAAAAATAAGCGGGCGCCACAAAAATTTTGTAAAAATGAAGAAATGGCCTAGGTTTAAGCAAAACGGGGCACATGACCGATATCGGTTATGTAACCGATGTCGGTAGCTATATGACCGATAGTGGTTATGTAACCGATATCGGTTTATGCCAAAATTAGATTTCCTAAAAATAGAACTACTTGGTTGACAACTTAAGTTCTTATTTTTAGAAGCATGCAACAAGTTAAATACGAGAATGCGACGCTGCTTGACAATTGATACAGGTAATTGCAAGAGAGAATTGAGTGATAAGGAGGAAAGAGATAGGAAAAGTGAGTAAGGGCTGAGATTTAGAAGGTAGAAAGACAAGTTATATTTGAAGAGGGTGGTGAACATGGCTGAACGAGGAGAAGCATCCAGCAGGCAGAGACAAGAGGGAAGATAGGTTCCACCTCAAGCTGCTGCATCCTAAGAGGGTAAACTGTTTGGTTGTAATTTGATTCTTGCATGTTTTATGAATAGGATGAGAGAGAGTAAGTGGATAAAGATGAGAAAGAAAAGGTGATAGGAAAGGGTTTGGGATGGGGTGAGTGTTATGGGGTAGGTAAGTAGGGTGTTCATGTATGTTTTTAGGTATAGAGAGGAGTAAACAGGAAAAATATTTATCGCATGTGTATGTTTTGAAGCATGCTGTATATTTTTGACAGTGACCACTATCGTTTAGAGATAACTAGTATCAGCTAGTAAACCGGTATCGGTTATCTATAACCGATACCGGTTACTGTAGGAATTTCTAGAATGTGAGAAAAACCCTTGGGGATTTGATTTATTGAATGGTTGTGTGTCATTTTGATGTGTGCAGGCGGAGGCAGGGTTAAGGATGAATGATACTATGCCAGCGTTGTTGTCACGAATCCGAGCGGATGTAACACCAGCTGAATGGGCATTGATGAATCATTTGGGGTTAAGTGGAATCTACTATTATTCACGAATCACACGTAACCATGCTATGTTGCAGGTGTTGATTGAGAGATGGAGTCCAGAAAAGAATACCTTCTATCTACCAATAGGGGAGATGGCAGTGACGTTGGAAGATGTGTTCCATATTTTGAGACTACCCAATTACAGGAAGACCAGTATATTAGGCATTACCTAGTGCACGGCGCGGGGAGTGATAACAGCAGTATTTGGTCCATACACACGAGATTTGACACAGTGAGGTTTGACATTCACTTATGGTATAATGTATGCAGCACACCCCTGAGGCAACAAGGTTGACAATAGTATTAATGATAGCGGTGGGGTATTATGCATTACCGAGGGCGGAGGGCGGAAGATTTCCAAAAGCATTGATGTGTATTATTTTGGGAAATGATAGAAAGGAGCGTGACTTTCACATGGGCAACCCACATATTTGGTGGAGCTATACAGGGGTTTATGGGCTTATAGGCAAAGTCACAGGATGACACTGGATTGTTCATACTTATTACATTGTTGGGCCTATGAGCACATTGTTTGCGTACGACCAACAGGCCGACCCATCCAGTCGGGAGAGACAGGAGTGCAGAGGTTGGGATTCAGATGATGGGTCCAGAAAGAACAAGAGGCAAGATCCCAGGCCAAGATAGGTGACATCGAGTATTATAGGAAGGTATGGGAGATGGTGATGATTACGGATATCTGTTGGAGGCCTTACGGGAACTATATGGTAACAGAGAACATAGCTGAGGAGTTGAGGGGTGTAGAGCGATTGAGGTGGATCGCGGGGCATAGGCCAGGTGAGTATGAGAGGATTCCTCTAGATCGCGTGCGGTGACAATGTGGATTCCTTCAGGATATACCCCTGGCTTATAGACCATACATGAGGATTGACGCGGAGGCATCATTCTCACCTCCCCGGCTAACACCTCCAGAAGGACCAAAAGAGATAGCAGCCGATTACAGGGTAATGGATGCAGGAGCGACAGAGGCTTATAGATTATGGTGGATAGCAGAGCTGTGAGGTTCACGTGAGAGGGCCGATCATCCTAAAATAGCTGTGATTACAGCAGAGAGAGATCGTCTGCAGGGTTTAGTTCATCAGCTCCAAACGTGAGTGAATGAGACAACAAGATTGTTAGCGGTTGCAGAGTCACGAGCGGAGAGACTAGAGGCGAGATTCCTCCATGCGAGAGGGAGTATTCATATGTTACAAGAGAGATTGGTAGATCAGTGGGTGGTACCAATAGCCGTGGTGCCTTTGAGGATGGAGAGGCCTGGCGAGAGGCGTCAACGATCACGATCATCACCTAGTTCGGGATGAGGCACAAGGGTCTAAGTGAGTTTTATAGAGGTATAAGAATAAATAAGGATGCCGACCTACGCGTCGATGATAGAGAAGATGTATTTTTTGAACATCTAAATAAAACTGAATATGTATGTTTATTTGATTTATAATAATAAGAATGGTTGTGTTTTTGAATGTTTGTTTTGAAAAATGATAAAGATGAATGTTGGCAAAAAAATAAATACACAAAAATATGTATATTTACAACACATGATAGGTTATGGTAGGGGATGGTCAAGCTAACCTTGAGAGACCCCATGTCTCCTAAGTGCTACCTACATAGCCCATTGCACAAAGCAAGGAGGGGCCTCAAACCGATGTAGTTCTCCCTTAGGACCAGGGAGAGGTGAATTAAGGCAATTTAGGTATGGTTTAGGCAATTTTTTGGTTGGTAAAAATATTGATATTGGTAGGGTAATGTTGTTGGTGTTGGTAAGGAATTGGCGATGTTGGTATAGGCATAGGTGAAGTGAAAGTTAGCCTACCCAAGTGGTAGGGAGCCGTGTCTTGATTAAGGTCAACACATAATCCTAGATTTGGGTAAAAGAGGGAAAAGTGTTCCGTAGTTGAAAAGAGCCAAACAAACCACAATAATAACGTAGAATGAGCTTGAACCCCTAGGTACCTTGCATAGACGAGAAGTTGATAGGTGAAAAAGAGTTGTATAATCACAATATATCGGGTAATATGTCACGTCCCTTGAGTTTTTTTTTTTAAACAAATGGTGAGGTGAGGTGGATGGTGTAGCTGAGGCGCAGAGAACTTGTTATAAAGTGAGTATCCTGACGAAAGATAACCAAACCTAAATAGACAAGTCCATGACTCAAAAGTGCTTTTGAATGCGGCTTTTATTTTGCTGAATATAGATTGATTGATGCCGGAAGTCTACAAGGGATATGTATTTTGTTACTCTTGAGGTCTTCACGAAGCTGATCAATGTGAGAAGCTTCTGATAAAGGCTGACTGTGTATAGCTGTCCTTCAAGGGAGAAGTCTATTTATAGTAGCAGATGCAGCGTTTGTGTATAGCTGTCCTTCGGGGGAGCAGTCTATATATAATAGCAGCAATAGTTTGGCATATAGTTGTCCTTCGAGGGAGAAGTCTATGTATAATTTTAGAGGTCTAGATGTCCGTTGGGCATAAAGCATCTAGTTTTGTAGGAAGTTTGACTCAAGAAAGTCCCATAAGTGTTTAATTAAGAATGTGTCATTTTGATACTTTGAAGTCATGGACAAGACTAAAAAGGGGAAGGAATCTTTAAGGGGAGGTGATAATCAAACCATGTGAGCTTGATTTGATTTTGATATGTAGGAAAAAAAGTGTATGCGGTGGAAAATGAGCTCAAGGGACGAGCACAAGGTAGATAAGAAGTGACATAACACTAAATTCAACAGTAGAATGGTCGAAGATGCAAGGCATTAAGGGGTTTAGGCTCAGGTTTACCATTAAGCGAAGCTAAACGATAAGTGCCTAATCCATAAGTGTGAGTGATAATGTAAGGCCCAATCCAATTTGGAGCAAATTTTCCACGTTTGCTCTTTTCTAGTTTGGTTACATGTTGATTTTCTTTGAGGACAAGATCACCAACCTTAAAGGTACGCTCATGAAGTCACTTATCATAAGCGCGCTTGATGCGCTTTTGATAGATTTGAAGGTGGTCAAGAGCTGTAAGACGACACTCGTCAAGAAGCTCCAATTGGACTAACCGCTCTTGGTGGAAATCATCATTGGCGAGAATATCCAGAAGAGATATTCTTAGGGAGGGTATTTGTCTTTCGAGAGGCAAGACAGCCTCGGTACCATATACCAAAGAAAATGGGGTGGCATTAGTGGAGGTATGAATTCTAGTCCGATAAGCCCAAAGGGAAAAAGGGATGTGATCAGGGCCAATTTTTTCCCTGAATTATTAACAACTTTCATGAGAATTTTGGTCAGGGTTTTGTTAGAAGATTCGGCTTGGCCATTTGCTTATGGATAGTATGGTGACGAGAAGCTAAGTTTGATACCGAAGATTGTTACAAAAGGTCTTGTAACAACTTATTTTTGAAAGATTTTCCATTATCTGTTATCAGGCGATGAGGAACACTAAAATGACAGAAAATGTGATGGTTAATGAACTCTATGATTTTTTCTTTTTTGGTTGAAATGAGTGGAATGGCCTCCACCCATTTTGTGTAATATTTGGTTGTTGTGATTATCCATCGGTGACGTTGCGAAGAGGGCGGATGAATCTCACCAATAAGGTCTAAACCCCATTGTGAGAAAGGCCAAAGATCTCGTACGACCTGTAGCAGATGGCTAGGAGTATGTTGAAGGTTGGCATGTTGCTGACACATAACACAATGCTTAACATATTCATAGCAGTCCTTATTAAGAGTAGGCCAATAATAACCTAGGCGAAGGATTTGTTTGGCCATGACAAGGCCACTAAAATGTCCACCACAAATACCGTCATGGACTTGTTGGATGGTATAGGTGACCTCCGCGCTAGTTAGACATCGAAGGAGGATGCCATCAAAGCCATGTTTATAAAGGAGTCCCCCCATGACGACATAACAAGAAACACTTTTAAGAAAAGTCACATTTGCTGGTACTCGTTAGGTTAGGTGGGAGAACAGAGGTTGTGAGGTAGTCATGAAATTAGTGATAACCAGATATCCTGTGAATTAGTAGACACAATATTTATCATACAAACATCTGGGGCAGAGTAAGATAGGGCAAAGAGTTGTTGGACCAAGATGAATATGTCAGAGTCAGTTGGTGAGGTAGGAATTTGTGAGGCTAAGCAAGCCATAGTATCCACAAATTTGTTAGTGGAGCGGGGAATGGTTTGGATAGAATAATGAGTAAAATAAGGTCAAAAGTGAATCTACGTAGTGTTTGTACTTTTGAAGTTCCTCATTTTTACAATGGTAGATGCCCATAACTTGATTGAATACTAATTTAGAGTCACCGAAAATGTTAATAGATTTAACACCTAAGTGTAACGTGACCTGGAGACCCAAAGCAAGGGCCTCGTATTCTGTTGTATTATTAGTGCAGGGGAAATCGAGCCGGAATGAAAGAGGCATAGGATCAGCGTGAAGAGGAATGAGAACAACACCGGCCCCTCTGCCGTGTTGGCATTTGGATCCATCAAAGAAGAGGGGTCATTGGATACGACTCCCTCACTGAGTGAAAGAGTGGCGATGAGTTCATCGGGGAAAGTAAAATTGGTAAATTGTTCCCCAGGTAAAGGGGCTTCCGCGAGTTGGTCTGTGATAGTTTGTCCTTTGATTGATTTCTTGTGTACAAACTCAAGGTCGAGGTCAGCGAGGAGCATAAGCCATCGGGCGATGCATTGGTTTAGATGAGGCTTGGCATACATATAATGGATGGGGTCTATGTTGGTGATGACGAAAGTTTTGTGATTCAGGAGGTAGTGTCGGAGTTTGGTGGCCATGAATGATAGGGCTAGGCACAATTTTTCTACATGTGTATACCTAGTCTCATAATCCACCAGAGTGCAACTTATATAATAAACAGCTTGTTCTCGATACTCAGAAGTCATGATGTGCGAGCATGGCCCCTACAGCATGGTCGGTGGCAAAAAGGTAAAGGTAGAAAGGGCGATCGTCCTGAGGTGGGATAAGCACGGGTGGCTGCAAGAGATAGGATTTAAGAGCCTCAAAGGCTTGGTGACATTCCTCGCTCCAATGAAAGACAATATCCTTTTTAAGGAGATGATGGAAAGGTTGACATCGATCCGAGAGTTGTGAGATGAAATGCCGGATAGATTGGAGTTTTGCCCTGCAAACTACGCAATTGTTTGAGGTTAGTGGGTGGGGGCATTTCTAGGATAGCTTTGACTTTAGCTACATCGACCTCGATACCACGCAAAGAGACAATAAAAACCAAGGAGTTTTCCCAAAAGAAACACCAAAGACACATTTCTTTGGTTGAAGACGAACACAATATTGTAACAGGCGATCGAAAATAATGGCTAAAACATCGAGATGTTCACTGCGATGTTTAGATTTGCCAAGAAGATCATCGACATAATCTTCAAGGATAGTGTGCATAACGTCATGAAAAATGTAATTCATAGCCCGCTAATAGGTCCACACCAGCATTCTTAAGGCCAAACGGCATGACACGATAATAAAAGGTTCCCCAAGAAGTTATGAAGGTAGTTTTATGTTGATCGGGCCGGGGCTACCAAAATTTGATTGTATCCCGAGAAGCCATCCATGAGAGAAAGCATCTCATGACCAGCAATGAGATCAACAAGTTGATCAATACTTGGTAGGCGGGAAGTCATCCTTTGGGCAAGCGAGATTAAGGTCCCAGAAATCCATACATATCCGAAGTCCCCCCATTGCTTTAGTGACAGGTACGATGTTAGAAATCCATTGAGGATAGTCAATAGGTAAAATGAAGGAAACATAAAGGAGTCGTTGAAGTTCTTCTTTGACCAAGAGGGCAATGTGTGGATGCATTTTTCTCAGTTTCTGTTTAACTGGTTTGGAATCAGTTTTCAGGGTAATGTTATGGACACCAATGTCAGGATCGATTCCTGGCATGTCAGCGTAGGACTAGGCGAAAGCTTGGCTGCGAGCTCGGAGGAAGGTAGTGAAGGCAGTTTGTTCTGATGCGGTAAGAGATTGTCCAATCTTCACAATGTGAGGATCATCCTCGGTGTGGATGTTGATTTCTATAGTCAACTCGTTCAACATGGTTTGAGTATCAGATGGCAAGGCGCGTTGAATATAAGAGTCATTCGCGCCAAGGTAAGTGAGGATGGAGTCATCATCCTGGCACTCAACGACATTAATTGAAGGCGAGTCCTCTTCAATCATGTCTGAATACAGGAGGGGAAGAGAAGATGGGTCTTCATTATCACGTTGATAAGTGAGAGGACCCAGGAAGATAGCATTTATGAAAAAAAAAAAAAAGTTAGGAGGGATAGATTCAGGGGTCTATCGGCTCTGTGGGTGATGATGGCAAAATGGGTGATAATGGTTTGGAAGGGGTGACTTCGTTGTCTTCCTAGATACAATTGATAGGCAGTGTTTTCAGTGTAGGTGGTTCAGAGAAGCCAAGACCACAACGATCCTTGTGTTTGCGTGTGGTAATGGGGATGATCGTATGTCGGCCTTGTTCATAAAGACCAAACCCCGAAGCCCTTCCAAGCACAGTGCGTCAGGAAGGTGAGAACGAAACGACGATTAGTTAAATATTGAAAATCAGATTGGAAAGGAACCACGCCAAGAGGAGGTTCAGGGGTAACAGAAGATGTATCGACACCCCCATACGTTAAGTTAGTGCGGAAATTAGGTGGTCCGTAGGGGATTACTTCCCCCACATGACAGTCATAGGTAGGATGCGCATGTAACTGTCCGTACTCCTGTGGGGTATGGAAAGTGCTAACGTTATATAGGTGATACTCCCCCTAGCGTAAGGCATTGAAAAACATCTACTAAGGGGTCTGAGGTTGGGATGTTGTCTGCGGAAAAGGAAGTGGTATTTGCGACGGCGGTTTCATTGGTTGAAGGTGTAGGTACGGTTGAGGTGGATGGTAGAGGTGTGGTTGAAGTGGATGGTTGGGTTGGATGAATGGGTGTCTTGACTGGTACAAGCACATCATTAGGGCGATATAACATATTGCAGGTTTTGAAGGGGGGAGGATCAGCTTTTACGGTGTAGGACTTCCCCTCGTACTCAAATTTTATGCATCTATGTAAGGTGGAGGGAACGCATCCCATAGCCCGGATCCAAGGGCGGCCTAACAACATATTGTATTGGAACTCTCCCTCAAGGACATAGAAGAGTTCAGGTAAAGTACGTGGCCCTACATGAATGTTAAGGATCACGGTGCCTAAGGTAGAAGTAATAACATCATTGAATGACCGCAACATGATGGGGTTGGCACACATGCAGCTAGAAGGGATATTCATTTGTTGGAAGGATTTTGAAGAGATGATGTTTAGGCTAGCGCCCCCGTCAATCATAACATGACGTACTCGGATGTCCCAGACGTAAGCTGAGATGAAAAGAGCAGGGTCAGGCTCTTCTGCACCAAAGTCAACAATTTCATCTTCGGAGAAACTGACAGCAGCGGCTTGTTGTACAGAGACAGAAGTGGTTGGGGCGGTAGGTTGTTTGGTGAGGGAAGCAACGTGATTGGGTGTTAAAATGGAGGCAACGGGCAAGGTTTCGTTGGGTAGGACCTCTATCCCTTGAAGGATCTCAATGAGAGCGTGTCGATGAGATTCAGAAGTTTGAATGAGATCGTACAGTGTCATTTTTACAGGTGATTGGTGAAGCTGTTTGATCATGGTACGGTGGGAAACTCCATCAGAGACGGGGTAGGCAGGTCCATGAATAACCACTTTAGGTGGTGGTGCGATCGGGATGGCGGACGGAGAAAGAGAGGCCGCAGGTGTGCTTCCTTTAGCTTTCTCATTGTTTTTCTGCCCTCGAGTAGCAACACTGATCATGTTGATCTCGTGAACACGAGAGGAGGAAGATGGTAGGGATAAATCATGGGCTTCGAGAGGTGGGGTTGTAATAATGATAGATCTTGGTGAAGCGGGGATAGGTGGTATAGGAGAGGAGATTGAAGCTAAAGGTTTCTCCCTTCGTAAGTTGTCTTTTTTAACCTTTCTATCAGAGCGAGGTGACTGACGAAGGATGGCTCTCAAAGCTTTGCATCCCTCTACATCATGCCCTGGTGTGCGGTGATAAGCGCAGATTTTAGACTCATCATAACCTATAGGTCGAGGTTTAGATGGATCATAGGGTCTAAGTGGGGGTAGGGAAATGGTCGCATTCTCCACCAACACATCAAGGATCTTGGCGTAAGATCCTTTGAGTGGGTTCAAAGTCAGAGGAAGATGAGGGTATTGATTGGGTGGGTTTTGGTAATGTTTGGGTATGGTTGGTTCGTACGGGTGGTGGTTGAGACAAGGGGTATTGATGAGTGGTTTTAACTAAACGTGGCTTCTTCGGCGCAGAAGTCAAGTTTAGCTGGTTAGATGGTGAGGCTCCAAATAACGTGGTGGCGGGGAACAACCATGGAGAAAGTGGGGCGACCGCAAACAAATCCTTTGATGATGGAGTTTGTTTAGGGTTGATAGGTGGACAGGATCTCTGTATGGGTGTAGAAAGTGCAGGTTGTTTTAGAGAAAATGCAGGAGGTGTGATGTATTGAGGCAAGGTGGAGGGGTGAGGTCCCAATATGGAAGGTAGGTATGACGGCGAGGGTTTTAGTGGTGACAAAGGTAGGGATTGGATTTGAGGAGATTGGATTTGTCTCCTAGGTGGATGGATGGATTTATTTTTGGATAAATCTAACCGTTTAGGTGGGTGTGTTAAATTGGGTATCGGTGGGGTCCCAAGCATAGGGGAAGGTTTGGTTAGGTTAGTAGATGTGGACGAGGTATTCGGTAGAGATGAGGGGGGTGAAGATGAGGACACAGGCATTTTGAGATTTTGTAAACATCTTGGGTATATGGTAGAGGTGTCGAGATCAGTCATCTGCATTTGAGTAGAGCATGGTGTACTCAAACGTTCCCATAAAACCCGTCTATCTTCTGGGGAATGACAATCTTCAGGTGTGAATTGGAACTTTGATATGGAAGAGAGGTGTGTTGTGATCCCGGTCCATTGATGGGTGTGATATGGTGTGGGTGTGATACAAGGGGTAAAAGAGGCACTGCATCGATGGGTGTTAAGAGGTCAACCGGTCGCTGAAAAGATTTAGGCGATGAAGAACTAATAGGTAGAAGGGCATGTTTGAGGGGATCCGTCATGATTAAAGAATGTGGTGATGTTGATTCGAGAGGTTTCTCTCCTAAGGATGACAGAAACAGGGGCGAGTCTTCTTCTTTTATAGCAAGAGCGGTGGAAGGAGATGTTTGGGAAATAGATAAGTTAGATAACATCCGCTCACAGTCTTGCAGGGATGTGGTGTAAGAAGGCTCATCTGTGAGAAGAGAACTCTGGACGGTTGATTCCTTTATGGGTAAAGGAATGGTAAGGCTATTGTCTTGTCTTGATGGTGGTGAAGGGGATTCGGGTCCCTGCGTTAGTGAAGAGGTTTGATTCAGAATTTCCTCAATAGAGGCTTTTGGTTGAGAGTCGAAAACTGCATGGATTTCATGAACACTCTCCTCGGCTAAGATATCTTGGTTTACATTACTGTTAGATGAGTGGTTCGGGAATGGTTTGTTGAAGATTTTCAAATTTTGGTTAGCAGGGGCATTAGGATTATCGAGGGTTATATCCCCTGCATCAACCATTTCCTGCACTATGTTTTTCAACATCTTGCAGTTTTCGTGACTGTGTCCCTTTACGCGGTGAAAGTTACAGAAGTCATTTTCTTTGTACCAAGAAGGTATAGCACGGGTGGAGTCAAACCCGGAGTGAGGTTTAACAGGAGGCAAGGTGATAGCTCCGGCTTTGAGTAATTTTTCCAAGATGACACCATAAGTTTCTCCCAAGGGAGTGTAATTGATGGGCTCTGCTTTATACTTATAGGCGGTTTTTGGTGGGGTATTAGACGGTGCTTGAGATTTGACCATCACCGCGTGTACAGCTCCTTTTGATTTCAAAGCAGTTGATGTGTGAGAATTGGTGGTGTTGGGTTTGTTGGTGGGGTCTTGGGTCCGGAAATTAGGGTTTTTGTTGCGCAACCGCAATTTCTCTTCCTCTAAGGCTCGAATCTCTAGTTTTCGAGCCATAGTAAAGGCCTCATCAAAGGTGCAGAAAGTTTGAATTTGGAGGGTAGGAGAAATGTGCTTAGCGCAGGCCCGCGTAAAGAGTTCGATAAGTTCAGCCTGAGGCAAGGCATAAGTAAGTTGGTTGATGAGGCCCCGCCATCGTCCAACGAAATCTGCGATAGATTCATCTTCAAATTGTCAGACGGCATAGAGGTCGGTGATAGATACTTTCTTAGCAATATTAATGGAGAAATGATCCAAGAAAGATTGGGCTAGTTGGTTAAAAGAGAAGATCGAGTGCTGGGTTAAAGCACTGTACCATTCCAAGGTGGGTCCTGATAAGGACATGGGAAAGGTGCGGAGTAGCAAGGCATCGTCATGAGCAATCAAATAGCAAGCATGTCTAAATGATCGCAAGTGTTGTTGAGGATCCTCTTTACTATTAAAACGAGTGAATTTTGGTAATTCCCATTGAGGAGGATATGAATGAAGAGGGACAGAAGGGTGGATAGGCTCCCGACAAACTTGCTCGTATGTCAGGGCGCTACGACTTCCTGAAACAGAAGCCTCCAGATTTTGCATTTTGTCCATCATTTGTTTGATGAAATCCGTGGTTGGATGAGATGCTGGTGTGGTTGTTGTAAAAGGTGGAGGATTGGGCCAAGGGCCTCCACTAGACAATGGTGGGGTTAAATGTTGATAAGGTATTGAGGATGAATATGTTGAGGAGACCGAATAGGGATGTCCTATATAAGGTGTCGAAGCCACCGGATAAGTGTGCGGAAATGAAAAGGTGGGTGGAGCTTGAGAAGGAAAGCTCGTGTGGATAGGTGGTAGAGAGCAAGTTATGAAAGGGGCAGTTGGCGAGAGAGACGAGGTAGGAGCAGTTGGCGGTAATGATATGTGGGGCCCCAGATTAACCAAAGGAAAACCAATCTGTGTCGTATGAACCTCTGAAGCCACTGAGTTGGGAGACGGGGCCAAGGATGAAGAAGGTAAGGTGGAGTTATTAGGTGGAGAAGGAGCTAAATGAGCAGCTATACTGATAGGCATACCTATGAGAAGCTGACCGTTGGGTGTACGGTCAGGGGTATGAGACAAATAGTACTGTACAGTGCTAGGATTAGCATCTAAAAATTTGGCAAATTCCTTATCTCCTACAGGGATTTTGGGAACCTCACTGGTGTCTGTAGGGTTCCCCATAGAATGTGAAGGGGGCGATTCAGGCAAAGGCACAGAGCAGGCATGTGAAACCATGGTGACGGCTTGCTTCCGAGTGATAACAACCATGGACAAGAGTACACAGTAGGGTTTCAATCTATCAGGAATAGAAACAACCCCAGAATGTTGAAATTGGTAGGTTACTGGTTTGTCAGGGACTGTAAAAGACTGTAACCGATATCGGTCTGCTAACTGATGTCAGTTATACTGTAGCCGGCGTCGGTCAATTAACCAATGTCGGTATAATAGGACTGGTATAAGAAACTGTAAGAAGCTACTGATTTGAGTTTTTAACAATGCTTAGTACATCTATCAAACTGTTCTGAAGTGATCACTGACAGTATAGGACAGAGAAACAAAGCTAAAAACAAGCAAGATGCACACGCAAATCCAGAGACTAACCCTAGGATTATTTTTAATTATTGTGGGCGTATGCCTTAGACGCAAGGTGATGTCAATCCTAGACAAAAGACTTAGGGGAAATGTCAAGTTTGTTTTGGCTTATAAGAGTTACCTCAATCGGGCGGAGGAATACTACAGAAAAGGGGGGATGTTTGAGCTGTTGTGTTGATTATGTCGTGATTCGGTATGTGTTGTGCAGTGAAAGTAAGATTAATTTCTTGTCAATACCGTGGATATCACCCCCACGTGTACGACCTGTTACTTAATCTATGTTCACTAGAATTGAAAGCAGCAAGCAAGAATGTGATGCACGTGTTTTAAACCCAAATCAAAAATGATATTCGATGAAGCAAAAGAGATGACTTTCACTAATTAAAAGATGTGAAAGCAAAGAAAATTCTTTTACCAAAATAACAAAATACCTTGTGAATATCTAGGAGAAGAAAATAGCAAGTGTGCTCCCTATATGAAAGCAAGCAAGGATCAAAGAAACCCGAAATGGGTCCCACCGGGCATGCCAAAATGTTTCACACAGAATGTTTCAATTCTTGGAATAGAATTTCTTCTATCCTTTTATTCTCTTGAGAAACAGATAAGGGTTATGGCTAGGAGGAATAACTGTTGAATGTTGGGAGGGTGTGCGCATACCGTAGAGAGAGATCAGATCGACTGCGAAGAACTCCTTTTTGTCTTGGAAGGACTACCTGTAAGTAAGAATACAAGACCACCAGATTTTAATTAGACAATAACTAAGGGAACTACCTTGGGACTAGGAAATATAAAACTTCCTTTCGAAGGTGGTCAGTTCCCCTACTAATATGAATTAACACAAATGATTGTAAAATCACAATTTAATTGCCTCATTAAAACAATAGAAGAAAGGCTGGTTTTTGGTTTTGAATCATAGTGACCGATGCCGGTCACTGTCACCGGTACCGGTTGCTGATAACCGATATCGGTAGGGGCAATGTTTTAGGGGCTTTTGGTGAAGATTGGTTGTAGGGTGGTTGTGTTGTTTATAAGGCTGGTAAATGAGTGGGGTTAGGTAATGGGGTGATGAAAAGGACTCAGAGAGTATGCAGGGAGGATGTTCTTGGGGTAACCTAAGGGTAGAGGAATGACAGTTAGATGTAGTGTGTTACCGGGTAGTAGATCTAGGAATAGACTTATAACGGCTTGTGATTCAGAAGTTCAAGAAATGTTATTAAAAGGACATACAAGATACTACTTACTGGTTATTGATGAGGATGCAGGTCCAAGGACTGTGATGACAAAGGCAGAACTCAGGTAGGATGATCTGACAATCAGAATATGAGTTATCTTCCCTCCCAATGTTCGGATGAGTGTCACAGGGCTCTGGTTACTCAGTTGCAGTCTTGCGCTTAATGTCCTCCTCTGCCAACTCTTCTTGTTTCTTCACTTGTCTCTGCTCGTCCAAATGAATTCCCGATCTTCCCCAAATGAATTTTTGGATCCTTTGTTTTTGGTTGGGGGAGGTCATTTACAAGGAACCAATGGCGGTTACGTAACCGACGGCGGGGTCGCGTAGAAACCGGTATCGGTTCAGTCAAAGTGGGCTATTTTTAGTAAAATAGCCAATTTTCCCTCCTTTTCTCTCGAGGGATTAGTTGTGGGCTTGGTCAAGTCATTATGAGGTCGGTTTTGGGTGAGAGTGAGGAGTCATTAGTCATGGGTGTGGATGTAGACCAAGTTATAGGTCTTAAATAGGTTAGTTTAGGGTTAGGACTAGGTCATGATGAGGTGGCGAAATGAGGTGGCAGGTTTGGAGATGTGGATTTATTAATTTGTAAGGTAATTAATAAATAATTGTGTACGGTTTAGGTGATGAGATTAGGTTGTAAAATGAGATGCATGGTACGGGAGGTCATAAGACATAAATTTGGTGTCTACAAGGTCATCCAAATTAGATAAGAATGAATAAGAATCAAGTTAAGGATATAATGAAAGAAGGAAACCATGAAAGGGAGAGAGTTCAAGGCTTCCATCTCATGGAAGATAATCTATCAGGAAACCAAATGCATATAGGTATGGTTTTTTTTTCATGGAAATTGTTATAAGTGTGGTGTTTATGGACGTAGAGCTAACATGTGTAGTCCTAAGGTTGAGAAGAAGGATGATTGAAAATGTAATGTTTGGGAACATCATTGTGAAGGAAATAAGGAAGAGGAATGTCAATGAAATAAAGAGCAAAATATAGGTCAAAGATATGGAGTTGAATGTTATCTTTGTCATGAAAAAGGTCATCTTGCAAAGTATTACAAGAATGAACAACCAAACACTATAAGGTATGTAAGAAATTTTAATGGATATTATTTTTCTTGCAATGGTTATGGGCATAGGGATTTTGAGTGCAAGAGAAGACAAGTTGAATTCTTTAGGTACCACAAAGTAGGGCACATTACAAGGTTCTATGATGCAGGACGGTTGAAAAAAGAAACTCATGGATCCCAGCAACTAGTTTTTTAGTATACTAAGAAGGAAGAGGTTAGTTAAAGTGCTCAAGAGGATTCCAATAGTGTGACTGATCAAAAGGATGAATCTACTGTGACAAATAAATAATCAGAAAAGAATGAATCAGTCAAGGAGAAGGAATAAGTCTTGATACCTTCTTAGGTCTCTCATCAAGATCCTACATGTTGATATATGCCTCTACTAGGCTTCTTAGAGGTGTATTGGTTATAATGAAGAATTGGAGTAAGGGGAGGTGTCTTGGTCAGTGTGTGTCTTCTCCATGGTGTTGAGGTACGTATCTTCAAGTTTTTTAGCAAGTTCTTATTGGTTGGTCATGTTACAATTGTCAAAATCTATGTCATGTGTTCTTTTATATGTGACTGAGTTCTTAGAGTCTAAGTATAGTGGTATGTTAGAGTGAATCGTAAGGTGTATATGTTTGTTTAGTGTCTCAAATAAATAATTTGTGTCATGATATCCATGTCAAGAGTTCTAATGTTATCGGGATATATGTCTAAGTAATGGTTGTCTTGAATGGAGGACTTTGATATTTCATAGTGTCAATTATAAATTAATAGGTGTTGAGATTTTCATGATCTTCAAGAAAAAAATTCATATATGTTCAAGTGTGTATGGTGTATTTGAAGCTTGAAATGGTCTTAAAAGAGTAAACCATGGTGTGTTTGGTCTCTCCAGGTCTACAATATCATTCATTGGTCTGTCATGGTCTCTTGTGTATTGTCTGAGTCTAAATGTTTCTTGCATAAAGTATTCATAATGCTATCACGCATCTTAGTGTCTTGAATTGAATCATTGATAAGGATTATTTCATCAAGATGATGATTTGGTTAGACCATTACTCTAAATGTGGTATGTGGCATTTGTAAGGACAAAAATAAGTGAGTACTAGCAAAAAAATCAAAAGGTTTTAGGTATACAACAGTTGATCATGCTGCAAACCATGAAAAATAAATGCTCAGAACCTCAGATGGTGTCTCTACAGTGTTTATGGTCAAGGTTGAGGTCTATAAATCAAAATGCATGCATATTTAAAGCTTCTTAGTTTTCATTGGCACTATGGGTTTATAAGGATCGATATAGAGAAAAATTTATTAAGAGAGTAAATTGTGGGTTCCAAATATAAAATCATGTACAAATCTTCTAGATAACATGTTGCTCAATATTTTAGTGGTCTTGGTCTCCAAATATGGCTACAATTATAATAATCTCTAACAAAACAATGTTTTTACAGTGAAAGAGAAAAGTGACCTAATTGGGAAATGATGAACTTGTAACTGGGCAAGCATTCTTCAAGAACTTGTCTCAAAGTTTATGGAGGAAATATTATGGTCAAATGGGTATATAAAATAGGTATGGCTTCTTCATGAAGGTGGCTCCATCAAATGTGAAGTATGATTCAAATGGTTTTAAGGGCTAGTTGATTGTGGGTATGCAATATGACAGTATGAATATTATGTAGTAAACATTAGTGATTCTTAGAGTTTACAATGCATGAATAAGGTAGTCCTAACTCAATATTAATATCTGAATATGAAGAAAAGTTTGTAATCATTGGTTTTTGCATCTCTAGAGAATCATGAACATTGTTCAAGCTGAATGATTGTTTAAGGACATGTAGGTGGTAATTCGGTCTTTTATGATCTCTGCAAAGTTACTTAAGGAAAGTTCATGTGTATACATGATCTATGATAATTACTTCTACCTTGGAATGTGGTCTTGTGTCAAAAGTCCAATTAATCTTGAGTCAATGTTATCCAAGATGTTCTCTCCTTGAATTTGATAAGAAGATTGAATCATGAACCTATAAGGGTGAAAAGATCATGAAAAGGGTGTAGTTTCTAGAAGGTAACTTTATTAAAGGATTTAGTCCAAGGTGTTCATGAAACCTTGAGGCTATAGGTTTAGAGAAGGCGGTTACATGCTCAAATAGTTCTCAAGATAGTCAAGACTATAATTGAGCATGAAATTCTAGCTTTGTAAAGATGCTCACCTCTTGAAATAAAAGGTTAAGAATAAGCATTCACTGTGGATAAGTCATAGATAAATTGAAAGTGATTCAAGGAAAAAATTTATGGATCTCAGGGTATGTCGATGTCTTATTAAAAATTGGAATACTCCTAGGGGGAGTTGATCCTATGAAGAGTGAGTTTATAACTCTACTTGTCAAAAATATCTCGTGTTTATACAATATATGTTTCAAATGGTCTAGAAAGTAAATATGGAATCCAAATGTATTAGTTCTCCATGATTTAAGAAGTTGAATATAGAAATGATTATGTGTATTCCTTCTTGAAGAGGTAATTGTAGAGTTTCACTACACTTTAAATGTTGTCACAGGCTTGTGGATCAATTTGTGTGCTCTAAGGATACAAAATAGCTATGAGTCATTACATTGGGCTTGAGATGGTGTTCTAAGTCTGAGAGTAGCTTTAAAGCTAATAAACTTGTACAAAAGTATTATATGGCTTATCTTTATGTACCATGAATCAAAATTGCATACTACATGATTAGTGAATGTGATAGAGGTAGAGCATGTAAGATTCTATAAAAATAGGGTGTATGGATATTTTATTATGTCTCTCTAGTTTTCCTAGAAGAAGTTTCATGATGGTGTAAGGTAAAATGTTATGTCTTCAATCTTGTAAAGTCTTGAGAGCTTTAAGAAAATGTTTTAGCTTGCATGATCAGTCACATTGATGATAATGAAGGGTATGAAGGTGCAAGACATATACAAAAATCAGTGTATGATATCCTCTGAGTTATGTGCATGTGTTAAGTTCATTCAATGACTTATCTATATAATCATGTAAGTGCATGGTTCTTCAGAAGAGGCTTATGTGGAATCTAGTGATTGGTGAGTGAGTCATACAAATGGAGAAAATTGTTATGAACACCTACAGGTACGATGAAGTTCACTAAGCCTAAGTGAGTGTATTTTACCTTGATCACATATATGTAGTGTCTCTCATAATTTCTAGATATATTGAAGGGATATGTGAGCCATGAAGTCATTGAGGATATTTTTATAAGATTTAAGTTGGTATTTTTTAAATGAAGTACTTGTTTAAATGGTGTGGAAAGAAGTAGCTTTAGGTGCATACAATATGTATGGTTCAAATTTGACAATGGGAATGCATATGTCTATCTCTTGATGATAATTTTGGTGCATTCATATGCTTGAATAACAAGGATCTTAACAAAATTTGAAGATAGTTATGAAATTTTTGAATGTAGATTTGTTGATTGATACAATATCAATGTGATAATAAAAGATGTTTCTATAGGTATGAATAATGCTTAGGTATACAAAATTCCATTCAAGTCAAGGGAGCAAGTGAGTTAACCTCTTAAAAGGTGAAAATGATGTTCTGAATGATTATGAGGTGTGTTTTCACATTTTCATGAATGTCAAGGCTAAAAGGTGTTATATCTCAATCATTTATGATTGTTAAGGACTGAAGAAATGGTTTAGGAAAGAGAAACAAATGTTCATGGTGATTTCTAGCAATGATAACAAGTTGTGTCACTCAAATTTTTTCTTTTTAGCTAGATATAGTGGTCTTGAGTCTAGGGGGGTTGTTGTTCTGATGAGTCAAATCATAAATAACCTGTTGTAGTGTGGCAAAGCTGATTGAAAATGCACTAAGACGATTGATTAGGGATCTTAGTATTAAGTATGGCATGAAGGGAAAGAAAGTGCATTGTAAAGCGAGTCTTATGCCTAGACAAGATGATGAATGCTCAAGAATGAATGTATGATGTTTTTGTATGCTCTTCATAAAAAATTTGGCATGTTCTCAGAATGTATGCTACATATGTTAGGTTTTTATAGCATGGCCTTGAAGGAAAAAACATGGATAAGGTGAAAATGATAATTTTTTACATGCCTAGAAGGTTGAATATGGTTTTCTTGGCTCCAAGAAAGGTAAGATAATGCTTTCTTCATGTGTTATTTATGAATTCAGATGGTGTACATGTTATTACTAGGGGGAGCATGGTGATTGCAGGGTTGCAAAGAAGGGAAAATTAGTTTTGTGTGAAAATTTAAGTTCTTTTCCTTGAATGAGATCTTTGGTTTATGTTTCTAACCAAATCTTCTTGATATGAAGTTGAGTAAGATGAATATTATGTTGATACAAGTATGCCTTTATCATTAATGTAAAAAGGGGGAGAAGTTCAGGTAGTTTTACATCAATGACAAATGGGGAGGTTGTTAGAATGTGGTCATATAGGTGTTTTCATTTATGCAAAAACACATTAATAAAAAATTGGATTATGGATTAGGGTCAAATGATGATTTGGATGGTGTTAGAATGACGGTGTAGGTGAGTTCATGATGATACAAGGAGATTCATTGATGATTGCATGTTCTTGCAAGCCCATTCAAGTGCCTAGGTGATGTTGCATGATGGTATGAGATTATTGGTTTCTTGAGAAGCATGTTGAAATGTTAGATAGAATTTTTGGAGAGTGCTTGATCAATCACATTAGTTGCAGGGTGCAGATACAGGTGATTGATTATGTTTCAGGTGCTTATTTGGAGAAGATATGGATGCTAGAAGGTATGAGGATGAGTTTTAGAATTATATGAGATCATGGATGCATGTGTACATGTTTATCGAGGTATAACAGGTATTTTTAGATCATTTTAAGAGATTTCATGATGAGTTATGGTGTTTTTCCAATTGACCCTATCTTCTACAGTGTAAAATCCTAAGGGGTAGCTATGAAAGTCTTAGTCGATGGAAATATTGAGAGGTAATCATGAAATTATGATTTTTTTGAGATGTTTTGAGGATGCTTCCTTGTGGTGTGGAAAAAAATTTAGGTTCTCATGATGATTATTTTGCATGTTATGAGGTTTTTTGGTGAAACAAAGTCAAGAACAATTGTACTTCCAGTTCCAATTGGAACTTCTGATGTTCACCCTAAATTTTTTGATTTTCATGGTACCTTGTGGATTTAAGGGATGATTCTATACTGAGTTTAGAAATTTTCACAAAAATAATGACCTCAGTTCATGTCACATTTTTATAAACAAATGTTAAGAAGGAAAAGTGTCTTAAAACCCTAGTCAACAGAAGTTTACAGAAAAATGTGTATATCGGACCTTTTTTTATTAGTTAATTAAAATTTATGTTTGGATGTTGTATAGGACTCTTTCATGTTTCCATAAAGGTATGGTAGGGATTTTGACAATCTGTGGGTAAGACCTGAAAATGGAAGTTTCTGAAGAATTACAGTTTAAGGAGAAAGTTTCCAAATGAGGTATGAACTAAATGACCATTTTGTGATTTATATGAGTTTATATTTATGTCCAAAGTGATTTCAGGAAGTTTTTATGTAGGTACATGGTCAATTTATCTCCATTCAGATTGACTGATCGAAGGGTAGTTTTGAAGCCATAAAAAGTAGTCTTGAGTAAAATGGTCATAATTAGAGATACATGTGGAATTGTGAGATGATTCAAGTTTTTTTGGAAATAATATTAAGATATATTTCAATTTATATAATTTTTTTCTTATGATGAGAATATTTTCTATGTTTTCCAAGTCTAGTTTTGGATAGGAATATTTTTTCCAGTGAAGGACAAGACAGGATCTGATGAAATTTTTGAGTTGTTTGAATCATGAAATGGAGTATGTGATGTTTGACATCACCTAAAGAGTGAAGAGGGCTTAATTTTTCATCCAATGATTCCATTTATAGGTCTTGATGGTTCCTAGAAAGGTGTTAATAATATGATCTTTGAAAATAATGTTTTGGGAAGTTTGTTTTGGTGAAGACAAAAGTGGTTGAGGTTTGAGTAGGTGATTGTTTCATGATTTATATATTCCTTAGAATTATTATAAAGGTTCTTATATTTCCATTTAGTGGTCACATCACAAAAATTTTATGTTTTTAATTGATATGGTTTCCTAAAGAATTTTTCAAGGTCCTGAAGGGTGTAGGAAACAACTATTTTGAGAAGTATAAAGAACACTAGGCCCATTCAATGAAATAATTTGATTGGTTGAGATAAATTTTTGGGCCCCAAAATATGGATAAGTATGAGAAGGTGTGTGGGCATTTGATACATATATGAAGAAGGGTCCACGGGTTGAAAGTGTGTAAGGCAGGGTTCTAGTAGGGTTTAGCAGAACACACGGCGTGCGCGTAACACAAGACAGTGTTGGGAATTATCCATATTTGGAGTTCTAGAAAACACTTGAGAAAAGTGTGACCAATCTAACAGAATGGATAAGGTGCCATCCTGGTAGTTGTAGGATCAAGAAGGTAATATTCCATGCATGCGATGGAAGGTTCCAGAAGAACATCATTGCACAGAGTGGAGAGCTCGGATAAAAGGAGGAATTCTCCATTGGAGGACCACATGGACACTTGGAAGCTGATATGTTACCTCATAAGGCATGGTGGTGAAGGTAGAAAATCTATATATAGAGGTGTGTGGATAGTAGAGAGGAGAGATACTAGAGAAGAGGGGTAGAGAGAGTAGTGCCCTGGAAAAGAGGTGAAGCTCTCCAGAAATATCATGGAGAATTTTATGGGTTGGGATTAGAGAAGACATATGAGTGATGGCATATTTTGAGGGATGGATCTATATTTATCCTTGTAATATGAAAGATGTAGAATAGCTTTTAATGCATGACCTTGCTCTACATTGTTATATGGGTCTGTTATGGCCTCAATGAATGTAATGCGGTTACTGAACTCATTAATATAAATATAAGGTTTTGTCTTAAAGCATATATGTGTTCCATGAGCTTAATCCTAATGCATTTCCTTTGTGCATGAATCATTTCTATATGTTGTATGTTATTTCTCTATTATGGATGCATTGGTATCATAACTTATCCTAAGTTCTTAGAATGAATGCATGGTTCCTTCCTCTTTTTTACACTTAAGTATATGTCATAGATGATGTCTTCTCACAAGACTCACATAAAGGAGAGGCTCAGTGCCTACGCATGCCTTAGATGAGTGCCCAATGCCCACTGGGTGATAGGTCGACACACATGGGATTAGAATGTTGTTCTAAGGATATAAAAATGACTACATCTTGGTTCTATTATTGGTACCTCTTTTTGAAGTTGTTGTGAGAAATGGCATACATATTGGTCCCTATGATGCATGATGATAGAATGTATGACCTTGGAAAGTGTTGAAACATGGTTCAAGAGCACAGAGGATGAATTTTCTCAAATATTCAGCACTGGACCTGAGTTTTATGCACGTAGATGGGTAGAAGATAACCTGCACCATGAGTTATATGAGACATTTTTCTATTATTTTCCAGTAGAAATATATGAATGGCTCTCACCATATGCATCTAGATCAAGCTGGTACTATAGATCACACGTATAGACCCTAGATGATTATCAGAGGCTACAGGATACATATCTAACTTGGACGTGTGTTGTTGATCACTGGTGGAAAGGAGTGTTGACCAATTATACTCTAGAATACATAATTTTTGCGTATTATTTCCCATAAGTTACTGAGTTTGAGTTTCTGAGGGAGCCCAGAGGATCCTTTTTGTGTGTTATTCCTTTGGCTATAAATATCTTGATCATTACCTTAAGTTTGGAGGCATTTCCCATGGTTGGCTAAGCTTCTCTAAGCACTGGGAGAGGAAGCTAAGGTGGAGGAAGATGGCAGACATTACAGATGAAAAGGAAAGGGAGGAGAGATGACTCAAGTATAGTGAATCTCATGAAAGGGAGATGACTAAACAATGTGAGGTTACAAGTGTGATGTATCTATGGAGGCAGACATTGTGGGAAGGAGTTGAGGTTCATGCAGAGGACATGGAACCTAAGCAAGTCTGTGCTACCCCATATTGGAAAGCACAGGAGAGAAGCACCTTCAGCATCTAATGAGATTTCTTCACATGGAGAAGGGAGAGCCATCGGTGGACATCTGAACCCACCTGGAAACCAACCCCTAGTGTTTGGTTTTCCATATCAAGGGAGAAGTATTGTTAATCTAGCTAGTATCAGTTAGAGTAACCTGGTCTGCACCCAAGAGATATAATTTCTCGTTTGGAACATCCATGGATGTACAAACCATTCTAGTATTTGGAGGAATTTTTGGACAAGGTGTAAGTATGCAAGGTTTGGGTATCATGTCTGGGAGTGGTGCGGGACACACAACTGGTAGTGGGATGATATCACAAACCATTGGTACACAGTTCAATGGGATGTTAGGAACGCTAGGTGCGACCAATTCAAGCCATTTTTTTGCTACATGAGGTGGATCTAGTGGTATAGGGGCTGGAGGACCTAGTGGACCTAGCGGATCTAGAGGATTTGGTGGGTCAAGAGGAACAAGACCTTTTGGAACCATTGGATCTGGTGGAGGAGGAAACACCAGAGGGAACCAAGGCTCTGGATCAGGAGGACAAGGGCCTCGGCCACCTCCACAAGTATTTTTTGAGATGTCATTTGCACTTACCAGACTACAAGGGTATTGAGGATGCTAGAGAGCATGTGCACAAGTTTGAATTACTATGGTGTGTGAAAGGGATCACTACCCCGAAGCAGAAGGAAAGTCAGTTTGCAATAACGTTGCAAGGGTGCGCACATAGTTGGTATCAGAAATATGACCCTCATCATATGGTGGTAGACTACACTGCATTAAAGAATGCCTTCCTAGCAGATTTCCATATCTCAGAATTTGAACAGAAGAGCATCAACGCTCTGAAGGAGATCCAATAAGGAATGGCAGAGAGTGTGTGGGAGTACGATGCGTGGTTCAAGACTCTCTTGTCTAAACTATCCTATGACATTCATCCTTCTCAACATGCTCAATGGTTTTTTGGAGGATTGATAACACTGTTTATAAAGGCTCTATCACACAAGACTTTCATATAGCCACACGAGGCATTGGAAGTTTCCCTACATGCTGAGGTTGTTAGGAGTGTTGATACAAGTCTTAGTCTTTTTCTGGAGGCTCAAATTTCTGCAATGGCCAAGCAGTTGGAGAATCTGTCTGTAGAACTTAGCGCATGAGGTTCGTAGTGGGCTTTGGTGTATAGACTGTGAAGTGGAAGGACATGCAAAGGATAGTTTCCCTTGGAATTCGGTACGTGCTATGGTGGTAGACTATGAAATTTTCTATGGGGATCAGATGCGAGTAGGTGCCCTCTACTACAGTGCGCAATTCCTAAGAATTTTTCTTGCTATTGTAAGATTTGTACCTCTATGACCCATGATACCAAGGATTGCAGACTAATTGATCAGATTCATGATGCTATTGATCTTGGTGTGCACCATACTAGTCTTGCAAGTAGTTCCAAGGATGATGATCATCACCATGAAGGGTGCGCAGATGGAGGAGTTTGTGGAAGAGGTTTTCACAGAGGATTTTTTGGTCGCAAGTAACCATGGCATAGGATGAAGTGAATTCCCATGAGGAACATGTTATAAATAATGGATCTAAAGAGCATTACAAACGTGAGTGTTCTGATATGTTACAATGTCTTGTGGTGTGGGAAGAAACATAAGTATGAAGAGTGTCCAAAGCTTTATGAGCATATGAACCATCAGCACTGGAAAGACAAAGGCACTGGGATGGTGAGCATCAAGAAGGCCGATTCACAGTGGATGCCAAGAGTGGCACGTGAGTCAGGACTAGAACTTGTATTGGTGATGACGTGAGTAGAGGCCACATGCATAAGGGAGATACCAAGACAAAGGACACTAGTTTTAAGAGAAGAATTGGTACATGGGAAGTATCCAGATCCTACTCATTAGAAGGAGGTGTATCAAGAGACTATGGATGTGATTCAGAGTTTGACAAGGGGAGATCCAATGTCTAAAGGAGAAATCAAAGTAGTTGGAGCAAAGGAAGAATGTCGAGGCTCCAAAGGAGGACCTAGATGAGGTCAAGGAAGTATGTAGGATGTTAAGGCAAGAGAATATTATTCCCTTGCTAGGAGAATGGATGAGGGAGAAGGTACCGAGTGTCAGAGTAGAGTAGGAAAGGTAGATTTTTCATGCAAACCTTCCTCCTCACAACCTTGACTATGATAAGGAAATTACATTGAATGTAGTTGTTGATGGATGGATTCTAAGTAATATCCTCATTGATACAGAGAATGAAGGTTAATGTTCTTACCTTGGATGCCTGACATCAAATGGGAAGACCCGCATTACAACCATCTTCAAATGTGTTGTATATGGAAAACAAGACAAAGGAAATTCCCATTAGAGTCTTGAAGGATGTGGTTATCACTATTCAAGGGGATAAGTTCACTAGGGATATTTCAAAGTCTTGGCACTCACCGAGGTAGACAACTTTCCAGCATTACTTGGGCACCCATGGTTCTATAAGAACAATGCCAACCTGTGGTTTAACAAGGGGTATATCATCTTTGAGAACAAGGAAGAAAGGGTGATTATCCCTTTAACATATGGGAAATCAGTGCCCTATATTGAGCCCTTAGGAGAGGAATTCCTTGACATAATCTATGTGTACTCCATCAGAGATCCAAAGATAATTCATCCCACGGAGGGAGTTATCTAGTTTGAAGATGCTCAGTCCTTGAGTGATATCACTAGCATGGCATGTGACAATTGGGTGCATGGGACTTATGAGTTGATTGGGTGATAGTTGAGAGGATCTGTAATAAGGGTAATGAAGGCACACTTAGTCAAGCACCTAGGAGGGAAGAAGTTTCCAAGTTACTCTAGAGGAGCATACCCTTAAAATTTTCTTGCAAGAAATGGAGGCTCAGTGAAAAATGAGGACGAGAGAAGGGAAATGCTTGAGTTATAACCTACTTAGAACTGTAGCATGCTAGTGGGCTACACATTGGGAGAGCCTCCTAGAATGGTGTGAGGTAAGAATCACATTTTCTGTAAGGTTCTCAAGGAGCAATGTGCCCACTGTCATATAAGACTACCATGGTAAAGAGACCACCTCATTTCATATCCAAGCATGTGAGAAGGCCTGGATGGGAAGTGCAGAAGTGTTACTACCTTCATTATGGGTGCATAAGTTGTATTCCACCTTACAAGGTTGTGCGCACACATGGTATATTCATTCAAATATGTTTCATCAAATAGTAATTGGTAGGAGTTGGCGGCTGATCTCATTCAAGATTTTGAGTATAGGAGTACCAAGCCATCAGTGGATAAGGTGTTGTAAGTAATCAAGCACCTTATGATGGGAGATAGTGTTATGGCAGAAGATAGGCTACTGGAATTATTGGGTGAGCCTTATTTGGAGATGCACCTCAATGAAGAAGAATCAGAGGAAGTAAAGCTTGAGCGTGCATGCATGGAAAAGGAAAAAGGAAAAATGGTCTATGTAGTAGAGGGTGAAGAGATGGAAACTTTGGATGTTAACCATTCTAAAGGTACACACGAAGTCATAGATAGCACTGATGAGTGAGCACGTGCCTACCATGAGCCCTTGAAAATAAATAAGGTTAACATTGGGAGCAAAGACAAAACCTAAGGAAGCTATCATTGGGGACTATTGGTCAGAAAAATAAGTTTCAAAGGTCATTGATCTGTTGCATGAGTTCCAGGATTTGTTCCCTCATGGGTACCATGAACTCAAAGGTGTCCACCATTCCTTAGGGGAGATGAAGATCAAGTTGAAGGAAGGTGTGCACCTCAATTTAGAAAGAGGCCTTATCAAATGAATCCAAATCTACACATACGGGTCAAGGAAGAAATAGACAAGATGATAGCATCTGGTATCATTGAGGCTATGGAAGAATCAGAATGGATAAGCCCAATGGTCATTAGTATCAAGAAGAATGGGAGGATAAGGATCTGTGTGGACTACAGGGACCTGAATGTAGTATGTGTCATCGATCCTTTTCCAACCCCCTTTACTGAAGAAATTTTGGAGGGAGTAGCCAGGTGCGAAGTCTACTCTTTCACGGATGGGTTCTCAAGGTATCACCAAGTCAGGATTACAAAGGAAGACCAGAGAAAGACAACTTTCACCACTGAATGGGGAATTTTTTCCTACATGGTTATGCCTTTTGGATTGAAGAATGTGCTTGTTGTGTTCTCGTGCATCATGGTACAAGCATTTCAGGACTTCATCCATAAATTTCTTCAAGCTTTACCTAGATGACTAAACTATGTATGGGTTGGTAAAAGACCATTGTGACAATTTGAGGCTGATGTTTGAGAGATGTCGTAAATTAAGGATATCCCTCAACATTAAGAAATGTGTCTTTTCTACTCCATTTGGGACCCTGTTAGGACATATTATATGTAAAGAAGGCTTACTAGTGGATCCCACCAAAGTTGCAGTTATTGTGGGATTAGGGGAGCCTACTAGTCAAAGCACAGTACACAAATTCCTTGGACATACAGGGTACTACAGGAAATTCATCAAGGGGTATGCCAAGATCGTCACACCCTTGGAGGAATTTCTAAAACACAAGAGTGCCTTTCATTGGGGAGAGGCGTACACAGGGCATTTGACACTTTGAAGGATAGGCTTGTCACGGTGCCCATACTACATTTTCCTTCTTGGGATAAGCCTTTCCATGTGCATGTTGATGCCTCAGGGACAACTATGGGAGTAGTACTAGCACAACCTGGTGAGGGGATTGTTGATCATCCCTTGTGTTTTTCTAGTAGAAAGTTGACACTAGCAGAACAGAATTACACAACTACTGAGTGCGAGGCATTGTCTATGATCTATGTGCTGCATAAGTTTAGATAGTATCTATTGGCAACACCATTTATATTCTACACGGACCACATGGCATTGAAGTACTTGGTGAAAAGCCATTTTACAAGGGCACATATGTCGTTGGGTCCTATTATTTCCAAGAGTTTGAGTTCACAGTGGTTGTAAAACCAGGGAAGAGCAATTCAGGACCTGACCACTTATCAAGGATTAACTCAGGGGAGGATGCACAAAGCATTGAAGGATACCATGTTGGACGCGTACAACTTTTTAGGTTTGACATGTGCCCACCCTCAAACTTAGAAGATATCACAGTGTTCTTGAAAAATAGGTGTGGCACTGGAAGGGATGAAGGCTCTGGAGAGGAATCAGTTAGCAATACACTGCACCCTACATGTTGATTAGTGGAGATCTATATAAGTTAGGTTGTGATGAGGTTCTACGTCGATGCATATTAGAACATGAGTGTGTGGAAATTATGGAGGAAGCATGCATGGTGGGATTACAGGAGGACACTATGTAGGAAATGCTACCATGCGGAAGATTTTACTAGCAGGGATTTGGTGGGAAACCATCTACAGGATTGTATTGAGTTTTACAAGGCCTGTGACCATTGCCAGTCACCTTGGAAAACCTGGGAAGAGGGATGAAATTCCCTTGCAACCAATAGTCAGCGCTGAACCATTTGAAAAATGGGAAATCGACTTTGTAGGGCCAATTTCACCAGCCGCATGAAGGACTGGTTCATGGTATATCATTACTTGCACTGATTACTTGACATGATGGGTAGAGCTAGTGCCTATGAAGGATTTGCACCGCAGTAATAACTACTATATTTTTATGGGAGAACATAATCAATAGGTATGGTTGTCCTTTAATCTTAACAAGTGATAGAGGTACACATTTCCTCAATGAAATGGTTAGGATTTTGTTAGCAGAATTTATGGTGGCCCATCACAAGACTACCCCTTATCACCCTCAAGTGAATGGAACTGCTGAGGCATTTAACAAAATACTAAGTCACACATTGACTAATATCTGTGACGTTGGAAGACAAGATTGGGATGAAAAAGTATCAGTCCATTCTATGGGCATACAGGACAACCTACAAGAGGTTGAACAAGGCCACACCATTTCAATTGGTGTTTGGTGGAGGCTGTTTTCCAGTTGAATTCATGTTACCATCACTGCATATAGTGTGTGTAGGAGGGTTGGATGATGAACAAGCACTGGAAGAGAGGATTGATAAGTTGATGCAGTTAGATGAAAGGTGATCACTTGCTAGATGGAGTTCAGAAGATAGAAAAAGTAAGACAAAAGGCATGGCATGATTGTCATATCAAGAACAAGTAGTTTGAGGTTGGGTAGATGGTGTTGTTGTATGATTCCAAGTATCTGTGCCATCCTGGGAAGTTGAAATTCCATTGGTTGGGACCTTACATCATCTCGTACATCCTTGATTCAGGCACTTTCCAGTTACAAGCGCTAGATGGGATGAGATTACCAGGTCATTTCAATGGGAGTAGGTTGAAGCCCTACTATAAATAATTCTTCTTGGTGTTTGTAAATAAGGCAATATTTCCAGTTAGCTTAGAATTTCCCTTTATTTTTTCTTTTCTTGTGTTTCCCTTTCTCGTTGCTTGTTCCTTTCTTTTTTGTTTGTTTTGCGCCTTGTGCACCAGTAACCACATTATTTTCCAAGGTTGTGTATGTGCAGAGGACCATGCACATCTATTTTAGTGTGGGGTGGAGTAATGCAAAGAAAAGTATAGGCCAGTAATACAAGTTGAGTGGCCCAGTAGAAGGAAGCGCGTAAGATTGAGAAAACACATGGGGAAATGGTGGATAATGAATTATGGTGTCAAGAAGGTTGTAACAAAGACCATGTATAAAGGATGAAGAGCGCATAGGAACAACATGAGGTAGGAGAGGGAAAAAATTAGGTAAAGGATAGAAGAAGTGCCTTTGGTGCTATAGACGCGTGCATAAGAGTCTTCAGTCAGATTGGATTTTTACGTGCCAGAAGGTTGTAGAAGGTTTTTTGCGCAGGATTGGGTGCGTGGGTAAGGGCACTTAAAGTTGGCCTAGTGGAAAAATCCACATTTAATGTTAAGTATGTTGGTAGGTGGTATAACATTTATTACTGGAGGGAAGAAAAAAATATAAATATGAGGTTGGGAAAGTCATTATTTTACCTTGTTATTATGAAGTTGAAGTGCTCTTGCAAACTAGGGCATCCAGAGAGATTTGTGTGAAGGAAGAAGAATCCTAGAAATCTAAGTGTGTGACTAGAGTGGATCTGCAAACTAGGAGGAAGGAGTACATGGGCATGAGAAAAGGTTGTTTGAAGTGCGTCATCTTGTGGAAGGTTTTCCTAGTTAGGGTTTGGCAGCTAGGGCACAGAGATAGAAGGATTTCTTCTAGGAGTTGAGTTTCGAGATTGAGCAGAGTAGTAGAGAAGAGCAAGGAGTGTTAAATTTTAAATCTGACATAGAAAGAATGACACCAAAGAAGGTGACTGTTTCACCAAAGAAACAAAAGGGAAAGGGAAAAGGAAAAAAAACCGCTACCATTGTGAGCTCCAATGAGGAATGGTATGCAGAAATGTAGTACCCAAATGGAGTGTTGCTAGGAAACGAGTGGGTGTCACACTTAAGAAAGATGACCATGAGTGATTATAACCATCGCACAAGCACTACAGAGAAATAAATGGTCATTGGAGCTGGTTCATCCAACTAAGAAAAGGACACCAGATGGGATGCCAATTTACAAGTGATGAGGTGAAGGTAAAGTTGGAAAAGGTAGGGCTATTGCAACTGTATGAGTTGCCTTACTTTGGAAATCCTAAGTGCCTTTATCAATGGTTGATGTCATGCATGCATGAAGACCATTTCTACTTTGTAGGCCACAAGATGCACATAACACCATAGTTGATATCCAAGTTCACTAGCCTTGAATTGTGAAGGGGAATCCATAGATGATGATCTGAGCAACAAGGAAGCTATCAAGGAGATAGTAGCAGCTTATGACTATAAAAAGGGTTCACGGATACTTTGACATCACAGAAATTCTAGACCCTATTATGAGGATGGCCATGCACTTGGTCACCAAGCTTAATGATCAAGAAAGATGGATGCAAGTGAACAAGGCATGGTTGAATGTATGCCAGAAAATATCAGAAGGGACCATCTATAACTTTTCCTACCTTTATTGTGGATGAAATCATAAGCAACACATGCAGGAAGGAGAGAAGATATTATTTGGTAACGTCCTCCTCACCATCATTTCTCAGAGATTGGAGTACCAGATGGGCTGGAAAAATTTTTTTGGGAGTATCCAGAAGAGAACTCCTCGCCTACAAAAAGGTTTGAGAAGTATACTTGTGAAACCATGACGGTCACTCACAAGGTGCCTAGAGAAGTGGTATAAACAAATGTGTGATGCATTTGGGGTAGAGTGGAGGATCCCAGAGTAGTTTCCCATGCTCATGGATGGAGAAGGAAGAGTTTGTAGTTTACCAACACTTCTACATTGGTAGGTTTACTTTGAAAAATGGGACTAAGAGCCCATGGTGCAAGCTTCCCTTCTCCTTCACCACACAATACTTCCAGGAAGGGGTCAACAGGTTCAAGGAGGCCAAAAGGCTAAGGTTCAACCTTAGTGAGGTGGACCAAGACCACCATGAGCTATGTTGAAAGCTCATGTACCCTAAGAAGTGCATGTACGTGGAGAAGTATGTCTCCCATGAAGTACAAATGATGAAGCCAATAATGATTTCCGATCGCTGGAAGGGCTGCAGCAAGGGTATATCTATGCATAAGGCCTAAGTTTGAGAAAGGATCCTATCTGGAGAGTGATGTCTCCATTCCAAAAGACCCCATAGGTCAGAAAAATGCCATGCCAAAGAAGAGGGAAAGAGAAGAGGTGCAGGAGAAGAAGGCACCAAGTGTGTAGACTACACAATCGGTGGGCACGCCAGAAGTAGTCACGAAGCCTAGCACTTATGCACACAGAAAGAAGTCCCCAGTCAAGGAAAAGACCCCAGAAGAAGAGGCACCAGAGCATGAAGAGCCCCTCACCCATGAAGAATCACCAAAGAAGAGGTCACCTATTAAGGAGAAGGAGAAAGAAGAATCTCCTATACTGGAATCACCAGTTAGGAAGAAGCAGAAGGTGACAGAAGAGGAAGACTCAGAGGAGACAAAAGCTTAGATGCCTACATTGGAAACAAGGATGATGATGAGCCTGAAGGAGGTGAAGACCATCCAGTGTATGATATACATGACTTGGAAGGAGGAGGAGGAGGTGAAGAGAAGTATAACAAGGAAGATGAAGAGGAGAATGACGAGGAAGAAGTAGAGGATCAAGGTAAAGGGGGTGAGAGAAGAGGTGAGCACCAAAAACCAAGGAACCCCAAGCCTCACCAAGGAGAAAGTGGAGAAATTCATGCAGAGAGAGAAGTGGTAGGCATCATGAAGGATTTTGGTGGAATAGGAGTTGGAGTAGAGCACGGATGAAATTTTGAAGGAGATGGAAGAAGAAAGCATTGGGAAGGAGTATGGAAGCATGGGTGGGAATCCCAATTTGGTGGTAAAGCTTCCCAAAAGCTGTGTGAATAGGTGGGAAAGGTGTAGTGGTGGCACAAGAGTAGGGAATGGGATACATTAATGATCCTAGAAAGGTGCTACATGTGTGCTTCCAAAGCACCATACCAATGGAGAGACAACTCCTAGCTATGTCTTCATTTGATGAAGAAGGCACATATCCCCGAACCAGGAAGATGCTATCTTGGGCATTCGAGTCTCACGTAGATGAACCTGAGTTTGAAGTAAGTCAGAGAGCACTAATGAAGGTGCTAGAAACAAAAGGAGTAAATCCCTTGGTGAATGCTCAACAATTATCAGATGAGTAGGTCTGCAACATGCTCAACAAGGTTTCAGTTGAGGTTGAGGCTAGACTGTTTGGAAGGAATGACAGAGTGAGATTCTTAGAGGAGGAATTGGAGAAGGAGAAGAAGGAGCTCACTGAGAAGAGAAAGGAATTGAAGTAGGAAGATCTTATCAGTGTCAGTTAAGGCATGAACTGAAAGAGGAGAAGGCAAGGTGTGCGCAAGCTACACAAGAAGATTGAAATGATTATGGGTGCTATTGTTTTAAAGCATCCTGACCTAGCACCACCCAGAGTAGAAATATGAATCAACCTTGCAGTGTCTGGAGGATTTGACACATCCTCATGATGGAAAGGTGACCACTTGCCTTAGATTCTATAGAAGAAGCATTGTGCACCAAGAGAAAGAGGAGAAAAGATGAAGGTTGTCGAGATTGTTGCTTGATATACTAAACTCCTTGCAGAGGTAAAGGACCTGCCATGCAAGTCGCAGAAGCTGCATATGAAAACTATGCTGATAGAGATAGAGTGTAAGCATCCTAGTCACCACCCATGAAATGGAACTCAAGGAGTTTCAAGAAAAAAATAAGGGGAATAGGGATGGAAAGAGATAAAATCCTAGCCGAGGTAGAGAATAAGTCAGAAGCTATCAAGACCTTGCGAGGCTCGATCAAAAGCCAGATAAAGGAGTTATACCCCCCAAATCACCTGCAGGATGGATGCGCTTGAGGATTTGGGAAAATGATTGGAAAGTATTGTTGAGACAATGAGTGTGAAAGGGGAGGAATTAATTTTTGAGGAGGTGAGCACCTTAGTGGGAGACCTCTATCAGCAAGCTCAGAATGAGGTTGATGCTTGGGAAAAGCTAGAGGCAGAAATAGGGAAGGATTTCCCTCTCCTCCTTCAAAAATAAACAATTTGATCTCATTCATTCTCCATGTTCTTTCATTCTTTCTCCTAATTCTTCATTCCTTCATTCTTTCTCCCCTATTTGGAGCCTTCCATTCTTTATTCTTTGAAGAGAAGTGTTTCCGAGGATGGAGAACATAGGTGTAGTGTGGGGTGATGTTGGGCCCCAGAATATTGGCTAAGTACAAGAAGGTGCATGGGTGCGCGGGACCTATTTGAAGAAGGGTGCATGGGTTGAAGGCACACAGGGAAGGGTTCTAGTAGGGTTTAACAGAAACACATGGTGCACACGTAAGACAAGATGGTGTTGGGACTTAGCCATATTTAGAGTTCCAGACAACACACGAGGAAAGTGTGACCCATCTAGCATGCGGAGTGGATAAGATGCCAGCCTGACAGCTGTAGGATCAAGAATAGAATATTCCATGCATGCGATGGAAGGTTCTAGAAGAACATCATTGCATAGATTTGGAGAGCTTAGATCAAAGGAGGCATGCTCCATTGGAGGACCACTTGGACACTTGGAAACTGATCTGTTACCTCAGAAGGCATGGCAGCTGAAGGAAGAAAAAGCTATATATAGAGGTGCGCGGATAGTAGAAGAAGGATACAAGGGAAGATTGAGAGAGATCAGTGTGGTGGAAAAGAGGTGAAGCTATGTAGAAATATCATGGAGGATTCTATGGGTTGGGATTAGAAAATATAGGAGTGATGGCATATTTAGAGGGATGGGTCTGTGTTTATCCTTGTAATATGAAGGACATAGTGTAGTTTCTGATGCATGACCTTTCTCTGCATTGTTATATGGGTCTGTTATGGCCTCAATGAATGTAATGTGGTTACTAAACTCATTAATATGAATGGAAGGTTCTGTCTAAAGCATATATGTGTTCATGAGCTTAAGTCTAATGCATTTCCTTTGTGTTATGAATCATTTCTATATGTTGTTTGTTATTTCTCTTTTATGGATGCATTGATATGATAACTCATCCTAGGTTCTTAGAATGAAGCATGGTTCCTTCCTTTATTTTACACTTAAGTATCTATCATAGATGATGTATTCTCAAAAGACTCACATAAAGGAGGGGCTCAATGCCTGCGCGTGCCTCGGGTGAGTACCTAGCACTGTTGGGTGATCCGCATGGGATTAGACTGTTGTTCTAAGGGTATAAAAAATGACTACATAAAAATGACTACATAAATTTCAGCCATTTATGATTTTTAAATGTTAATTTAAACATGTTTGGTGATTTATGGGTCATGACTAAGCATGGTTTTGGATTGAGGATATTTTTTTCATCCCAATGCAAGTTTTTTAGGATTTTTGGTGCATGAATGAAGTGTTTTTGCCAGGATGACATTTATGGTTCAATTGTGAATGTTATAGTGATTCTTATGGGATTATTTTAGGTTGGTATGGTCATGAAAATTGAGGGAAACTGACCTCTTTTGAATATCAATCAAGAAAAGGCTATAAAAGTGATAGTTTGGGTGTAATATTGATAATATTTTGGAACCTCTTTTATCTTCTTCTGAAGAACCCTTTGCTGCAAATCAAAAACCCTTGGGCCTAGCCCAAAACCCCTAGAATTTCATTTTAGGTCAGCATTCGATTGAGTCTTCATGAGGAGGATTTTAGAAAAGTAAAGATAGTGGTGTTTCTTTGACAGCAAGTTGAAGAAGGAGAGAATATTTGGAGATTTTTGTTTGGGTACTACCTTCATAGCATGTTGATGTCATTTATAGGTTTCTAAAGTATTTTCATATCTACCATTGAGTTGAAGACATTTCCAAATTATTATATCTTCATATGTATTCATGAGACAAGGTTGATTATCTTGAGAGCTCATGATTGTATCTTGTTGATCATTATTGAAGACATTATTCATTGTAATCTGACTTGAATATCAATAGAATTTTGTTGATATGATTTGAGCATTAATATAAGTGGTTTTTGGTATATATTGTGATCCTTTATTGAGTATGTTTCATGATGAAATCTATGTTCTTGTGATTACTCATTGATACTTGTGCTTCATGATATTGTGTGTTTCATATTCAGAAGTATAGTGTAAATTTTTTTATTGGGGACTAATTTACCCCCCCCCCCTTCTTAGTCCTTATCACTTATAATATATATACACATCATAGGAGGGCAAGTTAATTCTATTCCTTCTCACATTATGCATACTTAGAGCATTCTAGATCTATCCCACTATCATAGTGCAACTTTCACAAGGGAACCCCAAGAAATCATTACACACACATTCACATATATCACTCTTTTAGTGACCATTGGGGTTAGTTGGAATCCCCACTCTGCATCTTATTTATTAGGTTTTATGTGATTTATGGGTATGTACATCTAGATATCTATTTTCTAAGTTACATGTATGGCTGACAACATTGGATAAAAACCAAAGTGAAAAAAGGAAATCAATAGCAAAGCTCCTCCTACACATAAAAGCTCAAAGCTTGAGAACTTGAGTAGACACTAGCACCTCGATACGTCATTAGTTCCTGAGTGCTCTCATCCTCCCATGGGTGATTTTGTATTTGACATCTCTGAGTTCCATAACCTCCGGTGAGTTTTGATGACACTCCTCTTAGTCTTTCCTAACATTTCCTCATCTAAGAACACTTCTTGATCACTGGGAAATCAGCTAATTCATCTATCTCTCTCACTTTCTTAGGGTTTCATATTATTGCTTTCTTGTTACTTGTCCATTTACTCTATTATATCATCTATATATCATTAGTTACATTTATTACTCTGAAATAAATATTTAATCCGATTTAAATTAAACCAGTTATCTATCATTACATATACTCAATGAGATCTTACCACATCACACACCATAGTCTATACTAAGGGGGCCTTCCCCTTATATTTATATGTAGGTCCATGTGGACAATTATTAGCATGATGTTGGTCTTAATATTCTCTGAAAATAAGACATACATCTTGTCACTCGCAAATTTTATGCCCTATAATATATATGTCCTAGCCTATTTATCTACTAGGAATAAAGAGGTCCTGATTGTTATCTCCACGGCCTTTTAAATCTAGTAGGAACCTAAAACTATGATCCACCACCTTTATTTTCCTATGTACCCTATTAAGGATGGAACATTTATTACTAATGTTTTTTGGAAGTCAAGAGTTTTTTTGCGGAGGTATAAATACATCCCTAGGATGAGGTGGTGTACCCCTTGAATAATTATCCTACATATCCTTTATATGGGCCCTAACATTATCCCAAGCCTATTAGGTTTTACCCTTGTTTTCTTCTGTTATGTATGTATTTTCCACATCCTCAACAAGGTTTTATAAAAAAATCATTTGAATGGCTCACCAATATCCACATTTATTCCTTAAATGAAATGATGTATCCACACATATTCATCTTACACATAGTCCACATATTGAGAATATCTAGAAACTTCTTCTTGTTTTCTACCACTATGTTTGTTAGTTGCCTTAGCTCATGGAATTCGTCAATGCATTTTTACTAAAAGCATCGGTAGATATAACATATTATAAATCATTCCATAAAGATACCCAAAGTGATAACATTTGATTCCAATTAGATATTTGGCTCTTTTATATGCCTTCAAAATCCTTCCCCTTTTCTCAATAAGTGGATGGCTACAAAATCCTTATTGTTACTTGTGTAAGGATAGATTTTAGAGCATCTAGTCGAACACACCAACCATGCCTAAAATTTAAATTTAGTGGTGTCTAAAGAATACATAGATGGTGTTTTCATGAATTTTTGCTAGCCCAAAAATTTGAAACCTAACCCATGACAATTAATCCAAATGTAAAAACATGCTCCAAATCCTCTTAAAAACCTCTCTTGACCAATTTCTCTTCCATTTCATGACCATCACAACCTTGAATGTCCTCTTAATAGGTCAAACAAACATATTCAATTATTTTAAAGGATGTGACAAGATCAATTCCTTCATCCATAAAAGTGCAACTGACGACTAGTTCTTTTGTGGGCTTAGAAAGGACAATTTTGTCAATTTCAAGGCAGGTATACCTCCTATGTGAAAGTTCCTGTTGATGATTATCTTTGTATATGGACCATAAAAGTTGTGGGAAATATTAGAGATGTGGGACTTGGCCCCTAAGATAACCTCCATATTTTATAGAAGTTGGCTCTTATCTTCAAGTGTTGAGATAAGGGTTAGAAAGGGAACTAAATCACTATAAATCCTAATCTAAGATGATGCACCAAGATTTACCATAAATAACATAAATACATACCTAAATCACTATAAAATAATTTAAAGATCATTGATCATGATTGACCTATTTTTAGAAAGATTTAGTATTATATGAGGTTAGAAAGAATGTAACCATGAAAATGGGCAGATGAGTGTAAAAGAATTTAAGGGTGTATAGCACGATAGAAACTAAAACATATATCTAAGAGTTAAATAAAATCATACAAAAGGAAATAAAGATTCATAGTATTGTGAATCCTTTGTGCACAAAACAAGAACCTTTTAATTGTAGAGAAAACAATACATAAGGCCAATAACGGCACAAATTATAGTGTTTCTTTACAACAAAGCCTTTTTAAGGATGATAAACAAAAACTACTGAAAAAAAAAATTCCTTTGGAGCTTTATGGAATGACCTCCCCCCCTTCCCTCTTGGTCCAATGATATCTTATATAGACCATGTGGCTCGTACTCTAACGCGTATGTTATTATGATCTCCATCATCTACATTTAGTTCTTTAACTACCTAATCTTCAACCCATGTGATAGATATCATCTACTCGCTTTAGGACTCGAAATTTCATTCAATCCACTGAATGTGATTCCTTTCGCTTCTTTGGTAGGCTCTAAGGATGGTGATAGCTTCCCTCAGTGAAAAAAGGAGGTTGGGCATTAATTTTAAAATTCCTTTTATTTTCTCCCTTTGGAATTGCGTCTGGGTGACATGTGGGGCTCTGCGGGCTCATCTCCTTTTCTTTTGACTTTTCAACTCATTTGGACTATGATGATGTGCCTCTAACTTTGGATCAAAATATGTCACTCAGAGCTTCTTCAAAGCATTTTGGTACCTAATCCATTCTTCCTCCATTAGGTACGCTCTTCTTTATAGAGCCTGGAAGGCTCTATCCAGCTCGATAATATCCTTATGTGAGAGGGTTTGAAGATCATGCCCCATTGCGTGTAAGTGGAACTACAATTTCAGTATTGGGTTCAGGATGATCTCCATCTCAGCCATACTTGATTCTTCTTTTAAAGACTAGAAAAAAGTCATGTCGTGTTCCTTTGAAATGAGTAGCAGTTAGATTTGGTCCTCTGAAAGGGTTATGGAGTCATTAGGAAATAGGGAGGGGAAGCCCAATTGTACCAACTCTTCAATGTGTTGCTTATGTTCCATGATTCTGAGCTTGAGCTGGGTGAGGAGATTCTGACACTTAAGTGCAGCCTTGTTGCAACTCATGATCTCATTAATTTTGGCTACTTCCATTCACTTATCTGCAATACCAGCCCCCTACAGGGTAGAGTCTGAGGAATCATATAATTTTTGGACCAAGGCTTGAGCTTCAAGAACCTTAGCAAAGATGGCATTGCTGATGGTGGATGCAGATGACTCTACATTGGCACACAAGCCTTGTGCATTAGATATAAATATAAGTGTGGGTGAAAATTTCTTTTCCATAGTGGAAATTCTTTTGCAGTAGGAGGCATATAGCCCCTACACTAGTGGGAAGATTCCTCCCCTTTGTGGTTTCTTGGTGAGTTTCTAGGTCAAATATTTGACTACATCCTCTGATGACTAGAATTTTGTTTACTAGATCCCCTTCTCAACTTCTTCAGTGCGTAGCTTCTCCTGTAGTGTGAAAACATCCCTTTTTCTTACTTCAAGCTCCCATTGAAGTGAACTAACCGAGGTCCTAGAGATTGAAAGCTCATCTTTAATCGAATCAATCTCTTGTAGCAGTGAAATGGCAATAGCCTCAGAGGATGCTAACTTGGCCTCTAATTTCTTAACCTCTTCCTCGGAAGCTACAAAAATTTCCTTCGAAGGCCCCGTTCAATTCCTTGCAGATTTGTTCCAACTCTTTGTTTTTACATTTGATTTATAAGTTAAGGGGACCAACAGTGCCCTCCATTTGTCTGAGGTTAGCCTCCACTTTCTTTATCTTTTTGTTGACCTTCAGGTAATCCATAGTGACAATAGTAGTTGATTCATTCATCAATTCAACCTTATCCTGAGGCCAAAATTGAGCCAAGTATACTACCATGGCATGGATAGTGTAATCATTTGGCTGCATCTACTCCATAGGTTTTGATACATTGGGAATCATATATGTAATAGTGAGGGAGCTTCGATGATGGTCATACAATGACCACGTGTGCTTTTTCGCTCCACTCGACATCTCCTTATTCTTTTGCTTCTACCTTCTTCTACTATGGGTTGCCTTGGCCAAATCTACTTGATTTATAAACTCTACAGGGGAAGGAACAAGTCTGCCTACAAATAGAAACCCTGGTGATATGTTGTATGGGATGTTATTGGGCTGCAAGGGTTGGGATGTAATAAGATTTGGTCATGACCATGGGAGAGAATGTGGGGATGGTGAATGGCGGTGGAGTAATAAGAGAGGAGTAGGGGGTTAGATGGGTCTGAGTCGGAGTGACCAGAATAGGGAAATCCCCAATCAAAGAAATGAAAGGTGGAGGAGGAGGGAGAAGATGAATGCTAGGAGGTGAATAAAATGGAGGAACTAGAATAGAGGAATGGGCAGAGGAGGAGGGTGCCTCAAATGATCTCTTATTATTTTTCAGTAGGCTAGGAGGGCTAGCGATCTCAGCGGTGGTGACTAAGGGGATGACCAATGGTTGTGTAGAAATAGCACCCTGTTTTGGGTCTAAAACCTATTATTTTCCTACTTCAGGACCCTGAGGACCTAGTGTTGCCTGAGTTATGGGCATATTGCTTAGTGGAGCCTGTTGGGAGACTAAGGGAAGGAGCTGTGGTGGAACTTACTACCGAGAGGGGCTTGTTATGGGGCATGTGATATATTCCTTATCATCTGAATTGGTCCCATGTTTGGCCTCCCATAATTGTTCCCACTTCTCGTCTGTGGAAACCTCTTCAAAAATTTGGGTGGTTTTCCTAATTCTTTTCCTATATTTCCAAAATGCATCAATATTTTCCATGCCCCAGTCTCTACCTTTTAAGGTCATACTCAAACCCTTACCCATAGTAACAAAGGGGTCATGATTGTGTAGGACCTAGTAAAAGGACTCCCATGTCGGGTTTGGGATCTCTAACAATTCAACATAAATATCAGGAGTCTCCTCTTTAGGAGACCTCTTATCTTCAAAGAACCTTCTCTGTTCATGCATGCATGATCCTGAGACCTTGTTTCAGGCCAAGGTAGCAGCAATTTTCCCATAGGGTTCATATCTCTATCTTTCCTGGATCAAGGCAAAACCATAGTGGACCAACTTTAGTGTGAGGATATGCCCCGCCTTGCACTTCATCACAATAATGTCTCCCTTACTCTAGGGTAGTTTAATCAATGTTTTCTTATTGCGAGTAGAGTTGAACTCTTCATCCAGGATCTCCAACTTTTTGGCTATCTCTAAGGCCACCACCCATGTTGTGTGGACTATGGGGAGCGTGAAGGGTTCCTCCTTAAACCCATGCACTATTATCATTGAATGTGCTACCCAGAAAAATTAGTCATAGCGGTGTAGCTTATCTTTGAGGACGGCTCAGGCTGAGTGAATAATTCTATTATCAACCCCATCATGGTCCAACTCTAGCAGAAGTGGCACAACAAAACATCTTGTGAACTCATATGCATATGAAGAAGAGGATAACACATGGGTCCATGCTGATACTAGTATAATACTTTAAGGGTTATCCTTTGTATCCCAGGATGATAGAGGCATAAACTAACTAAAGTATGACTATTGCTAGGATAGAATGAGGTGGAACAAGTATGATGAATACCTGAAGGTGGAGTTGATGTGGAAATGGGAAAATTGGTGGTAAATAGTTTGTACAATGATTTCAGAGAAGTTAAACTTATATGCATACTCTTTGTCGACCGCCCTCATCCTAAAAAGGGTTCCCATCTGCTAGTCATGGACCTCTCTATTTGAATCCTAACCAAAAATAAAGGCCATCATAGAGAAGGCATCATGTGCTTTTGGTGTGAACATATTTAACAGAATTGGAAATTCTTGCAATTTAAGGCTACTCGGATCATCCTACTACAATTCCTTTAGGAATAAAAAGGGGCTTATTTTGGCACGAAGACCAGACCTCTTAAAGCTTGGTCGCATTGTAAAATATAAAACTTGGGTCATATGGAAGGGCCAGTATTAACCTGATGGCTCATGGCATTGCTTCCACCTGCATATTCTTGTCGATAATGGTACAAGTGGTGAGTTTGAAATAGCGTGCGCACATCTATATAATCTCTGGGTATGAGTGAACTAGAGGCACCATGTATTGAGACAATGTGGTTGTCCAAATCCTAGAGCCAAAGGAATCATCATCTCCATCATTATGGAATCTATCAAAGGCTTCATCTTTTAGGTCTTCCGATTTCTTGTTCAAGATTATTCAAAAATGTCATCTGCATAGTTGGCCAACAACAAAGAGTCTCTACAGTATGTACTCTTTTCAAAGTAAACTAGCTTCAGATGTTAAGTGTGTGGTGGCATGGAGCATCTTGCATAGGAATTTGATTGAGACGTTGAGCTGGAGGTTATCATGGCTGCTCTGGGGATGAAGGAAACTAAGGTTCTTTCTGTTGGTGGTTCAGAGATTCAGGTAAGAAACTCTTTAGCATATAGAATGAAAATCAGGTAACCCACTTCCTGCATTAAATAGCCTTCATGTTTTTTGTGAATTAATGGCTCATGCACATAACCGGTCACATCTTGTAATGGATCCTAGGCCAAATGACCTCCAATGTTAAACTTCACATTTCCCAAGATATTTTCCATTAATTTATCAATCCTTTTCAATAAGTACTCCAAAAATATGTTGGATCATAACTTCAGGGAAACATAGGAAGGTAGAACCTTCCAAAAAACTTCAAAAAGAGACACAGGAGTATCCACAGGAGACATGTGTCCAAGGAAACTTAATGGAAAGATCGTAGCTGTGAAACACAAGAGATAAAATAATCAACTATACACATGATATAAATACAATATCAAAAATACTTAATGAAAGAGCTTATAATAAGGTGGCGTTCCCCTCTATTTTAATGTAGGTCCATGTGGACAATTCCTAGCATGATGTTGGTCTTAATAGTCTCTAAAAATAAGCCTTACTGTTACTTGTGTAAGGGTAGAGTTTAGAGAATCTGGTCGAACATACCAACCATGCCTCAAATTGAACTTTAGTGGTTTCTTAAGAATACATAAATGGTGTTTTCATGAATTTTTGCTAGCCCAAAAATTTGAAACCTAATCCATAACAACTAAGCCAAATGCAAAAACATGCTCCAAATCCTCTTTAAAACCTCTCTTGTCCAGTTTGTCTTTCGTTTCATTATCATCAAAACCTAGAATGTCCTCCTAATATGTTGAAAAAGCATTTTCTGGTGTTTGAAATGATCTTACAAGATCAATTCTTTCATCTATAAAAGTGCAACTGAATACTAGTTCTTCAGTGGGCCTAGAAAGGAAAACTTTATCAATTTCAAGGTACGTGTACACCCTACGATAAGGTTTCAAATGATCATAATCATCTAGCGGTGGTATTGGAGAGAGAATAAGAGTTTGGAAGTGATTTAGGAATATTTAGGGAAGTTTTTGTGGTTTAGGGACATTCTGTACAAAAGTGGGGTTTTTTAGGTATAGCGAAATTGTTGGGATGATGAAATATAGCCTAAATACTAAAGGCACATAAGGATTGGGTGTGTAGACACAAGGTGTGTAGGTGTACGTGGAAGAATAGTGGAATAGGGCATAAATGAGAAAGTGAGGATTCAGGACTTAGCCATTTTCAATGTAAGGATGAATATAGACATGGAGTGCAAAGCATGTTTAGCATGAAGACTTGAAGAGCATGCAAAGCCTATTTCAGACAAGTGGGAGATCAAGTGCCATGCATAGTTTTTGGCTATTACTAAGATTATAATTGTATTTATTATTAGATAATCTATTAATAGTGAGTTTTCCTGCTTTTGTAATTATCTTGTAGTAACACATGGCTATTCTTAGCGTGTAGCCTATTTTGAGGATGCATAGGTGGTGAAGGGAAACTCTCTCTCTCTCTCTCTCTCTCTCTCTCTCTCTCTCTCTCTCTCTCTCTCTCTCTCTCTCTCTCTGTGTGTGTGGTGTGTGTGTGTGTGTGTGTGTGTGTGTGTGTGTGTGTGTGTGTGTGTGTGTGTGTGTTGATTTGCATGGTTTAAGGATCCACATTTTGTAGAGTTATGTTGTTGATTTATGGGTGCACATGAAATATGGTGACATTTTTACGTATGTATGAAGCTTTTGTATTTTAAAGCAACTAATATAATGGACCTTTGTGGTTGGATATTGGTTTTTAACATAACTGAAAATGGATCTTGTATGTTAAATCTAATTATGGTTCTTGATTAATTACTTGTACATAATAGTTAAGATCTAGATCTAGTTTAAGTTATGCAATATATTTGATTATCTCTTATAGATTTGGAATATTTGTATGATCATGTTAACTCCTTGAATAAGTTGACATAAAATAGGGACTTGGCACCCTTCTGCACTTCAGTTGAGTGCTTAGTTCTAGTTGAGTGATGTGTCTGTACACCTTGGGCTATTGGTGAAATAATAAGACTATAGAAATAATGGTCAAAATATGAATTTGAACTTCTCCAGATGATTCCAGAAGCTCCGTAAGGATTTATACTTCAAACAAGTAGTAAATGGAAATCTGAAATAATTATTTACATGGTGGAAAAATTATATTTTACACAAGTCCTAAGGGTTTCTTGAAACATTTCAATATTTACATGAACAACCTGTTATCTTGAAGAAAAAGGAGTCATTTTTTGGAGTTTCAAGAAAATTTACATTCTAAAACCTATTACATTGGTCTTATAATGTCTCTTTGAGTCAAAACCATATGAAATTTTATCTCAAAATTCCTCTCCAAGCTCCGAGAGTGAAGTTTTTAAGTCCTCTCTAGTGTAGAGTATGTTTCTCCTACTTAGCTAGATTTCTAACTACCATATGTCAGATTCTTGCTCAATACACACTTTTATTTCCCTCTTTTCCCTTTCCCAAGGATCGTATTTGTGTGGTATCCCTTTAGTGATTAAGATCTTGATCATGACTCTAGATTTGGAAAAACGTCTTATGGCTAGCTAAACCCCACCATACATGGGGGTAGGAGCAGGTGTGGTGAAAGATGGAAAACTAGGTGACAAAAAGGTAAAGAGAAGAAAGGTAGCTTAAGTTTAATGAGGTATGCAAGAGGGATTTAGAGAAGCAATGTGAAGTTGCAGAATGAATAACATTATGGAGAGAGACGGCTCACAAAGGATTTGGAGCTCGCATAGAGGACATGGAGCCAGAACATCTAAAACTCCCCCATTTGGGTAAGCATGGTAGAGAACCCTCTTCAACATCACATGAGAACACATTAGTGGAAAATATGAGTACCACAAGTGCACATTTTATCCCCCTAGTGACCTAGCCCTTGTACTTGGTTTTCCAGTTTCTACAACAGTCATTAGTAAGCAAGCCAGTGTGGGAAGTAGAGGAGCGACAGATAGAGTTAATTTACCATCAAGTTTAGGATTTAATCAGGTATCTTATTCATCTATAGCAAGGAAGGAATATTTTGTGTTATTTGGAGGTATATTTTCATGTGTGTCATCAACACAAAATGTGGGTGCGCAAAACATTGGTATTACATCTAAAAGTAGTATAACTTCACAGACCGTGGGAGTTCAGTTTAGTACAACTATTGGAACACAAGGCATCACATCCTATAGTCCATTTCCTATTATAGGAGGAGGATAAGGAGGATCAGGTGGCTTGGGGTCTAGAAAATCTAGTGGTTCTAGAGGCATAGGAAACACAGGAGATAATATAGGTTCTAGATCTGGTGGGCACAGTCCGCACCAACTCCAATAATTATATTTGGATATGTTTATTCGTCTCCTAGAATATAGAAGAATTGAATATGTGGCTAAGCACATGCATATGTGTGAAATACTATGGCACACTAAGGGGATTACAGCTCAATAGCGTAAGGTAAGTCATTTTGTAACTATTTTGCAAGGGCGCGTGCATAGTTGATATAGGACATATGATCCAAACCAAACTTTTTTAAATTATACCACGTTGTGTGATTCTTTCTTGGTAGAGTTCCATATACTTGAGTTTGAGTAAAAGAGCATTAGCACGCTAAAATACATCAAGAAGGGCATGGTTGAGAGTTTTTAGGAGTATGATGCCCGTTTAAAAAATTGATTGTTAAATTTGTCTTATGACATCCACCTAAGTCAAAATTCTCAATGGTTTGTTTGAGGTTTGATCACACCTTTCAGAAGTGTGCTCTCACACAAGACTTACACAGACCCACGTGAGGTTCTTGAGGTGGATTTATGAGTTAAGGCAATTAAGAGTGTAGACACTGGAGTTATCCCATTCTTGGAAGCTCAGATTGCATAAATGGCCAAGCAATTGGAGAAGTTTCAGCTAATTCATCTCATGAGACGCGCAATGGTATTTGGTGCATGGACTATGAAGTAGAAGTACATACTAATAATAATTTTCCTAGTAAATTGGTGTATGCCATGTTGGTAGATTATGAGATCTATCACTTGGATCATGATTTAATTAGGTTCCCCTGCTACAACATGCAATAAGAAAGAATGTATTGATATTATTAGATTTGCATATCTACCACTCATGATACAAAGAATTACATATTGATTGATCAAATTCATGATGTTATTGATACTGGTGTGCCCTAGACCAGTGTTACAAATAATTCTAAGAAACAAGGTGATAAACATGATCATAATCACAATGAAGGGTGCTCTGATGGATGTCAAGGTAAAGGTCACGGTTATCATGGAGGATTCAAATGCCAAGGTCGCAAGGGTGGAAGAAGTGAGTTCCCCCATGGAACATGTTATACATGTGGATCTCCTGGTCATTACATGCATGAGTGCCCTTAGAATATTATTTTTTCTTTTTATGGAAGAACCACAATTATGAATAATTCCTAGATTTTTTTGAGCACATGAGAAAGAAGCACGAGCAAGATAAGGGTGTAGGAATGGTTAGAGTACAACGCATTGTGGAAGATCAGGGGATGCTAAAGGTAGCACCTAATCTTGAGATGTTTCCTATATTAGTCACTACATGCGCTAAAGCAACGTGTGCTAGGGAAGTTCCAAAGTACAATCCTCTTATTAAAAAAGAGGAATTATTACATGAAAAGTATCTAGACCCTACTCATAAGAAGGAAGTTTGTCAAGAAACCGTGGAAGTTATTAGAAATTTGCAGGGTGATATACAATGTTGAAAAGAGTAGTCATGGAAGTTACAACAGGAACAAGTAGTTGAGCTTCCTCAAAAGGATTTTTATGATTTGAAGGAGGTTTATAAGATGTTGCAACAAGAAAACATCATTCCTTTATTAGGGGAATGGATAAGGGGGAATATGTCACATGCTAGAGTTAAGCACGAGAGACATATTTTACATGTTAACTTGTCTCCTCATAGTCTTGATTATGACAAAGATATCACTCTAAATTATTTTGTTGATTGATGGCTCTTGAGTAAAATTTTGATTGATGCAGGTGTTGAAGTGAATGTGATCACCTTGGACGTGTGGAATCAGATGCAGAGGCCATCATTGCAGCCATCTTCAAATGTGTTGTTTATGGCGAATAGGACTAAATCCACGCCCGTTATATTTTTAAAGGATGTTACTATTACTATTCAAGGGGGCAAGTTTACTAGGGATTTTGAGGTAGAAAATTTTCCAGCATTACTTGGGCACCCTTGGTGTTATGTACATAATGTTCATATAATTTTTAATAAATTATATATTAGTTTTAAGAACAAGGAAGAGCATGTGGTTATTCCTTTAACAGATGGAAAAGTTGTATGTTATGTAGAGCCCTTAAGTGAAGAGGATGTAAACATAATTTATGTGCACACCATTAGAGATCCTGAAGTGTCATTATCCATTAAAGGAAGGAGTTATTCAATGGGATGATGCATATTCTATGAGTGATACTACAAGTGTTGCATGTGAAAAATGGGTGCATGGGACATATGAAATGGTTAGGCGTAAGATAAAGAATACAATTACTCACGTCATCAGGTCACATGTGGTTAGGCATTTGCAAATTAACCAGATACCTTGGTATACTAGTGAAGGAAATCCATAGGTATTTCTACGCATCAGGGAATCCCAGTGGAAAGATCAAGTAGAAATAAGTAATATGTTGGTCTATACCCTACACGGTACAACTACATGATGGTGGATTACACACAGGGATACTCTTTTAGAGTGGCAAGAAGTGAGGATCACCTTATCTACTATGTTTATTAAAAGAAATATACCCTCACAAATTTACGAGTTTCATGGGAAGGATGCTCAGCACCACGTTCAGTAGTGTGAGAGACTCAAGACAGAGGGGCAAGAGACCTTTCCACCATCACTCTAGGTACATAAGTTCTATGCCACTCTTAGTGGTTGTGCATGCACATGGTATGTTCATGCATAATTAACAAGGAAAATAGTTAACTGGCAGGAGATGAATACAGGTATGATACATACCTTTCACTATTTTTCTACTAAACCTTTGGTGCATGAGACATTATAGATCCTAAATCACCTTACAATGGGGATAGTGTAAAGGTAGAATAAATCTTGTTAGACATGTTTGGAGAATTGAACTTGGAGGCCCGTTTTGATGAAGTGGAATAAATAGATGAGGTACATCTTGGGCATGCCTGGTTAGAAAAAGGAAAAGTTAAAATAGTTTACATGATTGATGATGAGAAAGTTGAGAGTCTGGATGTTAACAACACTATGAGTATGTGCAAGGTCTTGGACACTACATATGATAAGTTCATGTATCATGATCCTATGAAGACATAATTTCAACATTAGGACAGATGTAGAACAAAAAGAGGCCATTATTGGTGATTATTGGTCTGACCAGGAGGTGTCTAAAATTATTGAGTTTTTGTGTGACTTCCAAGATTTATTTCCATGAGGTTATCATGAGTTGAAAGGGGTGCATCCATATTTAGGTGAGATGAGGATCAAGTTAAAGGAATGTGCACACCCCGTTAGTAAGAGGCCTTATAGGATGAATCCTAATCTGCACGTCAAGGTAAAGGAAGAAATTGATAAAATGTTGGAATTTGGAATCATTGATCCCATTAAGGAGTCATATTGGGTTAGTCCTATGGTGATAATCATCAAGAAAGATGGTAGGATAAGGATATGTGTGGATCACAGAGAGTTGAATGATGCATATGTGATAGATCTTTTTCCTACACCCTTTACAAAAAAAATATTGTTAGGCGTTGTAGGGCACGAGATCTACTCTTTCACTGAGGGATTCTCTAGATATCATCTTGTGTGTACATTTATTCCTTTTGGGTTAAAGAATTTTCCTGCGGTTTTTTTGTGCATTATTGTGAAGGGTTTTTAAGACTTCATACACCAGTTTTTACAGGTTTACTTGGATGATTTGACTGTATATGGGCTAGTAAAAGACCACTGTGATAGTTTGAGACTCATGTTTGATCATTATAAATAGTTAAGTATCTCTTTGAACATTAAGAAGTGTATTTTTTCTACACCGTTTGGGGATCTATTGGGACATATCATTTGCAAGGAAGGTTTATTGGTAGACCCTACTAAGGTTACAGTTATCTTGGGTTTAGAGGAGCGTACGTATCAGAGCAAGGTGCATGAATTCTTGGGTCATACAGGATATTACAAGAAGTTCATTAAGGGATATGCTAGGATCACCATACCCTTAGAGCATTTTTTGAAGAGTAAAGGGAAGTTTCATTGGAATGATGAGAAACAGCTAGTGTTTGATACATTAAAGGAAAGAATGGCCTCTACGCCCATTCTGTGGTTTCCCTATTCGAATAAGCCATTTCATGTATATGTGGATGCCTCTTGCATGGCCATTAGAGTAGTATCGGTACATCCTAGTGAGCGTATTGTTGATCATCCTCTTTGTTTTACAAGTAGGAAGTTGACCCTAGCTTAACAGAATTATACAGCTATAGAGCACAAGGCCTTGTCCATGATCTACACACTGCATAATTTTAGATAGTACTTGCTGGCTAACCCTTTTATATTCTATATAGACCACATGGCACTTAAGTAATTGGTGAATAAGCTTGTTTTTTATAGGTGCATATGTCATTGGGTTTTGTTATTTTAGGAAGTTGACTTTATAGTGGTGGTTAAGACATGCAAGAGTAATTTTGGACCAAATCATTTTTCAAGGATTTACTCAGATGAGGACACACAGAGCATTGAGGATATAATTCCAGATACCTAGCTATTCAAATTGAACCATGTGCCCTCTGACTTATAATATTTTTTTTTTTTACGTACTGGTGTGGCACCTGAAGAAATGAAGAGTTTAGAGAAGAAACAACTTGCCATACACATCATGCCTTATATGTTGATCAGTGGAGATTTATACAAACTAGGTCGAGATGAAGTTTTGCTCCAATGTGTACTTGATCATGAGTGTGAAGATATTATGGAGGAATTTCATGGTGGGATTGTAGGTGGGCAGTATGCAAGAGATGCCACCATGCACAATGTAGTCATTTTTACACCCATCAAAGAACAAGGAAACCCCATGTGCGTTGTCCTATCACCCAGCGGACACTAAGCCCTCACCCGAGGCACACGCGGGTGCCAATTCTCTCCTTTATGTGATTGTATTAGGAAACATCATCTATGATCTGAGTTTAAGATATTTGAGGGGAAATAAGACATATAAGCACCATAGATCTCAGAATGTCTTCTAGATCCTTGCAGTCATTCTAGACAGAAAATTTCTTAACAGATTATAGAACTTACACCAAAACATAAGGAAGTTGTACAAGAATTCATACTTAGTTCATAAACATAAATGAAAAATAGCTATGAAGAAGTATGTATGCATACGAACCATTAATGTTCATATTCACATAAACTGGTAACCTTGTTACATTCATTAGGCCCATTACAGAATGTCACAAAAGGGCAGATCGCAGTTATGCATTATAACTAGATTCATATAGCTAAGCTTTCAAAAGAAAATTTATAACCCCCAAACCCTTGATACATCCTTTCTTATGATTATTTACCTAAGTTAACAGAGTTCTTGCAGTATTTCTGCAGAGCTCCGCCCTCTATCCATTTCTTTTATATTTACTTCTACATGCACTTGTATATATAGCCTTCCCGAACTACTAACTCATTCTTTTGTGGCCTCAGATCCATCACCAAGTGTCTGAATGTCATCCTCCATGGGCACATTACCCTCCAGGCCTGAGATCGCCACTCCTTGTCATGATGTCCATCTAGAAGCTTCTATTGTAGAGTATATTCCTTCTAGGCCACCTTATCGCAAGGCTTGCACCTTATCCACTCGAGTCGCGTTTTTCTCTCATCCTACCCGATAGGTCAAAATGGCTAAGTCTTGGATTCTACTATGTGGATGCACATCCCAAGTTCTACCAAAACCCTACTTGAACCCTTCCCTTTGCGCCTTATCTTGCACGCTTTTTTCAACCTCACGCGCATATGCGCCCTTTTTGAACTTAGTTGATATTTCAGGGGCCCAACATCACCCCACACTTTACTTGTTCTACACCCTCAGAAACTTCCTCAAAGAATAAATAATACACAAATAATTAATGTCTTGGAAAAAGAATAAAGTGGACAAATAATGGGAAAAGAAGGAAGAATGGGGAATGATGCTACTTAAAGCAATAAGAGAGAAAATTTCTTCTACAAATCGGCCTCCATATTGTTCCAGGAATTGACCTCATGTTGTGCTCTCTAGAAAATATCACCTACTAAGGTGCTCACCTGATAAAAACCCATCCAATCCCCTTGCGCGCTCATGGTTTCAACAATTTTCTCTAACTACTTTCATATATCCTCCAACGCATCCATCCTTCCTGTAATCTTTGGGTATAGTTCCTTTATCCGATTTTTAACTGAGCCCCATAAGGCCACAATAGCTTCTGATTTATTTTCTACATCAGTTAGGATATTTTCTCACTCTGCTTTGTTCCCCTTGTTCTTCTCCTCGAACTCTTTGAGTTCTTTCTACATCGTAATATCTACCATCTTCCTCCACCCTAGCTTCCTCTCCCAGTGCTCATAACGGTTTACCCAGCCATTGAAAATGCCTCTAAACTTAAGGTAACAATCAATATCTTCATTACCAGAGGGATAACATGTAGAAATGATCATTTGGGCTCCCACAAAAATTCAAACTCGGCAACTTCTGGACAAGAATATGTAGAAATTGCGTACTCTAGAGTATAGCTAGCCAACACACCCTTCCACCAATGATCCACAAAATGATTCCACGTCATATCTACATACTACAGCCTCTGGTATTCTTCTTGGGTCCACATGCATGATCTATAATACCAACTTGATCTAACTAAGAAGCAACACAAAAAAAAAATCATACAAATCATGGTAGAGGTTCTCTTCTACCCATCTATGTCCATTAAACTCAGATCCAGTGTTGAATCTCTAAGAAAATTCATCCTTTGTGCTCTTGAACCATGATTCAACACTTTCCAAACTTAAACACTCTATCATTACTCATTACACATATGATGATGTATGCCATTTCCCAGTACAACTTCAAAAAGAGGTCTCGGCAACGAAACCAAGGCTCTGGCTTAAGAGGACAAGGGCCTCAACCACCCCCTCAAGTCTTCTTTGAGATTTCTTTACATTTGCTAGATTACAAAGGTATTGAAGATGTTGCAGAACATGTTCACAAGTGTGAACTACTATGGCACGTAAAGGGGATCACAACCCCGAAGTGAAAGGCTAGTCAATTTGCAACGACATTGCAGGGGGGCGCACATAGCTGGTATAGGAAATATGACCCTCATTAAATGGTGGTGGATTATACTACTTTAAAGAATGCCTTCTTGGCTGAATTCCACATCCCTGAGTTTGAATAGAAGAGCATCAGCGCCCTGAAGGAAATCCAACAAGGAATGGCAGAGAGTGTGTGGCAATATGATGCACACTTTAAAACTCTCTTATCTAAGTTATCATATGATATTCACCCTTCATAGCATGCTAATTGTTTTGTTGGAGGGTTAATCACACCTTTTAGAAGGGCCTTATCTCATAAAAATTTCATAGACCCGCACGAGGTGTTAGAAGATACTCTGAGCACTAAGGCTATTGGAAGTGTTGATACTAGTGTTAGCCCATTTCTGGAAGCTCAAATTACTGTTATGGCTAAGAAGATGGAAAATTTGTCTGTGAACTCAACCCATGAGACTCACAGTGGTACATGATGTATAGATTGTGAAGTGGAGGGGCATGTCAAGGACAGTTTCCCCCAGAGGACGGTATGTGTCATAATAGTAGACTGTGAAATTTGTCATGGGGACCATGATGCAAGTAGATGTCCCTTGTTATAACATGCAATTCAGAAGAATTTGTCTTGCTACTATAAGATATGTACCTCTACGACCCATGATACTAAATATTATAGGCTTATTGACCAGATCCATAAAGCCATTGATCATGGGGTGCACCAGACCAGCATTGCCATCAGTTCTAAAGATGATGATCACCGTTATGAGGAGCACGCAGATGGAGGCACACACAGAAGGGGACTTTGTAGAGGATTTTGTGGTCATGGTAACCATGGAGGAGGAAGAAGTGAGTTCCCATGTGTAACTTGTTTTAATTGTGGGTCTACAAAGCATTACAAATGAGATTTCCCAGACCTATTGCAATGCTCATGGTGCGGGAAGAAACACAAGTATGAAGAGTTCCCTAAGTTGTTTAAGCACATGAATCAGAAGCACCAAAAAGACAAGGGTGCTATAATGGTAATAATTAAGAAGACCAACACACAATGGATGTCTTGGGTAACACATGATGCAGGATTAGAACCTACTATGGTAACAACAAGAGCAGAGGTCACGCACATAATGAAAATTTCAAGGTAGAAGAACCTGATTTCAAGGAAAGAAGTAGTACATGGGAAGTACCCAGACCCTACACATCAAAAGGAGGAACATCAAGATACCATGGACGCCATTCAGAGTTTACAAGGAGAAATAAAGTGTCTAAAGGAATATTCCAGGAGGGAGGGGAAAAGAAGGAAGGTCAAGGAGCCAAGAGATGACTTAGATGAGGTTAGGGAAGTATGTTAAATTCTAAGGCAAGAGAATATTATTCCCTTGCTAGGATCATGGTTGAGAGAGGAGGTACCATGCGCCAGAGAATAGTGCAAGAGGCAAGTCTTGCATGTAAACCTTCCCCCTCATAGCCTTGACTATGATAGGGAGATCACGTTAAATGTGATCATGGATGGATGGCTCCTTAGTAATATCCTCATTGACATAGGCACGAAGTTTAATGTTCTCACCTTGGATGCATGGCATCAAATGGGAAGGCCTACATTACAGCCATCTTTGAATGTGCTATATATGGCAAACAAAAAGAAGGAAATTCCCATCGGTGTCTTAAAGGATGCAGCTATCACCATTTAGGGAGCTAAGTTTACTGGGGACTTCAAAGTCTTGGCACTTGCCGAGGTAGATAATTTCCTAGCACTACTTGAGCACCCATGGTGTTATAAGAACAATGCAGATCTTCAGTTCAACAAAGGGTACATTAGCTTTGAAAATGAGGAGAAATGAGTCATCATACCCTTGGCTGATGAGAAGCCAATACCCTATACTAAACCTTTGGGAGAAGAGGACCTGGATAGAATATATGTGCTCTCAATCAAGGATCTAGAGATAATCCATCCTACTGACAGATTTATCCAGTTTGAGGATGCTCATTTGGTAAGTGACACCACTAGTCTAGCATGTGATAATTGGGTGTATGGAACCTATGATTTGAGCAGATGGAATTTAAGAGGATCGGTGACAAATGTGACAAAGGCACACACAGTCTGGCACCTAGGAGGAAAAGAGATACCTAAGTACTCAGGGGGCGCCTCTCCTGAGGTCTTTTTGTAGAAGATGGAAACTCAGTGGAAGGGGGAAATGAAAGAAGGGTGATGTTAAGTTACGTCCTACTAGGAAATATTGTGTGCTTGTGGGAAACACATCGAGATAATCTCTTGGAATTACGTGAAGTGAGAATTTCCTTCTCTATTTGTTTCTCTAGACGCAATGTGCCCACCACCATCAAGGACTACCATGGTAAGGAGCCTACCTCTTTCTACATCCAAGCCTGTGAGAGATCCTGGAGGGAAGGTGTGAAATATTTTCCACCGTCCCTCTGGGTACACAAACTGTATTCTACACTATAGGGTTTCACGCGTATATGGTACATACATTCTGAGACACGCCACTAGACACAGAATTGGTAAGAGATAGCAGCTGACCTTGTTCAAACATTTGAGTATCGAAGTACCAAGCCATCAGTTGATAAGGCATTACAGGTTATCAAGCGCCTTACCATGGGGGATAGTGTCATGGTAAAAGATAGGCTGTTAGACTTGCTTGGTGACCCAGGTAAATCTTACGCACGCATCACCGACGCTGAAGGCACTTCTTCTGTCAATATTTTTTCTTTCACCTACCTCGGTTTTTTTTGTGCTTCTTCCTCCTTTGTACGTGGGATCTGAAGGTAGCTGTATCTTGACACCAACCATCCTTTTCCACCTTTTCTTTCATGCACCTCTTTCAACAAGGCCATTCGATTGGGCTTTCCAACACAATCCTCCTTGGCACTTTATCCACACTTTCCTTCACATCACTCCACCCCACACAAAAATGATGCGCAGTCCCCTACGTATTCAAAAGCCTCAAAAAGTAACAAGGTTATCGGTGCTCAAGGTGTAAAACAAAACAACAACATGAAAGGGAAACACAAGAAAGGAAATGCATAAAGGAAATTCTAAACTATATAGAAAAACTACCTTATTTACAAACACCAAGAAGCCTTATTTATAGTAGGGATTTAGCTTACTCCCATTGAAGTGTCCAGGTAATTTCATTCCATCTAGTGCTTGTAACTAGCATGCGCCTGAGTCAAGGATGTACGAGATTATATAGGGACCTAACCAATGGACCTTTAACTTCCCAGGGTGGCATAGAAACTTGGAATCATACAGTAAGACCATATTCCCAACCTCAAACTTCTTGTTCCTAATGTGGTGATCATGCCATGCTTTTTGCTTTGCTTTTTCTATTGTTTGGATCAACCTAGAAAGTGATTGTCTTTCGTCTAGCTTTATCAATTCATCAATTCTCTCTTTCAATGCTTGTTCATCATCCAACCCTCCCACATGCGCTATACGCAGTGAAGGTAACATAAAATCAACTAGTAAGACAACCTCTGTGCCAAACACCAACTAAAGTGGTGTGGCCTTATTCAAATTTTTGTAGGTTTTTCTGTATGTCCAAAGAACGGCTGACACTTTATCATCCCAATCTTTCCTACCAACATCACAGATCTTAGTCAATGTGTGACTAAGTATTTTTTAAAATTCCTCAGCAGTTCCATTTGCTTGAGGTGATATGGAGTAGTCTTGTGATGGGCCACCATGAATTCTCTTAATAGAATCATGACTGTTTTGTTGAGAAAGTGCGTACCTCTATCACTTGTCAAGCTCAATGGGCATCCATACCTACTGATTATGTTCTCCCATAAAAATTTAGCAGTTGTAGCTACGGTAAAATCCTTAGTGGGCACTACCTCTTCCTACCTCATCCAATAATAGGTGCAAGTAATGATATACCGTGAACCAGTCCTTTGCGCTGCTAGTGAGATTGGTCTGATAAAGTCAATATCCCATTTCTCAAATGGCTTCGTGCTTAGTATTGGTCACAAGGGAATTTCATCCCTCTTTCTAGGTTTTCCAAAGCGCTGGAAATGGTCACAGGCTTTGCAAAACACTATGCAATCTTGATAAATGGTCTCCCACCAAAGCCCTGCAAGTAGAATCTTCTACGTAGTTACATTTCTTGCATATTTTCCTCCTAAAATCTGACCATGAACTTCTTCTATTATAGCAACGTACTCATGATCTAGCACGCATCGGCGCAGAACCTCATCATAGCCCATTTTTTACAAGTCTCCATTAATTAACTTATAGGGCACAGTAGGTATAGCTAACTTATTTTTCTCTAAGGCCTTCATTCCTTCCAATGCCACACCTTCTTTTAGAAATACTGCAATTTCCTCCAAATCTGAGGGTGCATGCCGAAACCTAAATAGTTGTACATCCTCCCCTGAATTAATTCTTGACAAATGACCAGGTCCATAATTACTGTTTCCAGGCTTCAAAACTACTGTGAACTCAAATTGCGATGTGTCTCAGAATGTATGTACCATACACGCGCGTAACCCTACAGTGTAGAATATAATTTGTGTACCTAGAGGGACAGTGGAAAAGATTTCTTTCTTTCCCTCTAGGTGCTCTCACAAGATTGGATGTGGAAAGATGCAATCTCCTTACCATGGTAGTCCTTGATGGGGGTGGGAACATTGCTTTAGAGAAACAAATAGAGAAGAAAATTCTCACTTCGTGTCATTCCAAGATATTATCCTGAGGTGTTTCCCACCAGCGCGCAGCAGTTCCTAGTAGGACGTAACTTAACATCCCCCTTCTTTCATTTTCCTCCTTCCACTGAGCTTCCATCTTCTGTAGAAAGACCTCAGGGGAGGATCCTCCTAAGTACTTAGGTAGCTCATTTCCTCCTAGGCACTAGACTGTGCGTGCCTTTGTCACCTTTGTCACCGATCCTCTTTAATGTCATCCAATCAACTCATAGGTTCCATGCACCCAATTATGACATGATAGACTAGTGGTTCCACTTACTGACTGAGCATCTTCAAGCTGGATAATTCCATCTGTAGGATGGATTATCTCTAGATCCCTAATTGAGTGCACATATATTCTATCCAGGACCTCTTCTCCCAAAGGTTCATTATAGGGTGTTAACTTCCCATCAGCCAGGGGTATGATGACTCATTCCTCCTCATTTTCAAAGCTAATGTACCCCTTGTTCAACCTAAGATCCACATTATTCTTATAACACCATGGGTGCCCAAGTAGTGCTAAGAAATTGTCTGCCTCAGCGAGCGCAAAGACTTCAAAGTCCCCAATAAACTTAGCTCCCTGAATGGTAATAGTTGGATCCTTTAAGACAGTGATTGGCATTGCCTTAGTTTTGTTTTCCATATACAGTACATTCAAAGATGGTTGTAATGTAGGCCTTCCCATCTAATGTCATGCATCTAAGGTGAGAACATTGACCTCTATGCATGTGTCAATGAGGATATTACTAAGGAGCCATCCATCCAGGATAGCATTTAACGTGATCTCCCTATCATAGTCAAGAATGTGAGGGAGAAGGTTTTCATGTAAGAATTTCCTCTCACACTCTTCTCTGACATGTGGTACCTTCTCTCTCAACCATGCTCCTAGCAAGGGAATAATATTATCTTGCCTTAACATTTTACAATCTTCCCTGACCTCATCCAGGTCATCTCTTAGCGCCTCGACCTTCCTTCTTTGCTCCTCCCTCCTGGACTGCTCTTTTAAAAACTATATTTCTTCCTGTAAACTTTGAATGACATCCATGGTATCTTGATATACCTCCTTTTGATATGCAAGGTTTGGGTACTTCCCATGTACTACTTCTTCCCTTGAAACCAGGTTCTTCTACATTGGAATTTCCTTTGCATGCATGGCCTCTGCTCTTGTTATTACCATAACAAGTTCTAAGCCTTCATCATGTGTTACCCATAGCATCCATTGTGTGTCTGTCTTCTTAATACTTACCATTGCAGCGCCCTTGTATTTCTAGTGTTGTTGATTCATGTGCTCAAACAACTTAGGGCACTCCTCATACTTGTGTTTCTTCCCACACCATGAGCACTACAATAGGTCTGGGCACTCTCATTTGTAATACTCTATAGACCCATAATTAAAACAGGTTCCACATGGGAACTCACTTCTTCCTCATATTTAGTTACCATGACCACGCAATCCTACACGAATTCCCCTTCCATACACACCTCCATTTGCGCACTCCTCATAACAGTGATCATCACCTTTAGAACTATTGGTAATGTTGGTCTAGCGCACCCCATGATCAATGGCCTCATGGATCTAGTCAATAAGCCTACAATCCTTAGTATCATGGGTCGTAGAGGTGCAGATCTTATAGTAACAAAAAACATTCTTCCAAATTACACGTTGTAACAAGGGACATCTACTTGCATCATGGTCCCCATGAAAAATTTCACAGTCTACTGTTATGGCACGTACCATCCTCTAGGGGAAACTATCCTTGACATGCCCCTCCACTTCACAATTTTTACTCTATATACTACTGCGAGTCTCATGGGCTGAGTTTGCAGATAACTTCTCCAGTTGTTTAGCCATAGGAGTAATTTTATCCTCCAAAAATAGGTTAACACTAGTATTAATGCTTCCAACAACCTCGAAATGCAGAGAAGCTTCTAACGCCTCACACAGGTCTGTGAATTTTTTATGAGATAAAACTCTTCTAAATAGAGTTGTCAACCCCCCAACAAATCTTTGAGCATGATGTGAAGGGTGAATGTCATATGATAATTTTAACATGAGGGTTTTGAACCATGCATCATACTCCCACACACTCTCCTCCATTCCCTATTGGATTTCCTTCAGGGTGTTGATGCTCTTTTGTTCAAAATCAGGGATGTGGATTTCTGCCAAGAAGGCATTATTTAAAGCAGTATAATCCACCACCATTTGATGAGGGTCATATTTCCTATACTAGCTATGCGTGTGCCCCTGTAACATTGTTGCAAACTGACTATCATTACACTTTGGGGTTGTGATCCCCTTTGCGTGCCATAGCAATTCACACTTGTGAACATGTTCTACATCATCTTTAATATCTCTATAATCTAGAAAATGTAAATACATCTCAAAGAAGACTTCAAGGGTGGTTGGGGCCCTTATCCTTTTGAGCCAGAGCCTTGGTTCCCTCCTATGTTTCCTCCACCACCGGATCCACTAGGTCATGTGCCTCCTGAGCCACTAGGTCTTATTCCTCCTGACCCACCAGATCCACTAGGTTCTATAGTGGTCATGCCAAGGGTCACCAAAGTTCCACTACACTACACGTTGACGGTCTGTGATAATGTCCCACTACCACTAATGTACCCCACGCCACTCCCAGATGTGAGACTGAAGGCTTGTGTACTTTCTCCTTGTCCAAAAATTCCTATGAATACTAGAATATGCATAGCCATAGAAGTGGGAAATGAAAAATTATATCTCTTAGGTACAGATCTGTCACTTCTACAGATACCAACTAGGTCAACGATACTCCTTCCTTGATCTAGAAAACCAAAAGTCGGGGTTTGGTAACTAGGTGGGTTCAGATACGTGTCAATGACTCTTCTCTCTCCACGCAAAGAACTCTCATCAAAATCTGAAGGGGTATCTCTTACGTGCTTTCCAAGATGGGGTAGCACAGACTACTCAAGTTCCATGTCTGTCACGTGAACCTCCATTCCTTCCCGCAACATCTACCTCCATAGATCCATCACACTTACAACCTTTCATTATATAGAAATCTCCCTTTCATGCGCTTCACTATACTTGAGCCATCTCTCCTCCCTTTTTTTCTTCATCATAATATCTACCATCTTCCTCCACCCTAGCTTCCTCGCCCAGAACTCAGAATGGTTTATCCGGCCATAGGAAATGCCTCTAAACTCAAGGTAACAATCAAGATCTTCATTTCTAGAGGGATAAGATGTAGAAATGATCCTCCGGGCTCCCACAGAAATTCAAACTCAGCAACTTCCAAACAAGAATATGTAGAAATAGCGTACTCCAGAGTGTAGCTAGCAAACACACCTTTCCAACAATGATCCACAGCATGAGTCCATGTTAGATCTACATCTTGCAACCTCTGGTATTCTTCTTGGGTCCACATGCGTGATCTATAATACCATCTTGATCTAGACGCATATACTAAGAGCCATTCATACAGGTCTACTGTGAAGCAACAGAAAAAAGTTTCATACAAATCATTGTAGAGGTTCTCTTCTATCCATCTACATGCATTAAACTCATATCCAGTGCTGAATATTTTAGCAAATTCATCCTCCCTGCTCTTGAACCATGATTCAATAGTTTCCAAAGTTAAATGCTCTATCATTACTCATTACACAGATCATGATGTATGTTATTTCCCACTACAACTTCAAAAAGAGGTCTCGGCAAAGGAACCAAGATGTAGTCATTTTTACACCCATCAAAGAACAAGGAAACCCCATGTGCGTTGGCCTGTCACCCAACGGGCACTACACACTCACCCAAGGCATGCGTGGGTGCCGATTCTCTCCTTTATGTGATTTTATTGGGAAACATCATCTATGATCCGAGTTTAAGAGATTTGAGAGGAAATAAAACATACAAGCACTATAGAGCTTAGGACGGCTTCTAGATCCTTGCAGTCATTCCAGATAAAAAAGTGCTTAACAAATTATAGAGCTTACACCAAAATAGAAAGGAAGTTCTACAATCATTCATACTTAGTTCATAAACATAAATTAAAAAGAACTATGAAGAAGGATGTATGCATCAGAACCATTAATCTTCATATTCACATAAACTGGTAACCTCATTACATTCATTAGGCCCATTATAGAATGTCACAGAAGGGAAGACCATAGTTATGCATTATAACTAGATTCATATAGCTAGGCTCTCAAAATAAAATTGATAACCCCTAAACCCTTGATATATCCTTTCCTATGCTTATTTACCCAAACTAACAGAGTTCTTGTAGTATTTCTACAGAGCTCCGTCCTCTATCCATTTCTTTTATATGTACTTCTGCAGGCACTTGTATATATAGCCTTCTTAAACTACCAAATCATTCTTATGTGGCCTCAGATCCATCGCCAAGTGTCTAAATGTGGTCCTCCATGGGCGCATACTCCTCTAGGCCTGAGCTCACCACTCCTTGCTATGATGTCCTTCTAGAAGCTTCTATCGTAGAGTATATTCCTTCCAGGCCACCCTGTCGCCAAGCTGGCACCTTATCCACTTAGGTCACATTTTTCTCACGTCCTTCCTGATAGGTCAAAAATGGAGAAGTCCTTGATTCTGATATGTGGGTGCGTATCCTGGGTTCTACCAAAACCCTACTTGAACCCTTCCCTATGCACCTTATCTTGTGCACTTTTTTCAACCTTGCACACCTATGTGCCCTTTTTGAACTTAGTTGATATTTCAAGAGCCTAACACGCAAGATTTTATTAACTGACCTATGGTGGGAAACAATATATAAGGATTCTAAAGATTATTTCAAGGCATGTGACCATTGTCAGCACATTAGAAAGCCTGGGCATAAAGATGAAATGCCTTTAAGGCCTATTACTAGTAGAGAACCTTTTTAAAAATGGAAAATTGACTTTGTGGGTCCTATTTCCCCACCCACATAAAGTACTAGATGGTATTATATTATAAGTTCTATATATTATCTTACAAGGTGGGTAGACTCGGCACCTACAAAGGATTACATTGTAGCTATGGCAGCAAGGTTTCTTTGGGAGAATATTATCATTAGATATGGATATCCACTGATTCTGACAAGTGATAGGATCACACACTTTTTTTAATGAGACTACTATGATCTTGTTAGCTAAGTTTATGGTGGAACATCACAAGACGATGCCCTATCACCCACAAGCTAATAGAACTGTTGAGGCTTTCAACAAAATATTGAGTAACACATTAACTAAGATTTGTGATGTTGGAAGGAAAGACTGGGATGATAAAGTCTATTTTGTACTCTGGGTATATATGAAAACTTATAAAAGATTGAACAAGGCCACACCCTTTCAGTTGGTGTTTTACGTGGATGTTATTTTACCAGTGGAATTCATGTTACCTTATTTGTGTATTGTGCACAGGAGCATTAGCTGATGAGAAAGAACTGGAAGATCACATTGATAAAATGATGATGTTGGATGAAAGGTGTGTCATAGCATGTTGGAGTCAAAAAATAGAAAAGGTCAGGAAGAAGGCATGACATGATAGGCATAATAATGATAAGAATCTTGAAGTTGGAGAGATGGTTCTTCTTTATGACTACAAGTTATTTTTCCACCCTGGAAATCTGAAAGTGCATTGGTTGTGACCATATGTTGTGACTTACATAATTGATTTGGGCGCTTGTCAGTTATAGCCACTGGATGGGACATGGTTTCCCGGTTACTTCAACAGGAGTAGGATGAATCCCTATTATAAATAAGTATTCTTAGTGTTTGTAATAAGGTAGTATTGCCAGTTAGATTATATTTCCCTTTAATTTATTTCCTTTATATGTGTTCCTTTTCATCGTTGCTATGCTTTGTCAAATTAGTTTAGTGTTTTATGTAATAAACACGCTTGTGTGCCAGAAGCTGATTACTATTTATTGCATTCATGCACAAAGGACTACACATACTTTTATTATGGGGTGGAGTGTATACAGGATAAATGGATCAAGTTTGGATGTCCTCTGAAAGATGGATATGCATAGAGAAAAATTGTGCAGGTGCTTAGAATAAGGGTGCGGATAGAGAAATATTTCTCGTGAATGAAGACCACATACAGATGAATGGGTGCACAGTGTAACATGACGTAGGTTGTGGCATGGGGAACTACTTGGTGAAAACCACAGTGGATAGGTACTTCAGAGCATGAACACATGTGAAAGGAGCTATGTGGCCATGGAGTAGTAAGCGTGCCATAAGGTTATGATTGGTTCGTAGAAAAATAAGCATAGAAAAAGGAAAGAAATTCCAATTTAATGTCGAGTACAATGATAGGTGGAGAGCAATGAATTTGGAGGAATTTTCAAAAATCTATATAAGGTAGTGTTGTGAATTCATTTTTACCTTTGCAATTGAGAATTATTTGAGCAAGTTGAAGAGCGAGATAAGAGTGAGTTGCATACAAAGTGCGAGAGTTGTGCTACGAAACTGAACTAGATGGATTTGAGCACGGGATTGATTGGCTCTCCATTAGGGAAGGTGTTTGAGTGAAAAACTATGTGCAGGGAGAAGATGGTAGTTAGGGTTCGAGTTTGAGCTAAGGCATGTGAATTTGAGCTAGGGCATATGGGTTTGAGTTTCAAAGCTTGATTTAGTTACAAGAATGCACTTTTATAGTTTTTATTGCACCAAAGTGAGCACCTGGAGTGGCTACAAGGGAAAAAAGATAGAAGGAAGTCAAAGTAGAAGTTAAAGATGCCCTTGAGAGCTATTTTTCAAATATGCAATATCCAGAAGGGGTTTTGATGGGCCGCAATTGGGAATCACACATTCGTCGTTGAAAAGTAAGTGATTATAACCATAGAACCAAAGATAATAGAGATGATTTGGACAAGTTATTGGTAGTAAATATATCCTTGAGGACAAAAAATTATATGGTGGTATATGATGATGCAGGTGAAAAACTATTGTCCAATGTAGGAGTTCTGCAACTATATGAACTTCCTTATTTTGGTAAATCCGAAAGGCTATATCAATTGTTGATGAGCAGAGTCCATGAGGACTTATTTTACTTTGTTGGGTGATGAATAAGGCTTATCGCACCCCTAATTGGGATGTGTACAGGATTAAGGAGTTCAGGTACAGAACTTAACAGTGACCTCATTGACAAGCAGCTGATAGAAGCAATAAAGAAAGTGCTAGGATACATGAAGGGAGGGCCTTGGATGGATATCCCCAAGTTGTAGAAGTAACCCATTATTTAGGTGGTGGTACATCTCCTCACTAAGTTAAACAATCAAGAGCACTAGTCACAAGTGAACAAGGCATGGTTGCACATAGAAAAGAAGATGACATAAGGGGTAGTTTACAACTCGATCAATTTCATTTCTGAAACCATTATTAAGGAGGTAAACCAAGCTGAGAAAATAAGTTTCAGCGTGATCCTTTTGTCAATTGTATTTTTGTATATTAGAGTTCCTGATGGGCTAAAGGAGAAGATGTCACAATACCCAGAAGAAAATAGGTCCCTTGCCGAGAGATTTGAGAAGTTTACATGTGATAGATCCATGAGCAGATCTTACAAGCAAGGGACTGAGCTATGGTATGAGTATTTACATGCTACTTTTGAGCATGAGTGGAGAATACCAAAGGATCTTCCTTCGGTATTATAAAAACATGTACAATTTTCTATTTACCAGCATTTTTCCATAGGGTGCTTTGGCATGAAGGATGGAAATTGGATCCCCTGGTGCAAGCTCCCCTATGCCTTCACCGCACGCTACTTTTAGGCATTTGTACACAAGTTCTCAAGTGTGCACCAACTATAAAACAAGGATGGAATCCTATAATATTTTATTAATAATCCAAATCAATTACAATGGTGTAGGCTACAATATTTATAGATATTGCACAGCCGGATAAAACAATAAAATATGTTGCATAGGTACAACTGTGAACTAATACAAATAATAGTATTGTTAAATCAATACAACAACTCTCGTATGTTGAATAAAACAAAATAGATGGTTATAATTAAATATAACCATATAATAATTAATAATTAACCTAAGTAATATGCAATGCATAATTAATTAAGGTAATAATATATTTATCCTAACATTACCCCCCTTAATTTTGCATTGCCTCAAGAGATGAGGAGAGGAACTCTCTAAATAACTCAAACTTGTAACATGTAAGTGAATTTATGAAGATATTTTCTCATTGTTCAGTTGTTGGACAAAACTGAAGTTTATATATTGTGCTTCAAGAAATGCTCACGTATGTAATGTACATGTACCTCAATGTGTTTTGTTCTTTCATGAAAAACTAGACTGCTAACAATTTTGAGAACACCTTCATTATCTACATACATGGTGGTTAGTTTTTCATGTGGTATACCAAGTGCTTCAAGTATGTGATGTATCCATATCACTTCACATACAACTTCACCTGTAGAATGATACTCAGCTTCTATGGAAGAGAGAGAAACAAAGTGGTGTTTCTTGTTTCCCCATGATATTGGTCCAGATCCCATTAAGAACACAAACCCTGAAGTGGATTTTATGTCATCAATGTTTCCTGCATGATTTGAATCCGAATATCCTAACAAGAAGAAGTTTTCATTCTTCTTGTATTTTAGACCAAGATCCACTGATCCCTTGAGATATCTCAATATGTGCCTTGATGCCTTCCAATGACAAACTTTGGGTTCCTGCATGAACCTAGATAGATAGCTTTCTACAAAGCTGATATTTGGTCTAGTGTAGGTCAGGTAAATGAGACTCCCAATCAACTATCAATAGAGAGTGGCATTTACTACAGGAGATGGATCTGAATGAGATAACTACAATTTGTACTTTTTAGGTGTAGTAATAGTTTTGTAATTAATCATCCTAAATTTCTTAAACATTTTCTTGGTATATTTTGTCACATAAAAAAATATGTGATTCTCTTTCTGCTATACTTCCAATCCAAGACAATAGTGCATTAGCCCGAGATCTGTCATGTCAAATGATTTATTAATATCTTTCTACATTGCATCAATCATCCTCACTGAACTTCTAGTGATGACTATATTATCGACATAGACAACAACAATCACGATCTCCCCCCCTTGCTTTTTGAGGTAAATATTAGGATCATATGGATTTCTAACAAATCCATGTTATACAATATGCTCACATATTTTGATGTACCATGCTTGGGGTGCCTATTTGATGCCATATAGATATTTCCTGAGTCTGCACACCTTTGCTTCTTAACCAGGTACAATATATCCCTTAGGTTGAGTCATGTAGACTTCTTCTTGTAAATATCCATTTATAAAGGCACTTTTTATGTCCATCTGATAGACTTTCCAACCAAATTGTGTAGCTAAAGCAAAGATCATCCTGATCATTTTGATCTTAGTTATGGGAGAAAATGTTTCCTCGTATTCAATGCCTTCTTTTTATGCATACCCATTTGCTACTAATCTCACTTTATACTTGTCTATGGTTCCATTTTCCTTGTACTTTGTTTTGAATATCCATTAGAATCTAATGGGTTTTTTCCCTGGTGGAAGATCAACAAGCTGCCAAGTGTTGTTTTTCATCAGTGATTGATACTCAACATCCATGGCATCTTTCCAAGATTTTGACTATAGGGCTTCCTAGACTATAGAGGGCTCATTAGATTCAATAACTCTGCTCATCAAAGAAAATTTCACTTCTTCTCTTGTTTTACTATGAGTTCGTGGTCCAAGGGTGGATGTATCCAATGGAGCATCCATTTGTGCATCTCGTAACATGCTAGTATACCACTTGGGCATATTTTGAATTGTTCTCATGGGTTGTGGCTCTATCTGATCATCACCTGCATCCCCATCATCACTTTCATCATCAATGGGAACATCAGCTTCAGTTTTTACAACTGGTGAAGAATCTATATCTGGTGAGTCTTCTGGAGGAGTATATGCTTCCTTCTTCTCAAATAACTCAACATCTCTGCTAGTGTAGAATTTCCTGGTCTTTGGATCCAACAATTTGTACCCAAGAGTCTCTTTATTATACCCAATGAAGCTGAGTTTTTGTGATTTCATATCCAATTTATTTCTATTATGTTTGGGTATGTGCATACATGCTTTGCACCCAAATACTCTGAGATGTGCAACAAATAGTTTCCACTTAGACCATGCTTCATGTGGAGTTACTCCGTCAAGAGAAACTCTTGGCACTTTGTTCAAAAAATACACTGTTTTCTTTGCTACTTCTGCCCAGAATATTTTTACTAGTAGAGAGTCATTGATCATACATCACACCATTTCCATGATAGTATGATTTCTTCTCTCAATAACACCATTTTACTATGGTTTCTGTGGAGGAGGCATTTGTCGATGAATCTCGTGAGCTCTTAAGTAGTCTTTGAACTCATTACTGTTGAATTCCCCCCCTCGATCTAAGTGGAGAGTTCTAATGTGACAACCAGTTTTGTTCTCAACAGCCACTTCAAACTTCTTGAAGGTTTCAAAAGCTTCACTTTTCTTGCGAAGATTAAAAATCCACCTTTTACTTGAATAGTCATCAACATAAAGCATGAAGTATAGAAATCTAGAATGACTCGGTTACATTAGACCGCAAAGATCGGTATGAACTAGGTCAAGCTTTCCATGAGCTCAAAAAGTACTCTTCTGGAATGAAGCTTTGTGTTGTTTTCCTACTTGGCAGTGAGGACACTTGTTTTTATCCTTCTGGAGAGATAGTAAAATATTTACCATATTGAGCTGACGAAGTGTCTCGAGATACTTGAAACTTATATGACCAAGTCTAATGACGCCAGGATATGCAAAACTCAAGGGAGAAGATATGGAGGCTCAAATCTTACTCACAAGTTTATTAAGTTTGACTTGCAATTTTGTGATTCTCATTTCATCTGATATGAGTTAGGACAAAAATGTCTATCTTTTGATTGATTGTGATCCCAAAGTTTAATAGCTTTGAAATTTCTAGACGAAGTCGAGTGTTTGAAATTCAGTTTCAGTAATCTCTCAGGTCGAAAGCAGTCAAAAAAATGAATGTCTGTAACATTCTAATATGTTTTTTAGTAACATCTGAAAGTTCTAACACATTTTGGACTTCTGGAATTTCTAGGGTAGTTTAGAAGGTCCATTACAGAGTGCATCATCTAGTTCTGGAAATTGGAGGACTTAATTCCGGAAAAACTATGTAAAGCTGCGGAACTCTTACGGTTTTGATCTTTAATGATTTCCTGATGGTTCTATGAGACTTCTCAGTGAGTGTGAACTGGAAAAAATGATTGGAAAAGTCTGAAATCTATTTCAACCACATCTGAAGAGTCTAAAATTTCACTGACCCTTTCTAAGTCTCAGGAAAGGATCAGAAGATCTCTCAATGCAGCTCAAGTGGATAGCTATCTTACAAAAAATCTGATCATCTCAAAGTTTGAAAGTCAAGCATCTATTCTTGGCACAATTTCAGGTTTCATCAGTTTCATAGAGACAAATCAAGCCTCGTAAATGCATATATATAATCACACCTCTATGTCTGTAAATCCCAAAATCTGAAAGTCTAGAAATTTTGGACTTTTGGACTTCCAGGTTTCAGAGTTTCAGAACTCTAAGGTCCATTTCGAGTGGTGACCATTAGCCCAAATGTTTGATCAACCAAAATAGCCCGAAAGGCTAAATTAATCAGGATTTCGGAGTTTTTACATACTGATTTCAGGACTTTGAATTAGAGCTAACTCACCCTAAGGACCAGGATATTTGTTGTATTTGGATTTATGATTTCTTAAGCAAATAGTTTCGACCTGTTAGATTTTGTATTACTATAATTCTTGACTAGTTAAACTCTATTGTGTTCTTATTCCTGCAGGTGTCTAGAGAAATTCTTACTTTCCTTGAAAATAATTATCAATCATCCTCTATAATTTTAATGTATGCATTTCCAACAGCAAGTGTTTACTTTTATAGGAGCCAGTGATTTCATTTCCAAAGCAAGAGCTGTTCCTAATTACAGCAAGTCCCACACTTTGGGAAAAAATCCTTGTTATGCAGTCATAGTGATAATTTCAACTTTTTGGGAATTTTTCATAGTATGATTTAACTAAGGGTGTTGTACCAAGAAGTCCTTATGACATTACAAAAAGTACTCTGATGGAAATAAAGCTAACTATGTTGTTCACCTACTAGGTCAGTGAGGATTACTCTTGTATGCATATAGCTTCTTGACGAGACCCGTGGTTTGATATGACCTTAATACCATAGTTGATGTCGGTGAAGTGTTTTGAGATACTTGAAACGGATGTGACCAAGTGTCTTTAATGCAACAATTGTGTAGAGGTAAAATTCTTAGCCACAAGTGTCCTAATCAGTCTCGGTGGAACAAAATCAAGATGGAACATTCTTCTAACATTAGAGGATTTTACAACTATTCTCGAGCCTCAATTTATTTGTCTTGAATTAAACAATGTTGTCTTACCAGAATGACTATCTAAAGTCATATTTTCAAATTGTAATTTAGGAGTTGACTAACTGAAAATAGCATTTTTTCAGCTCAACCCAAGGGACATATAGTACGTATGATAATATATAATTTACGTCAACCAAGAAGTAGTAGAGAAATGTTTTTATTCCGCTTAACTGTGTATGAAAAATCATCATCTAACAAAACGTGGTTTTTTGAAGGTGTGTCCCTCATTGAAGTAAACTAGTATCTATGTGGTCATGGTCATGTGTTGAGTGGCTCCCAAATCAACATAACAAGACATCACTAGATGACATAGAGGGTTCACTTGATCAAGCAGTGTACAAGTAGTCTTCAGTAACTGAATTTTCTTCTTACTCGGCAATATTTCCTAATGATGATGGGGTTCTTCTTTTTTATTTCCCCTTCTTCTAACTCTTTATTGTAGTTAGAATTTCCCTTATAATATTTTTAATTTTGAGGTCTAGATGTTTTTTGATGAACCTTTCTTATGAGTTTTATACCAATAATCTTTCAACTCATGTCCTCTTTTATAGATAAGATATTTCTTCTTTTGTTACTTATCCCCTTATTGACGCCAATTCTGATTTTGTGACTTTTGATAGGAATTAGGTTTTATTTTTACTTTTCCTTTCCATTTTTGATGAGAATAAAGTGTCCTTCTCCTCTTAATCATCTTTATTATACATTGCTTCCTCTTGTTGCAGTAGATTTACCAGCTTGTCAAAATTCACTTTCTAATCTGACAAGTTGAGTGTTGTCACAAAAAAAATTGTATGAAGAAGGGAGGCCTCTGAAAATGATGGGAACGAGAGGTTCATCTATAATCACTTATCCTAAGGTTAAAAGTGAAGCCCTCAACTCTACAACTCTTTTCAAGAAAGCTTTTATTTTTTATTTTGTTTAAACTTCAATGTGTGTAACCGACTCTACAAATCTAGTATGACATTATTGTTTTTGACCTCATTCACCATGCTCAACTTATCCCTTACTTCTTTGGTTGTTTCAGTATCTTGAATGTGGGGTTACACATCATCGAACAATCCAAACAAGCTAATGAGCTTGGCCTTCTAATTGGATCTATCAAACTATCATTGTTGTGTTGTATCAGTTGTTGATTTGGTCAGTGTACCATTCACATTAGTCTAGATCTCTTTAAACTCAAGTTATTTCTTGATTGTTACCTCCCATGCTGCATAGTTATTTCCTCTAAGTAATTTTTAATTTGGAAGAAAGAATTTAGGGGCACTAGTGCCCATTTTGAATAATCCACTGATAGGGTTACGCTCTTATCACTCCAAGTATAAGGTCTCCCAATCTATATATCGTAAGTCTGATATACCAAACCTTTCCATATACGTGCCATACCAATCTCCCTATCGGTACGTGGACGAAGCTCTCCATTTCTATATACCCATAGATATGTGAAAGAGGCGTTAATGTACGTGAAATAATTCAATACGTGGTACGATGACTATATTTAAAGGGTTTTGTGTGATTATTGACACTGGATCAAAGAAATATCCTCATACACGTGTGTAACTTCTCTCTATACTCTGATAATTTCTCATTCTCGAATTTAAGTCATGTAATTTTTCATAAATGAATGGGAGGGCTAAAAGTGTGTGTACTTTGTCCTTATTACTCCCCGTTGATTTCAAGCGTTGATTCCCAGACGATGTTGTTATAACTATATTAGGCATTAAGCGTAGTATTAGTCACGATGGATTTACCGGCAAGTGCTTCCCAAAGGAACTATTTATACCGAATACTGTGAATGAGATTTAGGATCTCGTGAGATTTTTAAAACCAAATTTTATTATTTTATTTTACAATTCTCTACCAATTTCTGAGTATTTATAATGTTTTTGGTTACTATGGAAACTTACGAATTAGTAAAATCTACTGAAGTATACAATTACTTTCAAAAAATTTGAATAATTGATATGGGAGGCAAATTCATTTTGTTTTTTTGGGGCCTTGGTGTCCTCCAAACCCCAATACAGACTCATCTAAGCCAAAAATTGACCATAAACAATTGGCTCAAGATGCAATGTTTCAGGTATAGCCCTCCTTTAGTTAAAAGTTGTCTCGGGATAAAAGATAGAGGTCATAGTGGCAGAAATGTTTTTTAACCCTAAAAATAGGGTTTTCCTCTCTTATTTTAGTAGTGGCATGTTTGGTTGCCACTATCGGGATTAGAAGTTTTTTTACCACTTAATATGCCTCTATATTTGGCAGTTGTCACCAGATTTACCCCTAAGTGTCAAAATGGTTTGAAATATTAATTTGCGAGTGGGGGATTGAACCCCAAACCTCCCACACCCAAAGCCTCTCACTTTATCCAACTGTGGCACTGTGAGCAATTTTGATATAGAAATGGAGGTTTAGGTACTTTATAGTGCAAATAAAAAATCCACTAATCTTGTATCAATGGTGATAGTGGCTCCATGAGGAGGGTATGCGTGGAGTAATGCTAAGGATTTGGTTTTTAGGTACTAGAAATCTAGGTCTATGGTCACAAAATCTTAGACTAATTGCTATTGATTTATTTTACTTTCCTCACTGCATTTATTTTTTCTTCCGCTACCACTTTTGTATTCTTGTTGATTGATGATGCCTCTGATTGTGTTTCATGGTTCACAGGCTCTCACTTGTTGCATGTAGGTTAAAAAAAGGTCTTTCTGTGGATGGAGGAGGATGGCTTCCTTTGATCATGGTTGCTATTTGTATTCACCACCATTTTTATTGTATTATTCTTTGACGCCATATGTACAATTGTCGCAGGGGTCATAATGTGGAGGGACACTTCAACTTGGTAGATTATTGATTTGTAGGGATCCCTTTCTAGTCAATGCATTCTACCATATTGTTGGCACTATGTTCCTTGGATATACTCGTTCTGTCTTTGCACCAGTTTTATTGATGAATTACGTGGTAAGATATTTGACTCGGCTGTGCATCGGTGTTGTAGCAAACATGGCTTCACATTGCAAGATGAAATATAGCTCAATCCGCTATAGCTCAGTGTTCCAATAAATGAAGCTCAATATGGGGCTCGGTCAAATAGAGCACACCAATACAATGACATTCAGTGGGCTTTGGCTCGATATAACGATGGTTTTAGTGCATTCAAGCAATAGTCAGCTCACATTTATAAAGATCTAGGTCCTCTAAATCCAATGGCTTGCATATAATTTTGTAACAGTAGACAATATGCACCTTTAGAATTTACAATTAAAACCTCTAGTTGAGGAATTTACTTTTTTAAATTTAACTGGTGTCAAGGGAGAAATTTTTTCCTAGTACAGGAGGCACCACGACAAAAAAAAAAAAAAAAAAAACTTTACGTTTACACTTGGTGATATCAGTACAGAAGGTTATTGGGACTGTAGGGTGTTTTGGGAAGTTGTTCGAAGCAACACAAGCTCTCCTATGAGTGTAAAATCTCTTCTCCAAAGATTTTATCGTTCCTCTGTCAAACCTCTCTCCAACCTTGTCAGGAGCTCCAAATTCCTAGCACTGGTACCAAATGTAAACATAGGGACAAAAGCCTGGAATATTATATTAATTAATCAATACAAATCAATTACAATAGTGTATGCCTGGAATATTTATACATATTGGCACAGCCATGGATATAAATAATATAAATAGGTTACACGGGAAAAACCATGAAACTCATACAAACAATAGTATTGTTAAAATAATACAATAACTCCCATGTATGTTTGAATAAAATAATATATAGATGGTTATAAATAAATATAACCATATAACAATTAATAATTAACCTAACTAATATGTAATGGCATAATTAATTAAGTAATAATATATGTATCCTAACACCGGCTGTTATTTAAAGCACATAAAGTAGATTGCAAATACCATACACTCAGGAAAACCTACGTCTACCTAATTAAGTCTGCATACATTGAGAAATTGATTTCAGATGATATTAACATTAAAGTTGTGAGCTTGGCAATTGGGAATTCTGGGGAAGCTCTTGTATACATTTACCTAAGGCCTAAGTTGGAGAATGGGAAGTATGTTGAAAATGAATTCAAGCTCCCTAGATCACCCAAGGGGAAACATATATTGGGGACGTTGCAAGATGAAGAGGACACTCTGTCCCTTAGTGAAGAAGAAGAAGAGGATGAGGAACAAGAGAAAGAAGACACTCATGTTTGGGATCGTAGAACAAGGCAACCCACTATAGGAGAGAAAAATTCACGTGAGGAAATCCCTCCATTATAGAAGGAAGATGAATATGTGGGAATGCAGAAAGGCACAATTGAAATAGGAGAGGGCATTGAGAACCCGCAGTACAAAAGGGTGATGAGAAGAACCAGGACTCAAGGCATGGGAAATTCACAACCATTGAGGAGGTCACATAGGACTTCTCCTGTGAAGAAAAAACCAGTAAAGAAAAGATGCACATACATCCTGACTAAGGAGGATGATGATGGAGAGAAATCTGAGGACAACATGCTAAACACTCTAGTGCATACTGAGGATCCAGAAGAGCCTTAGGAAGAAGAATTGAAAATTGATGCAAAGGAGTTAAAGGAGAGGGAGATAGACAGTGCCGTCATGTATATAGAGGTAGATATAGATAAGGGCAAGCCATCAGGTGCGCCTTTTACTACACAAACAAGTGAAGGAGCGGTGATGGATTCAGGCATGCACATCCATAAAGGTAAATGCTCAGGAAAGGGAAAGGAGGAAGAAAATTATGAGACTCCAACAGTTGGGTATGTTAATGACCCAATCAAGATCATACGTGCGAGGTTCCAAAGCACTTTGGAACCCAAGGAACTTTATGGCTAGGAGTTTATGGATGCAGAGATGACAACCACACACACACGAAAGTAATTATCATGGATCATGCAGAATCATATGGATGAGCCTAACTTTGACATGTGTGAATAATCATGTGGCTTATGTAGAATGAATAAAGCACCACACTCACACCATGTTACTTTCAATCCCCCTTTGATGTCAGACGAGTAGGTGAGTAATGTACTAACAAAGGTATCTGTAAAAATTACGCGCAGAAACATCGACAAAGCATAAACTATTTGGGTGTTTCTGGATGACAAGAAGGATAAAAATACTAAGATAAATCACCTAACAAAGGAGAAGGTAAAATTTGAGGCAAAGGTGGACATGTTGGTGATTATGGTAGAGAAAATTGGAGATGAAATTTTGAAGGTAAGGTCTCATCTGGAAGAAAAATTTCCAAAAAAATTTCCATCTGTGATGCAGTATTTACACACCCTTATTTAGTTAGTAATCGAAGAAGGTCTAATGCATATGCCAAAACCAAAATATGCTTCAGCACAGGAAAATAAGGCCAAGACAACTATTGTGCAAAAAATTACAAGCTATGAATCTATAGTGCATACCTTGAAGAATGAACTGAAAAAGGAAGATTTAGCCTTAAATATGTGCACAGTGCCTAGCGTAATAATAAAGGAAAGGACTATGGAAGAGGAGAATGAGGTCCTTAAGGTAGAAAATAATGAAAGCACTTGGGCATGAGGAGAGGCTAACATTGGTAGAAGAAAAGTGTGATGTGCTTGCAGCAGCCCAGATCCCTCACAAGGAAACAATAAAGGATATTGGAAAACTCATCACGCAGCTGATGGATATGCTGGAAGGGATGGTCTCAAGTATGGCTAATGTACTCAGGGTGTTACAAAATTAAGGTAAGAACATTACCTTAGATGAGATGGATGTGGTGCTTACATACATCCCAGATAAAACTAATAAAGCACTGAGTCAATGGAATGAGTCAAAAGTAGAGGTTAAAGGTGAATATCCAGAATTAATTCTATCTACATAACTATACGGCACCCAAACATTCTTTCATTCCTTATTCTTTATCATGGAGAGATAAGTTATAATTACCCATTGTTGGGGGTGGAAATGAAGCAAGTGTGGGGTAATGTTGGGTTGATGAACTATAACCTAAGTACTAAAGGTGCATAACGATTGGGTGCATGGACATAGGGCATGTAGGTGCACGCAGAATAATATTGTAACAATTTGTGCACAGGGAAGTGAGGATTTGGGACTTATCTATTTTCAGTGTAAGGCTAAATATAGACATGAAATGCATAACATAGTATGAAGACTTGAAGAGAACGTAAAGGTTATTTCAGACATGTTGGAGATTAAGCGCCATGCATAGTTTTGGGCTATTAATAGGATTATAACTTTATTTATTGTTAGATAATATATTAATAGTGAGTTTTCATGATTTTGTAATTATCTTGTAGCGGTGCATGGCTATTCTTAGTATGCAGCCTATTTTGAGGATGTATAGGTGGTGAAGGAAAATTCCCCACCCCTGTGTGTGTGTGTGTGTGTGTGTGTGTGTGTGTGTGTGTGCGTGTGTGTGTGTGTGTGTGTGTGTGTGTGTGTGCGTGTGTGTGTGTGTGTGTGTGTGTGTGTGTGTGTGTGTGTGTGTGTGTGTGATTTGCATGTTTTAAGGATCCACATTTTGTAGAGTTATGTTGTTGGTTTATGGGCATGCATGACTTATGGTGACATTGTTATGTATGTATGAAGGATTTTTGTTTTACATCAATTAATATAATGGACCTTTGTGGTTGGATATTGGTTGTTGACATAAATGATCATGGATCTTGTATGGTAAATCTAATCATGGTTCTTGTTTAATTATTCATACATAATAGTTGAGATCTAGATCTAGTTTATGTTATGCAATATATTTGATTATCTGTTATGGATCTAGAATATTTGTATAATCATGCTAACTCCTTGAACAAGCTAATATAAAAGAGGGACTTGGTACCCTTACGCACTTTGGGTGAGCACTCAGTTCTAGCTGAGTGATGTGCCAGTGCACCTTGTGTTGTTGGTGAATAATAAGAGTATAGAAATAATGGTCAAAATATGAATTTGAACTTCTCTGGATGATTATGGAAGCTCTGTAAGGATTTATACTTCAAATAAGTAGTAAAAGGAAATCTAAAATTATTATTTACATGGTGGAAGAATTATATTTTACACAAGTCGTAAGGGTTTCTTGAAACATTTCAATATTTGCAGGCACACCCTGTTCTCCTAAAGAAAATTGAGCCATTTTTTGGAGTTTCGGGAATATTTAGGTTCTAAAACCTATTACGCTAGTCTTATAATGTCTCTTTGAGTTAGAATCATGTGAAATTTTATATAAAAAGACCTCTCTAAGCTCTGAGAGCAAATTTTTCAAGTCCTCTCTAGTGTAGAGTGTGTTTCTCATATTTAGCTAGATTTCTAATTGTCACATGTCAGATTATTTCTCAATGCACATTTTTGTTTCCCTCTTTTCCCTTTCCAAATAGGATAGAGGGGACAAAAAATTGCACCCATTAGCAATCCCCTTCTTAGGTTCCTCATGTGACCCGCATAAGCCCAACAGAGTGCTTAATTGACTAAACCCTCACTTACACAATGCACCAGATCTTGCCAAGTTTCATCATCTTGCTAAAATCACATTTTGTTTCCCTCTTTTCTCTTTCTCCAAGGGGACATAAAAGTGTGCCCATGAGTGATCCCCTTATGTGGTTCTTCACACAACCACTTCTCTACCCCCAGGTGCTCAAGCAAATTTTTCAATCTCCCTCACATTCTACCCCTTCGTGAAACTTTGCCTATGATCTGAATGGTGACCTACTAAAAATATTAATCCACTCAAAACAACAAGATCCAATCACTCATCACATCTAGAAATGGTGCTAAATAACAAACAAGGTAAAATGGGTAGTAATCCTAAAATAGTAGTTTTTAAAAAAATTACCTGTTAAAAATAGAATCTTTCTAAAAATAGTAAATCATCATCAATGAAGGTGAATTAAGTATGCTAGGATATTTAGAAGAAAAAAATTAAGAAAAAAATTTAAAAATTCCCAAAATAGCAAATCCTAGTTCACATGCCAGAAATAGAAAGTTTCTGTTTTTAGTGCAGAAAGTAGTAGTTGGCTTAATTTTCACTCATCTCACTACTTTTTTCCATCCTCACATAGTTTTAAAGTTGTCTCATAGTTGAAATAAGAAAATTAACCCTTCACAAGGATCCTAAAGCATCATTATGATCACAATTGTCTTAAAAAGAAATACAGAGCATATCAAGGTGCAATAGGTGAAAGTCGAAGACATTATGTGGTCTACAAAGGATTTGAAAATATTCAAGTTCCCCATTATAACCCATGATTACTCAAATTATGTTTTCATAATCATAATTGAATTGAGAAACTCTTCAAGAAAGTTGTGAAACATTTTTCCTTGAATCCGTCATCATCTCTCCAAGAAGCAAATCAAAGTGAGCCTTGTGAGTCAAGAAAAAGTGATCCGTCACAGCCTCCTTCTATTTGAGTGCATCAAAGTATGTCTTCCCCAATGGTAGAGATTTCCCACAATGAAAAATATGTATCCTAATTTAGCTCCTAAAAGTTCTCTGGTGACAAACATCATGTCTACTCCATAAGAGCCATTCTTGTGGATTCAATAATTGCTCAAAAGTGAACCAAGAACAACACAGCAAGATTCAATGCTTGAACTTAAAGCTATCACAAAATTCTTGAGATCCAAATGGAGGAATAAGGCCCATACAACTTCCCACTTCTTCAGTGGTTCCTTAGGAAACCAATATGTCGAAACTTTGCTTGACCAAAGAATGTAAAGCATGTTTAGGAGATGAATCCATCAGACTATGAATTGAATCACATCTCATTGGATCAATATTTACATGAGGGTTCTCATTTGTTCAAGGAAATTTCTTCCATTCTTCTTTATTGAAATGAATAATACAAATGAACAATTGAGCAATTGGCGGATCATGTGACAACTCTTTGTGTTTATATTCAACCTTTTTTGGATCCCAATTCATTATCTCCTCTTCTTATGGAATACATTCCTTCAATTAGTAGATTTGACAATGATGTGATCAAGAAAGCATAAATTTATATGATGTAAGGGAAGGCTAACAAGAGATGGATTGGGAAATTCATTGAGAAAGGAAAGAATTTGTTCCAAGAGGTAATCTCTCTACTTAATTATATTCTCACCACTTTGTCAAAAGTGAAGAAAGAAAAGGAGGAAATTGAACCAAAAAATATTCACTTAGATGAGGTGTTCCCACTTTTATGTTACATGAGCTCCCGCGACTCTGACAACCTCATGTGTAAAAATTTGTTCACATTAGCAAATGACAATTTTTCCCTAGTTTAGTTTTACCTCATGGATGTTATATGTGGTATGATTGAAGATGTTATCTCTGAAATTGACTCTAGTGGACAAGATGCTTTTTATATTTTGAATTAGGCCTACAACTATGTTCATAGACTTGAGTTCCCTCCACTTATGAATAATTCATCATTAGAATAATTCATTAATTTCTTCCAAGATTTGGTCAAGAAAGAGGCAGGTGATCCTTTTTTCTTCAATGAAGATACCTTAGATTCCCTTTCCAACATCATAGGATCTATTTCTGATATTGCAAGAGATTATGAATAATGATTTAATCAGTGCAATGATATCAACGATGTTCCAAAGAAATGAATCAAAGTGTTGAGTTGCGTTTACATTCCTAAAGAAAATAAGTTGGCACATGTAGCATCTCGATTCATTAAAGAATTCAAAGGGAAAGAACCCATTCTAGAAACTCTCCCTTAGGGATCATGACTAAGAAAATTCTCTATTAGAAAATATTATCTTCAAAAGATCATTCAACACTTCTCTCTCTCTCTCTCTCTCTCTCTCTCTCTCTCTCTCTCTCTCTCTCTCTCTCTCTCTCTCTCTCTCTCTCTCTCTCTCTCTTCATTCTTCTCTCTCCATGTTTTAATTTATCATTGAGAATGTATTTTTTGCTATTTCATCCTATTCACTTAAGTGACCCTTAATTAAACATTGTAGGAGTATTTATTCTAATAATATGAAAAATAATCACTTCTTAGAAATATGAAATGTCACAAGTGATGAGGATAGGTGAAGATTCATGTGGTGGGTAGATTAAAGGAAAATTTGTAATGTTACAAATGTGAATGGATTCTCCATTCCAGGGGTTGGAAATTTTTTATTGAATGTATGTTGTTGAGATTACCACTTCTACAATAAGAAATAAAATATATTATTCTTCTATTTCTTTTCTTATGTTCCTCTACTCTCTCTTTCCGATGTTGCATATATGATAATCTTGTAAAACCAAGATATGTGTTTTTGCCTTTGATAAATGAATCAATAGAGTATATGTCTATATTTTTTTATGTCTTATCATGGTTTGTATTGTTGCATTCTTCTAAATGGATGTGAACTTACTATGGTTATTGTATGCAAATTTTTCTAGTGCCTAATCACAGCAATAACCCTCTCTCCTTATTTGCCCAACTCTCCTTTACCTCTCTTCACTGAAAATTCTTCCCTTTTAATTTGTACAATCATTTTCCATAGGTTTAGTGGAGTTTTCCTATGTTATCCTTAGCCTATTGGCCACCCCACATGTTGAGCGGATGAAATGGGTAAGCACTAGCCACGCACGAAGGTTTGGAACCACTCACAAGAAAGGGAACAAATGACAGGCATGTAAAGGAAGCAACAGAGCATGGAGGTTCATGCCCAAGAAGACAAAGTTTAAGACTTGTCCAATTCTCTAGGACGTGGCTAAATATATAAAGGCAACGGAAGAACACACCCAAACAAGATCTATATTCATAAAAAAGCAAGACGACATAGGACGCACACAAAAGAAGTTATAGTTGAAAAAATAACATGCAGAGAGAGAGGAATGTCATGCACGGGCCGATCTAAAATTAGGATTAAAATAATTAATATAATTAGGTTAATCTATTATTAGCAGAACATGTAAAAGCATCCAATTTTTGTACACATGGCTATTTTTAAGAATGTAAAGCATGCAGACTATTTTTGTGAGCATGCTTATGGGTGGTGAAGGGAAATTCCCCACCCCTAGATATATGAGATGCATGCCTTTGTAATAGAGGACAGTGGATGTAAGAGAGTATATTTATGCTTTTGTAACACTTAGTTAGGTTTTTAGGCTTACACACATAATCCAGTGCACCAATGCATTAACTGTTATGTATAATGTTTTTTTATGTAATTTTTTATGATTTATGATGGATAATTATGGTTGGATAATGGATAATTTGATAGTGTAATTGATATTATTTATTGTTTATATGGATTAATTATTTACTTATTATATTTGTTTCCAAATTTCCATGATAAGATTAATTATTTGTGTATGAATGGTTTATTAGGTAATAATATGATGGTTATGCATGCTAACATTCTGTCAACCATAACAAAGGAGGGACCTGGTGGTTGTACGTTATTTAGGTGAGCATTCAAATGTGTATGAATGATTTTTTTTTGTGTATATCTAATGTGTGTGAAAACAAAAGACTACATTTTGGTTCTGTTTCTGAGACATATTTTTAATTTTTCTACCAGGATGTTGCATACAGATGGCGTATTGATTATCTTTAGAGAGTATTGAGAGCTTGGTAGAATACTACCAATACTTGTTTACATAGATGTATAGAATTAGACTAGCTTTAATGCATGTAAGTTGGTGGAGGATAATTTTTTTGACTACTTGTACAAGACATTCTTCAGTTTCTTTCTAGTAGAATTATACCATTGGTTGGAAGCTTAGACTTCAAATAGAATCTACTGCCCTAGAGCTAGAGTCTGGACAGAGGAATATCATAACACATTCTCTGATGTAGAAGAGTGGACTAGAGCTATAGATCTTTGGTGGGAATGTGTATTGCAACATTATACTTTTGAGTATGCAATTTCCATGTATTATTATCCACAAGAAACAAAGTTTAAGTTCTTGTACGAGGCCAGAGGATCCTATTTTTGCGTGATACCCTTAGCTATCAATATCTTGACAATAGAATTGGGATTGGATAGGTTTTCTATGACTAACTAAATCCCCACTATGTATAGGGGAAGGATCAGGTGTGGAGAAGGATGGGCATGACCCTAGTGGAAGATAGTTAGAGATAGGAAATATAACTCAAGTATAATGAAATGTGAGAGAGGGAAATTTAAGTAGTGTTGTTGTCAAGAATAATGATGGCTCACAAAGGTTTGGAGACACTCGTCGAATATTAGGAGCTACAACATCATATCCTTTTGACATTAGGAAAACGCAGGAGATAGACCTCATCAAATTTTGATGAGAACGCGTCAGAGGAGAGAATGAGAACTAGGGGTGCGCATATGATCCAACATGGCTACATGTCCCTTACACAAGGTGTTCCAGATCTAGAGGTGGTTGAAGGGAAGAGTAGTCAAGGTAAACATACAACATCTCCACGTAAGGAGATACAAGTAGGACTAATTTATCCTTAGAGTAGTATACCAGGAACATGCACATGATAGCACATCAGACGCTAGTGTTTGAAACTTCTCTTAGGGGATTATTTACAGGTTCGTCATCAAGACAGAGTGTTGGCATGTAGACTGTTGGAAGTACTTCTGTAGGTGTTGGGATAACATAGATATTGGGTGTCCAGTTCAGTAAAGGAAGTTTGTTGATGGGGCCACATGTGGCATAGGTGGCTTAGGAGGTTCAGGATAGCAACCACCTAGAGGAAACCCTAGTGGAGGCTTATTTTTAGGATCTGGCCCCAACACAGGTCAAGATTTAAATCCATCATAGACCCCACCTCAACAAATACCACAATAGACACCTCAAGTATTCTTTGAAATTTCTCTCCACTTGTTGTAGTATAGAGGTGTGGAGGATGTGGCAGAGCACGTGCACAAGTGTGAACTATTATGGCATGCTAAAGGAATTATAGCCCCAGATATAAAGGTAAGCTAGTTTTCCACCACACTTCAACGGCGCACACATAGTTTCTATAGAAAGTATTATTCACATCATACTTTAATAGATTATGACCCATTACATGCAACATTATTAGTTGTGTTCCACATTCTTTAGAGTTTGAACAACAAAGGATTAGTGTGCTCAAGGATATCAAGAAATTTTTTTCTTAAAGTGTGAGGGAGGTATGATGCATAATTTAAATCTATCTTGTTCAAATTTTCTTATGATATTCATCTTATTCAATACACACATTGGTTTTTTGGTAGTTTTCTGACACCATTTTGAAGGGATTTATCTCATAATACATATGCAGGTCTGTGCAAGGCCTTGGAAGCAGATTTTCCCACTGAAGTGGTTAGAAATGTAGATACTAGTGTAATCCCATTTTTTGAGGCATACATAGTATTTATGGCTAATCAATTAGAGAAATTCTCTACCAATTTAGTGCACGAGATGCACAATGGTTTGTGGTGTACTAACTATAAATTTGAAGGACATACTAAGGAAAACTACCCACGTAGGATAGTACACACACTATATTAAGTCTTGTGAGATATATCACAAGAATCATGATTCTAGAACTGTCCCCTCTTCTAGCATGCGGCGATGAAGAATGTATCCATGTACTACAAGATTTGTGACACGCATACGTATGATACAAAGGATTTTTAGATGATGGACCAAATTCATGAAGGATGTGAGACTAAATTATGAAAAACCACATTAGAAAACAACTCTCAAGTACAAGAAACCCAACCTATTAAGGAACATAACAATAGAGGTGATGGGTTATGTTGAGGTTATAGGATCAGAATCCATGGTGGAAGAGGTAGATTTGCGTATGGGAATTGCTACACTTATGGGACCCCTAATCATTACCATCATGATTTTCCACAAAATTTGGTTTGTGCATATTGTGGAAAGCAACATAAGGTTGAGGACTATCTAGATCTTTATGAGCATATGTGCAAGATCAAGAAAAAATATAAGGACACAGGGACTATCAAGGTCCAACACACGAATACTGAACAATGCACATCAAAGAACATTCCTGATCTAGATTTACAATCCCATGTTAGTGACTACTTGTGTAAAAGTAACACATGTGTTCCCTTTAAATTTAAGCATCTCATCAGAAGAGAAGATATCATACATGTCAAGTATCCAAATGTTTCCCATCAGAAAGAAATATATCAAGAGACCATGGTGGTGATCAAATTTTTATAGGGTGAGATCCAGTAACTGAAGGAATAGGTGCATGAGATGGAACACACTAGGAACATTGAGCTACCTCAAAAGGATGCTGATGATTTAAAAGAGATATGCAAGATTTTGAGGTAATATAATATCATCCCAATCCTCGCGAGAATAGATATGTGATAACGGTACTATGTGTAGGATATGAGCATGAGAAATAGATACTACATGTGAACTTATGACCACATAACCATGAGTATGATAAAGAAATCACATTGGATGCATTGATTGATAGGTTTTTGGTAAGAAACATTCTAATAGATACAGGTGTTGAGGTAAATGTCTTGACTCTGGATGTATGGAATCAAATGGGAAGACCACCATTATAGTCATCTTCCAATGTGTTGTATCTAGTGAACAAGACAAGGGCCATGCCCATAGGGGTATTGAAGGATGCTTTAATTACCATTCAGGGAGGTAAGTTTATTAGAGACTTTGAAGTATTGGAGCTGGTTAATGCAAACAACTTTCCAACACTACTTGGTTGACCCTAGTGTTATGCGAACAATGCAGACTTATGTTTCAACAAAGGGTATATCAATTTTGAGAACAAGGATGAGTGCATAATCATACTTCTAGATGAGAAAAAGGCTACACCATACGTTGAGACCTTTGAGTGAAGAATATCTAAATAGGATTTATACGTGCGTGGTGTGAGACCCTAGGACTAGAGACATCTAAGGAAGGTGTACTTTAGTAGGAATATGCCCAATTTGTTAGCGACACAACCAGTATTGCGTGTAAAAATTAGGCCCATGGGACATATGAGATGGTCGAGCTTGAGATGAAGGGAAGAGTAACCAGAATGATTAGGTCATGCATATTCAAGTGCATGGGGAGAACTTATTTACCTAGATATATTGGTGAGGAAAATCCAAAATCATTCTTAACACGCTATGGAAAACCAATGAATGAATGAGGGTGGCTGAAGGAATATGCTAGTATATAATTTATGTGGGAAAATAATGTGTTGGTGGGTGACACATATTTAACCTGTTGGGATGGTGAGAAGTGAGAATCACCTTTTCAACAAGATTTACTTGGAATAATGTGCCTACGCTTATACATGAGTATGATGTGAAGACTCCTACTTTGGTACACCTTCATAACTGTGACAGATAGTGGAAAAAAGGTTAGGAAGCTTTATAACCATACATGTGGGTGTATAATTTATATTCCACTTTATGTGGATGTGCACACACGTGGTATGTGCATGTTGATCTCAAAAAAAATATTGCAATTTGGCGAAATATGATTGAATGTATGGTTCATACATATGATTATATTTCTAATAAATCTCCACTCCATGAAGCCTTGCAGATCATGAAGCGCATCACATTGAGGGATAGCGTGAAAGTAGAGGATCTCATGCTTCAGTTACATGGAGAACCTGATACAATGGCGTGCATGGATACAGAGGAGACAAAATAGGTAAAAATGGGCCACGCCTGGAGGGAGAAAGAGAAAGGTGTAATGGTATACCTCATTGATTATAAAGAGGTTAGAAAATTAGATATTATTCATACCAAAGGTGTATGTGAAGTAATGGACACTACAGATAAAAAGGCACATGCATACCATGCTCCCATGAAGAACAAGGTAAACATTAGTATTGAATATGTACCCAAGGAAGCCATCGTTGGTAATTATTGGTCAGAACAGGAGGTAGCAAAGATCATTAAACTATTACACGACTTACAGGATTTGTTCCCACGAGGTTACCATGAGTTAAAATGAGTACACCCCTCATTGGGAGAGTTGAATATTAAAACGAAAGAGGCCTTACAAGATAAATATAAATTTGCACATGGGGGTCAAGGAATAAATAGAGAAAATGCTTAAGTCTGCAATCATTGAACTAGTTGAGGAATCTGAGTGGGTTAGCCCCATGATGATCAGTATTAAAAAGGATGGACGGATTAGGATCTGCTTAGATTATAGGGAGCTTAATGCATCATGTGTTATAGATCCTTTTCCTATGCCATTCACAGAAGAAATCCTTGAGGGCATCGTAAGGCATAGGATTTACTCCTTTACTAATGTGATCTAAAGATATAATTAGGCATGCATTATGCACGAGGACCAGGAAAATACTACCTTCACCACTAAATGGGGAATTTTTACATACAATGTGATGCCTTTTAAAGTAAAGAATGTGCCAGTTGTATTCTCGTGCATTATTGTGCAATATTTTCATGATTTCATCCAAAATTTCTTACAGTTTTATTTAAATTATTGGGTTATTTATAGTTTTTTTAAGGACCACTATGATAATTTGAGGCTGATGTTTGAGATATGTACGCAACTAAGAATTTCTCTTAACATTAAGAATTGTATTTTTACAACACCTTTTGGCACTTTTCTTGGGCACATCATTTGCAAGAATGGGTTGTTGATAGATCTGGTAAAGATAGCGATAATTTTAGGATTAAAAGAACATGCCAAAAAAAGTGAAGTGTGTAGATTTTTGGGGCATACTAGTTACTACAGAAAATTTATCAAAGTATATGCAAAGATTTTTGTGCCCCTAGAATAATTTATTAAGGCTAAAGGAAATTTTTATTGGGGTGACGTGCAACAACAGGTGTTTGAAACATTGAACGAGAAGCTTACCAATGCACTAACCTTGTGCTTTCTTTTATGGAACAAACCTTTCCATGTATATGTTGATGCTTCTGGTATGGCTATTGGCATAGTCTTGGCACAACCTGAAGAGGGTAATTTGGATCATCCCATATGATTTGCAAGCATGAATTTGACACCAGCATAGTATAATTATACTACAACAAAGCACAAGGCATTATCCATGATCTACACACTTCACAAATTTTGACAATACTTGGCCACTCAATTAATCATTTATACAGATCATATGGCATTATAATATTTGGTCAACAAACATGTTTTACAAGGACGCATCTGTTGGTGGATACTTCTTTTCCAGGAATTTGATTTCATATTTGTTGTAAATCAAGGAAAAAATAACTTGGGACTAGACCACTTATCAAGGATAAATTATGGAGAGGGAACACAAATCATTGAGGAAATTATGTCTGATGTGTAATTTTTTAGGTTAAATCGCATTTCTAAAAATTTGGAGGAAATGACATTATTTTTTTACACTGTACTTGTACATGAAGGGATGAAAACATTATAAAAAAATAGCTTATTATTCAGGTTGAGCCTTATAAAATTATCAGAGGATATTTGTATAAAATTAGTCGTGATGAGGTCTTACTTTGGTGTGTTTTGGAACACGATCACAAATCCATTATGGGGGAGGCTCATGGAGGAATTGCAGGTGGAAATTATGTAAGATATGTAGCTGCACGCAAGATTCTTCTCCTTGGCTTATGGTGGGAGACATTGTAAAAAGATACCAAGGTTTGTGGTAAAGCATGTGATCATTGTTAGATAATTGGAAAGCCTAGACATAGGTATGAAATTCCTATACAACTCGTAGAAAGCGTGAAACCTTTTGAGAAGTGGTTTGTTGATTTTTTAGGACATATTACATCATTCATGTGTAGGAATGGGGTGCACTACGATATAACATACACAAACTATTTGATGAGGTGGGTAGAGGCTGCCCCTACAAAGGATTGCACAATAGCCACAATAGCAAGGTTCCTCTGGGAGAACATTATCAGCAAGTATGGATGCCCTTTAAGCTTGACCAGTGTTAGAGAAACTCATTTTTTGAATGAGAAAATATGAATTTTGTTATCAGAGTTTATGGTGGCACGCCATAAAACCGCCCCTTATCACCCACACGCTAATGGTACTGCTAAAGCTTTCAGAAAAATTTTGGGACAAAATTTGAAAAACATTTTTTATGTTGGAAGGAAGGATTGAGATGATAAAGTATCCATTGTAATTTGGGCTTACAAGACTACATATAAAAGGTTGAGCAAGGATACACCTTTTCAAGTTATTTTTGGCACAAATATGGTACTACCTAATGAATTTTTACTACCATCTCTACGTATTGCGATCATAGGAGGTTTGTCAAATGAAAAGGTTGTAGATGAGCGCATTAAGAAAATAATGTAACTAAATGAGCAGTGTGTAATTACGTGTTGGATTTAGAAGACTAAAAAGGATCAAGATAAGGCCTGACATGATAGGCTCATTAAGAATAATTCATTTACAGTTGGAAATATGGTACTCCTCAAGGACTCCAAGTTTTCTTGCAACCCAAGGAAGTTGAGGGTGCATTGGTTGGGACCTTTTATAGTAACCAAGATACTTGATTCAGGTACATGCCAATTACAGGCACTAGATGGAACCATGTTGCCCAATTACTTTAATGAGATTAGGATGAGTCTCTATTATAAATAAACTTCTTTTATGTTTTGTAATAAGGAATTATTTCCATTTACAGTAGGTTTCCCTTCATGTTTTATGGTTTCCTTTGTTGTTTTGTTATAATAAGTGCATTTGTACATAAAAGATTATTACTATTTATTGAGATAATGCGCAGAGGACTGCACATAATTTTAGTGTGGGGTGGAAGTAGGTGTGACCATTGGACAATAAATATTGAATGCTAGGGAAGGAACATGTGTTATTTTAGAGGTGCATGAAAGTAAAGAAGAAGGTGTTGTAACTGTCTATCTAGGATGGTTCATAGTGGGATATTCTCATAAGTAAATCCATGCAAATAAGAGGAAGCGTGGTGTAATGCGAGAGAGGAAGCAACAGAATAGACTACTTGGAATATGGCACAAAGGAGGATGACTTGTGATGCAAGGAAGTGCACGCATGGATGTTTGCAGTTTTGGAAAGTATTAAGCACACCAGAAGGTTATGACCATCATGTGCACAAAAGAAAGGCATGGAAGAAAGTAAAAAAATTCCTTAGGAGGAAAAAGGTGTTTTAAAATGGAAAAATTACTTAAAACTTAAAAAGGAGAAAAAGTGTTTTAAAAGAAAAAATAAAGTTGGTGGAGTTTTTAAAGTACGAAAAGGATATAAAAAGGGAAAAATCATGTTATTTGTTACCTTGTATTTGAGAAATTTAAGTGACTATGTAACCAAGTAAAAAAGAGTGACAAGGTGAATCAACCAGAGAGGAAACCAGAGCAATGTGTAGAGGGTATTAGCGTTAAATCTTCTTCGTAATAAAAGTGGAAGGTTGGGTATGAAGTTTGAGCAGGAAGCTAGAGCACATGCAGTTAGGGTTTTCTGAGGTTAGAGAGTGAACAACTAGAGTTTGTAGGGCTCGAGAATTGTGAAGGTAACTTAAGGCAAGCCACAGAGTTGGCACATGGGGATTTGAAGAATAAAAACACCTAGGGCATGTTTTTTTAGTGAGGAAGTAAGAAAAGGAAAAAAAATAACACCTAAGAAAGTAACTTCAATGTCACCTAGGGGTAAGGGAAAGAGTCAAACTAAGAGGGTTGAAGTTGAAGACCCACCAGAAGAGTTATATTTAGAAATGAAGTATCCTCCTGAAGTGATTATGGCACAAACATGGACTTCGAAGATCAAAAAGTGTAAAATTAGCGAGTTAAATCACATGACACCAGGAAATGAGGAAAATTTAAACACAGATATGTTACAGGAGTTTCTAGATAATAATGTGTAAGGACAAATACTGGTAGATGATTCAATAAGAAAAAATCTCGAGAAGGTAAGGGTCCTCCATATTTTTGAACTACCTTTCTTTGCTAATCATGCACACCTCTTCCAGTGGCTGATGTCAAGGGTGCATGAGGATTATTTCTACTTCACAAGCTAAATAATGAGGATCATAGCTTGACTAATTAGGAAGGTCACAAGGTTAGGAGAAATAAAAGAATACCTAGATCTTGATCTGTGCGATGATACAAAAATCAATGAGTTTTCCGTCAAATTACAATATGAAAAGGGGGGTGCTGAATTTCTTCATAGATAACATGTTTTACACCTTGCTGGAATATGCAATAACTGGTGTCAATCAACAAAGGATTCGGAATCGGTTAGGGAACTGGCACCGGTTACCTGTGTGTTTATGTTTTTATTTTAGACTTGGGATTTGATCTAACGGTTTATTGTAAAAGTGATCATATGGTTGTAAATGTATAGCTAAGGTGCCCTAAGTTTGTATAAGCTTATATAAGATAGAAAACTAGGGTTAGAACATAAGGATAGAGGAAGAATTTTAATTCTCCTTGGTTGAAGATGAAGAAGATGAAAAAGAAGAAAAATGTTGCATGAAGACGAAGCTTCAATAGAGAGAAGCTGGACAGAAGGAAATAGTAGGTACATCTGAATGGTGAGAAGAGTGTTATGTCTTCTATTATATTTCCTTTGTATTGTCTTCTTTCAATGTAATGGCTTACACATTATGCAAAGCACAAAGTCTTTCATCTTTTAGATCCACATGTTGTTGTGAGATTTTGTATTGTAGATCCACAGGTTGTTGTGAGACCTTGTATTGTAGATCCATGAAATCATGTTGTATTATTGGTCCATAGGAGATCTAGTATTATAGCTTGTTGGAGAGCTTGTGGGTACATATACTATCTAGATATAGTAGGGGAGGTTGTCTTCTTATATGCACAGGTTGATACAGTGAGATGGATAAGAGACTTACTTCTTTGTGCACAGATATGGTTGCACATTGGTAGACCCTTGTGAGAGGTCTTGTTTATAGATTCACAAGAGATCTTGGTTGTAGTTCAAAGATGCAGTAGTTCATATTTATGTGATATCTTTTGGTGGTTTTGAGACATGGTTGTAGTGCACTCATGTTGATCCATTTATAGATCTAGAGGAGAGGAGATACTCTTGAAGAGAGATGCACTGTACGTTTGTATTGAAGAGTTAGTGTGTACTCTTGTTCATTACTATATATTGAGATCTCTATCTTTGGTGGACATATCCCACATTGGGTGAACCATGATACATGTTGTGTTATGTGTGTGTACTTTGTTTTGATTTGGATTATTCTAGTTTACACTTCCACTTCTGTAGATTTTGGGGGAATTATATAGATCATGTGTGCATGATTGGGTTTGTTATTGAATCATAGCACTATTCCACAGTACCTAATTCCCAACAAGAACCATGAATGTGGAGAAAAATGTAGAACCTGTAACTAGGGAAGAGGTCAGGTTGGTGAGTTACAAGCTTGGCGGTTTAGAGAGAAGGGGTGAAATAAATAATAAATTCCTCTACATTGTGCACAAGATGGCTCACAAGTCACTGTATAATATACCATGATTCATCACTGATGGGATTATTGAAGAGGTGAAGGTGCATAATGAAGAGGGAACTAAGATTACATGGGGCTCAATCCTCTTATTGATTGGTTTCTAGGAAATTAGTGTTCCAAACGGGCCTAAGAAAACATGTGGGTCCACCTAGTAGAGAAAAAATCCCCTGCAGTATAGTTTGCAGGTTTTACATGTGAAGGTTTTTTTAACAATGTGTACAAGGTTAGATTGGATAAGTGGTATAACAATATGCATACATATTTTGAGAATGAGTTGTGTATGCCATGGGAGATACCTAGGGAGGTTGAAAATCAAGAAAAGTTTGTAGTAATGCAACACTAGCCTTGTGCACTTCATGATGGTGATTGGAGAAATGGGTTTGTGGTGCAAACTTTCATTTACATTCAAATCCAAATATTTCAAGTGTGCATTAAACACAGAGAAGATGTTTGTATGGGACTTAATGGAAAAATAAGTATTATCATGGAAGATGCATATACATGCAGAGGAGCTAGAGTTTGAGATCAATAAGTCCTTCACCACACTGGAGTTAAAGAAAGAGCCAGGAAAGAAGTATAAGAATGGCACAACACCTTGAACAAAATAGTTGTGGAGGTCACACACAAGAATTTGGATAAAGGGGATACCATGAGGCTTCTGGTAGAAGATAAAATGAATAAAGAACATGAGGTAGAAAGCTTGAAGAATGACATCAAGGGGGAGTAGAAGCGCACAAAGGAGGAATATGATAGGGAAATAGCATTAGTACATCAAATAATAGGTGCATGTCCCTCCGTTGTAAGCCAAGATCTGACTGACTACAATGATGAAATGCAATATCTGGAAGACTTAATCAGAATGTTGCTCCTGAACATCAAGAGTGGTGTCAGGCCATCATCGAAAGAGTTGGCCAAGGAGAAGGATAAAACAAAGAAGTTGTAGAGGCTAAGATAGTCAAACTTGAGGGTATTCACATGAGTTAAGGAGGAAAACAAAAAGATAGAACTAACATTTGATAGGTGTCAAAAGTGTGGTCATATCCTCGACACAAGGTTTTCCAAAGAAGAATCAAAGCACATTCAAAGAAACCAACTAATAATATTAGGTGCACAAAGGTTATGGTGGAGATAGTCACGTAAAAAAAATTAATAAAGGCCATAAGGGACACATTAGAGCTTTAGATCTAGCAGTTATAGCTCTTGATTTTAGAATGAATGGACATGTTAGAGGGAGTGAGTGATGAGTTAAGTGTGGTAATTAAGGAGTTGAAGGGGAGAATGGATTAACTAACGTCTGACCAAATACTCTATATTATAGAGGTTGTGCTCGGAAAGGCCACAAAGGAGTTCGCAGAGTGGACAAGGTTTGAATTTGACCTAAACACAGAGTTCCCAGAGCTCTTCCAGTAACCTAAAGTGTGAGCCATATTGCACTTAGGTTAGAATTAATTCTTTGGATTCATGGTATTCTTTGATTCATTTATTCATTGGAGGGATAAGCTAGGCAACACATTGCTAAGGATGGGTAATGACATTAGTGTGGGGTAATGTTGAGCAGGAGAAATGGCTAAGTTCTATCCACATGCAAAGGTCTGGAAATGAACACAAGAAAGGGCGTGAAGGGAGCATGCATAAGGGAATGACAAGAGCATGAAGTTTCATTCCCATGTAGAAAAAGTTTGGGACTTATCCAATTCTCCATGATGTGGCTAAAAATAGAAAAACAAAGGAAGAGTGGCATCCAAGCAAGATCTATATTTAGACAAAAGCAGGATGACTTTAGATGCACAAAAAAGAAGTTATACCTGGAAAAAATACATTTAGAAATAGAGGAATATCATGCATGTGTTGAGCTAATTATATGATTAAAGAAAGTAATATAATTAGGTTAATATATTATTAGTAGAGGATGTAAGAGCATGCAAGTTTTATACACATGGCTATTTTTAAGAATGTAAACCATGCAGACTATTTTTATGAGCATGCCTATTATTACGAGAGGGCATGAGTGGTGAAGGGAAATTCCCCACCCCTATATATATGATATGTATCCCTTTTCAATAGAGGATGGTAGATGCAAGAGAGTAGACTTATGTTGTTGTAACACAGAGCTAGGTTTTGATGCTTACCTGCATAGCACAACGCACTAGTACATTGATTGTTATGTATTATCTTTTGTTATGTAATTGCTTGTGATTTTTGATGGATAATTTTGGTTAGATAATGGTAATTCATGGATCTTAGTACGGATATTTTATAGTGCAATTGATATTGGTTATTGTTTATAAGTATTAATTGTTTCCTTAATATATGTGCTTCTAAATCACCATTATTATATTAATTATCAGTGTATGAATGGTTTCTTAGGTAACAATATGATGGTAATGCATGCTAACATCTTGTCAAGCATAAAAAATAAGGGACCTATTGGTTACACATGCTTTGAGTGGGAATTCAGATCTATCTGAATGAGGTGCTAGTGCATGTGAAAACAAAATAATACACCGCAACGTTTAGATAGTTTAGGTACTTTACATTCAATAATGGGATCCTCTCACTACACAAGGAGGTGCTTAGCCCTGATACATAAGACATACATCTTGTCACTCAAAAATTTAATACACTAAAACTTATAATTCCTAACCTATTTATCTCCTAGGAATGGGGAGGTCTTGATTGCTATCCCCGCAGCCTTTAAAATCTATTAGGCACTTGAAACTATGATCCACCACCTTTATTTTCTTATGCACCCTATCAAGGATGGAACATTTATTACTAAATTTTTTGTTGTGTAAGTCAAGAGGTTTTTTGCGAAGGTATAAATCCATCTCTAGGATGAGGTGGTGCACCCCTTGAATGATTATCCTATATTGCCTTAATATGGGCCCTAACATTATCCCAAGCCTATTAGGTTTTACCCCTATTTGCTTCTATTATGTTTGTATTTTCCACATCCTCAATAAGGGTTTGAAAAAAAATCATTTGAATGGCTCACCAATATCGACATTTATTCCTTAAATTAAATTATGTATCCACACATATTCATCCTACATATATTCCACATATTGAGAAGATCTATAAACTTCCTCTTGTTTTTTACCGCTTGTTAGTTGCCTTAGCTCATGGAATTAATCAATGCAATGTTACACAAAGCATCAATAGATATAACATATTATAAATCATTTTGTAAAGATATAAAAAGTGATAACATTTTATTCCAATTAGAGATTCATCTCCTTTATATGCCTTCAAACTCCTTCCTCTTTTCTCAATAACTGGATGGCTACGTAAGCCTTATCTTTACGTGTAAGGGTAGAGTTTAGAGCATCTGGTCAAACATACAAACCATGCCTCAAATTTCAATGCAGTGGTGTCTTAAGAATACATAGATGGTGATTTCATGAATTTTATCTAACCCAAAAATTTGAAACCTAAGCCAAATGCGAAAACATGCTCCAAATCCTCTTAAAATCCTATCTTGGCTAGTTTTTCTTCCATTTTACGATCATAAAAACCTTGAATTTCCTCATAATAGGTTGAACAAGTATATTTAGGGGTTTGAAATTATGTGATAAGATCAATTATGTCATCCTTAAAAGTATAACTGAAGACTAGTTCTCTAGTGGGCTTAGAAAGGCCAAATTTGTCAGTTTTAAGGCAGGTGTGCATCCCAAAAGAAGGTTCCAAAGGATCATAATCATCCAGAGGTGGTATTAAAGAAACAACAAGAGTTTGGAAGTTATTTAGGAGTATTTAGGGATTTTTTTTGGTTTAGGGACAGTCTATGTAAAAGTGGGGTTTTTCAGGTATAAGGAAAGAATGGTCAAAATATGAATCTGAACTTCTCTGGATGATTTCAGGAGCTCTGTAAGGATTATAATTCAAAAAATTAGTAAATATAAATCTGAAATAATTATCTACATGGTGGAATAATTATATTTTACACAAGTCCTAAGGGTTTCTTGAAACATTTCAATCTTTGTAGGCACAACCTGTTGTCCCGAATAAAAAGGGTCTATTTTTTGGAGTTTCAGAAAGAATAAGGTTCTAAAACCTAAAAAATATTTCTTATAATGTCTCTTTAATTCATAATCATATAAAATTTCATCTCAAAAGACCTCTCCAAGCTACGAGAGTGGAGTTTTCAAGTCTTCTCTAGTGTAGAGTGTGTTTCCCATACTTAGCTACATTTCTAAATTCCATATGTCAAATTCTTGCTCAATGAAAAAAATTATTTCCATCTTGTCCCTTTCCCAATGGGACAGAGGGGACAGAAAATTACACCCATGAGAAAGCCCCCTCTTTTGTCTCTGATGTGACCCTCATAAGCCCGATAGAGTGCTTAATTGGCTAAACCCCTCACTTACACAATGCACCAGATCTTGCCAAGTGTTACCATCTTACTCTAATCACATTTTTTCTCTCTTGTAAATTTTTCCAAGGGGGTAGAAAATTGTGCCCATGAGCGATCCCCTTCTGGGGTTCTTTACACAACCACTTTTCAGCCCCCAGGTGCTCAAGAAGCTTTTTCAATCTCCCTCACATTATACTCCATCTCAAAAATTGGCCTATGATCTATATGGTGATCTAATAAAAATATTAATCCACTAAAAACAAAAACTCCAATCATTCAACACATCCATAAATGGTGCTGAATAACAAACAAGGTAAAATGGGCAATTTTCCCAAATAGTAGTTTTTGAAAAAGTAACTTGTTAAAAGTAGAATATTTCCAAAAATAGTAAATCGTCATCAATGAAGGTGAATTAAGTGTGCTAGAGGATTAAGAATAAAAAATTTGAGGAAAAAAGTAAAAATTCCCAAAATAGCAAATCGTGGTTCACCTGCCAAAAAATAGAAAGTTTCCATTTTTTAGTGCAGAAAGTTGTTGGTGGCTCCTTTTTCACTCATCTTACTACTTTTTTCCATCCTCATATGGTTTTAAAGTTTTCTCATAGTTTAAACAAGAAAATTAACCCTTCTCAAGGATTAAAAAAGCATCATTCTGATCATAATTGTGTCAAGGATAAATACAGAGCATATCAAGGTGCAACATGTGAAACCTAAAGAAATTGTGTGGTTTGCAAAGGATTTGAAAAGATTCAAGTGCCACATTGTAACCCATAATTCATCAAAGTATGTTTTCATGATCATAATTGAATAGAGAAAATATTCAAGAAACTTTTTAAACATTGTGCCTAGAATCCATCATCAGCTCTCCTAGAAAAAAATCAAAGTGAGCCTCGTGAGTTAAGAAAAAGTGATCCATCGCAGTCTCTTTCTCTTCGAGTGCATCTAAGTATGTATTCCCTAATGGTATAGATTTCCCACAATGAAAAATATGTGTTCCTACTTTAAGAGCTTTAAATTTCTTTGGTGACAAACATCATGTCTACTCCAGAAGATCTATTCTTGTGGATTCATGAATTGATCAAAAGTAAACCAAGAACAACACAACAAGATGCAATTCTTGACCTTGAAGCTATCACAAATTTATTGAGATTTAAGCATAGGAATAAATCACATACATCTTCCTACTTCTTCAGTTGTACATTAGGAAACCAATATGTCAAAACTTTTCTCGACCAAAGAATGTAAATCATGTTGAGGAGATGACACCATTGGAATATGAATTGAATCACATCTCATTGGGTCAATCTTTGAATGATGATTCTCATTTGTTCAAGGAATCCTCTCACATCCTTGTTGATCAAAATGAATAATACAAATGAACAATTGAGAAATTGGAGGAACATGTGACAACTCTTTGTGCTTATATTCAACCTTTCTTAGATCCCAATTCATTATCTCCTCTTCCTATCAAAGACATTCCTCCACTCAGTAGATTTGACTCTGATGTAATCAAGAAAGCAAAAATTTATATGATGCAAGGGAAGGCTAATAAGAGATGGATTGAGAAGATCATCGACAAAGGAAATACTTTGTTCCCGTAGGTTCTCTCTCTACTCAAGTATATTCTCACCAGTTTTTCAAAAGTGAAGAATGCAAGGTAGGATATTGAACAAGAAAATATTCACTTGGATGAGGTGCTCTCACTTGTATCTGACATGAGCTCCCTCGTCTCTAACACCCTCATGTGTAAAAATGTGTTCACATCAAAAAATGATAATTTGTCCCTAGTTTGGGTCTACATCATGGACGATATAAGTGGTATGGTTGAAGATGTCATCTCTGAAATTGACTCTAGTGGACAAGATGCTTTTTATATTTTGAATGAGGCCTACAACTGTGTTCAGAGACTTGAGCTCCCTCCACTTACCAAGAATTCATCATCATAATAACTTATTAATTCCCTCCAAGAGTTGGTTAAGAAAGAGGTAGGTGATCCTCTTTTCTTTAATGAAGATACCTTAGAGTCCCTATCCAACATCATAGGATCTCTTTCCGACATTGCAAGATATTAGGAAGAATGATCTAATCAGTGCAAGGATATCAACAATTTTCTAAAGACATGGATCAAAGTTTTGAGCTACATTTACATTCCTAAAGAAAATAATATGGCACATGTGGCATCTCGATTCAGTAAATAATTCAAAGGGAAATAACTCATTCTAGAAACTCTCCCTTAGTAATCATGAATAAGAAAATTCTCTATTAGAAAATATTCTCTTCATCAGATCATTCAACACTTCCTTCTGTCTCTCTCTTCATTCTTCTCTCTATGTTCTAATTTATCATTAAGAATGTACTTTTTTCTATTTCATCATATTCACTTAAGTGACCCTTAGTTAAACATTGTATGAGTCTTTATTGTAATAATAAGAAAAAGAATCACTCCCTAGGAATATGAAATGTCATCAGTGATGAGGATAGGTGAAGATTCATGTGGGGGTAGATGAAAGGACAATTTGTATTGCTATAAATGGGATTGGATTCTCCATTCTAGGGGTTAGAAATTGTTGATTGAATGTATGTTGTTAAGATTACTACTTCTACATTAAGCAATAAAAGATGCAATTCTTCTATTTCTTGTCTTATGTTCCTCTACTTTCTATTTCCAACTTTTCATATATGATAATTTTGTAAACCCAATAAATGTGTATGTTCCTTTGATAAATGAGTCAATGGAAGCATATGTCTATGATTTTGTATGTCTTATCATGGTTTACATTGTTGCATTTTTCTAAATGGATGTGGACTTACGATGGTTATTATATGCAAATTACGTTAGTTCCTAATCACAACAATAACCCTCTCTCCTTATTTCCCCAACTCCCATTTATCTCTCTTCACTGGAAATTATTCCCTTGTAATTTGTATAAGAATTTTCCATAAGTTTAGTGGAGTGTTCATGTGTGATCCTTGGCCTATTGTCCACCCCACATGTTGAACAGTCGAAATGGCTGAGTACTAGCCACATGCAAAGGTTTGGAACCATGCGAAAGAAAGTGTGTGAAGGGTGTGCGTGTAAAGGAATGAATAGAGCATGAAGGTTCACACCTAGGAAGACAAAGTTTAGGACTTATCCAATTCTTCAAGACGTGGCTAAATCTATAAAGAAAACGATAGAGTCGCACCCAAATAAGATCTATATTTAGACAAAAGCAGGATGACTCTGGATGCACGCAAAATAATTTCTAGTGTGAAAAATCACATGCAGAGATAGAGGAATACCATGCACGGGCTAATATAATTATAGGATTAAAATAAGTAATATAATTAGGTTAATCTATTATTAGCAAAGGATGTAAAATCATGTAAGTTTTGTATGCATGGATATTTTTAAGAATGTAAAGCATGCATGTTATTTTTGTGAGCACGCCTATTATTACGAGAGTGCATGGGTGGTGAAGGTAAAGTACACACCCTTATATCTATCATATGTATTATTTTGTAATAAAGGACAGTGGATGTAAGAGAGTAGAGTTATGATATTGTAACACTTAGCTAGGTTTTTATGCTTACACGCATATTCCAATGCACCAGTGCATTGATTGTTATGTATCAACTTTTGTTATGTAATTTTTTATGACTTTTGATGGATAATTGTGGTTGGATAATGGTAATTAATGGATCTGCGTATGGTGATTTGATAGTGAAATTGATATTAGTTATTATTTATATGGATTAATTGTTTTTTTATTATATATGTTTCCAAATTGCCATGATTAGATTAATTATTTGTACGTGTATGGTTTCTTAGGTAATAATATGATGGTTATGCATGCTAACATCCATTCAAGAATAACAAAGGAGGGACCTGGAGTCTACACGTGCTTTGAGTGAGCATTCATATGTTTTTGAATGAGGTACTAGCGCACATAGATAATGTGTGTGAAAAAAAGACTACATTTTGGTTCTATTTCTAAGACCTCTTTTTAATTTTTCTACTAGGATGTTGCATACAGATGTTGTATCGATCATCTTTGGAGAATATTGAGAGATGGATAGAAGACTTGCAAGACTTGTTTACACAGAGGTATATAACTGGACCTAGCATTAACACATGTATGTGGGTGAAAGATAATTTGTATGAATACTTATATGAGGAATTCTTCAGTTTATTTCCAGTAGAATTATACCATTGGTTGGAAGCTTACACTTCAAATGGAATCTATTTCCATAGAGCAAGATTCTGGATGGAGGAGTATTATCAAAGACTCTTTGATGTAGAAGAAGAGTGGAGTATAGCTATAGATTTTTGATTGGTAGGTGTATTACAAAATTATTCTTTGTAGTACGCAATTTCCATGTATTATGTCCAAAGGAAGAAAATTTTAAGATATTTTATGATCCCATAGGATCCTATTTTCATGTGATACCCTTAGTTATCAATATCTTGATGATAGATTTGGGATTGGAGAGGTTTTCTATGGCTAGCTGAATCCCCACCATGTACAGGGGGAGGATCAGTTGTGGAGAAGGATGGGGGGTGACATTGGTGGAGGTAGGAAGAGAGAGGAAATATGACTCAAGTATAATGAAGCATGAGGGATGGAAATTGAAGTAGCGTTGTTGTCGAGAAGAATGATGGCTCGCAAAGGTTTGGATATTTTCATGGAATATGAGGAGTTGCAGCATCATGTCCTCCCAATATTGGGAAATCGTAGTAGAGAGACCCCATTGGATTTGGATGAGAGTGCATCAGAGGAGAGAATGAGAACTATGGGAATGCATATGATCCATTCTAGATACCTAGCCCTTACACAAGATGTTCCATATTTTCTCATAACCCACTAACTAAAAATTTGATTGCACTGAAATTTTCATAAATTTTTCTCATTTTAGATGCCTTAATTGAGCTTCATACCAGATGATGCCCTAAATTTTTAACATCTAAAAATCTAAAACCCTCCTCCCTAAAGTTTTATTTTTGGTTTTCAAGAGTTCCAATGGAAAGATCACTATGAAAGTTGGAGCACAATATCACGATGCAAAGATAAATCTAACAATGGTGATTTCATTGTGCAAATAGACACCAGTATGACCAGTTTCTAAAAATAGCATATTCTTTGTATGGTGACTTACTAAAAATAGTAATTCTCTCAAAACAATAAGCTCCAATCATTTATCACATCAAGAAATAGTGCAAAACAACAAACAAGGTAAAATGGGCAGTTTTCCCAAAATAGCAGTTTTTGAAAAAGAAACTTGCTAAAAAATAAACTATCTAAAAAAATAAATCATCATCAATGAAGTTTAATTAAGTTTTTTATGAGATTCAGAAGAAAATTTTGAATAAAAAAGTAAAAATTCCCAAAATAGTAGGTCATGGTCCCACTCGCCAAAAATAGAAAGTTTTTGTTTTCAGTGTAGAAAGTTATTGGATCAATTTTCACTCATCTCACTAATTTTTCCATCCTCACATGGATGTACATTTTTCTTGCATCTCATAAAATAAAATTAACCCTTCAAAAGGATCTTAAAGCATTGTTTTGATCACAATTGTATCAAGGAGCAAGATAGAGTATATCGAGGTGTAACATGTGAAATATAGAGACATTGTGTGGTATGAAAAGGATTTAAAATTATTAAAGTGACCCATTGGAAATAGTTATTCATAAAAGCATGTTGGCATGATCATAATTGAAATGAGAAACTCTTCAAGCAAGTTGTGAAACATTGTGCTTTGAATCCATCATCATCTCTTTGAGAAGCAAATCAAAGTGAACCTTATGAGTCAAGAAAAATTGATTCATCACATCCCCCTTATCTTTGAGAGCATCCAAGTGTGTATTCTTGAATGGTGTATATTTTCCATAATGAACAAGACGTGATCCTACATCAAGCTCCTAAAAGTGCTCTAATGAACAACATCATGTATACTCCTGAATTCATTCCTGTGGATTCAAGAATTGATTGAAAGTGAACTAATAACAACAATAAAATCTCCCATGCCCGACCTTGAAGTTATCATGAATGTATTGAGATCCAAGCAGAGGAAAAAGGCCCAGAATAATTCTCATTACTTCAGTGGTGCCTCAGGAAACCAAAACATCGAAGTTGTTTAGAAGATAAATATAAAGCCTTTTAAGGAGATGACTCCATCAAACTATGAATTGAATCACATCTCATTATGTCAACCTTCACATGAGGGTGAATCTCATTTGTTTAAGGAATCCATTTTCCTCATTCTTTCTTAAAATGAATAATACAAATGAACAATTGAGAAATTCAAGGAACATGTGAAAAGTCTTTGTGCTTACATTCAACCTTTCTTGAAGCCCAATTCAACATCTCCTCTTCTTGTGGAAGTCATTCCTCTAATCAGTAACTTTGAACCTGATGTGATCAAGAAAGAAAAATATATATATGATTTGAGGGAGGGATAACGAGAGATGGATCGAGAAGATCATCGAGAAAGGAAAGACATTATTCCTAGGGGTTCTCTCTCTACTCAAGTATATTCTAACCACTTTGTCAGAAGTGAATAAAGCAAGGGAGGAGATTGAAAAATAAAAGATTCACTTAGATAAGGTGCTCCCACTTGTATCCAATATGAGCTCCCTCGAATATCACACCCTCTCGAGTACAAAAATTGTTCACATCAGTTGTTAACAATATTTCCCCAGTTTGGGTCCACATCATGGATGTTAGATATGGTAGGATCAAATATTTCATCTCCAAAATTGACTATAGTGGACAATATGCTTTTAATATTTTGAATGAGGTCTATAACTATGTTCAGAGACTTGATTTCCCTCCACACATCGAGAATTTATCATCAAAAGAACTCATTAATTCCTTCTAGGATTTTTTCAAGAAAGAGGTAGGTGCTCCTCTTTCCTTCAATGAAGATACCTTAGAGTCCCTTGTCAATATCAGAGGATATATTTCCAAAATTACAATAGATCACAAATAATGGTATGATAAGTGCAAGGATATCAGTGATTTTCCAAAGACATGGATCAAAGTGTTGAGTTGTGTTTTCATTCCTAAAGCAGATAAGGTAGCACCTGTGGTAGCTCCATTTAGTAAATTTTTTCAAAGGATAGGAACCCATTCCAAAAATCTCCCTCAGGTATCTGAATCAGAAAAATCTCTATCAGCAAAGCTTCTATTCATCAGATCAGTCAACTTTTCCTTCTCTCTCTTCCTTCTTCTCTCTCCATGTTCTAATTTCTCATTAAGAATGTACTTTTTACTATTTCATCATATTCACTTAAGTGACCCTTAGTTAAACATTTTAATATTCCTTTTTCCAATAATAAGAAAGAGACTCACTTCCTAGAAATATGAAAGGTCATAAGTGATGAGGATAGGTGAAGAGCTAGGTGGGGGTAGATGAAAGGAAAATTTGTAATGATATGAATGGGAATGGATTCTCTGTTCCAGGGGTTGGAAATTTTAGATTGAATGTATGTTGTTGAGATTACCAGCATCAATAAATAAAAGTTTTAATTCTTCTATTTATTGTCGTGTGTTCCTCTACTCTCTATTTTCAAATTTTCATATATAATAATATTTTAAAACCAAGAAAGGTTTCTACACCTTTGATAAATGAATCAATAGAATTATATGTCTATTATTTGTTATGTTTTATCATGGTTTCCATTATTATTTTCTTCTAATTAGATGTGGAATTAATTTGGTTATTGCATGTAAATTCTGCTAGTGCCTACTCACAATAGTAACCCTCTCTCTCCTTATTTTCCCAACTCCCCTTTACCTCTCTTGACTATAAACTATTCTCTTATACTTCATAAAATCATTTTCCACAAGTTTAGTGGAGTTTTCCTATGTGATCCCTGACTTATTGGCCACCCCAAAACTTTTAGATAGTTTAGGTAGTTTACATTAAATAATGGGAGCCTCCCCATACACAAGTAAGAGGGGCTTAGCCCTAGAGTGTTGGTGAAAACTCAATAACTTGCAAGTGAAAAATTATTTCACCAACAGGTTGGTGGAGTCTTTAAATATCCCATATGTGGTTATAAGTATAGTTTTGGTGAGGCATAGACATATCCTCTTATTTCTATTCTTAATGGGGACTTTGAGTCCTCTCTTTATACCTTGAATAATTCTCTCTATCATCTATGGGTGAAACTCATGATGATCCCATGAAGGGTGTGGTCAATGTTTCCTAGAAACTAAGGGTATATCATGTACACTCTTTCTAATTGTCATAACTACATATTGCAGGGACTGCAAGATTTAAGTTATTAACATGACTTGGTCATGCTTAAGTGGGGTTAATAGTCCAAGTCTCCAAGTAATTCTCACACAACCATAAGCACCAAGAAATATTGACTTACATTTATTCTCATCTTGTCCAAGTTCCTACCTCTTTCTAATCTTATCTAAGTCTCCAAGTGATTCTCACACAATCCACACACACCAAGAAATATTTCTAACACACTCCAATTTTCACAAAAAACTAATCACCAAATTTCATAAATCCCAAAATCTTTATCAAACTCCCATATATAGAAATACAACCAAAAGGGAGCATCCAATAAGAGGTTACCAAGTTGTAAGATCCAAATCCCAAGCCAACAAAACCTTGAAACCATAAACATTAAAATTCATTTACAAATCACATGGGCACCCACAACTCGAAAACACTCATGACTAAGATCTACTTGAAAATAAAGTAACCTTGAAAGTCAAAACATTAAAATCTAGGTAATTGATTTATTCCCTATCAAAAAAATTCACAGTTCATCACTCATTAAAATTAAATTCATTACTCGTTAGCATGTCTTTTAAGTAATTATAAGGGTCATTTTGAGTTCTAAAGTGGTAAAGGAAACTTAATAATTCCACCTACCCTGTGTGTAGGTGTAAGGAAAAATTTTAAGAGTGTGAGACAAGAATTACTTGTCCCACACACCTCCAAAAATTAAGCCCAAATCCTAAATCTGAATCTTTCAAAAAACATAAGGTGTTAACCACCTTGACTAGCCACTTGCAAACATAAAAATTGAAAGAGCTCAATATAACTAACCAAACACTAAAATATATATACAACAAGATTAATTATAATTAACTAAGCAATACAATGATCCCAAATGAAAATGGTCAACTCCACAAATCTTAGAAATTAAAATCATACAAATAAACATGCTAAACAAATTTACACTTAATCCTAATAGACCCCATGTTTGTTAGTGTGCCACTAATGAGTTGGTCTCATCAGTAATGAATGTATATAAATAATTATACTTGTTTCCATTTTCACATTCAAGGCACTTGTCATATCCACCTAAACAATAATGTTATAAAATAAAATAAAAGTATACAAGAAGTAAGAAAACATATACATTCATACATCAAACTCATTCACACCAAGGATATAAATTTATAAAATTAATTTCTAGTCTTTATAAAGTGAAAAGTAACATTTTCTAATGTATAGCTGAATCATTTTCATAATTCAAAAAATTACATCTATCTACATCACCATAAAAGTATTTATAAGCCAATAATCATAACATAATCCATTGTCAAAATAAAAAAAATAAAACAATCAATATTAAGGTTTCAGTAACCCATGTCATAAAAATTAGAAAATAGTAGTTATCAATAAATAGTGGATAAATAAAAAATAAGTTTCAAGCACCCCATTCTAATATACAAGATAAATGAGCCTTATAAATGAGATAATCAGATTAATCTAATATAAATAGTTCTAAAAATGAGTGGGCATTACAATGATAACAAGTGATCGATAAGGATCTAGAAAAACACCACTTCATCAGAGAAACCAAAATCAGAAGTAAAAATAAGTAGAAAAAGGTTCAGTTACATAACCACCACTTTGTGCAAATCAGTAGATACATAACCACCCCTCTGCATAACCGGCAGAAATAAAAAATATATATCTATGAACAGTCACGGATTTCAGTCACAGATTTAGAGCGCCTGGACTGTGTATCTTCCTTCTATGACCCATCCTATTCTCCAGTGTATGGGAGGACATAGGAAGTAAGCTATAAAAGTAATAATATCATGTAGAATTGGGCATCGATTGATGGGAGAATTGAACAAGAAACTTTTGGTGTTGGAATTGATTTGTGGAAGTAAGGTTTATGAGCAGAGCAAGCAAGTAGAGAGGGTGGAAGTAGCATTGTTGTCTTCCCTTAACTTCTTATAATCTATAATCAATTTTAATTGACCAATATATTACTCAAAAGAAAGAGAAATTTCCCTTCCCGACTAGTTTTCCCTCAATCTAGGGGTTTCCAAGATAAAAATTTGGTGTTTTGTGTTTTCATGGTTCATTTTACTTGTTGCAAGTAGTTATAAAGAACTAGATTTCATTCACTGGCTTTCAAGAACTGACGTTTTCAAATAATTAAAAGTAGAACAACATTTGTGTGGTTTTGTAGTTTTCCAAAGTAGAATTTTACAAATCATTTTGGTATCATAGCTGAAAATAAAATCCAATGGATTTTGGTATTCATTCTTATTTGATTTGTATAATGGTGACAAGGTCCAAATGTGAAGAAGTAATATCTTTCGATTTGGAGATATCTACAAAAAGGTCTAGAGATCAAATGGAATAAGATAAGTTGGTCTGTAGAATTGAGATACTAAAAAGCACTATGGATAGGGTGTTTCAACACCAAAGGGAACTCTCAGACTAACAAAGGACAACATCGATCAATAAAGACTCCATAGACTCAGTGGTTTAAGATTTGGCTAAGAAATTTGGTATAGGAAAGAGCCGCGATGAGGAAGATGTGGAAGAGCGGGAAGATGAAACTCCAGTTGATAAGGGAAAGGTAAAATCTGGTCATTCTCCTTTTAAATTTGAAACTAAAATTGAGATTAAAATCTTTGAAGGATAAGTAGATGCGGAATTACTAGATAAATGGTTGAAACAACTGGAGGTTTATTCTAGTGTACATAATTTCAATGAGGCACAAAGGATCACATTTACACTTCTCAAGATGGAAGGACATGTTTTGGTTTGGTGGGAAACCCATCTAGACACTTGTGAAAAGAAGAAGTGTCCTACTGTAAGTTCTTGAGAGGATTTTAAATAATTTATAAGGGAATTTTTTATCCTATTGGCCATAATACTATCCAGATGAATAAATGGCAATATTTTAGATAAACCAGTGGTCAAAGTATGTAGGAATATACTACGGATTTTTAGAGACAAGCCATGTTACTCTATATGGACTTGGAGGATAAGGATATTCTTACCAAGTATTTATGGGGACTTCACACTTGCCTATGAATAAATTTCATCTCCATGAAACCCAAGGATCTCAATGAAGCATGTGTGAAAGCATACTACATAGATGATGAGAAAAAATAAGGAGAAGCGAAGTCAAGGAAAAAGAAGTCAACAAATCAGCCAAAGAAAGAGCAGGGACAAATAAGTCACAAGGGTAAATGGAAAGGTAAAAATACTACTACCACCTTGAATACTTGTAAATATCCTAAGAAATTTTGCAATAATTGTGATATTAATGGTCATACTGACACTACATGTTAGAAGTTGCATCCAGAATTACATCCAAAGAACCGAACCAAGGACTCCATGAAGTCCAGGACAACATTAAATATAGATGGGGAGGTAGAGATATTGGATGATCCTGATGTAGATGAAGGGCTAGAATTCATGGCCACTAATATGCATAGCCAATAACAAGAGGAAGAAATGAGTAAGCTATTTCAAATCAAAATCAAAATCAAGAGGACTAAGATAAATGCTTTGGTTTATATTGGTTCTTAATCTAATTTGATTTATGATGCAGTTGTAAAGAAGCTTGGTCTTTAAAATTATGAGCATCCACATCCTTATCCTTTGGGACGGGTGAAGAAGGGTGTAGAAATTAAGGTAACACGAAGATGTGAGTTCAATTTTGGGATTAATTATCAATAAATTAATTTATTAGAAGTTGATGTAATTCCACTTGATGCATTTGATGTTTGTTTTTTGGAGTCCTTACTTGTATATCAGGGATGTTATATTCATGAGAAGGTATAACCAATATAGATGGGTCAAGGAAGGAGTTAGTTACAACATCCAAGCACACCAGCATAAGCCAAAAAAAAATTATGGCAATTTCTAACCAAGAAAAGAGAATAATTCACGAAAAGCATAATTAATTTTGTTTACTTTTATTATAAGACAAGCAACATGGGGTAGAAATTTTAGATATTTCTAACAAAGGGATGAAGGATTTATATAGCATAATTCAATCTTTTCAGTAAGTGTTCTAAACTCCTAGTGGGTTACCACAAAAATGAGAAGTAGAGCATGATATTCAGTTATTTCCAAAGTCCCCTCTACTGAATATTGGGTTGTATAGGAAATCCTTGTTGGAGATTATAGAGGTAAACAAACAACTCCATGAGATGTTAGACTAAGGGGCGATATGCCCAAACACCTCACCATGCAATTTGACTAGATTGTGATGGTTCCAAAAAAGTATGGTTCTTGGAGAATGTGCATCAACTACCGTGCTTTGAACAAGATTACCATTAAGAACAAATATACACTCCCACGCATAGATGATCTCTTGGACCAACTTCAGCATGAAAATTTCTTCACAAAATTGGATCTCATGTCTATTTATCACCAATTCAAAATGGAGGATGATATATGGAAGATTTCCTTTAAAACAAAACAGGGTTTGTATGAGTGGTTAGTACTTCCATTTGGTTTATGTAACACACCTACTAAATTTATGAGATTGATGAATGATGTATTACGGGATTTCATATATACATGTGTCATTGTATATTTAGACGATATTTTTATTTTTAGTGCCACATGGGAGGAACATATAACACATTTTTAGCAAGTCTCGTAAGTTCTCAAGGAGAAACAGATGTTATGCAACATGAAGAAGAGTGAATTCTCTAAACAGTCACTTGTCTATTTTGGGCACGTAGTTGGAGGAGGAAAGATACAAGTGGGTCCGAAGAAGGTGGAAGCCATCACCAATTAGCAAAAACCAACGATAACCACAGAGACTATGATTTTTGTAGGAATAGTATAATATATGAGGAATTTCATTCTAGGATTCTCCACTATTGCAGAACCTCTACACATGGTGTCTGTAAAGAGTAAGGGTTTTGACTGGGTTAAGGAACAAGACTAGGATTTTGAGTTATTAAAATACAAAATTACTCATGCTCCAGTAATTTCTCTTCCTAATTTGAAATATCCCTTTGAAGTAGAGACATATGTCAATGTTTATGTTATGGGAGTAGTGTTATTATAGGGAGGTAAGCCAGTATGTTATCATTATGAAACTTTCACTTCAATAATTAAGGGATATTCAGTATATGATAAAGAGATGTATGTACTAGTTCAGGAAATAAATAAATGGAAACATTATTTTTTAGGTAAAGAAACTATTGTGCACACTAACCACAAACCTCTCCAATATTTGCAAACACGGTCTAAATTGTAGCAAAAAAGGCACTACAAATGGATGGGGTTCTTTCAACAATTCTATTTGGTTATCAAATACAAGAAAGGAAGCACAAATTTAGTGGCAGACATGTTTTCTAGGCCACCCACATAGGAGAAAATATTTAATTTGGCCACTATCTCTCATGTTGATCCCTTCACAAAGGAAGCTTATGGAGATACATATTCTCAAGAAAAGGATTTTAGGATGACATATCAGCAGTTGCAATCAAAAGGGGTTAAAATGATGGTTATTTATGATTGATTTCTCAAAGATGGGCTACTCTACCGATGGTGGAATCTTTGTGTGCCAAAATAAGAAAGGATTTTATTGATGACAGAAGCACATACCTCAAAATTAGCAGGACATTTTGTTGTTGGAAATACCATGGACCACTTGAAAAGTTATGTATATTGTCCTAATATTTAAGAATAAGTATCCAAATTCATAAGAGTATGTAAACTTTGTTGTACTAGCAAGCCTAAAATTAGGGAGGAATGTTTGTATATGCCTTTACTGGTCCCTACTCGACCTTGGGATGATATCTCTATGGATTTTGTAGGACTACCTATGTCTAAACATGGACATGATTATCTATATGTTGTTTTAGATAGATTTATTAATATATGTGTTATTATGACATGTAAAAATATAGTAAAAGGACATGAGGTAGTTGAATTGTTCTTTTCTAATGTATGGATTCATTTTGATTTGCCAAAGTCTATTGTTTATGATAGATATTATAGGTTCTTGGGGAAGTTTTGGAATACTTTGTGGACAAGATGGACAAAAGTTTACAAAGAAGAATGGCCTTCTATCCCCAAACAAATGGACAAATAGAGGTGGTGATCAGGAATTTGGTACAACTGATTAGAGGGATGATGAATTAAGAACTAAGAAAACATATACATTCATGCATCAAACTCATTCACACCAAGGATATAAATTCATAAAATTAATTTCTAGTCTTTATAAAGTGAAAAGTAACATTTTCTAATGTCTAACTAAATCATTTTCCTAATTCAAAAAATTACATATGCCTACATCACCATAAAAGCATGTATAGGCCAATAATCATAACGTAATCCATTGTCAACATAAAATAATAAAACAATCAATATTAAGGTTTCAGTAACCCATGTCATAAAAATTAGAAAATAGTAGTTATCAATAAATAATGGATAAATAAAAAATAAGTTCCAAGCACCCCATTCTAATATACAAGATAAATGAGCCTTATAAATGAGATAATTAGATTAATCTAATATAAATAGTTCTAAAAAGTAGTGGGCATTACAATGATAACAAGTGATCCATAGGGATCTAGAAAAATACCACTTCATTAGAGAAACCAAAAGCATAACACCATTCCCCTACGCAGTAGTTGGCATGTCGGGTAATTAGTGTCAAAATTTGAGCAAGAGATCCCTATATAAACACAACATACATACTATCTTATGGGTGGACTATTTATACTAAGGGATAGTTATCTACATAGAGCAAGGGACTCTATTTGGGCATTATTCTACATCACACACTACATAGGAAGGGGATTATATTCTATTCCATCCACCATTTTTTATTTTATCTAGCTATTACCTGATATTCTCTACATCATTGGCGCTAGGGAATCCTAGGCACATTATGGCACACACAATCACACATAAACTACATTGGGTCTAAGATGTAGTGCAACACTTAGTTGTAAGACCACCATTTTGGCTTCTAAGGACAGTCTGACCCCTTCATTTTCATCTTTCTTTTTTTAGGGTTTGATGCTTTGTATGGGGTTTTGCAAGTAATTCTTTATTACAGGTTCATTGTGACATCAATGAAGCAAGTGTGACATCCACCCGACCAAAGGTGAAGTATTGTCAAAGACCTAGTAACCCTGCCAGAACCAGAGTTTCTGAGTTATTTCATAGACTAGAACACCCAGACTTTAGACCAAGGTGCCCCAGGTGCACCCTTATCCTTCTCCAGGTGCACCATAGTCCGGCCAGATCTGCCTCTTCTACAATTTTCTAAGCTTTGTTAGGACAATCAGTTATTCTAGTTCATCACCCTATCTAGTCCTAGATCACTGCGAGGTAAGTCTAATTCAGGTTAGTACCTTTCCCCTTTCATTTTATTTTATTTAAAATATCAAATAAATTATCTAGCATTTATATTTAGTTATTACATTGATGTACTTCTTAGATTATTACTAAAATACATATTTTAGTTAATCATTTTTGGTGAACCCGTAACTTAGAACACTTTTCCCTAAGATCCTCTACAAACCCTAATGGCTAAGGATAGATCTTCTCCTTCTCATCCCATCATGTCTCACTTTAGTGTCAATCCAATCTATGATGAGGCCACTATCACTGAGCTTATGGCTCTCTATAGTAATGTTACTATGCCAGACCATATTCAACAACAACTCTTAGCCAGTGAACGCTATGTACCTACTAGTTTTGAAAATTCTCCCATTGGAATTAGTATTGTTTTGGATCCAATGGTATTCACTCATTGTACACCATGTTATATGGCTACTACTGAGCCTCCTTCTGATATTTCTAAAGAAATTCTAGATGATTCTCTTATCGATTACATGTTAGGTATTGATAATATCTCTCATATTGATTCCTCTCCTCATCAGACCACTGTTATGGCTACATCTCACGACTCTCCTATTTCTGATATTTCTTCTCCTAATCCATCACATACTAGTTCACATACTATCATCATATTATGTTGATGATCATATTGATAGTTTTCTTAATGACATTCTCATATATGAGTCTCTATCTGATGTCAATGATACAATTGATAGCCACGATTCTACTACATTTCATATTGTTAAGTGTGAATCTCCTACTCCATCATCTCCCTAATTTTATCATTGAGGTTGTATATAGCATCATGCACAATTCACCTCCATCTATTATTTCTTATTATCCTACCATTTCATATCCTCCTAACACTTCACCTGCATCTGTTATTTCATCTTCTTCTATCGAGGTATCTCCATCGGTCATTTCACCTTCTAGGGATGTTTCTGATGCTAGTCCTACCACTTGCTATGGATGTTCCATCTCCTTCGTCTATTATACTTTTCTACACCTACCCCTAGTGTTCCTTTAGCATCAAAATCTCCTTTATCTTCTCTTGAGGTACCTATGATTACTCACAATGGGAAGTTACAACCACTTAATACATTATTTCCATCTCCTACTATTCCTTCACAGAAATTTTGTCTCTCATTCATGTTGTAGGTCAATTACAATCTTAGGTTCAGTCACTCACTTTAGAAAATTAGGGTCTATTATGCTTCAATTGATAACAACTCATTACATGACAACCCTATTCCTAAGAAGATTCATAACTCCTCATTTCCTAAGGACTTTATCATGCCTACATTCACATGCTTTGATGGTACTAGTGACCCTCATTTACATCTCCAACATTACCGCATGGCTATGGATCCCTATTCTAATGATAGATTATTACTTAAGGCCTTTCAACATAGTCTTACTGATGATGCTTTACAATGGTACACTCATCTTCCATTTGGGTCTATTATTACTTACTATGATATGGAGGACAGCTTTTCTCCATTGTTTTATCATCAATAATGGCCCTAGAGTTACTTATGATCATTTATACCTACTTTACATCAGGGAACATCTGAACCTATCAAGGATTAGCATCTTATGATTTAATGATTGTATGCATCAATTAGTATTCCAACCTATCAATATTGAGAAACAATTCATCTTTTGTTCATGGTTTAATTCCTGCTCTAAACAATGATTGCAATATGATACATGTGATTCATTCATATTCTTGTGTTATAAAGTCATTGACCTAGAATAGGACCTTCTCTCAGCACATGTTATTTATCCTCCACTTCCTACTACTATTGTTATATCATCTAGTTCTTCCCTCATTGCCACTAGTTGAGAAACCCACACTATCTCCATCTCTTCCTAGCAAGCAAGCTCAACCTATTGCATCACAAAATCATCGTTCTCCTCCTCCTCCACGACATACTACTTCTCCATCTACTCCATATCTTCTTTGCATGAGCCATTGCACTTATCTCATCACTACTCAACCACATGATGTGCTGCGTGCTTTACTTAACGAGTGTCTAATTCACTTTCCCTCTAATCATCATCATCCATAACACCGTCTATAGTGTCAGCGTGATCAACCCTATTGTAATTATCATCATATCAATGGCCATAGGGATAATGATTGCTTTTCCCTTCATGATAGATTGCAACAATTATAGGATAAGGGAATCATCTCCTTTATCTCTCGCTCACGTGAGTATTCCATCTCTCCTTTGCCTCATTAGCACATTTCTACTCAGGTTGAGTTATCAACTCCATCTAGTGCTAAGGTTATTATACATCCACCACCATAGCTTGTCACTCATGTGTGCTCTCCACTGCATCCACTCATATCGCTACACCATCACATCCACCACATCCACTTCATCCATCTCATCCATCACATCATGCTATTACTTCACATCAGTTACCACAATCCCTCCGCATTCACACATCCCACCAATGCTCCACATGATATTCATTTTGGTTCATATGCTCACACTGCTTTCATGCCACATGCTTCCACCACTTCATGCCTCCTTGGTCTTTGGTAGGTGATTACTATCACCTTACCCTCGATGCGCACACTTGTGTTATTACAGTTCTTACATGACTGTTGAGGGGATTTTATATAAGAACCTCTCATCATGTGCTTCGTCATTGATTCATCTAGCGCACTCAATCATTTCCCGATGACACACTCTTTATTTACACGGTTCATTCTTGACTGTTGAGGGGTCTTAACTAAATGAACCTCATCATCTATACGCAATAGGGGAATTTACTAATCTTTCCCCCTATCTTCATCATACTAACATGTTGGTCATTGTATTAGTACATATTAATTGATCATTTATCACAATTTTAGTTGCACAATCAACTACATACATCACCCATCATCATCAACACTATATCATCAGCACATTACGCATTTTTGTCTATCATCATCTACATCATACTAAAAATCTCAATCAACAACCATAAACAATATCCAACACATTACATACATTACAACAAACAATCCCAAGATTGTACATCATAATCACATTATACTAAAAACCACACATCATGAGCAACATTCAATACAATCGTTCACAAATTATATATCATTAGTCACATTATAACATTAATACATAGATAATATAATTAGTCATATGCCACTAAAATCCTCTAAATATAATCGATTCAATCATTATCACAAAAATTCTCATCATTAGGGAGCAATGCCCCTACATTATATACAACATACAAATCAAATCTCATCATCACTATCACTCTATGGTACTACAAGAGATCTTAAATTCGTAAGCTTTCAACCGCTAACTCTATGCCACTATGGCCTTGATATCTCTCCACCTTCCTCCATAGTAGTGTAACCTTGGTAGACTACTCTATAAAATAACATTGTAACTTGACATAATGTGCAAACACATCCTATGCACTAAGGGCCACCATTTGTTGCCTCTCATATTTCTCATAAGTCTCCTCGTGTGCCTCATCCCTCTCACCTAGCAGTACATAATACACTGTCCTTATGGCCACTAGCTCAAACAAATGGGAATGCTTTCCTACAATGTCATCCACACCACTCTAGTATCCCCTCCACTCATAAGTATGTCAGTCGGCACATTCCACTTTAATGATCAGATGGATGTTCCACTATCAAGGACCAATACGCATCACCTAAAACACATATAAATAACACCATTAGCTAACCATCACCATCATATAAAAAATAACACATCACGACATAACTATACAAATACTCACGTTTCACTGCTACAACTATCGCTACATTTTGGGGCATGTGATTCCCCCTCTCCCACTCCTCCATGTGGCAATCATCATTACTTTTAAGAATAATGGAAACATAGAATACCCATCGATATGTGTTGCCCACCATGCATGAATAGGCCTCTGTACACCATGCATCATTTGATTCTATCAGCTCTATCACCACATCTACCTCATCTAGCCCAAGAGGTACTAGATTTTCTCCTGTGGGCCCTGGTCTAGCTCCAACCCTCCTTGGTGACTCTAATGGATCTCAACCATACATATGGATTTCTATGGGCATGTCCTAAGCCATACCAAACTGTCATGATACCCTCTCCACCTAGAATAATTCATCCACCCCTAGAAATCTGATCCTCCAACCACACGGTCCTACGTACACATTGTAGCTCTATAGTATCCTCTATGGCCATCCTCTGTAGTCTTGATATGACCTCCATATCACTATCTTAGGCCCCATCTAATCTATCAATTCCCTATAGTTATATGTATCCATCTTACACCCATGCACGTGAACCCACCTCTAGAAAATATTTCTGGTCTAGCCCACTCTACTCATGGACCACCAACTGGCCTCAACACTTCTATATTCTCATAGGCCATACATGCAATAGTGTAGTAGCTCCTATCCCACCTCCATTATCCTCTGTGTAAATATATATAGGGGTATCCCTATACAAGTGCACCAACACACATATGCCCACACATATCTAGTACTCTCCTCCTACTATCTTCATGACATATATCGTGCATCTTATACAAGATGACCTTACAACCTCCTCCCTCTACTACAATATGAAGCAATAACCATGGCTATGAAATTCTACAAGGGTGGAACCCCTAACCTCATAATCACATCCAAAGCTAATTGTGGGCACTCGGAAGGTACTCGAGTCCCCACAAAAATACCATCTAGTGGCCCACATTTTTCTCTCCATATCCTCCAAGGGCATGACCTGTACTCTCTCCCCCAATAATTGGTAATCACAGTATGTAATACACATCCTCCAACGTGACTGTCATCTCACTAGTAGTAACCAAAAAGTACAAGTATCCACACACCATCACTCACACAAGGCTATAAACATCTAGCATATTATGAGGCACATACCCCAATACGTGCTATATGTGGATAGACTAGCACAGTCCATAATCTCCAATCATCGTCATTGGACTAACCTAATCCAAGAAAAGTACTCAAATGACAACCCCTACTAAAACTCCCTTAAAGTGGATATCCCTTTACACAACACAAAACAACAATGCAATGCTACAAAACACTATACAAACCCATACACACTTGCTTATCACATTATTACACAATAAAAATTACATTTACACCACTAAAGATCTAAATACACACTCTCTAGACTAGGGTACTAGAATCAGGATGGGGTGACCCAGGAGCAGGACACTAGTGCCCAATTCTAGGAACTCCTATCCTGAAGGTCACTAACACCTTCACCGCTCTTGTTCTAGGTCTAAAATGCTCAAAAATAGTAAAAATCACAATTTTGCAAAAAATCACTAAAAATGACTACTACACACCCATTTTTCGAAAAAAAAACATTGCACTTACCAACTTCATCATCATATGTGATGTTACAAGCGGTTGCTACCATCTCAAATTGGCTAGGTCATGCTTCTCTCACTTGTGGAATCCTTACACACTCAGAGCTCACTCTCACACTCACACAAAAGACAAATGAAGTGAATAATCACTTTTTCACCTTACTATTTATAGTTACTTTCCATGGCCTACTCTACTATTGTCATTATTTCGTGATCATTAATCTCAACTAATACACACCACATGGTTTTTGCCATAACTTGAGCATTTTTACTCCGATTTACACCCCATGTTTGCAGGAATTATTTTCAGAATTCCACCTACCATTGTATCATACACATGACACATGCATTATCTCTCCTCCACATTGTCCTTCACTCAATCTACACACATTTTTATGATCTTTATTACACTTTATCTATCTCATGCTTACTTTTGGACTTAGCGTTCATTCTTATCATCACTTCCCCCTTTCACCAAAAGGGGGGCATTACAATTGGGGTCATCCTATAATTCCCCTTACATCACTATGCATTCAACCAACACTACTAATTCAACAATTCCAAACACTTACTAATGCACTATGTGACATTTCACCATTGATTCCCCCTAATGACCTAACCTGGGGGAAACAAGCATAAAATATCTCCATGCAATATTTCATCAATTTCTATCAAGTTCCCCTAATGACCTAACCTGGGGGAAAAACAAAAAAACTAGCATATTTCAAACCGTTGATCTCTATGACCCTAACCAATTCAGCTAAATCAATCAATCAATCAATTCACCAATGACCTAACTTCAACACAAAATATCCCCATCTAACAATCGATTCCCCCTAATCACTGGGGGCAGCTACCATATCTTTCTAATCAATTGATACAATACAACACAATAATTTCACTAATGTGTTCAAATATCTAACAATCAAAATGTGGCCTCCCAGATGACCTAACTTGGGAGTTACATTCATTACTTTCCCAGATGACCTAACTTAGGAAGTTATTATATATTTGGTGTTTTCTTCCAGATGACCTAACTTGGAAGCCATCATACATTTCACGTTTACTTCCAGATGACCTAACTTAGAATCCATCGCATTACGGAAGTACATACCCATGGAGTGGGGGTAAGATTTCCTTTCATATACCTGCTCCTATATGGGTCAACTTTTTGATCAAAATTATTTGGATCCAAAAATCACAAAAAAATTGATCTGATTTCATGTCTACAGTGGCTAGATCTTGAGGATGTAGTTACAGGTTGGAGAATAACACACCTTTCTCCCTACACTCTTCCTCTAGCGGTAGGAGGCCCAAATCCTCTAGTTTTTTCATACACACACAATCAGGTTAGGAAACTGATCACTCCCTACCCCATCATATCATCATCATACAACATTCAAAACTATCAACCATTCAAATTCATAATCATCATCTCTATTTAGTGCACTTCATCGCATAGATATTACTATCTCTCTCTACTATGCTGCATGGATCAACACGTTGATCTATGGTTTTGACACATGGTATATGGTTTATTCGGTACACTTTTCTACCACATCTACACATTCTAATACAGCATGGACTTCTCCATACTTCTCTTAGGTATGCATCTCTAAATACTTTATGTTACCAAGATTTCACTCACCAACATAAAGTGGGGGCAAATGTAGTCATAAAATCACACACTTACTACTATAATTATATCACCAAGTATTTTATTTTATATATGGATCTTGCATAAGAAAAGTATTCACTAATGACCCATCCCCTTGTTCCAGTCATCAGTTTAGTTGTTATTTTGTCATTGTTTGTCTTGCACATTCATTAGTCACTAGCACAGTTCTGGTCATCCCTTAGGGAATCTTAGATGTCGTTAGTCACTCATTGTTGTCATATCTAGCCTTTGACTAGGGTGCCTAGGAAGGGATTAGAGTGCTCGGGGTGCCCTGGTCCTCATTTCTAGGTGTCATGGTCCCCATCACACTTGGTTCTAATTCAGAGGTTTGAGGTTGGTCTTTATGATTTTTCCTCCCATTCCCCTAGAAAATAGTCAACATGTCGAGTCATTAGTGTCGAAATGTGAGCAAGAGATCCCTATATAAGCACAACATACATACTATCTTATGAGAGGACTATTTTTACTAAGGTATAGCTATCTACATAGAGTAAGGGACTACATTTGGGAATTATTCTACATCACACATTACATAGGAAGGGGAGTCTATTCTATTTCATCCACCATTTTGCATTCTATCTAGCTATTGCCCGATATTTTCTACATCCTTGGCACTAGGGCATCCTAGGAACATTATTACACATACAAGCACATAGAGCTACATTGGTTCTAAGATTTAGTGCAGCTCTTAGTTGTAAGACCACCATTATGGCTACTAAGGATAGTCTGACCCCTTCATTTGTATCTTTATTTTTTTAGGGTTTGATGCTTTGCATGGGGTTTTGCAGGTAATTTTTTATTTCATATTCATGACAACATCAGTGAAGCAAGTGCGATATCCACTTGAGCAAATGCAAAGTATTGCAAACACCTAGCAACCCTATGAGAACTAGGTTTCGAGTTGTTTCACAGACTAGAGCACCCATACTTCAAACTAGGATGTCCCAAGTGCCCTTATCCTTCTCTAGGCACCCCAGTCCAGCCATATTTTCCTCTTCTGTAATTTTCTAAGCTTCGTTATGACACTCAGTTCAACTGGTTCATCACCATGTCCAGTCCCAAGTCACTGCGAGGCTATTTTAATTCAGGTTAGTACCTTTCCCCTTTTATTTTATTTCATTTAAAATATCAAATAAATTATCTAAAATTTATATTTCAATATATTTTAGTTATTACATTGTTGTACTTCTTGTATTGTTACTAAAATACAGATTTTAGATAATCAGAAGGAGAGATACATGATTTAGAAGTAACTAGAGAAACGAATTTTGTTGAGAGGATCCAGCAAATCCATCTCAAGGTGAAAGAATAATTTGATAAGTCTTAAGCCAAGTACATGGATAAACATGATCAACATTGTAGAGATCAAAAGCTTCATGTTGGAGAGAAAGTTTGGTTATACTTGAGCAAAGAAAGACTACAAGCTCAAGCAAGGAAACTCAAGCTTCTATGGTATGGACCCTTCACTATACTAGAGTAGGTTAGAGAAAATGCTTTTAGATTTGATTTTCCACACTTCATGCGGATGTAATCAGTAGTCAATTCTAATAAATTTCACCTATATGAGCCATCCATGCTTTATGTGGAAGAATAATTTTAGTTGATACCTTCCATAGAATATTACATTTTGGATTCATGAGGCACGTTGGAGGAGGATGTAGTGTTGCGAAGAAGGTCATGGAAATGAGGAGATATCTATAGGAATCTTTACATGTTGGACTCAAAGGAAAGACACCAAGATAGGCACGATGGTACTCAAAGGAGAAAGTGAGGGAATTGTTTCCTCATATACTCCCCCACTAAGCTTTTGTGGAACTAAAAGCCTCCTTAGCAGGAGAGGTTTAATCCATATGGATCTAGAAAAACACCAATTCATCAGAGAAACTAGAGTTATAAGGAAAAATAAGTAGAAGAAGGAGAAAAATGTTCAGTTATAGAACCATTGCTTTGTTCAGAGTGAAAGTTGTGTAACCGTCCCTCTACATAAACAAATATTTTTGTAACCGCCATTACAGTTGCATAACTATCGTTTTGTTTTCACCAACGGTCCTGATACTAAATAAAACAAAAAACCATATCCACAAACAATTATAGATTTGGAGTTTTTGGACTGTTTCTGTTCCTTATATGGCCTTTCCCATTCTCTAATGGACAGGATGACATAGCAAGTAAGCTATAAAATTAAGAAGAACATGTGGGATTGGGCATCGATTTATGGGAGAAGTGAGAAATAAACTTTTGGTGTTGGAATTGATTTATAGAAGAAAAGTGTATGAGCAGAGCAAGGAAGTAGAGAGGGTGGAAGTAATATTATTTTCTTCCTTCATCTTCTTGTAATATGTAATCATTTTTAATGGGCCAATATATTACTGAGAAGAAATATAAATTTTTGTTCCCAACTATTTTTCCCTCAATCTAGGGGTTTCCAAGTTAAAACTTTTGTGTTATGTCTTTTCATTGTTCATTTTACTTGCTACAAGTAGTTCTAAAGCACCATATTTCATTCACTAGCTTTCAAGAATTTTCATTTTCAAATAATTGAAAGTAGAACAGCATTTGTGTGGTTTTGTAAGTTTCCAGAGTAGAATTTTATAGATCACCAAGTGAGTTATGTCATGCATCGTGATGTGTTCATTTCCATTTATGAAGGTGATGATGTGTCATTAACGGTGAAGACTAAAAAAGTAAGTGGGATACATATGTCTCTATTTCGGTCCCTTTCAAGGTGTGAGATGAACATGTCAATAACATATTCAAAATAAATGGATTATACACACCATGTTTATGATATGGAAATAAATCTATAATGTAAACATAATAACATATCGTCATGTAAATATTACAAACTACCCCAATGTGAGCATAAGTATTAAAAATATAAGCACAATATCAAAGTCATTTTCCAAGTGGGAGTAAATAAATCATGTATGATCGATATGATAATGCCCCAATATAGGAAATATATGATCAATAAATATGAACAAGATATGCCTAATAACATCATGAGGTATAATGTGAATATGGGATGGCTGAGCATAGTGGGAACAATCAATGTACACAAAAAGGTAGAGGAAAATTAATTTTAGGATCTAAATACCATCATGTGAAATTTAATAATTAGAAGAAGATTATAAATACTGGGAAGGAAAAATAAATAATAAGGAATCCCTACTCACCACAAATTGCATCAAATATGTGTTCACTTAGGGATGTGGTACCTCCATAATTATGTTTTCATCACATGTAAGTTAACATAGATGTTGGGGATGGGATTAAAACTTGATAAATCAAGGGAAACAATGGAAAAATGTGAAGGAAAAGGAAAATAACTTGAGAAATAGTGAAATGAAAATAATAATATCCACCGAAGATCAAGTGAGTCATGAAGGAAAGATTTTTTCTGTTAGGACAATAGAAGAAGAGGGTTTAAAAAATAAGTCAATGTAAAAATTCAAGTAACTAAGATTGAAGAGACATGTCAGGAATCCAAATAAGAAGATTTAAAGTTAGATAAATCACAATTCGATATCAAAGGAAAGTGATCATTAATACAGGAGAAAAAGAAACATAAGAAACTATGTATGAGGGGAATATTTTTTAATGTAAAATCAATAAAGCAAAATTAGTGTCACACATAAATGAATAATCCAAAGAAAAATTCTATCACATAATCACATCCTAAAGAGTCATTATCATAATCCATATGTCAAGAAATATATATATATCATTGGGTGCAAGATCCAAATGAATTGGTATCATCATCATCATTGTTTATACCATCACACCATTTTATTACACCTATATTTAAAATAATATGATCATTTATCTTGGTATTAGATTGAACATGATATTTATAAGCACTTAATGTCTTTGTACATTGTGAAGTGCTAAGAGTGCACCCTTATATGCTTTGTATGGACTTTTGGAATCTACGGCTCAAAATATTGAGGTGTAGTAGCTAATGTTGTCAGTTTTTTAATATATAAACTTATATTGAATGGGATGTGATGTAATATATGTCTTGATGCATATTTATCATTATGTAATATTGCACAAATTTTAGACATTGATATGAATTAGAAATTATTGCTTTCATTTCATGAATCCAAGATCATCTGAACAACACATTGTATGATCCATTATCACTCACTACATGAAACCAAACTAATATGGTATTATGACCCAATGTGATAGGTAATAATATAAAACCAAGGGGTTTTTGTGTAATTCCATCATACCCCATATTAATCGCAAAAAATCCGAAAGGTATTTCTTATGGTATCCAAGGCCATTGAAAAACAAATCATGCACAAATTGTTACTTGAGCCATTATAAAGCATATATTTATGTGTCTTCTATGGATATTTACAATCAAAGTGTGTAGGAAGAGTGGTTTATTACAAGATTCATTATTATAATTATGACATAACACAATGAGATTAGGATTTCTCTTCATTATTGCAACCATGAATACACTAATAAATGTGTTAAGTGGATGATTGATATGTTCGAATGGTTGGTCCTTGTCATTTATCAAATGGTTATTATTTTGATCCTATGACAGGGTGACATGGTTTGGAAGAGGATTATTAACTTTTTTAAATGTTGGTTAGGTAGAACTGGAGATTTTTTTAATATATTATGGATAACTTCAACTTAAATGTGATTACTTTCAATAATGTCATGGATCTTATTATTCAAGGTTGTACATCTATTAGAATAATATCATGAGATTATGATAGTCACAATATGCATTGTGTTATAGCTTTTAGGTAATAGCCTTATTGGATGTATGCAGTGGAATTACTTGAATATAAATGCAAATATATCAAAATATATAATATATTATTAAACAAATTTGAGGGGGAAAACTCCCAAGTCTTCAAATAAGACAATAACTCACACTCCTCCCACCTATGGGAGATATTTACTCACCCATATATATAGGTATAGTATGAAGTTTTATACCCCTTCATTATTACAAGTTTACACTTAGTAAACAACTAACTAATGAATATAAATATTAATGTTATATAAAACATAGGTCAACCCAAACATAGCCTTATAAATGGTATAGGTAAGGGGTATAACATGATTCTTCCCTTCAAATAAACATCACACTTGATAGGAAAAACTATGGAAAATTTTGTATTAAACCTTTTTCCTCTCATTACACATCCTTATATGGCAGGTGTTGTTCCTTGATGATATCATATGTCAAAACCTTCAGTTGTAACCTCTTGATTCGAGTCTAGTTAAGTAACTCTAGTTCTAGGATGATTATATCTTGTGGTACTTTCATATTTGAATACATATCTTGTCTTTTACTTGAAAATAATGAATTATCCATTTTTTTCAGGAGAAACACGCAATTGTGTCCTATCTTAATCATTAAGGGTGCACATTTTAATCACTCATTAACAAGGGTCTGGAAAGAAAGATAAAAGGGTCATTATCAAGTTGGATGGCAAGAAAGATGGTGGTCTGAGTACCAAAACTTGTAGCAGGTCTATGGAGGACTAATTGTGTACGTGTTGTTACCCTTTTCTTTTTGTTTTCTTTTCATATATTGTCTTTGTCCCTTTAGGACTTCAAAAACTCTTTTTTAATTTGCAAACTCTTGTAGTTTGGCCCATTTTTGTGGGGGCATGTTGTCAAGTGGTTTTGACTCTACCTTTATGGATCTGTTATAGTTTTTGTCTTTGAAAAACTTGATTCTCTATGTATGGAGTTTTTTTCGTCACCGGATTAAAACCACACCTTTTTTATCTTATCTAAAAAAAATTCAAGATTATGGAAAGTAATTGTTAAGCTCAAAAATGCAAGAAAAGGAAGTAAACTATGTAATACGAACAAAATGGGGATTCTATAGGGGGGTCAGCCCTTGAAATTCACATAGCCGATAATATGCATATACACAAAAAATAATATCTTGCAAAAGAGGTACAATATTAATTAATTTTTACACATTCCACTACAAAAGGAGGAATCCAATTCAGCACCCTCTTCTTCCTGAACTCCAATTATTTGAGGTCTTGAGCACTGTGAATGTATAGGATGTCCCCTGTAAGGTCGTGAGACATGCCTAGTTTCATGAGCTTTGAAATATTGGTTTTGGGACCCTCTAATATTTTTATTAATTCAAATTTCCTCTTATAGGAGGAGACCCATTCAAGGAGGTTAGACTCACCTTTAAGGTAGACCTTGGTAACTTGTCGATTAGTAGCTTTTGAAGATGAGGAATACCCAAGAATATCATTGGGTTCCATGAGGATAGATTCAGGTTCATCCAAAGGAATAGACTGACCTGCATAAGTTGGATTAGGTGTGCCTTGTTTGTGTCTTCTCATATAAGGCAGCAACACTTCAGGGGTCTTCCCAGAAGAAGATTTTGCAAGTTTTCAAGAAGAGCAATTATTTTCTCCAACCCAGAGATTTTGCAATAAATTGATGGTATATCCTCCACAAGATCATTAACAGACCCTTCATAAGCAACGTCAGGGATTTATTTCTCCACCAATTCTTCATTAAATAATAAAGGAGATATATCAACGATGTTTATGTTAATGGTGGGCTGACAACGGAGCCAAAATTTCTTCAACAATTTAGGAGATTTTTGGTCCTCCACATGAAATAAATGATAATACATGACCTAAAAGAAATAAAATAAGGGATTCATTTTGATGACCCTTCTTATTAGTGCTACCCAAAATGCTCGAGGTGTTAATGGCTCATCAGTCTTCGCTTGATCCTCAATCTCAAAGAGCTTCCTCACAAAGGCCTTTTCCAGACCAAAAAGGTCAAAGATTGAGCACAAAGTATCTAAAGAAAGTTCTTTCAAGATGGTTCCTAGCTCAACATCCACCATGGCTTGAGAAAAATGGACGCAAATTCTCTTTTCACTAAAGTTTTTGAAGGGAGATATGATCTTATGAGAGAACAATGGGATTTTATAAGAGGATGAAATTTAGGATTAATTATTTAAGGTATCATTTTAGAATTGAATGTGAAATCAACTCTGAAAAACTCACACGGATCTAAAGTAGATAGATATCTTCCAAAAGGTGATTTTTAGTTTGAATCAATAATTTACACAAAGCAAACATCAAATATGAGGGAGTGTAAATGAGTATTTGTTTCTCAAGGCATATTCCCAAAAAGGCAGGTGTCAAAATAGTTAAAAATAATGGCATGAGGGAATAGACTGTTTGTGACGGGGTGCATGAAGGATGGTGACAGCATGAATATGAAAAAATGGGATTTAAAAATAAAATTGAAACAATCCCACATATATCCATGTCAGCATCTAAAAGCATAATCAGATTAAGAAATAAGAAGGTATCTTTACCATTACAAGATATTTTCCAAAAATGGAGCTTGTTTATCACATCTTTCTGGGATGATTCGTTAAATTTTTGGGGGGTAAATTCAAGTTGTAAGAAGGCATCAAATTATATGAATATGGGGTTTCTCCTCATAGTTGAGAGAGTTAATTTTTGGTATTCAGATCAAAGGGGCTTAGTCATTCAAATTCTGGAAAGGTTAGAGATGTAATTGTGAACATTGTATATTTCCATCATGAAATACATACTAATCTCAGTTTCCCAAACTTTTGTGTCAAGTTGGTTGCAAGTGTACATCCATCGATAGGATTTGAGAGAATTTATTTGATGTTCCCTTGTTAATAAATTCAAGAACTAAATAAAGTGTGTCTGCTTTAAGTTTTAAATTTTGTCTTTTGGGTTCTATGTTGTAGAATTGTCCATTAATGAGTGATATTATTTGGCTACGGTCTTGTGTTTACTATTGTTATTTTTCATACACTAAATTTGTGTTTGATGTCTATGCTTTGATTATTAAGTATGATATTGTGTTGTGAGATTTTCCTATGTAATATTGGACTGAATTATAAAATCCTTGTCATAAACATTTTGTGTTGATATATTTTTGTAAGCCTCTGATTGTATCTTAGGTGTATAAGGGATGAAGCAGAAAATACTTTGCTAAAATACTTGCACAAGATATTGTGTTATATATTTTATAGATTTTATTGAATCCTTTGCATCTATTGAGATCTAATAAATGTAAATAGTTTTTAGTTTATATTTCCACTGGTTGATCCAGTTTTGTGTATTTTCCATGATTACATGATACTTATAGTGTTAAATGTTGTGTCATAATAAAAAAAAATTACTTATGATTCCCCCTCTGTGAAGTCATATTTTCCATAATTGACCCCATCCCCCCATTTTACAGCATCTGTTTGTTCTATTTTACCACCTAATTTCTCTAAACATCATTGAAAGTGTCTTTTAGCATTAATTCCATTACTAAGAGAAAGTGGAAGCAATTAAACTTAATTACCTTCAGTAACCTACCTCTGGTATAATAAGCATACGCAATGCTTTGTGTGAAAACTTGTGAAAGTGAAATATTGTGTCCTTGGCCATGTTTATTCCATATCATCCCATCATTTGAAAAGAAACAAGAGGGAATAAAGGCTCTATCTCCCCCTCTGCATTTCAGGCTATGCCTCGGGTCCTCTCACCCTAGTTCAAGGTAGGAAAAAAGTAGTAGGAAAAGGCCATATCCTTTGTATGTGTCCCTCAATCATTCTAAAGCATAATCCCTAAGCAATGTGTTAGACCCCTCCCCAGCTACAAAATGACCATATAATCCAACTTATCACCATTCCTAAGAAATTTTACCCTTCCTTAGAGTGAATTGTTGTCATCCCAACAAGGGGTGCAAATTTAAGGATGAACATAACTTTTTTAAAGATCCTCAATTACCAAGTTAAGCATATTGTATTTCATAGATCCATCCCAAACTATTTTTGACGTTCTTCATCCATATGTGGTTTAACCTTCTGAATGTTTGGTTTTGTCAAATATGAGTCATAATTAGCATGCCTTTTCATGGCACATTCCATGTTGTCATAAATTACCATAGCACATGGATGGTGTTGTCACCCTGGATATTAGATACATGTGGAGGAATGATTGAATTATTTTGAAAATGAAAAATGTGATCGAGTATTTTCTCAAGCTCATCTAACTGTTGATTTATTTTGGTTAGATAAGTTCACATGTCCCTCATGGTGGTAGTCCCTCCTATTTCTAAATTAATTTGTATTTTATCTTTATAAGATTTTTCCAAGATGTGTATAGTTTTTTTCCCATGCTCTAGTTTGTGAGTCCAACATGCTGAGGCCTAATAGGGTAAAATTGAGTTGTCAACTTTGACCAACAAATTTCTAAAGATAGAAATCCTCAAAAATGAAAATGCAAATAAAATAACATGCATAAAATTTGATAATATTTCTGAAAAATGTAGATAAGTATGAACAATTATGAAATCTACAGCCTACAAAGTGGATTTTTAAAAAACACTAAAATTGCAATAACTCGAGAAAATAAGATCAAAAGAAATTGAAATTTGGAGTGAATATTTTATATCATGTAAAAATTAACTCTGAAAATTCTCTGAAAAATTCTCAGATATGTCTGAGATATGGTGGAAAAAATAGTTGTTGCCAAAATCAAAGCTCTGATACCACTTGTAATGAAATTACTTGAATATAAATGCAAATATATTAGAACATATAATATATTATTAATCCACTTTGAGTGGGAAACATCCTAAGTCTTCAAATAAGATATATATATACGATTATGAAGCGTCGTACCCCTTCAATATTATTATTTTACACTTAATAAACAACTAACTAATGGATACAAATATTAATGTTATATAAACCATAATTTGACCCACACATAGACTTATAAGTGGTATAGGTTATGGGCACAACAACGTAACTCACGAATATGAGGTAAAATATTCAAGTTATTCAAGAAATCATTGTAATTTTTTTTGTGGACTCTCACTTAAACATGTAAAATTTATATGTTATTATTACTGGGGTAAGATCAATATTTTATTGGTTGAATTTTATACTACATTGACCATATTATTGGCCTCGGGATTAGGTGGAAAGTATCATCACATGTTTTATCCTTGAAACGACCATATAGTTGACTTTTTTATCCATTAGAGGTAGGGGAATTGATGACATATTTGAGAATCCTATCCTCTAAAATATTTACCTCTATATTATTAGGTTTATGAATAATTCATCGAATGATAAGTATATGTTGAATATTACCTTTTCTTTTATAGGTGTTGGTGAGATTTAAGAAATTAGGCTTATAAATTCAATTTCATAAAACTTGTTGGTCAACTTTGTAACCATATCTTGAATCTAAATACATACTCATTATTAGGTTCATTAACACCTTTTCTTTGTTGATAAATCTATATAAAGTTTAATTTCATGCTAATGTTCATAAATAATGTGCAAGGAATTCATTAAATGAAGATGTGAAGGTATATATACCTCCTTGAGCTAATGCATATAAGTAATCGAGATCATAGTCTTTTAGACTCCTAGGAAATAACTTGGGCAACAATTGATTCATGTACGAAGTCCTCAAAAGAGGCATAAAATAAACTAAGGTAGAGAGATGGATCTTATTTCTCGTAATGTAGTTTGAATTTTGGAGTGAAATCCGCTAGGAAGGGGTAAGTGACACATGCCCATATATGATGTTCCTACAAGGAGCCACAAAATTGAGCTTGCTACACAATTATGAAAAAAATCACACTAACAAAAATAATTCACTAACAACTCATAAAATTTATTCAATTAAATATATTTCAAAATGATAGATATTTATCATCAATGATACAACCTTAAACCTAAAATTTATTTGCAAAAACTAACTATTCAATACCACACTGCAATATAAAATGAATCTAGACTTTCATACAAGTATCTTCATCGAAGAAACTTCCGAATGTAAGGTACCCTACCTCAAGCCTTAAAAACACATCCACACTCTTTTCTCTCAGCTCCTCCACTACTTGAGAACTACCTCTCTAAGGAAATTGGGATTTATTTATTTATCCAATAAACTCCACTAACTTAAATCATAAAATAAATATGATAATATGGTTTCAAGGACCTAATATAGACTCAATTGAACTTTTTGAGTTACATTGCTTCAAATAATCTTTCCCTAATGTTTCATGACTTCTAAACAATTTTGTAGTCTTCTACGGTTTCAAACAAGTTTTTATGGCTTCAAATGCAAACTTGTGGTATTATGCAAGAACCCTTAGGATCACATACATATTTTAATGTCTTGTAGATCATGATAGACTAGATTGGCTTCCTTAATGTTCTATAGAATTTTTCAATGCTTGCAAAACTTCCAATAGTTTGTGTGGCTTGTGAAAAGACTCCATGAATTGTTATATTTTTGTAATAGACTAGACAGTATATAAAAGGATTGTGCGTAAAACTAACATTGAGAAAAACTCCAATAGTGAAAAAAAATTAACAATCATACCCTATGGCCTACAAAAAAGACACTTATTCACAACACGATCAATCAACAACACAATAAAAAATAGAACAAAATACTTTCTTGATCTGTTTAAACTATTTTTGGTTGAAATAAGAATTCATGTGAACCCTAGCACTCTTACTTATACACCTTGGGTAAAGAAGAAATGTGAGAATAGCACTCAAATTTGTGGGCCATGTGGTATAACTACAATTTTCATCATTTTGGTAAGGAATTTGGGTGCACAGAAACAAGAATTACATGCCTTCCTACTGTAGTAATCAGTCGGGAATGAAACCATCCATATCCACAAAGTATGTTTATGATCTTCAACCCCTTGATTCGTCCCTTCTTCATGTGAATTCCTCTTATCTGCGAGGGGTAACTCTCTTCTACCACAATTGCAAAAAAAAAAAATTGCATACTCTCCTTCTTCCATCCTTGCACAATAATTTTGGGCACCACCTGTAGACACAATTATTTCTCAAAAATCCTTTGTATGTGCCACATCTTCCCATATTCTTGTGCTCTTCTCTAGTTACATTCATCCTCACCTCTTACCCAACTTATTTATATCATTGCACATGTTATGTTATCATGTCACATTACTAGGCATGATCCATCTTTACCATTCTCATGCACCATGTGAATTAGGTGGGTTTCCTTATTTTCTTCCTTGAATGGATTTAGAATGCAGGTCCACCCTATAATATCCCACTTAAATGAACTTCATTTTTTTCCAAATTTAATCTTAAGAATAAAAATAGAATTGTGTTAAAAACATATCAAAATTCCTCAATAAACAATACAAAAGCATTAAATTTCAATCCGAGTCAAAATTAACATTTTTACCTATCCAAGCATGGTTTAATTCATGGTTCAAGTCCACAATCAACTTATATCTAAACATGATTACTTATTATTTAATTTATTGAAAACCAAGAACAATTTACAACATTCATAAGGATCCTAAAGTTATTTCCCTTGATCAAAAAATGAGTTTAACATCCTTTCTTCGCCAATGATCACTAATCATCATTGTTATCAAATAGAGTAGAGTAATGCATCGATAATTCCACCTCATGAAATCACTCAATAAATCATTTTAACTTATTTGAATACTCACATTCATATTTTTTTAAATATAACATATCCATGGCCTCATAAAATGGCATGAGGTATGCTTTATCCCTAATGTGGAAAGTATGAAAAGGAAGATCTTATACTAGGTATTCTACAACCAACCCTATCAAAATTTTTCTCCAAGTTCCATATTATAGTGCCTCGTACAAAACAAGGATACTATCATAGTAATCCAATATAAAAAATTCATTATTTAAACACCAAAAATACAAATCCCCCTCTCTATCCTAAAGGGATAACTGAGAGGTTTATGCAACATTCCACAAAACCTTGTTTACTAGCACAATTCATTATACATATCACAATGTAGGGAACTAACGTGATTCATATCATCAAATATTGAAATTATAACATACTATATGCAAACCCTTATCAAGATGGTAAATAAATTCCTAAGTTATCATGCAAAATAAAGTATCATACATTTAAATGAACTACACCTTCTTCCATCATGGTTAGGAGTTATAAATAGATTAATACAATGATTAAAACAAGAGCACATAGAGGAAGGAAGACATCAAATAGTTCACATAAAGCATTACAATTATGTCATGATACATATGTCATAAACAAATGAACCTAAAAAATATAACCACATTACCAACCGTGTCTCCCAATACTCTCTATTTACATATGGAATTCCTTGTTGAGGTCAGAAAAGAAGGTGAAAATCATAAAAATTTAAAATAAACACCTCCAAGAGGATTCATATGGTCACTCAGTCATACTGCATAGTTATAAATAAGTCCAACATTCCACTACTTACATGTATATAGTGAACGTTGGTCATTGGTGTTGTCATTGATGTTAAGTGGCATTGATGGAAAAGGTGTGAGTGGTGAAGTGAGGGTCAGTCAAGGGCATGAAGATTGATTGGTAGTTCCTTATCAATGGTGGTTGGTGCCTTCTCAATGTTGGTTGGAGCTTACATAGTGGATTTAGAGTGATTTCGGGATGACTCTAGTGTGTTATAGGCTTGGTCATTGAGGTAGGAGCCCACTAGAGGTATGGAAATCCTTGGTGTTCTTGGTTTAGGTGTCCCACATGTCATAAATGATGTTTGTAGGATATGCAAGAGCTTATAGGGTGATCATCAGGTCATATGGTGCAAGTCACAGTTGAAAATTGGCTCATTTACACCTAGTTCTATAGCCTAATGAGGTTTATGGGCATAAATCAGGTCATGAAAATCCTAGGTAAGAATGTTAGAAGCCTAGGAACACTTCCTAGAGAATTTATGAGCATCTATAGGGCTTACTTTAGCTTCTGGAGGAAAAACTAAAGTTTTCACTAAAACTACACTTGACAACCAACATTGAATTCATGGAAAAATGAGACTGGTCAGGAAATTACATGATCATTTAGGAGTAACCAAGCTAGGTATCATGTAGAGGGATGTGTTTTGGTGCTTTGGGTAAAATTTCATCAAATTTTGAAAAGTATTTTTGAAGTTATTCAAGTTTTAACCAAAACTAATTTCTTGAAAAGGGAAAACTTAGAACCTTGTCTTCTTAGCATCCAATAAAAATTATTGAGAATTCTATAGATAAATAATAGAAATAATTTTTGAATAAAACTCCAAGATTTAACTTTGATAACATTTTTGAGGGAAATTAGATAAGAAACAAAGAATTTCTATTCACTTTACTAACATTGTTTTTCTCCCTCTAAGCCTCCTTCTTGAAGCAATAGGCATGAAATGAGTTATTTTGTTTATAAATAAATTTTGTAAGGTGTTTTAACTTATCACAGTTGAAAAGGGTTCTCTCCATGTCAAAATTATGGCATTGGTGTTCTTCAATCATGTCCTTTCCATACATTTCCAACTCAGCCCTTGTAAGATGTGCATATTCAATCACGGTTTTTGAAACGTTCTGTCATAATGTTTGTGTATAATTCCAATGCTGAGACCGAGGATGTAGTGTACACAATATACAAGCTCAATATACATGGTTGAATCCCAAAATTGGCTTAGTAAAGTAATGTAAAGTCACAGCTTCTTATTGCACCCCAAACTGCCCTATATGATCTAGTCTAGAAGACCTCAATCTTAGTTGCACTTGTAGAGTTTACTGGATATCTCATGTTTTTCAACATTTTAAGATAGGAAAGTGATATTATTTGAGGTTTGGGTGGTTTTGGATGGTCATAATTTTGAATTATTGGTTTCCAAAAGGTCTTCATATCAAAATTATCTTTTAGTTGCTCCATGGAACCCTACACAGTTTCAAAATTGCAAGTTCCTCGTGTCAAATCCTTGGAGTTGGTGATTGAAAATGGTGAAGGTAATGTATGTTCTTTGGTTGAAGTTATTCTCCCACATGATTATCATGTAAGGTGAAGTGCAGATAGCAAGAAATCATCTTGTCTAGATTGTCCTATTATGCTTCATGAAACAAAGAACGCGGTCTCAAAAAATGACTTTCTATCATGTCAAATTTACACGCAGTATGGTAAAGGAAAAAGGTTGAGGACCTATTTAACATGCTCATATTCCTTGAGACATAACTTTATATAAGTTTTTTACTCCACTTCTTGAAGACTAAGTTAGCTCACTGTAACAATCATGAAGGACTGAGACTATATCAGTCAATTTTGAGTCTCTCCTTCTGCTTCATGAAGATAAATGCTTATAACTTGGAGCAAAGTCATCCATTTGAGGTTTTATAGCTATTTTTATGTTAAAATGGATTCTAAAGAGATTATGAGACTTCAATCAGAGAATGAGGGTTTAGTTCTAAAACCCTATCATTATACAATCCTGAAGTACGAGCTAGTTAAACTTTGTTTGGGATGACATCAGGTGTTCTATGGGCTTGGGATCTATGAAACCATCTTCTTCTCCCTTAAAAATTCCCTCACAATCACAGTTCACTGGGATTACATGTGCTTCTATCAAATCATCTAGTTTTGTAAATTGGTGTACTCTATTGATGTGCACACTTTCTTGAGAAGAGATATGCTAATGTGATATCTTGAGGGTTTTGGTTGCTTTAAAGAGTGTCTCCAAGATGTGAAAATAACTGGAATCTTTACCTCTATGCATGGATTAACCAATCTCTAACTGCAATGAATAACTTCAAGATTGTGATCTCCCTATCTGTGAATAATATTTTGAATGAACCATCTTTGAATCTTCTCAGTCCTTAAAGCACTTATTATTGAGTTTTATATCATGTACATATCATGATCATGGCTATATGATTGTTTCACTATCCTTCAAGGTTCAATTTTGTAAGAGTAAACCTTTACACTTAATGTGCTCCCATAGACTCAAATGGAGTCTTGCAACTTAAATTTGTGAAGGATATGTTATGTAAATGGAGTATAAGAACTCTTAGAGGCATATGAAATGTTTCATCTCATTATTTACACGTGGAGAAGACCTTAAGCTATAAAATGAAATGTACTCGGTAGGGAATAAGAAAAATCCCAAGTGAATGTTACATGTAAAGGAAGTCAAGCTTAAATGGAATATAAATTGACATTACAAAATGTAAGAGAGTTCATAAGTACTCATTATTTGTCATTTTTCATCAAAATATCTTGCAAGAATCTATAAAATATGAAGACTTAAATGAAGAATGGACACAGGTAATTTTGACCTTCAAGGCAGTTATAATTTTAAACCTCTTCATTTCCTTGGTACGTGGAAAACTAGTGATAAAAAATTAATAGTCATTTAATATGGATTTGAAAAGTCATTTTTGGTAGAGTTTTCAATGTCTACAAAAGCTCATATTTCATGAAATAATTGTTATTAAACCTAGAGAGAGCTTTGTTGATGAATGTATAGAATAATTTGGTGATGTTATCAACAAAGAGAATAGTTGGTGGATGAGAAAGATTATTCTCATAAAGGAGACAACATAATTTAGTGTGCCAATCATCTTTGAAGATTTGATATCAGTTGTGAAAGGTAAATAGCAAATTGAAGTTGATGAGATTTGAATACTAGTTTGAGAGAGGAGTGAAGATGGAGTGAAGAGTTGAAACAGTGATCATAACATTTTGATGTAAGTAAAAAAGTCATGAATGTGATCAAAAATATTTTGTTTAAAGTCAGATTTGTTGCTCAAAAATTTGGAAGTGAGTGCTTCCTAGCAAGTAGGTGCTTTCCAAACCATCCAAGTGGGTGTTTGGCTTTTGTATTGGAGTGGGTGCTTTAAAATTGGAGCGGGTACTTAAGGGTGAGTGGGTGCTCACAATATGGTGAAATAATTGTAACTTTATACGACAGTTTTGCAAGCTAGTTCTCTAATTTCAATGGGTTTTTGTCCCTTGATGGGTTTCCCCACATTAAATCTTATCTCCCCATGTGTTCATGTGGGCTTGTTTCTCTCACTCTCACTTCTGGTTGAATAGTTATGTTTCATCATAGTTAAAATAGTTTAATTGTGGATAATTGAAGAAATACATAATGTTTTATAAGTTTGAAACAGTATTGATTCACCCCCCCCCCTTCTCAGTGCCTAGAATTCCTAATAGCATACACTCAGAGTAGTCATAAAATAGAGATACTTTAAACAAAATGAGAAGTTAATGAAATTTACAATGCTTTTAGTTCTAAATAAAGGAATGTCACAGGTCACCCATAAGATCAAGAGTTTGCATGTCTATAGTAAACATGATACAATGCCACAAAAACACTAAACACAATTGAAATCAAAGGTTCATTTTTATGAAATCAGTTTCATCTACTCAAATTAACAACAACCTAGTTCTTACTTCCCAAAATATTCAAATATTGTGCACTCATAATCATACAATCCCATTCCTCATTACATAGTTGGAGCTCAAATATAAGAGTAAGATATCCCAAGTTATCAGGAACAAAATAGTAAGTGCTCCATAGAGGTTTTCCATAACACATTTGAATAGAATAATATGCTTCAAGGAATAAAACAAAATTGCCAAGACTCAAAACAATACACTAGTGCACGAGTAGAGTACACAACATATAATAATGATGTACAAAAAAGTCTTTAAGAAATAGATAGGGTATCTACCCTTAAGATGACAAGGCCAACTGACATAATAAGCATTCACATTCAATATAAGTAAACTAACCATGCTCAGTACAATTATCATGATGATACCCTTAAAGTACATTATCTCTTTTATTTAGGCCTTGATTGACCAATGGAATTTGTTATCAATCTTCCAACAATTATCACAAACATGCTATATATCTACATCATAAGAGTGGAGAGGGATCAACTATCCAATGCAATAAAAATTTTCATCACATACTACTAAAAACCATTAACACTATATAATAATCATGAGTATAACTCCCCAAATCACTATATATAATCTTTAATGAAATGGTATTATACACACCCTAAAAAATACATACCTATTTATAGCCTATTATTAGATTATTCATAGCATATTTCCATCCCTTTTGAGTTAACTAAGTTAATTCCATCCCATTAGAATTAATTAAATTAATTCTATCCTACTAGAGCACACCCCATTATAATTAATTAAGTTAATTCTATCATTTAAATCACAACCCTATAGAATTAATTAATTCTATTATATTTTTGGAATTAATTAAGTTAATTCCCACAACTTTGAGCTAATTTAATTACACATTTATTCAACTAAATGGTTAATTTCCTACTCACACCTCATAACTAATTAAATTAGTTATTTAAATACAATTAAATCTATTTTCCTATTCATCCTACACTTAGACTCCACTTCCCTATCCTAGTCAATCCACTCCCACTCCACTTCTAGAATCCTACAAAGATGGGGGCAATAAAGCTGCATGTAGAACCACATTCTTGGATGAAATATTACTACCAACCAAATATTCATTTCCCCTTCAAAGCTACAACTGTACAAACCAAATCTACTTGCTATTTCAGGAAAATGCATTCATGATCCCGAAAGTCATTCAAAATATGATCCAATTTCCATGGCCTCTCCCTCAGCTATAAATATCAGACCATATCCTTTGCAAAATGATCATTAGAATCTTTGTATAATTACAACTAAACTCTACCAAAAGTGTTATTCAAAATTGCATTCCTTGTGTCTAAATTTGCTCATAGCATTGTTATTTCTTGTAGGGAATTAACAGGAACGAATAATTAATGAATTATAAATCCACAATATAATTTCTTAAGATTATAGATTATGAAGTGTAGTTAAATTATGTTTAACCTTGATCATTGGTGTTGTCATTGATTTCAAGTGGCATTGATGGCAAAGGAGTCAATAGTGAGCTTTCAAGAAGGCTTCAGGTTGATTCAAAATGGTGCAGGCATGGTCAATGAGGTAGGAGTTCACTGGAGGTATGAACATGGTTGGTAAACTTGGTATAGGTGTTCTAAAGGTCATACATGATGTGTCTAGTATGGGAAATCTATTCTAGAGTGAGTAACATGTCAAAGGTTTAGATTCACAGTTGTAATTGGCTCATTTAGGCCTAGTTATAGTGCCTAATGAGGTGTAAGAAGTAAATGTGTGTCATAACAAGATCATGTAAGTATGGGAGAAGCCTAGGAATGTTTTATATGGCATTTGTGAGCAATAACAAGGCTTAGTTTAGCTCCTAGAGGAAAAATTCAAAAGTTCACCAAAGTTGCCTTTGAGGATTGATAGTGTTTACTAAGGTAAATGAGATTGGTCTGAGATGTACAGGAAAAATTATGGCTAAAAAACATATGATATGTGTAGAGGGGTGTCTTTTAGTGCTTCATGTCAAATTTCATTATATTTTGAAATCGGTATTTAAAGTTATTCAAGTTTGTCTAAAACTGGTTTTTTTAGAAATACAAAATAAGAAATTTTGCTTCTTAGCACCCAAGAAAAAAATATAGTGCCTTCTTCGGATAAATTATAGATTGAATTTTTGTAGAGAACTTCAAGGCTGAATTGTGGTAAATTTTTTTAGGAAAAATGGATAAGTATCAGAGAAGATCTGAGCATTTTATTGACATGTTATTTCTCCTCTCAGGTCTGTTTCTTGAAGTATTGAGTCTAAATGAGTCATCTTTGATTTTCTTATCAATTTTGTGAAGTAGTGCATATGTTCATAGCTCAATTATGTCTTCTTCATACAATGGTGGTTGCTAGCATGAACTTCAATCACATTTCTCAAGCCAATTCATCTTTGCCTTACGAGGAAACTCTCATATAATCATGTAACTAAAAGGCATAATCAGGTCTCAATGCTCATAGTTGGTGTTTGTAATTGAAAAGTGGCTTGTGATATTTTCCAAAGGTTAGTATTGAGTTCATAAAGCACTGAGTGGGTTTTTGGGGTAAGTATCAAAGAACAAACATATTTCCTACACTCTCTCCTGTGATACCTTGCCAAGAATACCATGCTCAAGGGTATGCTTGAAGGGCTTATTATTGAAATGTCTCCTCAATTACTTGAATAGTATCATGATATTCTACTTAAAGTATAGATAACAAGTGTTATAACTCATTTATGTAATCTAAGACAAAGAAGAAAGAGGTTTTGTGTGTGCATTTGTTGACAGTCACAATGTTGACTATAACCCTATGAGCTAGATGCAATTTTCATGCTAACAATGAATTGTGGATCTTCAAATGTGGTTTTAGTGGTTCTAAGGAGATCAAGATAATTTTATTGACCCCTCAAAAGAAACCAAGTATTAATATGATACTGATATCTCTTCATTGTACTCAATATGAGATATTGTTGTAGTCCATTGAAGTAATTGTTAATCTCTAAGAGTAAATGGAGTTGTTTCAAAATTCTTGATCACTTGCAAGAGATGGAGATCACTCCTACAAAATAAAAACATCTTGAATTTTCAATTTTCATTGAAATTTGAGTAAGAAATCAATTTTAAGTGCCTCGAGCTGTCTTAATCAGGAAACCTTGATTCTAGGGTCTATGAAAAGAAAATCTTTAAATCTCATAAATCAACTGGTGAAAACTTATAATTTCTTGAATATTTCTATGTCTCCTTAACACGAGCAAGATTCAAAAATAATTTCTTGAGTTCATCAAGAATTGATTGAGAATTCAATTATATTTTTTGAGCATTTTCATGTAACAGTGTGAAGGGTTGTCCTTTTGAGTTTTTAATGCAAATTTTTTTTAGTATAATTAAACTAAAAGCATGTGAAAACTCCTCCACAAGTCTATGCATGGTTTATACTATTAGGAATGGATTTGTATTGTCTCGAAAGATCCAAATTGTTGTTGCAATGGCTATGGAGTTAATTCCAAATTTGGTGCAGAACTAGTGAACCTTTTCCAAAATTAAAATCTGTTGTGAAGGGTGAGTTAAATATTCTTGGAAGTAACTTAAGAGCAAAGGAAGGGTTTTTATCCTAGTTTGAAAGCTAGAGTCTTTAATGACAATGTTAAAAATCATGTGAAGCTTAGTTGCATCTCATCTCAAGAATCTAGCAAAATGAAACCCTCCTTAAAGGAATCTCTGAACAGTGAAATAGGATCATTACTTGCATCATAAGAATCTTGTAAAATATGTCTCAGTGGTTCACTTACACTCAATATGATTTTCTGATCTAGGGACTATGTCAAACCACTTGAATTACTTGTTTAATCTTTGTGTGAAGATGGAAGGTTGGGAATCATGCTTACTCGAAGAGAATAACTCAATTAGGAAGCTCACAATTTTTAAATAGTTACAAAAGTGAAAAAAAAATTACCTAGCTCAATATAGGAATGTGAAGATTCTTCAATTATCTAAGATCAATGGTCAAGTAAAAAAGATAAGTAAAATTAGGGGTGATAGGTACAAGGTACTGATTTTGAAGAGTCCATTTTTTCTTAAATGAAAAACTAAGGTGCTTCTCATTGTAGCTTAAAAGAAAAATAAAATACATTAGTGAAAGAGTGAGCATGAAGGGCATGAAGAAGGTGAAGAGATAGTAGTCTTGATGTTATGAAATAATGTGATGCATGGAGGAATATAGAGGATAGAGTACAAGTATTAAACTGTGAATAAGGAAAGGTAGAGTGGTGTTTTAAGATATAGACATTGCTTGAAGAATCAAGCATAGAGAGAGTTTTTATCAAATAATGTAGACATAAACATATTGATAATCTACAAAGTGAAAGACATTGTAAATTGAGGATACAAGTTGTTAAAATAAGGAAGAAGCACTAAGTGTGAGTGAATGAAGCTAATAAATTGAGATAGCAGTTTTGCATGAATTCTGAAGTGATGGATGAATGACTATGTGAGATGAAACCTTGATTTGATTTGCAGTGAGCTAAAACCAGTGAATGAGGATAACTATGAAAAGAACAATGATGCATTTGACATAGATTTAGCGAGGTGCATGTTGTATGAAGAAGATAAATAATTGATGTTGATGTGTGAGAAAATTGTGAAAGTTCTAATGACTAATAAACTTGAAATGTAAACCTATGTATGGAAAATAAAATGTATAGATGTGTGTGATTACAAAAACAAAGACAAAGGTGCAATAGAGGATAGATTTTTTTCAAGAAAACTGTGAAATACAAATTAGAAATGTAAGGGAAGTGATATGATACAAAGAACAAAGATTTGAAGGTGTAACAGGGTACATACAGTACGTTGAAGGTCTAAGATATGACAAGAATTTGTGAGTAAGGGAAGCCTTGTGTTATAGAGACTTGATGAAATCAGATGATTAGAAGAAAGTGTATCAGGGAAATAACTGTGAAGTAGATTAGAAGAAGGAAAGTGTACTAATCTAGTGTCATTATCAGTTGTATAAGAAAACATTTTTGTGTGACAAAATACTATTGAAAATTTATAAGTTACAACTTAAAATTTAGGGGGTAGCACCCTCCTTATAAGTATTTACTTACTAAAGATCAGTTCCAGATGGTCAAATCACAAGGGGTTAAATCCTCCATACTGAGTAACAATTTGGTCAAACTTAGTAGTTATAGCTCAAGGTTGAGTAGAAGCTCAAGCATGAAATCATGTAACATCTAAAGGGCATTTATGTCATAAGCATAGTTCAAGGTTTCAGTGGATTTTTTCCCAGCTTGGGTTTCCCACATTAAATTTGTCTCAGTGTGTGATTTCTTTTTGTTGCTTTTGGTTTCCAATTTAGAATTGATGATGAATGTTGAATGAATCAATTTATGGGGTAAAAATTTTGAATAGAAACCGATTCACCCCCCTCTCAGTGTCCTAGTTTCTAACAATTGGTATCAAAGCGTGGTCCTCCTGAATCAAGCCTAACAACTTAGAGGTGATCCTTAAGACACAAACATGGGTACATCAGTAGATTCACTTTTGGGCAACATTGGGTTATCTCTCAAGCTGTGGGACTTGCAGGCTTGAGATAACCCTCCAGAGAAGGATGGATCTTGCTCCTAAAATGCCTTCCATAATCTATTCCTAGTGCAGGAAAAACTATCTAATCCTAATCTAACAATCCAAGAGGTCAGGAGAGAGAGAGTGCATAAAAATAAAGCCTACACTAAGAACGGTGATACACCAATAAAAGGAGGATGTTAATCAAGAATCCAACTTCCTGAAATGGAGAAAGGTGAGAAATGGAAAGGGTGGAAAAAATGCACCATAGTCCAAAGATAGATTCACACAGAACACCACTTCAAACCCATTAAGCATAACTTCTAAAACCTGTAGTGAACATTAGGAATATGCATAGTATACCTGCAGTGAATAAAGGCAAGTAGAGACAATAAAACATGCAAAGGATGGACAAAATGCATCACATGACATATTATATTGCTCCAAAAATATGCACAGTACAACAACAACATGCAAGAGGAAAGAAAAATTCCATTACAAAGCTTGGAAAGGAGGCTTGAGATCCATATTCAAACCCTAGCAGAGAAGAAAGAGGGGAAGAAAGGAAAAAATGACTAACTCCCCCTTGAATGAGCCCCCAGATTACAATATATAGAATGAGAAGGAGAGAAGAGTGTAATCCTAAAATTATCTTTTCCAACGACTTTGAAGATGTAATAAATGAGGTGAAATGATGGAAATAGATTTGCAAAATCCTCCTCACACTGCCCCATGACCTGCAGTTGGAGAAAATGATGGCCATACTCATTAATTACACTCCAACCACTTTCCAACTACCTCTTTGAACTGGGATCATTTTCTTAGAAATACACCCTCAAATCTCCATCAATCTCTAAATTTATTTGTTTTTGTATCATTGGTCTTGGAACCATGATTCCAATGACACTAATTTTGTGTAATTTTGTTAAGAAATGATCAAGTTATGAGCCTCTGAGTGTAGGTAGGTGATTTGATTTTGCCACATTCCTTCATCTCCACGGGACTGAGAATTAAATTCCTTGGTTGGAAAAGTCAAAGTTTCATAAATTTCTCCTCCTTCCCAATGTTTTTCATATCCTTTAAAAGATTTGGGCATTAAAATTTTCATTTAATTGGTGGGGCCCTAGTTGATTTGATTGATTTCTTCATTTAATATTGAGAAGGGAATTTATGCTAACTTGTTAATTAATATTGCTAGCTCAACCAGCTCAGTCAAGCTGGCTCCTCTGGATTACCAATTTCGCTAGGCCTCCTTTTACTATTTCTAATTTTTGTATGCATTGAGTTACCCTGATTTTTATTGGGCTTAACTTCTCTTCTAACTCATCCTACGTGATCTCCCTGCCCCCTTGTTATACCTCAGCAAGCACTGGTGGGTTTTTTTGGCATTAGGGCTTCCACATTTTATCACCATTGACTCACCATATGACACCATGAGTCTCATTTGATCTCCTTGAACCTCGCATTATCTTTGTTTACCCCTATGCTACCAAGTCTCTACTCTGTCTCTAACTCAGTGGGCCCACTAGTACTTTGACCTGTCTACGACATCTATAAGCTCCTTGCTCCAGAGGCCCTGCACAACCTTGGGGCCTCCACTTTCCTTTTGACCCATTTGAAAACATGTTGAGGAGCCATGTGAAGATCCCCAGACTTTTCCCTTTCACTCTTAATGTGTTCATCGAGTTACTTGGATCTCATTTCTTCCATGCTTTGTGATGGCTCACTGACCTTGTCATTGTGTCAATTGATCACTATAACCTTGAATTTTTGGTAAATGACAACTGAGGATCACCTGAAGACCTCAAGCTTCTAACTAATTTTATCTCAGCTAGGATCGAGCTCCCACTAATCAAACACACCCCGTGAGAACTCCTCAAGCTCACTCCTTTTGCATTTTAATCGGCTCAGACTAGAACCATCGAGGCTCTGCCGCTCGAGTCACCCTAGATGAAACTCTCAACACATGAATAGTTAGAATCATGTGGCTCATCCTCAACTTGGAAGGATCAACTGGACTCACTCTTCCATGCATGATCCTAAACTCCTTTGCAATATGTGACTTGGTGTCACGAGGGAGTGGCTTGGCCCATACACCTTCCAACTCCTTTCTATGCCATTATCTACCATGTTTGGCTCATTGCAACATGCTCAGTCCTCGTTCAACGGTCCATCGAATGTGAGGTCCATTCTTCCCTTGGAGGTCTTTACATCAACTATTAATGAGCTCAACCCCCATTACTGGATCTCTGTAAGAATATTTTTACATGCTATAAACAGCTCAATCCCCTTCCGGATTAGCTCAGTTTCCTACAAAGATGGGCTCAATCATGCATTACTTAATGGAAAGGGCTTAATCTTTTAAATCAGCTCACTTGAGGCTTTTGGCTCAGTTTATCATCAATCTTACCTCAAGCTCCAATTTTTATGAAGAACAACTTGGTTTTACATTGATTTGGTTCGGTCCTGGATGCAACTCAGTCTTTAAATACTTGCATCAACATGCATGTAGTATTTAGGCCGTTCATTATTAATCATTTATGATCTCAATCATTTTACTAGCCTTTGACTTGAGTAGTCAGTCCACATCAACTCACCATACATGGTTTCCACTACAGCTTATCTTGGCTTTAAATCACATGACTCACTTTCAGGCTAATGTATACCTGTCAACCCAAGCTTCAAAAGTGGCTCGGTTCACAAAAAACTCGGCATGGACTCGATTACCCCTACAAGCTAGAGGAAAAAGCTTGATGGGTCTCCTTTGCAATGAGTAACTGCCCCCTCAATCTAACTGAGGATGGGATGATCCAAAGAAACAGACTTTTCATTGCAAAAATGCATCCCGAAGGACATTTATGGAAGCTTTAGGGGATTGAAATCAGGTGCATTGTTTTAACTAGGAGATACCCTTGGGAATTTTTTAGATGAATCCCCTACAATCTTTTTATCTCCATTAAGTGCCATAATTATCATAATGCAATCTTGCTTGTTATCTAATTTCACAAGGGTTGTGAAATGGGATAACATTTTGGTGACTCACGAGGGCCATTAGCCTGTTAAATGGAACATGACCAGTTGTACTTATATATTTCCATTGGGCATGGATTCTATGTGATCATTATGAACTAGCCTGAACTTCTAGAAATCTTGATTAGAACACTTGAATGCCATGTTTCCTTCTGGAACTACTACCTACTTGTATTTTCCAACTCTCATAAAAAATCTTTGAAATTCATTTTGTGAGAGTGGAAAATTGCGTTCAAACTTGAATTTCACTCATTCCGTAGCACAATCTTCAAGGCTGAATGATGGAGCTGATTTTGAATTGGGCATGCCGAGTCTAATCTATTCCTTGCAAGGGTGTAGAGGCTTGTTGCAGTTCATTCTTGGAGAGAATCAACAAGATTTCCTCCTTAACTGATTTTAGTTGCTCTGCATTTGTTTGATTTGAAGTTTACAACTATTACATGCAACTATGGATCTCCCTATTGTAACAATTGAAGGATGCTGATGCATTGTACTTCTTGGAGAAACACGAACAAGACTATATACAAAAGATCAAATCATACATGCCTTAAGTAAGACATGTAGAGTGTGCACAAGCACTTCTTCTACTAGAAACAAATCTACTCCTACTCCTACTCTAACCATAACAAGGAAAAGTTAAACAAATCCTGCAACAGGAAAGGAGAAATAGCTTCCCTTCTTTAAAAAGTGTGGCCATGTAATTAATTTAGCAATGATATGGCTTGTAACAAGAGTGAAAAATTACCTTCCACTCTTCTACCCAAGGTATCAATAAACAAAATGAATACCTCCTCAAGATGTTCATCATTTGGTTGGAGGTGTTGTTTTTGATCCTTGGTGCTTTGAAGATTATCCTCATGCTCTGAAGTGAACATGACTGATGTTGGCTTCTCCCTTGGCTCCAATGAAGCCAAATACTTTATTGGGCATGGGGCCTTAGGAACCAATGGGCTAATCCTTTTGATTTTCCCATTCCTTTGAAGCTCATCCCCATGAATGGGGATATCTTATAGGCTTTCTGGAAGAAGGTGATTTCTTGCAAGCTGATTTGAATGTTGCTTTGCTTCCACAAACAACACTGCTTCTTCTAAAACTGCCCTTTCCATGATGACTGATTTGATCTTTTTGTCATCATCTTCCTCTTCCTCTTCAAACATAAAGTTTGAGAGATCGAATTCCTTCCACAAAATTAAATTCTTGCAAAGATGTGATAGAAGAAGAATATAAAATTTCATCATCAAAAGAAAACAAGAAGCTTCCTATGATTTCTTCTTCATCCAAGGATTCAGAATCTTATTTTTTCTCCTCCATAGCATGAGGCTCCTCATGGTTGGTTGCAGCTGATGATGATGGTTGTGGTGGCTCAATGCAACCTTCCAATAGTGCTGCAAGCTCTAGGAATGCATTAGAATGAGGATCACTGCATTCCATCGAAACATCTTGCACTTTAGGGAGATTTTTCTCTTTTGTTTGTGCATGCTCCTCTTCTTATGGATTTGGGGATCCCTCTTCCACTTCTAATTCTGTGAGTTGAGGTGAATCAGAAATCCCTAAGATATTATGGTGCCAATATGCACACTACATTCAGAGAAAAGAGATCATTAATCATCTAAACTTCTTTTTCTTGCTCCTCTACAAAATCAGCCTCCACCTATGGTATGACCTCCATCTCCTTCATAGGTTTAACCAGCAAGGGGATATTATCAATCCCGAAACTAAGAGCCCATATTTTCCAATCTTCAGTTATTTCTTCTTGACTGGACTCTTCTTGTTCCTCTTGGATTTTTTAGTATGGTTTCCTTCCCAAGATAAACTTGAGACAACAAGAGGAGGGTTGGGTTGGGTTACAATAGGTTTTGTAACCATTGGTGGTGAAGAAGGAAGTGGAAATTCTTTTTTTGGAGGGGATGAGTGTTGGGAAGGGAAAAGGGCAGAAGAATCAAGATGTGATGGAAGGATAGGAGATGGAGAAGGGAACTCAACACTTGGGGACAGCATACAATGGGATTAAATCATGAAAATGTTGAAATGATAGAGTTTGGGAAGGGGAGAAAGAAAAGCAAGGAGCTAGTGATTGACTTACCCATTGACAAGGTTGTCTTTCACTTTTCTCATATGTTTCAATACCCTTCAATCCATTGTATAAGTTGGGCATAATTTCAACCATGAAATAAAGCTTTTCCTACGGGCTATAATGTCTTGGAAAAGGACCTTCCAATGGACAAGGTGCCCTACAACCAATCCTGAATGCCTTCATTTGTGTTGTAGCCTGAGTTTGAACCATACCAGCCTCCATTCTTTGGATCTTCTCCAGTAGACCAACATCCTCCATTTGCCTATTTTCATCATATGCATACCCATGTTCTTGATAGGTTCCATAGCTAAAGCTGGTTTTGGCATTGCTCATATGAGTAAGCATAATGGTTTTGAATCTAGTCATAGTGTTGATCTGGAGGAGTTGTGAAGCCCATCAGACATTGATTGTATCTACTAAAAGTGTGAATTCCATTATGGGAATGAAGTCATGGTTGCATAACTTCATAGAATGAAAGAAAATGAGAGATATGGAAAGAAAGATGAATGGAAATGGATGGAACAAAGGTCTACAAAATTAGATAATGGGTCGATTCGGACCAAACATAGTCACTAGATGTGCTTTGCATATGCCTCCAAAGGTTGAATCTCACCAAGAACACACCAAATTGATGAAATGAAGTGGTAAGGTGCTTCAAATCCCTGTCCCACCAGGTGTGTCAAGAACTGTTGTAGCCAAAAAGTAGCACCCTAGGATTTTTGGTTATGGATCCCTACCTTTTGGAAAACATTGGGTTATCTCTCAAGTTGTGGGACTTGTGGGCTTGAGATAACCCTCCAGAGAAAGTTGGCTCTTGCTCCTAAATTACTATGCCACAAGTTATTCCTAGTGTAGGAAAAAACTATCTAATCATATCTAACATCCAAGAGGTTAGGAGAGAGAGAGTGCATAAAAATAAAGCCTACACTAACAATGGTGATACACCAAGAAAAGGAGGATGTTAATCAAGAATCCAACTGCCTGAAATGGAGAAAGGTGAGAAATGGAAAGGGTGGAAAAATGCTCCACATTCCAAATATAGACATAGAAAACTAGTTAAACCCATTAAGACTTCCAAAACCTATAGGAACATTAGAAACATGCACAATATACTTGCAATGAATAAAGGCAAGTAGAGATAATAAAAACATGCAAAGGATGGAAAAAATGCATTAGACATATTATATTGCTCCAAAACCTATATGCATAGTATAACAATAAGAACATGCAAAGTAGGCAAAAGGCAAGTACAAAATTCCATTACAAAAACAAAAGGAAAAGGTCCATTACAAAGAAAGGAGGCTTGAGCTCCATATTCAAACCCTAACAGAGAAGAAAGAGGGCTCAGAAAGGAAAAAATGACTAACTCCTCTTTTGAATGAGCCCCCAGATTACAATATATAGAATGAGAAGGAGAGAAGAGTGTAATCCTGAAATTACTTTTCCAACCACTTGTAAGATGCAATAAATGAGGTGAAATGATGGAAATAGATTTAAAAATCCTCCTCACACTGTCCCATGACCTGTCAGTTGGAGAAAATGATGGCCATACTCATTAATTGTACACTCACAACCACTTTTCGACTACCTTTCTAAACTGGGATCATTTTTCTAAGAAATAAACCCTCAAATCTCCATCAATATCTGAATTTCTTTTTTTTGTGTGCATTGGTCTCAGAACCACAATTCCAATGACACCAATTTTGTGCAATTTCATTAAGAAATGCTCAAGTTATGAGCTTCTGAGTATAGGTAGGTAATTTGAGTTTGCAAGACATTTCTTGGCATCTTCATAAGACTGATACAATTAATTCTTGGTTGAGAAAAGACAACTTTAATAAATTTCTCCTCCTTCTCCAATGTTTTACACATCTTTTAAAATGATCTGGGCATGATTTTGCATTTAATTAGGTGCCCACCCTTAGTTGATTCTGATCTGATTTTTTCATGTTAATATTGGGAAGGATTCTATTTTAATCTACCGGCGATTCAACTATTTACTAGCTTGGTCAGCTTGCCCAATCTAGCTCTTGTCTCTCTTAAATTCACCTTGTTGGGCCTCCTTTTACCTACTAGCCAAGTCATTTAGTGCAACAAGTAACCATAATTTTCACTGGGCTCCAACTTCTCTTACTGACTCGGCGCTATGTGGATCATCCCTACCAACACTCGTTATACCTTCGACAAGCACAATGGGTTTGGTTGCTTATACCATTAGAGTCTTCCGACATGATTTATCATGTGTCAGACTCACCATATCGATGCTCGTTATATGCTTTCTAAGTCGACATCAACCTTTGAGTCTCCCTTTGAACCCCGCATTGTCTACATGCTTACCGCTATGCTACCTAGCTCTACCATCTTTGTAGCTCCATGCATATGGTGGGCCCACTAGTCAGATTTGACATTGTCTGCAACATCTATAAGCGGCAGCTTGCTCCATGTGGAGGCTCCGTGTGAGTTTGAAGGATCACCATAGCCTTGAATTTGTGGAAATGCGCCATGTAGACATGTGGTGACCCAATTCATTTTTTTTTTTCCCGTGGGCCCGAGACTCTTGTTTCCTCAACATTCTCAATGGCCAACTCGCTTCCTAAATCTCATGGTGTAAGCATCGAGCTCAGTCTGATTCCAATGTTTTTTCCTACCCTCCGAGCTAATTCGGCTTTGCGATGATACTCATTTCATGGTAAAGTCAACCCTTGTGGCTTATTACAATCTTTATCACCTCTCTTGCACTAAAAATTTCCCATACAGACATGATTTGGCCCATAGCTCGGTTCCTCTTAGCCAATAAAAACTTGGTCATGCCTATTTGGGAAGTTCTCTTCCTTCAATGCAACTCACCGGCTTGACTCGAGCTCTTCTCTATTCTTCATAACAGTGATCTGAGTCACTTCTTTGGATGCTTTGGCATTGTTATGGCCCATTGAACTATTGATGAGCTCGATTGAATGATTTACAGGGCCATGTTGAATTGCATCAACTCTGCAACTCTACGATCAAACACCTAATCATTTATCTCATCCATGGGATGATTCGTTTACAATGTCCCTAGCCATCAACATCCGGTTCTCCGTTTTATACATGTTCTCACCTCGGTCTCATCTTTACTGACTCATTGAGAGTGTTCACTAAAACCCTTGCATGTGTGATGAGGGCCCATGTCTTGTTTTAATTCACACATTATTGTAGTGTAATGTATCATCTCACCTATGTTATGGAGTGGCTCGAGTCACAAAGAAGCTTGGCGTTAAATCAACCTTGCAATGAGGACATAGCTCAAACATCTTGTCTCCTTTGAAATGAGTAACTCGCCCCTCAGAACTAACTCGATGGGTTATCCCAAGAGATTGAAAACTTTTCTTACAAAAATACATCTCCCTGGACATTTTATGGAAACTTGGGATTCCTCTGGTGCATTGCAATAACTAAGAGATGTAGGGGGGTATTTTTTATATGAATCCTCAAATTTGTTATTTCTCTGCAAGTGGATCTTTGTCATTTTAGTAGTGCAAGCTTGCTCATCGTCCCATTTCAAAAGGGGGTGAAATGGGATAACATGTATTAAAGGCATTAAGAGACAAAGGTGATGCATGTATCAAACTTGAATAATAAATAAAGACTTTAAAGTTTGAGTTAGAGCAGGTCTCAAATAAACGCAGTGAGTTTCTGATCAAGCAAACATATCCCAGTGATAAGCCTAGTTAGGAAATCTAAAATAAAGCAATTCAGACTGAAACAAAGCATGATTTCAGTCATGAGTATGCCATACATCTATGCAAGCCAAGAGTGGAGAATGTGAAAAATTAAATGCAGAAGTAAAGACCCTAAAAGAAGAGTTGGAACAAACAAAGAAAAAAGATTTGAAAGATGAATCAAGTCATACTTCTTATCAAATATGTTCTTATCCCAAAAAAGGACAACAAAGAACATAGGCAACCAGCTGCAAGGAGATTATCAGGTAAGTTTCATGGAGTTTATTTTTCATGCAACATATTTGGACATAGAGCTAGAGATTGTAACAGAAAGGTATACAAAGACTATCCATGGAGAGATTACAGGTCTGATTATGAGAAAAACATAGTGTGTTTTAATTGCAAAGGAAAAGGTCACACAGTCAATAATTGTTTAGAATATCCAGTAAGTAATTTTTGGGGACAAGTATCAGGTTGTTTGCTTTAACTTTCATGAGCTAGGGCATTTTTCCAAAAAAAATAATGAAACCCCCTAGATTTAGCTATAAGTTGAATGCATTCTAGAGACAAGGAAAAAGGATATACAGAGAAAATGCAAACTCAAAGAGTAAGATCAAGTCAGCTATGATTAAGAGAGATTCTGGAAAGAAGAAAGAAAATTGGGTATGCAAGGTCAAGAAATACAAATTAGAAGTTGAGACATCAAAGGATGACAAGAAGATAGCAATGGTAGATGATGAAGAAAAACAACAATCTAAGTTAGTAACAAGGGAAGCAAACACAAGCAAGATAGAATGAAATGAAGAAAAAGGTAAGAAGAAGGAACACAACTCTAGCACAAAAGTATGAATAATGTCTTCCCCAAGTAGTACTAATAATAGGTGTATGAATTGCAACATGTATGTCTATTTGACACCCAAGAAGAAGATGAGACCTCAGGTGATCTGGTGGTCACGCCAAGGATGGTATCTCAGAAGATTAACAAGAAACCAAGGACAAAAAAGGAAATAGATGAGTCATCATGTGTTCTTGGTGACTTTTTATTATTCTAAATAGACTAAATAATATGGTATACCTTCTCTATGCTGTACACTAGCTGAAGGAATCACAAGTTGAGGTTGATTGTTACATCTATCAAGTTGTCAAGGTATGTCAGTTTCAAAAAAAATGTCTTGCTCCATGTTGAAAATTTTGTATATGTTGAAATTATTGAGTGTATCTTGAGTGGTCTTAAAAATAAAACACAGTCAATAGGTGTTAAGGGACTCTCTTATGCTGACAAGTTTGAAAATGTAAATGAGTCATATCTCCAAAGATTATTGCTTTGCAAAAGTTGAGTTTTGAGAAGTTGAATGTCTGAAGTTGTTTAATATGGTGTGTCATGAGTCAATCATGAGCTTCAAGTGTATGATTCAATTGGGTACAATTCAGTGTGATGTGGATGAAACTATGAAAGTACTTCAGAGATGTGTTGGAGATGTTTAAGATTTTTAAAAGGACATATTCTCCTTAGGAAGTCTTTTGTGGTCATCATGATCTATCTAGATATGTATAGTAGTTTGTGTGTCTCTGTGTTGTTGGTCAATACTTGAAATTGTGTATTAAACTCATTTAGGAGGTTTTAAGTTGAGATCTACCATCAATGATGATGACTTAAGCAAATCACCATGCAAAAGAATTATGGTAGTCCTCTTAACAGTAGATAAGGCCAAAATTAAGATGTTGTCTCATATGAAACTGGTATTTATGGTTTCATTCAAGAAATTTGAGGCTCGATACCTTAGAAGGATGTTGATACAATTCTTCTATCAAAATATGAGATCTAGAAAATCAAAATATGTGTTTTTTTATGGTTTTCATCCAAAACTGGGTTCAAGGTGCTTTCTAGCAGCGGTATAAGAGAATGATGAATTTGAAAGTGAAAATGGTGGATTTGAAGTCTAAAATTTTGTAGTAAGCATCTCGACATCATGATCTATAGGAATCAAGTGATTTTAGATCATAATAACTCCTAATCTCCTTGATATTTCTGACAAACTTTTGATTTGATTTGACAATATAAGTTCTAGAGATCTAGTTAAGATGTATGAAATGCTTCTAATAAGCTCTCAAAGGTGTTGTTGTCAAGTTTTTTATGACCGAAGAAATTATATGAAGTTTTTATATCCAAGTCTCTAACGAATGTGTGAAGTAAAATATATGTCTTACAGCTTTACGGAAGATGTCTAAGGGCATAATAGGTATGGAATGAGCTATCAAAACAGAGATGTATCAAATTAGTGAATGTAAGGTATATCACAGGTTTGTACATGATCTTGTGATGAATAGTGTTAAATGTGTAGGGTAATATGCTCACTATTGAACTATCAAAAGAATAATGTAGGAATGGATTTAGGGTCCAACTATGAGGGGGCAAGGAAATAGTGCTCATACACAAACATGTAGAAGAATCATAGCTACAGATAGAAATGGATGAGGGATTGAGTTTAGCTAAGGAAAGGACAAGTTGTTAAATAAATTTGAGAATGCAAAGATTGATCTCGGATCCATTATCGACTAGTACTTGCCTAATGCCTATATTATAGATACAAGTCTAGATATAAAGAGGAGGGTCATTGTCATAAACAGAAAGAGAAGTTTCCGTATCATATGGGAAAGTAATTTGTGTAGAAAATATGGCTACAAACTACTGATATAAATGATCTAGAGGAGTATTGGGAGAAATGTGAGCATTGGCCAAGAAATATTTGATTTTATCCTTACAATTGGGATGACCCTTCAAGAAAGTGTGGATGGAGATATTCATGGTGAAAAGAAAATGAGGATACAAGAGTGCTTAAACGTGGGGGTTCATCAAATGATTTAACAAAAATAGAATTTAAAGTGTTAAACCCTGATTGCAGAGTCACATATGATAATAAATGCTAAAATACATATTTGACCCAAGCAATAAGCTAATAAGATATAAACCCTAAGTGAAAGAGAGAAAAAGGAATGGACTTAGCTTATTTACACGTTGTCTGGAACTGGTCTGAGTCAGGAAAATTGTTGAACAGGAATTGAAGAGTGTCGTGAGTTCTCAAGATAAATTACAGCATACAAGGAATATAGTCGGACATGGGCACCCCATGATTGAACAAGTGCACCTGGGTGTTGGTGACCTCTACTGGGTGCCTGTGACTGTGAAAATGGTCAGAACTCGATCTTCACTATGTCGTATAAGTGTTGCAAATAGTCTTTTTTGATCACATGTGTGTCTCAATATGATATTCGAGGCACCTGTAACCTGTAAGGAAAATATTCATCTGTAAATCCCCCAAAACTACATCAAAACCAAAAAAGAAAGATGCAATATGGGGATTCAGATTGACCCCAAAGGTCGCCTGATAGAGTGAGCTTACAACTGAGCAATACACGACATCTCAGACTCCATGTAGTTCTTATGAGTGTGTGTAAGAATCATGCCCTAGGATTCCCTTGTGCAAGTGCACTTGATAACAGGCTAGCTAGATGTAGCAATGTAATCCGAATGTGTGGATGAAAAAATGAACTTCCTCTTCCTATGTTGTATATGTAGAAAACGCGGTCCCTTGTCCCTTTATTAGATGTTATATGTATGCTTTAGAGTGCTTTAGGTGTCGTTTTGATGCATTCTTTGGTGATGATAGTAATGCTTAGTGTTTGGTCCCCTTATTTTGATCACATAGCTATGTATTTATATGATTTCCTTGTTTGAGTTTTGTAATTGAAAACTAGAAGGTCGACCCATAAGTGGAAAAAAAATTCAAAAGATAAATGAGACCCAAAAGAAGTGAGTAATGTGGAAAAGGGTTTGGGGTGCCCATAGGGGACAAGGGTGCCTAGACGCTCCTATCCTAATTGGGCACTGGTGTCTAGATCCATAAAAGATAAACAAGTAAAATATCCATTGGGTTGTAGGGTATGAAAGACCAGATAGACAAAAAGAAACAAAGACAAAAGGCCAAAGACAATAATCAATTACTAGTTTTCTAGCTTATGAATTATATGAATGCTAGTATGTGTTTATAGACCTAGATATGTATCCAAGTGCATAATTTTGTGTCTGCAGTGGGCACCTATATGCACTTCTGATGTTGACACTATTGTGAAGAGCCCTCAAACAACACATCATTCTTCATCTAGCATGTGATATCTAAATGAATGTAACTAAGTTTGACAACCATCTTTGACCATGCTTGAATTGAGTTTGCTCTTTTTAAGATACTTAGGGAAGGGATATTTGAGTGTTTGTAGATGAGAGAGATTTTTTTCTTAACTTGGTAAAACGTTTCAAACCTGTAGATATTATTTCCCTAATGACTAAAAATGTGTTAATGAGAATATTTAGGGAGACTTGGGTTCCTTTTACAAGTGTAGGAATTGAGTGTATCAATGTAGTTCCATCAAATTTACAAGTTGGTATATTAGGTAGTGTTTACTTGCTTCTATAGGGTTCCATAAATGATTTATCAAGGAAAGGTTGACCTAGAGAGATTACAAGACCCAACAAAAGATATGAATTTGAAAGTAAATTTTGAGTACAATTCAGCCCAAGACCATACAAGTCGGTCAAGATCGGATGTACTATGTTGACCAATTTGTACAACCCTAACTAGGGAAGGAAAACATGTAAAATGAAGTTTGGAACTTGTTGATTGATGTTTCTCTATGGATTTTATGCATTATGTTCTCCAAAAATTGATAGCATATCAGTGTTCAAGGATAAATAATATAAACACAAGACCTCATAATGTACCAAGTGGGAATGGGAAAAATGTATTTATCTTAGCAAGAGTGCAATGTCAAAATTAACAATGTCAGAGAGTGAATTACCAAATTTGAGTGTCTATGTTTGCCTCCCCCCTTAAGTATGAAATAAAATTACATGCTTAAAGAAAAATATATTTGAGTATGTAGATGCACTTTGTCTTCACTTGAATGTTTATTTTTCAAAATATCATTATGTTTGGTATCGGCATGCTCGACGATGAAAACTACAACATGGAGTGTAGTCAATGTCCATGATAAAGAATTGACCTTTAACTCAAACGTAAAGTGTAACATGAAATATTTGCATTTTCATAAGAATGAAATGAAAGATATGTATATAAGAAATGAATACACCTATTTTTTGTAGAGGGAGAAACTCTTGTGCTTTGTTTATGCTTAAAGATATTGTATTGTTGAATTCGTTGAACTTTGTTGAAGGATTAGGGGTGATCGATCCCCAATTGTGCCAAGGAGAAACCACAATGTTAGGTGCATTTAACCAAATACAAAATGTCAAGGAGAGAAGAAGAAGAATGAAGTGCCAAAACACCCCACTAAAAAATAAAATTGGGTATCAAATTTATTCAGCAACTCTGATATCTTCCCCTTTGATTGCAAGAGGAGAGGAAAGTATTCCTACTAATAACTTAACATCTTTGATAGTTTCCATAGCCCCACATAGCACACCCATACAGATGGATCTAGGCCTAATTTTGTAAATTAGGTACACAATAGAAAAGATAATGGATGCTCTTATGCCTTCCCATGTGTTGCACAACTGAATAGAAACTAAAATGTGTTGAAATTTTGATGGAGAAAGGATACTCTTGCCCCTAAGATATCCGAAACTATAGTATAAATTGAATGACATAGAGAAGGATTGAAGTACTTCATGCCCTCTTTACTAGTCTAAACTAAGTGAACTAAGCCTGAAATTGTGTCAAAAAACTTGATAATGTAGTTAAAAACTTGAAATTTTTGATAAAACTAATGTTTTTCCCCCTAGACAAAAACCTATGATAAGGTCAACACCATACATAATGTATGAGAATTTGTAGAGGACTATATAACGTTGGAGAGGTGGCCACCTTGAATAACTTGTACCTACAAAAAGGAAGATGTTTGTGCACAGTGCCAACCATGACACACAAGAAAAGAAATAATAGCAATATATAGTAACCACATAGCTTATAACAACAGTCTAAATACATGTAAATAAAATAATAGTGCAATCAAATGCAAGAAGTATGCAAACAATGTCACACACAAGGCATTAAGATGTAAAAAAAGGGACACAAAAATGTTGTGAGACAATAAAGGCTCATAGGTCTGCTAACAAGAGTAAGAAATAGAAAACAAGATAGGCATGATGTCATAGACATGGGACACCCAGGGTGTCACAAGAAAACTTAGGCACATATGACACAAGCAATGAAAACAGACAAATAGTGATATATACATAGAAGCAAGTATGCATGAAACAAGAGTGTTAAAACATGATAACATGATAGAGTAGCCAATATAGGTGAAAATATGTGACACTAGAGATGTCAACGTTGCACAAGACACATGTGTTAGTCATGTTAGCTCAAAAGATAACATGTACAAAACAGTTATAATCAAGCATAATGAGGAAGTAAAAAGGAACTAGAATGGAACAATAACACCTAGATATAGTGTAAAATAGATGCCCCCATATGTATAGGAAGTTTAGGTAAAGGGTCATCCAACACCTATCATCGTCATACTACTTTGTGTATGTATTACATCATGCTCAAAATGCCTCATGAATGCATGTGTGTAAAGAGTAAATATGTATGTTATCTATCAAAGAAGTGACTAACAACATGTATAATGTAATGTGCTAGCAACTCAAGCAAAGTGTACAGGTCATGATTTTGTATTTTTGCAAATATATAAAATATTTTTGTATTTTCAAGTGCCTAGCTATGTACATGAAAGAAAGGATAACTAAGTATAATATTGTCATAAATGTAATATGTTCATGGGATTTTTCACAGGCATGTCATTAATTGTGGCTAAATAATAAACACGAGGGTTTATGCCTTCGGTAACCATATATGGGCCTAACTAATTGGGCTTGAACTTTCCTTTTAATACTTTCTCTAAATTTTTATTTTTTTGGTTTTCTTTGAGGACAAGGTTTCCTACTTAAAATTTGAGGGCATGGAATTTTTTGTTGTTAGCATATTTAATGTGTTCTTGATACAAGAAAAGTTGTTCAAAGCATGCACACGTGTAGAGTTGAGCATTTCTAATTCATGTAATCTTTTCTTCCAATAATCATTATCTTTGATGATGTCTTTCAATGATATGCAAAGTGAAATTTTTTCTATTTCTAATGGTAAAATAACTTTGGTCCTGTAAACTAGAGAAAAAGGGGGTAGCATTTGTAAGTGTATGAATGCTAGTATGGTAAGCCCAAATGTAATATCCCAACTTAATGTTTTCATGGAATGGGTAATATAATTATGACTGGTCTAAGTTATTGGATAATGTTTTAATTTCATTAAGACTTATCGTATATAAGTGTTTTGATGGCTAATAAATACATACATATATATAGATAATATATATCTATATGTGTGTGTGTATTATATATAACATATATACATACATATATATGTATATAATATATATATATACAGTATAGTTTATGAATATTTATTAATACCTATGCTTTGTTTTAAAAGGTCGTGGACCACCGATTGGTAAATAATGTTTAACATGGTCATTGACCATTCAAGCACATGCAAGGTTTAAAGTTGGTTTTTGGCTTTGGTACATGACACCACTCTGCAAGTTACGGAATTTATTAATTTTTACAAAAAACTTAAGCTTGGGTTAAGTTATGGTGAATTTGGCAAAGTTTTTGAGTTTTGATTTTAGCGGTTAGTAAGGCGACAATGTGGCATGATCATTGAGTGAGGAGTTAATTCAGTCAGGCTCCTTGGGAACCATTAGCTTCTTCAAGAAGCTAAGAATGTAAGGTATTCACATTTTTGGTATCTTCGCTTTAATTTTTTGGAATTTCTACATGGAGTTGGGCATGGATATTTTTGTCGAGAGTTGTTGGAGTGACTGTGCATGTGAGTTATGTTTGTTGTTATCACATTTTATGATGGCATTTTTGGTATTTAAATGTGTTGGAATTTTTAATTCTTTTTGGGAAGCATTTAACTTGGCAGGTTTCAAAGAAGTTAAAGGCAAACATAGACATGGGTTTCTTTCTCACATTCCTTGCTATTATTATTATGAAATATTGAATACGTTTCGGTTTGGTATCTTTGACTTAAATTTGGAAAAATAATGCATTTCATTTTGTGGATTTTGCTAGAAATCTGTATTTTAAGAATGTGAAATCTAAGTGAGTTTTGGTTCTAGTTTGTTATTTAATAATAAATAGGTTTTAGGTCATCTAGGTTTGGTAAAAAATGGAAAAATAGTTTCAGCCTTTAAAAAGCTTTGCTATTTTGGATTGGCGTTAGCTCGCCCTGGGAACTTTGTTGATATCTTAGTTTTAAACTCTCTCTACTGTTATCTTCTCCTTCTGAATATGTCTCCATTGTTTCTTTTTTGATTGTTAAATCTAGGGAAAAGAGGAAGGAAAGAGTTTAAACATGACTTTAGGTTAATGAAATATGGGAACTTTTTTGTGTTTTATCAATGCATGGGAACTGTAAATGATACACGGGGGGTTTTAATATATAATAACAAATATATATTTTTAGATATCTCTTTCTTGGAGCTTTGCCAATGTTATTGAATACCATTTTGGTTGGAGTATGGTGTAAAATTTAGTAACGGCGAATGCTTTGGGATATTTGGTCTGTTCATTGATTATAAGTATGGTATCATCTTTTTTTATGTTAAGTCATTATCACTTATTTTGTAGCTCATATGGAGCATGACTGTTATAAATATTTTCAATACATGTTTTACTTTTGAAAAATATGAGAAAACTAAAAAAGTAATATGTTGAATCTAGAAGGTTATGAGCACTTTGAATGCTTTTACGTCTAATTCATTATGTGGAATTTGAACTCGATTGGGGTTACAAAATAAGTCTGAGATTGAATATGTTTGGTCCTTGGATTAATGGGTGAAAGTAAAAAATAAAATGAAGTATGTTATATATCTTATTAAGAATATTATTGTGGTCGCACACACTCTCTCTACTTACTTTTATGGATTAATATTGTGAAACCTAGGACGGGAATAAGGAGGTAGTGTAGAAAAAAATAAAAATGAATATTTCTACAGCCCTTCATGAGTATATTTGTTATCACTCTCTTTTTTTGTTACCCTTATGAGTTATGGATTTAGTGGATTTTTGGTTTTTGTTTTAACTAGGTTCGAATCTTGGGAATTTTTGAATTAAAAGTGTGCTTGTAAAAATTGCATCTTCCACTCCATCATTAACAAATTGAGTTAATTGATTATGTTTTGGGTCGGCATTAAACTTGGAAAGAAGCAAGATATTGAAAAAAATGGATCGAACTTATATTTAGATAATTATTATTTAGTTGATATGAAAAAGGGATTATATGAACTATGCACAAACCTAATTTTTGTAAACAATAGTGATGAAAATACTTTTATTGACTTGATTATGTAGGATTATAGTCAAGACATTTTTGGTATAGTGTTATTGTTATATGTTGGGTTAGATAAACATGGCATATTCATTATATGTCTTCTCCCTCTATTACCTATTTTCACGATATGTAAATAAATTGATTTTGTATGTTTAGCATTGATATGCTCCTCCTTTATTGGATTAGATATTAGTGTTAAAGCTTTATTAAGTTGGTTGTAATAGGGACAGTGAATGAATAAATACATATAAATGGGATGTATCATTATCATAAGCATATGAGATAGAAATCTTATTATAAACTAGGAAGTTATAATTATCTTTTATGGGTTAAGAATAAACTTAGCCATAACTTATCCAGTTATTTCAAAATGATTACAACATGGAATATGATTTTTTGAACTCATGCTAGTTCTTATGAACTGACCCATATTTTCTCTCTCCTACAGTTTACAGGAAAGGCTAACATTCTTGAAGTGACTTTTTGGATTTGATTATGATTGATTTACGTCTTATATTATTTTGATATGAATCTAGAAAGGATTATTGTAATCATTTGATAAATGTGAATGGAATGCCATCACATCTTGTATATCATTATCAATTAAGATTAAGGTTCATCCTTAGTTGAATTAAAATATATTGACTTGGCTGATTTGTGACTTATATTGTTTTTATATGAAAATGAGAATATATTGTTATACAATTGATTATTAATAAAGTTTATTATTCTTAAATTATATATTAAATGTTGGTTTCATTGAAACAATTAAAAGATCAATTGTATTAAATGATGACACATAGACAAGGACAACAATATAATGAAAACAAAGTAAAGTTATTGGTGTACCTTATGGAAATTAAATGGACTAATCATGACCACGAATGTACTTAATAGAATAAGAACTATTCTTAAACGAGCGAATGTAATGAATCAACTTGGTACATAAATGATTAGTAAACCTACACCTAACGATGTATACTACAATGTGTTAATTTATTAAGAGAAACTAATAACAGATAGTAACTCGTTGTGTTAATATAACCCTCTTATGATAATCTAATATCGTGTATCAATACAATTTAAATGTGTAGAAATGAAAGACTTAGTTACTTTATCTAATATAGATAACCTTAATAATATAAGAAGTATATGTGTTATGTCCCTTCACCTTCTTGTTAGTATCATGTTTGTGCCAACTTCGGATGGCTATGGGGAGGGTAGTGAGGACATGATAATGGAAATCATTACGTGGCCACTATCTTTCCTATAGGGATCCTAATATGGTACTGATAGGATCCTTTCATTTAGTATGATGAGTCAGACATGGACTCTTATTCTTCTTAACTAAAAACATCTTCTTAAGAAACAAAAAGAATCTAGATAACTATGTTAAGATGGTTATATGGTGATGGAAGATGAGTTTCATAAGACTTGTGTGCAGTCCTGAAACTAAGCTTATAAAGTAATGCTTAACATACTTGACCAAGGTAATGTATTGGTTGACTATATTATTTGTTCACCAATCCCCTATTTTATTGTGTCGGATACTACATGGAATGCATCACGAATGTTTTCCAAGTGGACACTTAGTATTTGCACATAGTTCTCATGACCTGTAAAAATTTTAACCAAGTATACACACTTAGGTAGAGGGATTTAAGGGAGATCATGGAGAACTGGATATAGCCTTACAATTGCACATGGTTATCATATGTAATTACATGGATTGTGAATATTAAATAATGCTTGATTATTTAGCAGCAAGCTAATTAATAATGTCAATCATTAGAAGCATTAATTATACTTGAGGGGTTTGTTTTTAAATAAATCCTTAATTTGGATGAATCATAACATGGGTGTTACACCAAACATCGTAAATTATCTGATTATGCTAGTCAATACCATATTTATCAACATTTTTTAAAGGATTTTAAAAAAAAAATTATTAGTGGCCTTATCTTGGTGGTTGCCTTATGGCTAATAAAGAATAGAAAAACTATGTTTGATTTGGAACTTTGCACAAAAATTTTAACAGTGTGGTTTTTAAAAGAGGGCTCATTATTTGTAATAATTACCCAGAGGAATTTGAAGTGAGTGATGATGTGCATGAGTAAGAATTGGTAGATATAGTTTCATGTAGTATATTTCATATGTATATCCTCAAGCCATTTGGTAAGTATCCAGTAATGATGATGATGAACTTATGTCCTTGTGCAGACTTAGGATAGATCATGTCAACAAGGTTAAAACCCCATATAGGGAAAGGTCATGCGGAAATAATGGGTTGTAATGAGTGAGAGGGGACATGGTTAAATTTTTGTGTCACTGACATTAATCACAACATTCATTATACTCATGACAAGCATGATCCATTGTTGGCCAATAATATCCTTGTTGTAGTAATTTCTGGGACATAGTTTTACAACTAACCTAACCACCACACTCACTATCATGTAATTGGGTCAAATGAACTTGTGCATCATCATGTCCAAATCCACATAATATATAACTATCAAAATAATGGTTAAACAAGGTTCCTCCCATAAGGACATTACATGTTGATTCACAATGGATGTGATGACCATCTTGGGGTGAAGCATTTTCAGGGGTTTTTTGTCGATAGAGGTAGTTGTATATATTAGTGAACCATTCATGTTTTTCATAATTGTGGGTAGTAACTAATACATGAAGAGCATTGACAATGTTATTAGTAATGGAGGCATTTTGCAATTATTGGATAGTGAAAGTCGTGTAGTCATTGGTTATATCTACAGATATCAATGATGGGGAACTAGTCATGTCATTAGTGTATCAATTGTCCTTTCATGAGATATTTGTAATGGAGTAGGAATTGAAGGTTTAAAATATAATTTTATCAAGGGTATTAATGGGATTAAACATTCTTATTTTTTGTTGTAAATGTTATGTACTTGATGAACAACAAGTTGTGAATCCCCAAAAATCTAGAAATTTTGATATTTTAGTGTTCAAGTAGTATAAAGGCATAGGATTAAAGCTTCGTATTGAACAATATTGCTAGTGCATGAAAATACTAGTCAATATGTGAAGGGATGGGTCTCACCTTAGGGGTGTGACAACAACAATGTCGATGCCTACACCATTAGCACAATGAGACACGTCAAAACACACGGTCCATACTTTGGTGTCAATGTTGTAGGTAGTGAATTCATCCAAAAATTCCTCATTAATGGGGGAGGGGTCAAATAGTAGAGCTTCAATGAGGACTTGTCCTTTGATTTATTTATAGGAAACAAACTTGAGGTTCAAATTGGTTAAGAGAATTACCCATCGTGTTATTCGACCAGATAAATGTGTATATGCTAAGTAATGTAAGATATTAACATTGGTGGTGACATGTACTTCAATATTTAACATATAGTGTTCTAATTTGTGTGTGGAAAAGATCAAGGTTAAACAAATATTTTCAATAGGAGTGTAGTTATACTCATAAGGGAGTAGAGTACCAATTTCACTCTTTTGATTGTGAATATTTCATTCTTTTTTTAAGTTTTAAGAATGTCTAACTAACATACATAAAAAGGATTGAAATAATGTTACATGTGGATATTCTGATTTAATTAACTTCCAACATTAATTACACAAATCAGAAAAATGCTTTTCAAAGTGGCTATTGATCTAGAAACTATCAAAACATAAGGGAAAGATTATTCTTACCTAATTTTGTGTGGATCTGAAAGATTCTAGGTTATTTAAGTGTAGGAACAGGCTGGTCTAAGACTCAAAATGTTTTTTTACTGAAATTGGCACCTGAAACTGAATTTGTTCAAGACCATATAACTAGGCCAAAAGCATTTTTATGGTCCTAAACCTTCTATACATTCTTAGATCTATTTGGAATTTGGGTATGAAACTTCTTATGTGCTTCACTTTCCTGGAAAAGTGTGTTGTTCTGTGTCGGTCTTCTTCACTCACTTTCATAATGGCTTTGTAAACTCTGCTCAAACCCTAGAACCCTTGTAGTGCAAGGAGTTTTTACAAAAAAAAAAGGTGGGTTATGGGAACCCTTGTGCACTTTCGATGTCACCACTACTCAAAAAATAGATCAAGTCACACACCATTCTCCTAACATGTGATATCTACCATAGTGCAACAGGACTTGACAATTTTTCTTTGACAATGCTTCACTTGAGTTTCACACTTTCTCAAATACTTGGGAAGGGCCACTTTGCTTACTTGTAGAATGAATATGGAGACTCCTAGACCTAGAAGGAGACTTCATATTTGTAGAGGTTGCTTCCCTAATGGATGTGTATGAGTTATTTCACAATTTTAGGGATCTTGGAGTGCCTTTTGTGCTTGTTTTTACATGAGGAGTTCTTAAAGTGCCAAGTTACCAAATGAGGTATGATTTACTTACTTATATATGCTTCTGAATGTTTTTATGTCATGAAAGGATGACCAAGGGATATATTTTTTCATAAGATAATGTGATAGAATCAAAATAATTCAACCCAAAACATGTCGGTCCAAAACCATATAATAGGGCAAGGATTATAAATTCTACAATTCCTACCAGAAACTGATGTTTTTGGACCGTAAGGAGAAAAGATAATTTTAACTTCATGGGCCTGAAGGATGGATGTTTCTAGATGTGTTTTATGTAGTTAAACTTTATATATTGATGACATAGAGGTGTGGAAAGATAAAAAAGTAATTGAAGTGTTATCACGGTGTGCTAAGCAAGAGTGAGGAGAGTGCATTTGTCCATGCAAGTGTGTAATGCCAATATTAGTAATGTCAAAGAATAGATTACCAAATTTGAGTGTATACATTTCCCCACCTTTAAGTATGAAATGAAATTACATCCTTAAAGGAAAATATACCTGAGTGTGTAGGCACACTTTGTCTTCGCTCTTAATAACTTCATTTTGCAGTATCCCATTGTGTTGGTGTTGGCACGATCCAAAATGAAACCTACAACACAAAGTGTAGTCAATGCCCAAGATAAGAAATTAATTCTTAACTCAAGATGTAATGAAAGTACTATAAATAAATGTGTAAAAAGAAATGCAAAAAGAGATGCAAAACATGGAAGGAATACACCTATTTGTTGTACAGAGGAAATGTGATCCCATTGTTTGTGCCTTGGAGATTCTGGATTTATTGAACTCTTATGAAGAATTAGGGGTGATCAGTCCCCAATTTGTGACAGGAGAGGTTGATGATTTAGGTGTACCAACCCAACACATGAATGTCGAAAGAGAAGAACCAAAAAAAGATGAGGATTTGAAGCACCCCACTAAGGAAGAAGACAATGTATCAAATTCATTTAGCAACTCTAATATCTTCCCCTTAAGTGCAAGAGGATAGGAAAGTTATACCTACAAAGAACTTAGCCACTTTGATACCTTCCATAGTCCCATGACCATACCACTGTAGATAGATATAAGCCCAATTTTGTAAATTAGGACACATGGTAGAAAAGAGAAATAAGTTCCCCCATACTCTTCCATATGTATCACACAACTGAGTAGAAACTGAATAGAATTGATTGCATGTTAAAATTTGAGTGGAGAAAGGAGACCCATGCCCCCAATGTGCCCAAAGTTGAAGATGAAACTGAGTTCCGTGGAGAAAGAGAGAATGAAATACTTCATTCCCCTAATCTGTTCCAAACTGAGTCAATCTGAGTATGAAACCATATGAAAATGTTATAACAGTGATGAAAAACTGGAGACTGTTGAAATATCTGAAGAAAATTCCCCTGGGAAAAACCATATAATAGGGTTAGAACCATTTGTACATCTCTAAACAAGCAGTACTGTTTTGGCTCCCTGTAGGTTTTGTTGAATTCTTGTACCTTGAGTCCAATTCTCAGGTATTTTTGTCTACCTCTGCATATGTTTGTGTCTAGAAAAGTGCTTGTGTCTTATGGAAATGTAGAATAAACCCCAAATATTTTCCCCCTCTTTTAAGGAATGTGCAATGAAGAATTTGAGTGTGCAACTCAAAAGAAAATATGTATACTTGTGTTTGGGATGCTGACACTTTATGTATAACCTCTAAAAAGATGATGTGGTGACCACCAAGAAGAAATTTATGTGCCAATGAAGGGGATGTGCATGGTAGAAACCATGGCGCAAAATGAGAACAATGGTAAAAAGAAGATGATAACTATAACAATGTTAATGCAACAAAATAGTAAGAAAAATAATAGAAAACCATGTGTTAGTAAAAAACAAGTGCATAACAATGTAGAAACAAGTGAAAACATGTCAAACAATGTCACACAAAAGGTGAAAAACTACAAACATGGGATAAACCCACAATGTAAAAGCAAAGAAAACAAGGAAAATAAGTCACACTAAAGTAATTAGACAAACATGTGACACCCATGGTGTCACAAGATAATCACAGGCCCACAGCACACACAAGAGAGATACATAACACACACACACAGGTACAACACAAACATGGGACACACACACACACACAGAACACACACACACACAAAACTAGCAAGCATGTATGAAAAATAAGTGTATCAAAATGTGATGAAAAGCACATAGCATATGATATAAAAGAGCTAGTGAAGCAATAACTGTAAGCAGGTTAACAAGAAACATGTGTTAGTCATGTTAGTCTAAAAGATAGACAAATACATAATGTGTGTGTGTGTGTAACCAAGCATGAATGAGGAAAGATGGGAAATAACTATAATGGAAATATAACACCTTGGATATAGTATGTAAAAGTAGATGCTCCCAAAGGTTAGTAGTCTGGGTAAAGGGGAGGCCAACAATTATTATCATGTATCACTCTATGTATGTCCTGCATCATTCTCAATATACCATGTGAATGCATGTGTGTAAAGAATAAATGCTATCTATCAAACCAAAGGAATAAACAATATGTATAATGTAAAGTGTAAACAATGTATGTTATAAAAACATGTCCCGATTTTGTATTTTTACAAATATTTGAATGTTTTTTTTTATATTTTGAAAATATTTTAGTGTTTTTTATAAAGAGTATGTAACAAAATATGGGAAATAATATTTCCCCCAAGTGTAAGTGTGTGTGTGTGTGTGTGTGTGTGTGTGTGTGTGTGTGTGTGTGTGTGTGTAAATGTGTGTGTGTGTGTGTGTGTGTGTGTGTGTGTGTGTGTGTGTGTGTGTGTGTGTAAAGTGAGGTTTGGGTGTGGAACCACTCCCTCAAAAGTCAAGTTGAACCTATAAATAGAGTGTGTCATCAGGAAATGAGGCAGAATAACATGAGATCTACCAAATATCATCAAGGATATCATTGATGGTAGGTTGAAACCCAAGGGTATTGGATCCATGATATTAATAAATTTGTGGAAGCATATGTAAATAAGCAATCATGTCTCATGAAAATTCTTAAGTTCATAATGTATTCCTCATCAATGTAAAAAGGAACTCATGCTTACATAACATGAGCCCAATGGGTCATGTTGGGATGATAATCAAGAAAATAATCATTACAAATAGTGATCATGCAAGTAGTAAGTGGGAAAGTGATGCTAGTATTGTACTCATCAACAATACCAGAAATACGCCGCAACCAAGATCTACCAAAAGCCAATGGGGTAGGTTGGGGGTCAAGAGCAAACAAAATTTTATGGCAATAACATGTAACCCAAATGATATCATGAGCATAATATATCCTTGATACTTGATAGTGGGATTGAGAGAAGGTGTAATTTCAGATGGTGTGAGTCCTAGGGTAGTCAAGGCCTCATAAGTGCAAATGTTTTTATGTTGGTTGAGATTAAGAGGCACGTGTGGCCAATATCACTCATGAATATACACAGTGATAGTAAATGTATCAAAATGAGGATTCCCATCAGAAGGATCTGATGTATCATGTAAGATAGTAAGAGTTCCATTACACTTGAGAGTGCATTGATTTCATTAGTTAATATTTGACAATTATTGGTGTCCATGACCTATAACACAGTGGTAATCACAAAAATGGTGATAACCGTTGCTATCTAGAAACCTTGCGAGTAGAATGATGACACTTAGAAGGCAATGTGATGAGACCTTTATCAAGTAAAATAGAAAGTAATTCATGTGGTGCATCAAGATGAGCTAAAATTGCAATAGATGTGACATGAGGTGAAACATCTAGAGTATTGATTGTATTGGTCATAGGATCAATGTGTGTATTACTAGAGTCAATATGATCATAAAAAGGTGAACCGCTAGTACTAAGGGAAGTGCTCTTAAGCCGATAATGTTTTGGTCAAGTGGATATAAAGAGAGAATGAAACATAGATTCATCTACATCAATAGGATTAAAATTGATTTTGCATAAATTATCATCTATGAGTGTAAGTGTACCATCATCACTATCATTAGCATACTCAGGTGCATCAGGATGTTGTAAAATACCATATAATATATTAGGAGTATCAAGTGGTGGATGTGTTAGGGATAAAAGATGTTGGTGGATTCATAAGAGGAATGTTTATATGTGACTCAACATGTGGAGGTATATTTGATAAATACTCAGTAGGAGCACTAGTCTCACCAACAACATATGTATCTAAATTTTCCATAGGAATAGGCTATGGTGGAGGAGTGACCAAAGGTGCTTCGTGGATTAGAAATATCTACTTTGTAATATTGATAAGGATTAGGATCAGCATGTACAATATACTCAATGCCATTATGTAAAAATTTGATGCAACAATGGAAAGTAGAGGAGACAACTTGCATATCATGAAGCCAAGGATGACCCAAGAGTAAATTGTATTGCAAATCAGTGTCCATGATGTGAAATGTAGTAGGTGATGTCTTAGGACCAACAAGTAGATCAAAAGTAATAGCCTCAAGTGTAGAATGTGTGATGTCATCAAAGCCTTGCATAGTAGTGGGAGAATGATTGATTACAAGAGGAGAAATGCCCATCTTTGTAAGAAATGATTTAGGACATATGTTGAGACCAAGATCCATTTTCTGTTAGAACCCTTTTGAGAAAGAATCCTTGAATGCATGCAGTGATGAATAAAGGTGAAACATCGATTCATATCAATATTAGGTGGGATATCCAGATGGAGAAAAAGTAATATCCTTGTCAAGTTCCTTAAATGTATCTATGAGATGAAGCGAAGGTAGTTGGATGGGTGTCATTACCAATGTGAAAGAGTGAAAAGTTTCTTACAATATATCTTTGTAGATGGGGGCTCTTTGAAGTAATTCAAGTATAGATATCTTAGTGGGGGTATCTCTAAGTTGTTCAATTAAGTCATACCCTTTAAAGGGAACACTAGATTTAGCCACAAGAGCAGAAGGTGGGGGAGGAATGGTGGATTTCCCCCAATTGGTTACTTATTGTGTTATGTGGTTACCACATTGACTATAGTAGAGTGAAACGAGGTGGATGATCAATAGTAACAAGAGTGATTTCAGATTGAATGTCAATGTAAGTAGGAGATACATCAACCATATAACAATTTGGATCAACATAAGGGACTTCATTCAAATGCATAGTACAAGGGCATGGACCAGTTAGAGGGATAATATCCCATATTAGCAAATGAACTGGGAACCCTAGGCCAAATATGAAGATCATAGAATTTATTAGGAAGGGGCATGATGAATAAAGGAGATTGAAGATCAAACAAAGAATGAAACCCTAAGGCCACTATGGTTAGAGATACAATGTTCGATTAGAGAGGGTCGGGTTCACCAAATGATTTCACTTTTTATTTTGAATATTTCATTTATTTTTAAGTTTTAAATGCTTTTAACTAACATACATAAAAATGATGAATAATGTTACAAGTGGATATTATGATTTAATTAACTTCCAACATTAATTATACAAATCGGAATAACACTTTTCAAAGTGACTATTGATCTAGTAACTATCAAAACACAAGGAAAGATTGCACTTAGCTAATTCTGTGTGGATATATAAGAGTCTAGGTGATTTGAGTGCAAAAACAGGTTGATCTGGGACTGAAAATGCTTCGTTATTGAAACCGGAACATGAAACTATGCCTAGTCAAAACCATACAACTAGGTCCAAAGCATTTGTATGGTCATGACCCTTCTGTATAGTCTTGGACCTTGCTTAGAATCTGGGTCTGTAACTTCTTGAGTGTTTCACCTACCTAGAAATGTGTGTCACTGTGTCAGTCTTCTTTTCTCACCTTTCAGAATGGATCTGTAAACTCTACTCAAACCCTAGAACCCTTGTAGTGTAAGGAGTTCCTACAAAATAAAGTTAGGTGGGTTATGGGAACCCCTATACACTTCCAATGTCACCACTACTCCGAAGAGGGATTAAACCACACGTCATTCTCCTAGCATGTGATATACTATTGTAGTGTAATCAAACTTGACAATCATGTTTTGACAATTCTTTTCTTGAGTTTCACACTTTCTCAAATACTTGGGAAGGGTCACTTTTCTTGCTTGTAGAATGAAGATGGAGACTCCTAGACCTAGAAGGAGACTTCATACCTGTAGAGGTGCTTCCCTAATGGATGCATGCATGAGTTATTTCATAGTTTAGGGAGCTTGGAGTGCCTTTTGTGTTTATTTTTACCTAAGGAGTTCTTAAAGTACCAGGTTATTAAATGAGGTATGATTTACTTGCTTATATATGCTTTTGAAGGTTATTATGTCATGAAAGGCTAACTCAAGGGGACATATTTTCTCATAATAATGTGATGGAATTGAAATAATTAGCTCAACACATATCATTCCAAAACTGTACAATAGGGTTATGATTGACATTCTCCAATCCTGACCGAAATCTGACGGTTTTGGACAAAGGGGAAAAATGATATTTTGACTTTATATGCCCATACATGGATGTTTTCTATGTGTTTTATGTAGTTAAACTTTAGAAACTCATGACAGAGAGGTGTGAAAAGATAAACGAGTGTATGAAGTGTTATCAGGGTGTGCTAAGAAAGATCAAAGAGAGTGCATTTGTCCATGCAAGTGTGCAATGTCAAGATTAGTAGTGTCAAAGAATAGATTTCCAAATTTGAGTGTCTACAATTATGACTAATATCGTAAATAGCCCTCTCATGGTTATTATCATCATAGTGAGATAACAGGGTGTCAAGGGCATGATCTATATTAGATATGTAAAGTAGTAGTGATTTGTCAGGGATAAGGGAATGAGAACTAATGGGTTGAGTAAATATTTCTTAATGTCTTCAATTTTTTTTTAAAAAGAGGTATCCCATTGATTTATGTGAATGACCAAGTTTATCATCCAACTAGGCCACAAAATGTCGAATAGCTTCAATTTTGACATATAAATATCATAATTTCTTTAGATTATAGGGGGTGGCATATCAATAATGGCTTGGATATTTTTAGGTTCAACCTCAATTCCATGATGAGAAATGATATATCCTAGTAACTTACTAGAAGTGACACTAAATATGCACTTGTGTGGGTTTAAACGAACATTATATAGGCATAGTCATTCAAAAATGAGTCAAAGATCATGTACATGGTTATGACGATGCGTAGAATTTGTGAGCAAGTAATCTACATAGTCATCAATAATTTTATGGATGTAATCATGGAAGATACGTGTCATTGCACATTGGTATGTAGCAACAATATTCTTAAACCTGAAGGGCATAACAATGTAGCGAAAGGTACCCCAAGGAGTTGTAAAGGAATTTTTCTCCTGGTCATTAGGGTTTATCTTGATATGGTTGTACCCAGAAAAACCATCCATAAAAGATAACATGTCATAGTTTTTGGTTGAGACAACAATCATGTCTATATGTGGGAGAGGGAAACTACCTGTAGGTAAGGCTTTGTTTAAGCCTTGAAAATATGTGCAACAATGAATATTACCATTAGGTTTTTCCATTGGGATGATAATAGATACCCATTTGAGGTATTCTATGGTTCAAATGAATATGGTATCTAAGAGTTTGTGATTTTCTTTCTTGAATAGTAACGCTACTTTAAGGTACACTCTATGTATTTTTTTGGACGAGTTTAGCATTATTGTGTATCACAATGTTGTGCCTAATAAAGTATGGGTTGATACCCAACATATCATTATAAGTCTAAGTAAAAAGGTCGGGGAAATATTACAACACTTTTTATATTTCGGTCCTCTTTGTGGTGCTAAAGGTAGCGGCTAGGAGTATTGGGCGAGGTTCATTATTAGTACCCAAATTAAATGAAGTAGTTTCTTCATTCAACAAGGTGAAGAGATCTTCTATGTACAAGTGAGTAGGAATGTTGTCAAGATAATTAGGAATGGTTTCAGAGGAAATCCCATCCCCAAAGTACACATGAGGCTGTAAATGATGAGGAAACCTATTCTTATGAAATAAGGAAGGGACATCCTCATTTTCACCTAGATGTTCGAGGATGGATTCCTCGTTAGTAAATTCATCCAAAGATGAAATCTTAGGTGGAGCATTTTCATCAATGCAATTAGGTCTTACAAGCTTCAAAGTTAGATTCGAATGTGCAGTAAAAACCTTAAGGGAATGATTGTGTGATGCAGGAATAAATGTTGGGGCTAGTGACAGTTTGCACAAATATTAGGGAGAATATCTAATTCTTTTTTTAGACTTTTGGGACAGAATTGTTATAGGCTCTTAAATTCTTTGGCCATAATGGTTGATTTCATGTTTGTTAAAACTATTTTGTAATAAATATTGATAACCTTTCCCATAATGGTGATAAAAATGGAAATTAGGGGGGATACAAAGAGTGAATATGTCATAAGGATTTGTAGTGGTATAATTTTTAAAAGGGTGTGGGATCATCTTGGATGGTGTACACAATTCCTTGGTAGGAAAATTTGAGACAAATATGAAGGGTAGATGAAATAACATGCATAGTGTGGATCCAAGGGCATCCCAATAACAAATTGTAATTAGGGGAGAGTGTAAGGGCCTAAGGTAATAGGTAATGTGATTTTCCCAAGCACCCGACGAAGCATATTATCGAAGTCATGGATACTTATATTTGATGGAGTGAGATCATTGGATGAGATTCTTAACATATTAAGGAAGGATATGTTATACATATTAAGGCCAAATACATTGTCTATGAGAACACACTTGACTAGCTTGTTATGTATTATGACTTGAATATGTAATGTGAGTTCATTATCGATAACATCTTATGATGGTAAATTGATAAAAGAAAAAGAGATGGGTTCCTTTTGGAAGGATATAGAAGCTTGCAGGATTGTTTTTACATAATTAAGAGATGTGTGAGGTTGGATTTGAACCTTGTTGGAAAGTTATGGAGGATATCCTTACATACGGGAATGAGTTGCATGAACTGAAGTAAAGGTATAATAGGTTCATGAGGATAATTCATTATGGAAATCAAAAATATAAAAATCAAGCCACAAAGAAGAAGCATATAATATGATACTACAAATGAACCTTAAATGTATTATGGTGGATGTGTAAGATTGAATCATGAATTAGGTTCACAAAAAAAATTACATCCTAATTATATTTAACATGAAACTTAATTAATTTTAAAGATTTAGTGCACTAAAAGATGTAAGGGTTAGCAACATATGGTTATTCTAATTAATTAACTTCTAACAATAATTATTACAATTAGGATAAGGTTTTATCCTAGTACCTAATATGTGAAACAAGATATAAACTTGACAATATAAAGGAATGAGTGGACATAGTTGATTACATATGTTTCTAGAAAGTTTTGGGAGGATGCATGACATGAATAGGAAAATATTAACTTGAATAAACTTTGTTATGGAGACTATAACTAGAAATCAACCCTTCCAAGGCCATTACATATGGTCTTGACCCTTCTGTACGATCTTGGACCTACTTTGATATGGGTTGTGTAACTTTCTAACACTATCAGTTGTTTGAAACTCTTTGTTGTTGTAAAACCCTAGTTTTCAAACATCATGCCAAGATCTCTAAATATTATGATCATCAACTCAAACCTTATTCATATATGATAAGTCCTACAAAAAAACATTAGTTGGGTTACCCATGTACACTACTAACATTGGAACTACTCTGAAGAGGCTTGAAATTTCACATCATTCTCCACCTGGCATGTGATATTTGAATGAATACAACTAATTTTGATTACCATCATTGACCATGTTTGAATTGATTTTTCTCTTGTTAAAATACTCAAGAAAGGGATCTTTGAGTGCTTGTAAATGAGATAGATTATTGTCCTTAACATGGTAATAAGTTTCAGACATATAGATATTGTTTCCCTAATGACTAAAGATGTGATATTGAGATATTTAGGGACCCTTGTGTGCATTTTACAAGTTTCGAAAGTGAGTGTATCAATGTAGTTCCATCAAATATCGAGGTTAGTAAATCAAGTAGTGTTTACTTGCTTACATAGGGTTTCATAGATAATTTATCAAGGAAAGGTTGACCCAAAAATATTACAAGACTAAATAAAATGTATGAATTTGAAATTAAAGTTGAAGGACATGTTGGTTTAATACCGTACAAGTTGGTCAGGATTGAATGTACTATTTTGACCAATCTCTATAGCCCTTCCCCAAGGAAGGAAAACATGCAAACTAAAGCTTGAGACTTATTATTTGATGTTTTTATATGGATTTTATGCATTTTTTTCTCATAATTTGATGACATGTCAGCATGTAATGATAAACAAGCTAAACATGATACCTTAAAATGTACTAAGTGATAATGGGAAAATTGTATTTATCTTAACAAGAGTGTATTGTAAAAACTATTAGTGTTAAATAATGAATTACCAAATTTTAGTGTCTACACTTGAAAATGAGGGAAGTTAAACTCCTTGACCTAGTTGAGTGATTCAAAAGTGTATTAATGAATACCCTAATTGATGTGCATAAACTTATCGAAGATTTAGGGAGACTTGATTGCGTTTTGTTAGGAATTAGTATTTACATCATGGTAAATAATTATATGGTTAGTTTTATATATATTGTTATAACAAATGTATAACAATATATATTATGGGATTAATTGTTGTAACACCTCCCTATTTTGTTGGAGGTTGTTTTGGCTATGTATATGGCTATTTAATAGCCATATGTATCTAAACATCAGCTGAGCATGAATTAAATTATTATTCTGTGTAAACTTGTAGTTGCTCTTGCATTTGGTACCAGAGCGTTTTATGCAAAGAGGTCTGTTTTGACATCATTCTATTTTGAGGCACCTGATTTGTATGGATGAATTTGAAGTGAAGCTTATATACTAAATCTGCATCCAAGAGTCATGTGTTTGATCTCTCAACTAGTCTTCTTCTTCCATGCCCATCAGAAATGCGTGGTATCCTTCATTCATAGTCATTTAGAGGACTATGTAATCATGTGATGCTTTAAGAATTTTCAGTCTTTGATGTTTATGCAAGTCAGATCTATTATTGGTTAATGTTTGCATTAGACGTATTATATCTCTCCTGGTAATGCATTTTTCTATATCCCTGTACTGGAAATAACATTGAAGTTCCAACAGTGGCAATATCTCCTTCAGCCAGTCCCGATTTGTGACTAGGCGTATCCATCCAAGAAATGACGCAAAGGTGCTAATAATCTGCCATTCATTTGTTATTGTCAGATCAACTCTTTTTACATTAGAATCTCTATCTTTTGATCATTGGATTCAACATTACATTAGATCGAATATGTGCTTGGCGACTACACTTGTACAATAGATCTTGCATCCTACAATGCAGTGAATTCGCATCAGTTTCTGAAGTATTCGGGTATGTTTTGTTTTGCATCGCTATTGGATTACACCAACCCCTTATCAAAGTTAATCCCGAGCTGCTCTTCGTTGGATCTGCTCACGCACAGTCAGCTGAAATTTTGCTTGACAGGTTCCCATGGCAATGGCATATTTTTGTTCTACACAAACTGTTATATGATTTTGGGGAAGTCAAAGTTAAGTATAGTCTTTGTTAGTTTAAGTTGAGTCTAGTTTTTATATGTTTGTTAGTCATTTTGTTATGTAAAATTATTTATTGTTATAGATTCTTGACATTATTTTTGGATCGGTGTCAAAGTCTATTTTAAGACATTAGTAGTATTGTTTTATTGTTTAAATCCAAAATTCATAGTTGTTAAGTTTTTGTGTCGGTCAAAGTTAATAATAAAAGTCTTTGTGTTGTAATTGAATATTTTAATTACCAATTTTCTCAAAAGTATGTCTCTTAAAAGTCATGAAAATCCAATATTTAATTGGATTTTGTTATCGTCAATATAGTGTCCATCATTGATGTCGTTTTATTTTAGCCTTTATAGTGTCAATATTGTCAAGTTTTCATGACAATACAAAAGTGATATTTTTTGTTTATGTCTTGTTATCAAATAGGTGATTCTAGGTTGTCATCATGAGCAAGAGTCAAAAGAGTCATTGTCAAAGTTTGTAAAAATAAAAATAAAAAAATAAAAAAATTGTCACAGACGCATTTTCGGTGTTACCCGACGTCCAAAAATAATTGCTTTCACATTGCGGAGGAGAGACAAAATAAAGTAAAATGTGAAACTTGATGAGCTTCAAAGACATATTCGGCTGAGTTAGCAGTAGACTGATGGAGGAAGGAGGCATCGGAGGAAGGAGGTCAAACAGTGACCTCTCATCAGTCACCAACAACGGGGCCGCACAGAATGATTTGGTGGCACAGGTGTGTAGTGTGAGTACTTGTTTTTGAGTATTGCAGTGTTCCAGTTTCAGCTTGGTGTGATTCATTTGCAGTGTTCATATTTTGTGTGGTATTTGATGGATGTTGGAAAGAGAGTTGTGTTGGAGCGCAGATGACTATCAGTGATCCTCTGACTGACTTGGTCCTCTGACTGCCGTACTTCATTGGAAGATGGTCAGCTAGAAGAATACGTTCACTAGCATTAGTGACCATGTGCAGCAAGACCTAACTAGCAAGATCCATTCAGGAGTATGTTCTTCGATGTATTTTTCTTCTCAGTATCTATATGTGTGGAATTTCACATTGTGGGGGGGAATACATACCAATGTTCCATTCCCATTCTGCACCCAATACGACTTAGTCAAGGAAAGCTTCCAGTGGCAGTGGCAGTTTTCTATGCTATTCGAGATCGAGTGGCAGCGATCAAAGACAGAGACTACAATTAAGAACATTACGATTCTTATAGGAAGTAATGTGAAATTTTTTCAATATATCTTATATTCTACAGTTTTGTGATATGCATGTTGTGTTTCCTACATAATTCCCTGATGTATAAGCATAGTGGTGAACAGTAGCACCAGAGTAAGTCAGTTCATGGATCTTGAAAGGGTTTGTGGGAGGATCCAGAAAACCACACGAGGTCGACAGTTGATGAGGTTCCTGTCGCGTCAAGGAGCCTGTTTAAAACCATGGAAGGAGAGAGCCTTTCTTTTGGATCAAGGTCATGAGTCACAGAGTTGGACATGCCATAGGGGTGAGCATACTGCAAAAGAGCGTGTGGATGTTTTTCTACCATGTAAACACTAATGGGGGGAATGTTAGGAATTAGTATTTACATCATGGTAAATAATTATATGGTTAGTTTTATATATATTGTTATAACAAATGTATAATAATATATATTATGGGATTAATTGTTGTAACACCTCCCTATTTTGTTGGAGGTTGTTTTGGCTATGTATATGGCTATTTAATAGCCATATGTATCTAAACATCAGCTGAGCATGAATTAAATTATTATTCTGTGTAAATCTGTAGTTGCTCTTGCAGTTTGGTATTAGTATTTGTAATGAGAGTACTAAGTGGTTTTCAGGTAAGTAATTGAGGTGATATAAACTTGGTTGTATAAGGCTCCAAAGGTAAATCATTATGAAAAGGTCAACCTAGGAGGATAAAATGGTCCAACAGAGATAATCAAATAGAAAGAAAATATAGAGGATGTGTCGGTCTAAGACCTTACCAGTTAGTCAAGACTATAAATTACATCCTAAGCTTACTATATGATTTTAGATAGGATGACAATGAGTGAAATATGAAATTTCTATCATGATAAGTCGATGTCAAGTATTAATTTTATGCATTAATATTCAAAATGCGATGACACGTTATTGTGTATGAATAAGGAAGTTGGGAGAGAGACAATAAGATGTACTAAGTGGGGTAGGACACGGTTGTTTGTCCTGAAAAAGGAGGAAAATCATAACCAACAATGTCAAAAGGATAAATTACCAAATTTGAGCGTCTACATTTTCCCCCCTTAAGTACAAAATGAAAATTATTGCTTAAAGGAAAAATATACCTGAGTGTGTAGACACACGTTGTCTTTGCTTAAAGTTTTTGTTGTCTATATGTGTTAGTGTTGGCATGCTCCATGGTGAAACCTGCAACATAGAGTGTGGTCAATTTCCATAGAAGAAATTGAACTGTAACTCAAATGTAACTGTATAATTTTTCAACATGTATAAAGTGAAATAAAGAGATGCAAAACATGGAAGAAATACACTTGTTTGTTCTTCACAAGGAAGAGATATCAATCTTTGCTTGCACTTGGATATTATATTGCATTGTTGAACTTCTCGGAGGATTGGGGATGATCAGTCCCCAATTGTGCTGAAGGAGAAACTAGATCATTTAGTACATACAACCCAACACTAAATAAAAGGTAAAAAGAGAAGAAGAGAGAGAGTTACTGAAAACAACCCATGAAGGAAGAAGATTGTGTATCAAATTTTTCAATGACCATGATATATTCCCCTTTAAAAGAGGATAATAAAGTGTATGCCTAGATTTGGATCACTTGCAAGATGTTTTAGTTGATATAAAACCCCTTAAATCAATGCTACTTAAATAAATGGGATTACACTGCTATTGAAAATGAAAAGGAAAATCACGGGTTCTTTCAATGAATAAAGTGGGTAAACTTCTTGATCTGAATCTAAAACCTACACGCAAAGACTTAGAAAAAAGTTAGTTATTTATAATGGTTGGGGGACTTTCCTCAATCAAATACCTAACTATTTAATGAGATAAAAAGACATTTTATCACAAAAAAATGACAAAACAGTGCATAAAAATGAATGATATACCTGACTTAGCCATTAACTAGTCGCAGTTGCGATTCGCCAAAAAATCACATAGAGGTTACAGGCTAATCACATGCGTGACTAACACTTACATTGAAATATCACCAAAACAATGATGTCGTGAGTTTCACTAGTCCTTTGTGATTCTCCTTCACCTATCCAAGACTTGTAATACTGAAATATGCAAGCACAGAAGGAAAAAAACAAGTATGGTATCAAGTGCACAAGGAGTCAAGAGGCCAAGAGGAATGAATGGAGGGGGTGAGTGTGATTTTACAGATTTAGGGTGCATAGAGGATTGTGATGGATATGAGTGCAATGTGTATAAAAGAATGAGATGATATGGGTCCATAGTACATTAGGCATGTAAATGGGTAGGTGGGATGGACAAAATTAAATGTGAGTGGGCGAGAGTTAGTAAATGAGTGATGAGGTGTCTTTTATCACCTTTTTTGTGTGGTTTTATATTTTATATTTTCTTGTGGAATTATTTGTTTTTTTGGGATTCTTATGTTTTATAATGTTTTTTGTGTTTGTGAATTAGGTGACCTTATGCACAAGGTGTGTTTTTTAGTGTCATAGAAATATTGCCTACAACAAACTTGGTTGCTTCAATACTTTCCATAACCCCATGGACCACACGCTACAAACGGATCTAGGAAAAATTGTGTATGTGTAAACACAAAGTATAAAACATAACAAGTGCCCCTATCTCCCTTTATGCCACACATCTGAGTAGGTGTGTAATATGCTGAGATGACAATGGAGAAGGAGACTCATGCCCCAAAAAACTTGTATTTTGTAACCAAAACTGAGTATTGAAGTGGAGAATAAGGGAAATATTCATCCCCACTATAAATTTCTCTAAACTATGTTAATTGAGTCTAAAATTATGCCCAAAAACCTATATCCATAAGTGGAAATATGAAATTGTAGAAAATTTAGTATAACTACCCCTAGGGTAGAAATGTATGGTAGGGTCAAGAACATCCATATGGCCTTAACTTCCTAACCATTCTATACAGTTTTAAACCTATGTAAAATTTTCCCAATTTTTGTATATGGTGAAGTTTTTAAGGACTTGTACCCTGTGAAAACTTGTGCCTAAACTAGGAAATTTCCCTGTAAGTGTAGAATATACCTCTATGAATGTCCCCTCTTTTGAGGCGTGTGTGATAAAGCATTTTGGCATTCGGCTTAAAATAATACATGTGTATCCATGTACTGTGCATCTAATAATTTGTAAGAGAATGTGGAATGTTGAAGCGGTGGCCACCTTTGAGAATATGTACATGCATAAAAGGTTGTGCATGGTGGATACCATGACATGCAAAGAAATAAGCAATAATAACAACAATAACAATTATAATAAATTACCCTTAAATACATGCCTTACCACCCCATGTTGGATATGACTCTTTCGTGCATCCCACATTAGTTGGTAAGTTTTGTGTTTGGGAACATATAAACCTTATTATACCTTGATCCTTATGCAAATTGGGGTGATGCCACAATGGAAATGACCCTCTAAGATAGACCTTCCACTCTCCTTCTTTTTTCCTTACTATGAAAATAAACTTCCCAAGTTGGATATACATTTTTAGTGTATCTTAGAATTTCTTCTACATCTCTAAAAGCTTCATTCATAAAAAAAACATAGTCCCACATTAGTTGGTATATATTTAGTCTTGTTCTACGACTCTAAAATCCTCATTCATTCAATAACGCAATCCCACATTGATTGGTAGGCTTTGTATGGGAAACACATAATCCCTAATATACAATGATATTCGTTATGCCAATGGGGTGAGAAAAATAGAAGTGATTGTAAAAGAAAATCAACACATGACCTTCTTCACACCCAACTTCCTGAGGTCATGCCGAGAAAGCCGGTGTAGAATAGAAATGGATGTGTATGTGTGGTGATGATGGATAAGCTAATGAGGCAACCTTATATCTTCAACATGCAATAATGGGATCTGTGGATCTAAGGAAAAGAATGCTCTCCTAACTTGAAGTGGTGTGATGGATCGATCTGATATGATAGCTACTCAGAGACTCCAGTCAATATCGAGCTCTGTCGAGATTCTATTCACTGGTTGTTGAACATGTGGAAAGTGACCTACGGGTGCCTCATATAGATTTCTAGACAAGGTCATGGAAGTAAGAATGAGAGGCGTAATGAAGCCACAGGGACTATGGATGATTTTTTGGTCTAGTCTAGAAAGTCTTAGCCTGATCGGCTGCTATGTTCAATAATGAAAGTTGTGCAATGATATCAAGTGGAAGTGGTGATGATCTAAATATTGATGCACGTAAACCAGTGTTGATATCTAATTGGTTAGCAGGCCCGTTGGGTTTGTGGGACCTGAGGATCACAACCAAAAACTCATGGAGGTTGTGGCCCTGTTATGGTCATGTGCGTAATCAAACCTTGTTGCCAAGAGTAGTCCAATAATCATAGGCTTGATTAGCTGTGATGTTTAGCATGTTTAGTTGTTCTATTTTCTCATAGAAGAATGTAGTAGGTGTGCGTAAAACTGTCAAACGTAAACTTGTATCAATGTTTGTTATCAACTCTGGCCCGTTGGGTTGTGGGACCAAAGGATCACAACCATACGTCTTTTCTTGTTGTGGACCATTGATGGTCATGCAGAATGAATTGAAATGATCTTGATAAAACAAACTAACTATCAAAGGAAATCTAATCTATGTTTTTGGCGTTTTCACAATATATCAGAGCAAAACAATGAAAGCAAACTAATCTAACAAAAGTAAATGTTTTTGATCTTTTCTAGTTTTTAAGCAATGTGTTCTAATCTAATAAACAAACTAAAGACAAGTAATCAGTCCGGATGTAGCTGGTTACTTGTGTGAATATGTGAATCTAAATCTAAAACAAATAACCTAATTTAATCAAAACCCTTCAAACCCTACCTCAGAGGTGAAGAACAAATCATAACCCTAGAAGAGCTATTGTTCCCCACAACTTCCCTGGTAATGTCAAAGAGCAAACTTTCTAATGATTTGATCTACTTGTAATTTCCTAATCAATTGAAATGAACAATTTTACTACTCTATTTGATATGCAATTGAAACTAATGATTCAAAATTGATAATTTGACAAATGAAGAAAACAAACAAGTAATTCCAACCTGGATAAGCAAGAGCTTTGGAAAATCTAGTTGTATATGTATTGTCCCCTCAGTTTGTTCCTTTCTTTCTTTGTGTGTTCATATGAGTCCAAGGAATTGGGAATGCAAGAACAACAACAGAAGAAGACGCTTGAGCAATGGTAGCTTGAAGGCAGTCTGGTTGCAATGCAAGTAGAAGAGAGATAACACAAGAGATCTGAGCTTGGCTATGCAATTCCTAGCAGGATTGTGGCAGCAATACTATGCAAGATACACAAAAATTCTCAGGCCTTTTTCTTGAACACAAGCATGGAATATATAAGAATTGGGGTTGGGATGTGCCTTCATGCACAAGGCAAGAAGAGGCAGTTCCAACTAACTAAAGCACATGCAAAAATAGAAGAGGGAAGGAGAACCAAACAATCAAAACTATTTTTAGACAATTGGTTCACAAACGCATCCTAAAAGTGAAGTTAAGTGAATCGTCGCATGTTAAAAACATGCATGATGGAATCTGGAAAAATCACTCGTAGACCGACCCTACCTGGGTGGCGGTTTCAGAACCGCCGCCCAGGCAGGGTGGCGGTCCTGGCACTAAAGGCCAAAACATGCATAGAATGAAGTGGGAAGCTGGAAAAAAGCATGGAAAAGCTAAGTAAGGATGTCTAGGCTACAAATATACACTGCGAATGGGTTTAGGAGCTCGAACATCTTCTTGAAAGGACGTGAATCATCATTGGGGACTTTTGTAACGTTTTTCTGACAATGTAGCACATGTAATTTTGGGTGTGTACATATTTCCCCCTAGAGAAGCATCTTAGCCATGAAAAGGCGTAAAACGTAGAGTCTGAGTATGGTGTTCCCGAAATGGGGAGTTAGAAGCTATACCTGACACATGCCCATGTGTCGAAACGTCATTCATCCAAGCTCCCGATACCTGCAAGAGGGAAAGAAGACTCAAGTGCAGATAGATAAAATATCAAAAAATAAACACTAAATCAAAATGACAAGAGGACTTACCATTTGTGTGGGGATATAGAGATATACCTGCACCAACGCTCCAGCCCTGTGAAAACATACACTCAAAATGAGGTCAAAATAGCACACATATATATAAATATATATATATATATATCAAAACAAACTCATTTTCCAATTCATTTGTGCTTATTTGATTTGTTGATTTTGGAGCTCTGGACCCACGGTGACCATTTTCAATGAGAGTACAGCCTGAAATGACCATTACGAGATCGTGATCATGCCTCCATGAGCGGGAGATCGACCAATGCGTTCTAAGGTTGGTTTTTTTCACTTTTACATTTTCAAACCTAAAATGTAAAAATGTTAAAAAGTTTACCTAGGGGGATCATTTTCAAAATTTATTGTCTTAAATGAGTCTCTAGGGGGGCGCCCATGGGGCAGTCTTTTATTTCATTCAAAATGGTCTTTTTTGTGTTTTTGAGCATTTTTCTAGGGTTAAAGACGTATTTGGAAAATTGGTCCAGGACGCTGCCCTAAGCAGGGTGGGGTCATGGGACCTGCCAGGGTAGCAGTCCTAGAACCGCGCCCTGCACTGGGTGGCGGTTCTGAACAGAATGACCAAAATGCATGCTAACTTGATTTTTTTGGATTTTTGATGTTTTTCATGTTTTTGGTGAGCTTATCCTTTGATATACGTTACTAACTTGCTCTTTTTCTATGTTTTGGTGAATGCAGAAGAAGGAGGAGTACATCTGTTGGAGTCGTGAGAGGGAGTGTGATTGGCTCCCAGGGATTTTGGATCAGTTGACTCAGGATGAGATGGACACTCTCCAGAGGGCAGGGTATTTGGAGGATTGCACGGGTGCCCCATGTCACTCCTGCTAGTCACATATTGTGTGACTTGTTTTCTTACTGGGATGCAGACCGGAACACTTTCTGGTTGCCAGGTGTCAGGGGTGAGTGGACCATCACCCTGGAGGATGTATACCACATTCTTGGGCTCCTGATACTTGGGAGGAGATTGACCCTGAAGACAACAGGGTCCAGATCATGATGATCACTTAGTGGGCCACATACATGGGGGATGCAGTTGTCTCATTTGGTTCGAAGAAGGGGATCAAGGTCTGATCCATTGCCACTACTCCTATTCCCCTATCATCCGTAAAGCCATCATGGGTATCTTGTCCTCACGATTGATCGGGGACAAGGGAGGTGACACACTCCTTTACTTTTGGGCTCCCATTATTACACAGATTGAGGGGCATGGCCGCATATATGCCTGGGGAGTAGACATTCTAGGGACTACCTATCATGACCTATACAGGGTAGTCAGGTTATAGGGACAGTCACTGAGCCATCCCACCTTAGTTATGAGCTGGGTCTATGAGCGCATCACCCCTTATGGAAGGGGAATACCAGTGTTGGATCCAGGGGCTGTCAGGGAAGCGAGGTGGATAGGGATGTCAGTTCTTCAGGATGCCACATCAGCTAGTGGCCTCTTTGACTATGGTAGACATGGTTGCCACACCCTACAGGACATGGCAGGGTTATGGGGGTAGGAGGTGACCACAGTGGTAGCTTGCTCTACCATAGGATAGTTAGTTGACAGGGTAGGGAGAGTTGAGATTCATCCATTCGACTCGGGTTCCTCAGCAGTTTGGCCTCCCTTATGTTGACATGCTTCCTCCAGTGGCACCAGTATACAAGACTATTCAGGAGGCCCGAAGGGCCCTAGAGGAGATCCTAGATGGATAGTGGTTACCCCAGGTGTGCCTATTGTAGTTAGGCATGTGTCTGTGCCCAATGGGTAGCTGGTGCTCCTCAAGCACCTTTACTCTAGATTGCAGGTCGCACTCCCACTCACAACGGAGAGGAGGATGAGCCTATTGATGTAGACTCTGAATCTGAGGAGTACACAGGAGATGAGACCAGGAGGAGTCAGTTGGAGAGGAGACAAGGGGAAGAGGGGTTAGGTGGTGAGGCTTGGTAAGGAAGCCCACATGGAGGAGGAGGAGAGTGATCCTGAGTGGCATGACACTCAGGATATACTGTGGCACATGAGGATGAGCAGAGAGAGAGACCTTGGAGAGGGACCACTTCCTCGAGATGGAGAGGGAGATGATGAGTCTGTGATGGGACAACATCTTGCCTCTGGCTTTGGGGAGGCCCTGTAGCCACCAGCAGTAGCAACAGTAAGCCACTGACCCTACTTGGATGCCTAGAGATCCAAGTATGTTGATACTCTTCTCTTGACTTTGTTAGTTGGAAATGTTAGTTTGGTATCTCTTTTTGTTTTGTTTTTGTAATTTTCTAACTCGTCATTTCTTCTTCTTTTCTTGCTTGCAGTGACTGCACAGGAGTGGCGAGAGCTTATTCAATGGGTGTGCATGGACACCCTGTTGATCCCCTCAGGGAAGACCCTGAGACTAAGTTGACTAATGATTCAGGCCAGCCACTAGTAGCAGACAGACACACTGATGTGTTTGCACCTATCTGGAGGATAGCGGAGGTGGTGACCTCTCTTCATACTCAGGTGGCTGGGTATGAGATAGTCGAGTGATTGATGAGGTGGAGCCATTCTCACAGTGAGACCATGGCCAGTGGCCACCACCATGAGCACTCACACCACTTGGTTCATTCTCATCGTCATAGCCGCAACAGGAGTCCCGGATGTGACTCGTGCACCATCTGAGGGATCCCAGAGGGATTGACAGGCCATGGGCCTTTTATTGCTTTGTTATTGATTTTTTCGAGCATTATATGATTTTTTTGTATATTTTGGGCTCATTGAGAGTGTTTTGACCATGCCTAGTGCGTGATGGCATTGTATACAAACTTGACTCACCATGATATATACAAACTCTTCTTTTTGGTTTGGTAATTCATTGTATCTGAGTTGACTTCCTTTTGGCTCATCTCACATGTGTACTCTAGATGTTTAGAATTTCCACTTTTCTATGCTTTTCAGAATGTATGCAGTGGATGTGAATGATAACAAAATGATTTTTTTTTTGTATTTTATAATGCTGATATATGATAATGCAAACACATTGTAATGTTGAACTTTAGTTTCTTTAAACAATCTTTGGTACTTCGTATTGTTTTGGAAAAACTTGGTTATACAGTGATATGATAAGTGAATGAACTTTCCCCACTCCTAACCCCACACAACTAGTAAGATGTGAGGGCTCAACACCAAGAGCCAGAAAGGGCACAAGTTATGAAATTTGTTGAATGGTAATGATGAGAGAAAGACAAGGTTTTGACAAAACCAAATTGGGACACTACAACCTCACTCTACTCAAGTTTGCTTCATAGTTTAGAATGTGAATTGCTTTCCAGTTTATCTAGACTTAGATCCGTAGATGGCCACTTGGTTGAAAAAATCTGGTTTTGAGGTTTTAAGCTCTTCTTGGAATTTTGGACATCTAACTCACTTTGTTTTGACTTATGATTTCACAATATTTGAATGAATTATTTCTAACTTTCAAGTTTTTCAAAGAGACCCCCTACACCTTGCCCCATGCTACCAGTAGGAAGTATGGGCTTATCACCATGGACAAGGCATAGGTGAGTAAGGGAATTTCTCTCCTTTCCCAACCCTACATCACTAGTAAGAGATGTAGGCTCAACACCGAAGGTTGGTAGGGAAAAGAAATGTGTAAAATAAATTTTTTATGTGGATTTGCATTTGACTTATTTATCTAGGAAAAATGGCTAGAATGTTCTTATTTCCAAAGAGATGTTTATGGGATAGATGTGACACCATGAAGCTTCTAGAACAGACTATAGGAAAAGACACCTAACCTAGAAAAGAGACTATAAGTAGAACCAAGTATGCAGGCCTTGGTATGGTTACTGTCAAAACTTTGTCTTATCTTGTTTGAATTGATGAAATGATTTGGAAACAATTGATGACACTGTGGAGATTTGTAGAGGTAATTTGAATGTTTTGCCAATGTTTTAGAAGTTTTTAGGAATTGCTATAAGAATAAGTCCCTTGATCACAAATTTTACAAAATGAACTGGTAGATGAAAATGCAATGCAGATGCAGTAATGTACATATGAAAATGCTAATGGATCATGTGTAATACCTCTTCAGGTGAAGAGAGTTCACAGATTCGTTAAACTCCTCACCCTCTAGTGTACACAGGTGAAATGCCCCATTTTTGTAGTCTTCTATTACTCGATATGGACCCAACCACCTGGGTCTGAATTTCCTTCCTTCGCCGGTCTTTTTTTCTATTCGGTTGTCAAGTCTTAGAACCAAATCTCCCTCATATATTTCATGCTCATAGACTTTCTTGTTGTATTGCTGAGCCATCCGGTCAGCGTAAACACTATGTCATTGTTCAGCATTGAGTCTAGCCTCATCAAGACTTTCTAGCTGAGAGATTCACACTTCTCGATAGCCTTCTTCTCCCAGAATTCCTTGCAATGATATACAAAGACTAGGTATTTCGACTTCGAGTGGTAAAACCGCTTCTGCACCAAATACCAAAGAAAAGGGGGTTTCCCCTGTCAGTGTTCTTACTGATGTCTGATAGGCCCACAAGGCCAGAAAAATATTTAAATTCCAATCTTGTTTGTTCTCCTTGACGGTCTTAAGGAGAATAGATTTCAATGTCTTGTTTGTAGCCTCAGCCTGTCCATTGGCCTGAGGATAATAGAGAGAAGCCGTGTGGTGACTTATTTTGAATTTTTCACACAGTTCACGTACTTCATCATTTTTGAAGGATGTGCCATTATCTGAGATAATGACTTGTGGGACCCCGTACCTACAAATAATTTGGTTCAGAATGAACTTTGTGATTACTGATCCAGGCACGGTGGTAAGAGGCATGGCTTCTACCCACTTAGTAAAGTACTCTGTGGCCGTGATTATGAAGTTATGACCATCTGTTGATGAGGGAGAGAATTTCCCTATCAAATCTAGGCCCCATGTGGAAAAGGGCCATGGTGTTGCAATTGGTTGTAGAGCCTGTGCCGGTATGTGGATCTCATGGGAGAACTCTTGACATTTATGGCATTTGCACACAAACTCTACCACATCATGTTCTAGCGTGGGCCAAAAATAGCCCATCTGATGTATCTTTGAGCAGTGGCATGGCCGCCGAAGTGACCTCCACATACTCCACTATGTGATTCATAAAGAATATTTTTAGATTCTTCTTCGTCAACACATCTTAGCAACATTCCATCAAAGGCTCTACGATAGAGCACTTGTTCCAAGATGACATACTTGGTGGTTATTATACGCAACCATCTTCTTTGTTGTGAGGTTTCCCCTTCTGGATATGTATGGTCCACTATGAAATTAATGATGTCAGTGTACCATGGACACACAGAAATGGGAGGCTTAGTTTCAACAAAATACACACACTCATCGGGAAAGTCTAAATTTACTAGATCACCTCCATCCAATGGGTTGTCAGCCAACCAAGTCCGCAATGATTTTTCCTTTGATGGATTTTTGATTAACAAATGTTAACTCAAACTCACCCATCAGAGTTATGAAGCATCCAACCTTCTTAGATAAGGATCCTTGTGTGAGAAATGTCCGCAGGTGATCTGATTTAACAATAACCCTTGTTTCTTGGTTTAGCATGTAATGTCTTAAGCATTTTTGTCATGAAGACTATAGCAAGGCATTCCTTCTCTACTTGTGTATAACGTGTCTCATAATCAAGTAATGTCTGACTAATGAAATAGACTGCATGTTCTCTTTTATCATCATCTTCTTGAGCCAACATGCAGGCTAATGAGACATCTGTAGCTCGTGAATACAGGATCAAGGGGTGATCTGACCTAGGTGGCATGAGTGTGGGAGGAGACAACAAGAACCATTTAACCGAACTCAAATGCCTCATTGCATTCTTCATCCAATCAATGCAGCAATCCTTTTTCAACAAATTGTTGATTGGGTGAATAGAAAAGGTCAAATCAGGGATAAACCTTTGGATTGCACCAAGTTTTCCAAGAAAAGATCTGATGCCAGACTCGTCTGATGGTGGAGTCATTTCCAGTACAGCTCAGATTTTGGCTGGGTCTACATCAATCCCTCATGAAGATATGATGTATCCCAAAATATTGCCTCCCGTTACACCGAACACATTTTTCTGGATTCAATGTGACACCGTATTCGATTAAGTGAGAAAGGATGATACGAAGCACCTCTAGGTGATGCAACATTTTTTGGCCTTAGCCAGAAGGTCATCCACATAGGATTCCACAATCTTATGTATAAGATCATGAAATATATAAGTCATCACCCATTGGTATGTGGCACCAGCATGTTCTTAAGCCCTGAATGACATGACAACATAACAGTAGGTTCCCCAAGGAGTTATGAATGTAGTTTTGGCCTGATCCTCCTCAGAGATTCTGATTTGATTGTACCCAGAAAACCCATCCATGAGAGACAACAACTCAAAACCAGTTGTTGCATCAACAATAACATCGATGGATGGTAATGGGAAATCATCTTTGGGACAAGCCTTGTTGATATCCTGAAAGTCTATGCAAATGTGGATCTTTCCATTCTTCTTGAGAATGGGGACGATATTAGACACCCATTGTGAGTAGTCAACTGGCTTGATGAACCCTACCTGTAGGAGTTTCATCACTTCTTCCTTCACCATGAGGGCCACCTTTGGCTTCATGGGCCTTGACTTTTTCTTAATTGGCTTAGCATCTGGCTTGGTGATGAGGTTGTGAACTACAATGTGTGGTGCAATTCCCATCATTTCCTTGTAGCTAAACGTGAAATATTTTTGATGCTCCTTGAGGATACGGGTATGTATTTCAACCTCCTTAGGAGTTAGAGAGGATCCTAGTTTCAATATTTTTGGTTCCTCCTCCATCCCGATGTTTATATCAATTGTTCCCTTGATTAAGGAGGCATTTCCTTCCTCAAACTCAGGTGGGGCTGGAGGTAACTCTAAATCCCCCTCTTCTCCTACCTCATAAATTTCGAGTTCCTTCCCAGGGGAAGATTCTATCATGGGATTTCCAAAATAGGAAGAAGAGTGTGGGATTAGGGAAAGATCAACCTCGTGATGAGTAAGATGTAATTCTGCAAAAGTGTTTAGATATCCTAGAGTTTCTTTATCAATGTCAACATGATCTGAAATGACAGACTCACTCTCAGTTTCTATGTATGTCAACATTGGAGTTATCGGTGTTTTATGAACCAAAGGTTTAGCATGAACCGAGACTGTGAAGTTTGTATCTTCCAACTCACTTCTTGGAGTGAAGTGAGAAGCAGAAGTTTCTATTGAGTCTGAGGAGGTTCTATTCTTGTGGAATTGCTTCAATTGATATGAAGTCAAACCCCTTTGTTAGATTTAGCACTGTTATTTTGTAGAGTTGTAGATGCTCAGCTCTAGTCTCATATACCTCAGATATTTGATTTGTGACAAGTTGTGAATCACCCAGCACCCTAATATTAAGAGCACCCATTCTTTTGGCTACAATGAGACCAAGTAGAAGGGCTTTGTATTCAGCCCCGTTATTTGTACATTCAAAGTTTAACTTGAAGGAAAAAGGTAGAATCCTTCCCTCAGGAGAGGTAAGAATTACACCTACCCTGGTGCCAAAATGACACTTGGCTCCATCAAAATGGAGAGTCCAACAGTTACTTGGAAAAATGGATGTTGGATCATCCTTTGTGTCCTCTTCTTTTACCTCAGTTACTTCAACCATACAAACTTCATCTACTAGAAGAGAACCGAGTCCTAGGGTATGTCCCATACCCATAGAATCGAAATGGAAGGAGAATAGGTAAATCCTTCTCCAATAGCTTGACAATATTTGTTGTGGTTCCTAATGACACTGTCTCTACGATGATGGTTTCATCTTTGACTGTCGGAATGCCTTCGATCAAACCCATGACTTCTAATTCCATGTTGTAGGAACCAAATTTTCCTCTGGCACTGAGCTTGTAGGTTTATTTAACTGATTTGTAGGAAGCTCAAACTCAGAGTGGACCCCTGGCCTCTTTTTCAAGTTAGCTAGATGTATGTCGAAGGGTTTTGGATCACCCTGTGCCACAAAAGACCTTCCCTAAATGTAGGAACCTGACTTCCTGAAACAAAGTGGAGGGAATCACCTTCATGCGATGAATCCAAGGATGACCAAGGATCATATTATAGTTGGTTTCCTGATCTATAATATAAAACTTGGTTAGAACCATCTTAGGTCTGAGGGTGACTGACAACACTATAGTTCTTCGATTGATGTTGCTTTGAGGTTGTCATAGCCTCTCAGTGTATTTCACGTTGAAGAGCAATTGGTCTCTTTGTAACCTAACTTTTGAAGGAAAGAGAAGGGGACTATGTTAACCACTTTCCCCATCATCAATCATCACACACTTTACATAGTTGTTGTAAATCCAGACTTGTAAAAACAACGTTGAGATCACCTCTATGAGCTATTTCAGTGTCCGTGGGCATCTTGCTGATGTCAAATATGAATCCAACATCTCTTTCAGGATGCCCTGGAGGATAGACATCAAAGTCCACATGTGGTTTATTTGCACCTCTGGAGGAGGGGTGACGTTAATCAAATGGCCAAGACCTAGTGCTTCTAATAGAGTGGCTCTGTGAGCAGGGGAATTCTTTAACAGATCCAAGAAGGAAATGTGAGAGAAGGTCTTGGTTAGATCACTGATCAAGTCATAAGCTCCTACTGGCTTGCCTAGTGTATCATGAATGTCATCTGATATAGTTGGGTAGATTGGGATTGGCTGCGAAGAATAATCTTTGGTTCTAGTGGCAAGCGTTAATCTGAGGTTCAGTGTCCAACTCTACCAATCCCATAATTTTTGTTTGTTGGCAGCCATCCAAAGGAGGTGCCACTTGTGGGTTTGATGAAGTTGAGGCTTCGCGATCATGGGTCCCTATTACAATACCCTTTGTTTGAACCATTGGGATCTATTCTACCATCCTTTGGGGCACGTGGGGAGAGGATCATTAAAGATTCCAAGTGGTGTGTTCTGTGGGGATACCAGTCCCATGTAGGTGTTCTGAGTTGGCGTTGTTGGGTTTGCCAAAAACATGTCAACAAATAATTGTCTTTGATCCTCTGGAAAATGTTGTAGAAACTTGTTGCAATCATGGCATGTTCTTGTGTCATGCCCACGAACCCTATGGAAACCACAATATAAATCAGGATCATAATCTTGAGGCCTTTGGTTTGCACCTTGTTGTGGTCCGAAATTATGATTATTGTTCATTGTTGATTGTTATAGTTAAAATTTGGGAACCCCTGCCCTTGGTTTTGGAATTGGTTAGATACCCGCCTGGGTATTGGTTAGGGCCTTGGGTCTGCATTTTTCTTGATTGTTGAGGTTGTTTGTTGTTGTTGTTGAGGATGATTAAAATCTACAACATTGACTGAGGGCGAGAAGTTATTGTTTCTCTGATTATTTCCATTGTTGTTGTTATTGGTAGTATTTGTATTGGGAGGACTAACAACATTAGGTTTCTTGGGCTGGTCAGTAACACCATCCGTTGTGACCCCACGGTTCTTATTAAGGACCTTCGGTCCTTGATTATTGCTTGTGTTGTTGGAGTAACCAGGTTATTTTGGTTAGGAGTGACTAACCTTCCATTTTCTCCATAAGTCTTACGACCACTGTCAATGGTTGCTTGGTCAATTCGAAGAGCACCCTCTAAGCACCTCTTCATAGCTCCTTAGTGGGAACTTTTGAACTTCTTCCTTTGTCTCCCTATTGAGGGAGTGGAGGAACAAATCACAAAGCTCTCGTCTGATCCATATTTGGAGTGCTTATAGAGGAGTAGAGAACCTGTCGCCACCTTTGAATGAAGTGGGTTGTGGACTCATTGTGCTCTTGTTTGATATGAAGGAATTCTCTGATTCTTGTTCTTAAAAGTTTGTTCATATCAAAATCCTTAATAAATTCTGATATGAGTTGCTTGAAGGAGTGTATTGAAGCCTCTGGTATCCTATAGTACCAATCGAGAGCAATACCTTCTAGCATCTTAGGGAAAATCTTTGCAACAACTATGTCCCATGGGAGCAAGCTCTTGAATGGCCGTTGCGTAAGCTTTGATGTGAGCGTTAGGATCACCCTCCCCTTTGAACTTTGGAAGATTGGGAAAGGGTCTTGGGAGCATGACTTTCTGGATGGAGAAGTCTAGAGGCTCCTTAAGATATTCAGAATAGGTCCCCATTGCGTACATTTCAACCATTGAAGATCCCTGTTGGGGAGGTGGAGGTTGCATCGGTTGCTGAAATGGACACATAGCGTAAACATTGGTTGGGGCATATGGCATCCCCTGTGGCTGTCCATATGGACTGGGTAAGTGTACATATCCCCTGTGGTGATTTAGAATACATGTGTATGTAGGGGGTTGACTACTTTGATATGGATCTGAAGGCACAAAGCCAGGGAACGTTGCATTTCTAGTTGGTATGGCATTTGAGAATGCACTTCTAGCTGGTGCCTGTTGTAGATATCCATATGTGGCATGAGGGGGGCATACCCAAGGTTCCCGTCCCAGTTAGCAAATCTCCAGGGTTTGGAGCACCCATATAAACTGGAGGATTCTGCGCAGTAGGTACTTGTCCATAATTCTGTGGATAGGGAGAAGTTCTTGCTTTCCCTGCGTATGAACTTTGAGCATTTTGGGAAAGCTCTAACTCTTTGAATTTGTCAACTACACTGAGATGATGTCACCCATTGATGGGATGGTGTTTTGTTTAGGTGCTTGTTGTTGAACTTTTGGAGGTTGTTGAGGAGTGTGGTATCCTACTATGAATTGTTCACTATGCTGCCACCCCTCGTTGGCAATGTTTTTGGTTGTTGGAGGGGTAGTGTTATTGTTTTGAAGTAGGAACATCACCATGTCCTTGTAACCTATCAAAATCCTCAGTTCATATTCTGGAAAGCGTTGTTCACTCCTAGCATATCGTGATAAGTACTCCTCATCTAGATGCGGGAGCTGGTCCAATTGCATGCTAATGGGTTGTCGAAACAATACCTGAGGAGATGAACTTGCTTCCCCAGTGAAATTCATGTTGTTTGAACTTGATTGTTTGTGAGGATATGTCTGTGTGATCTGGTCAAGTTCCTCAATACGCACAGAGGAACCAACATTGGTTCCCTGAAGAAGAGGATTTTGAGCAGTTGAGTGGTTATCTGCCCATGTTGAGAGTGAAGGTGATTGTTGTGGTATACCTGTTTGATAGTTGTACATGTCAAAACCCGGGATGGGTCGACCGTACTCATCGTATCCTGACATATTTGGGGGGTATAAGAATACCCACAGAATAAAGGATGGATGAAGAAAGTGGAAATGCTTAGAGACTAGCTCTTCACGTTGGGTTCACCAATTTGTATGAAAGAAAATCAACACGTGACCTTCTTCACACCCAACTTCCTGAGGTCGTGCCGAGACAGCCAGTGTAGAATAGAAATGGATGTGTATGTGTGGTGATGATGGATAAGCTAATGAGGTAACCTTATATCTTCGACATGTAATAATGGGATCTGTGAATCTAAGGCAAAGAATGCTCTCCTAACCTGAAGTGGTGTGATGGATTGATCTGATATGATAGCTGCTCGGAGACTCCAGTCAATATCGAGCTCTGTCGAGATTCTATTCACTAGTTTGTTGAACATGTGGAAAGTGACCTGTGGGTGCCTCGTATAGATTTCCAGACAAGGTCATGGAAGTAAGAACGAGAGGCGTAATGAAGCCACAGGGACTATGGATGATTTTCTGGTCTAGTCCAGAAAGTCTTAGCCTGATCGGCTGCTATGTTCAATAATGAAAGTTGTGCAATGATATCAGGTGGAAGTGGTGATGATCTAAATATTGATGCATGCAAACCAATGTCAATATCTAATTGGTTAGTAGGCCCATTGGGTTGTGGGACCTGAGGATCACAACCAAAAACTCGTGGAGGTTGTGGTCCTATTATGGTCATGCACGTAATCAAACCCTATTTCCAGGAGCAGTCCAATAATCATAGGCTTGATTAGCTGTGATGTTTAGTGTGTTTAGTTGTTCTATTTTCTCAGAGAATGTAGCAGGTGTGCGTAAGATTGTCAAATGTAAACTTGTATCAATGTCTGTTATCAACTCTGGCCCATTGGGTTGTGGGACCAAAGGATCACAACCGTACGTCTTTTCTTGTTGTGGGCCATTGATGGTCATGCAAAATGAATTGAAATGATCTTGGTAAAACAAACTAACTATCAAAGGAAATCTAATCTATGTTTTTGGTGTTTTCACAATATATCAGAGCAAAACAATGAAAGCAAACTAATCTAACAAAAGTAAATGTTTTTGATCTTTTCTAGTTTTTAAGCAATACTTCTAATCTAATAAACAAACTAAATACAAGTAATCAACTAGATGTAGCTAGTTACTTGTGTGAATATGTGAATCTAAATCTAAAATAAATAACCTAATTTAATCAAAACCCTTCAAACCCTACCTCAGAGGTGAAGAACAAATCATAACCCTAAAAGAGCTATTGTTCCCCACAACTTCCCTGGTAATGTCAAAGAGAAAACTTTCTAATGATTTGATCTACTTGTAATTGCCTAATCAATTGAAATGAACAATTTTACTACTCTATTTGATATGCAATTGAAACTAATGATTCAAAATTGATAATTTTACAAATGAAGCAAACAAACAAGTAATTCCAACCTGGATAAGCAAGAGCTTTGGAAAATTTGGTTGTATATGTATATGTCCCCTCAGTTTGTTCCTTTCTTTCTTTGTGTGTTCATATGAGTCCAAGGAATTGGGAATGCAAGAACAACAACAGAAGAAGACGCTTGAGCAATGGTAGCTTGAAGGGTAGTTTCTGGTTGCAATGCAAGTAGAAGAGAGATAACACAAGAGATCTGAGCTTGGCTATGCAATTCCTAGCAGGATTGTGGCAGCAATACTATGCAAGATACACAAAAATTCTCAGGCCTTTTTCTTGAACACAAGCATGGAATATATAAGAATTGGGGCTGGGATGTGCCTTCATGCACAAGGCAAGAAGAGGCAGTTCCAACTAACTAAAGCACATGCAAAAATAGAAGAGGGAAGGAGAACCAAGCAATCAAAACTATTTTTAGACAAATCGGTTCACAAACGCATCCTAAAAGTGAAGTTAAGTGAATTGTCGCATGTTAAAAACATGCATGACGGAATCTGGAAAAATCACTCAGGACCATGCCCTAGGCCTGGGTGGTGGTTGTCAGAACTGCCTGCCCAGGCTGGTCCTGGCACTAAAGGCCAAAACATGCACAAAATGAAGTGGGAAGCTGGAAAAAACATGTGGAAAAGCTAAGTAAGGACGTCTAGGCTACAAATATACACTGCATATGGGTTTAGGAGCTTGAACATCTTTTGAAAGGACGTGAATCATCATTGGGGACTTTTGTAACCATTTTTCAGACAATGTAGCACATGCAACTAGTTTATAGGCATGCAACCTACTAGAGACACCAATCCCCAGGAACCGAGGTAAGCACCTATCAGCTTAGTAATGATTTTTGTGTTCTACATTAATCTCTAATCTACCTTAAGAATGAACCAACTGTCTGAGGAATATATACTGATACATTTATGCTATCTATCAATACATAGTGATAAAACATGTATCTAATGTAAATTACCCACATTTGTTTTCTACCTTTAGAAATCCCGGTTTTGTATTCTTACATGATTATATCATTCCTCTCTTCTTCGTAATTTTTGATTTTAGATATGTTCTTATTAGAGCATTGCAATCCACACTCAGAATTCTACCCGATGAGAGCTTAAAAATATGATCTTCATCATTCACTCCACTCTCCATCTAGAAATGTTTTGATCTTTAGCCCCGATTATTTTCATGATATAGATCCATGCCCACTCGCTCCACTCCCTATCAAAAACAAATTACTTCATACGCCATCCCCTTCTTTTAGAGGAGAACTAGGTGGATTTTCTTTATATGCATGTATATTTTTCTTTTACACTAAACCTACGATGAGGTCAAGAAAAGTGAGATTAAAATTAGACGCCACAACAAGAGGAGTATCGACCTATATGATCATGAGGAACCTATCTACTTGGTTATCAGCCACTGGAGATAAGATGTGGAGTAGAAGGCCTATCGAAAAGTTACATAGATCTATTCTCAGATACACATATGAGACCACATATAAGGTGTAAGGATAAGATAGAATATCATCGAAGATTGACAGAGCCAAATAAGGCTTATACATATGCTACCTGAGGTGGGGGTGGAATAAATATAAAACAATTTGTAGTTATTTAAAAATTTAATGTCCATAGTCAAAAAATGCATCATACATGGGTGATGATAAAAATTATAAAACATGGGATTGCATGATGAGAAATGTGAACTTCCCATGATAGAATTGTCACATAGAAAAGATTATTACTTGGAACGAGTATGAAAATTTCTAGCTTCACATTATTATCAATATACTTAATAAGTTTTTAGTGCACTCAACCTACAAGAGTCATGACTCCCCTAAATTTATAGGAACGAGATCTATTGTAAACACCTATCACCAAAACTAATATACCATACTTAGTAAGAGATGACCAATCTCATATACTGATAGTTGTAAGCACCAACATTGGCATCATAACTCTTACCTCATATAACTGTATGAAAACAACAAGCACTTAAGTGACAAAATAATCAGACTTTGAGATTCTCCTTCAGAAATCTGTTGGAGTCTTAAGGATGTTTAGCTATTCAAGGTCTTCTTCATAAATTTACTTGATAGGGTCCTTATTATGCACTACACTTCACACTTAGAAATATTCTTGAGATCCCTTAAAGATATATCTTAATAATTAGACTCCACTCTCCATCAAGAAATATGTCAAGGATTGTAATAATGGGTTATTCTGATTATGATATAGCTTCCACACCCACTTGCTCCACTTACTACACTTGCTAATCTTCATGAACTACTTCATGCACATCCTCTTCTTTTCTTTTGAACTACATATCCTTTTATACAACTGTATATTTTATTTTTCACTAGAGCACATGGGTCATACAAAATGATACATTAAACATCTAGGTTCTACAAATTGGAGAATTTGAGTAGTAGTTGACCTAAAAATGGTCATAAATATATGATACTCGCAATTAGAGAGATGGCCCAATGGTATCATAGTCATACAACTATGTTACCATTGGCTACTATGGCCTTCAGACATGCCTAGACTAATGGGGTTACATAACTTTATGTGCCCTCTGGAAAAAAAAATACGTGTGTCAACTCTAGACCAAACATACCACAAGTATCATTGTACCAAACTAACCAAGCATTTGGACCAATTACACCATGAGCTCCATACTCAAACCCTAACCATGGGAAACAAAGCTTCGATTCAGAAGGTACTAAGTGTTAGAATTGAAGTGTCAAATGCTAGCTTCACCACCTACATTGACTACTAGTTCCATAATAAATACTATATCCAGAACTTTCAAATGTTACTTGTCTAGACTAACATATGAACATCTATATGAATGCAAATAGTTGGTAACTTGAACCTCTTATGATCAGTACTTGAGATGATAATGTTTCTCTTCCTAAGACATTAGAAGTTGGGATACTTTGTGTGCCTGGATTTGAGGAAAGCTAAGACTCCTTGAACATAGTTGAGTGCTTCAGAAATAGTAGTAGTGTCTACCCTATTATATGTACATCAATCTCTGGGAAGATTTTGGGAGCCTTGAGTGCCTTTTGTATGTTAGTTTAAACAGGGTTGCCAACTAATGTGCCAGGTTAGTAAATGAGGTGATGTTAACTTGCTTATATAGGGTTTTGAAGATAAATCATCATGACAAGGATGATCCAAGAGGATAAAATGACCCTATAAAGATAATCAAATTGAAAGTAAATTTGGAAGACGTGTTAGTCTAAGACTATATAGGTTGGCTAAGACTAAAAATTACTTCTTGACCCTACTATACGTTTTAGACAAGATGACAATGAGTGTAATCTGAAAGTTTTATCATGATAAACATAGGTGAAGTATTGATTTTATGCATTTATATTTAGAATGTGACGACACATCAATGTGTAACAATAATCAAGTTGGGAGAGAGACAATAACATGTACTGAGTGGGGATAGGACGTGGATGTTTGTCTTAACAAAGGAGCACATTCACAACCAACAATATCAAAATGATAAATTGCCAAATTTGAGTGTCTACACCTATTTATAGGCATCATTTGAGTCCATTTATCATCACAATATCATTTGTCATTTGGTATTATTTCTCTCACCAAACTTCTCTTAAGGTCTTAAAATTTTAGAATTTAGTGTTACTTATCTTTACTCTTGGAGAATTAGGTCTATGACACTCAAGAATGGGAGTTGCACTCATGGTATACCAAGATTTTGGAGTCCCTAACACGTGGTTTACTTAGGTCTTCTTTGTATTTGTCTTATGGTCCCCCACATCAACTCTTTCACAAGGTGTTGCTAACCACATGGAAAGTTAATGCACCAATGGTGTTTACATAGATGTAAGTATCTCGAACCTCTCTTTTCCTTTATGTTATTTCATATGTTATTGGTAATGTATACAAGATAGAATAAAGTAGAAAATTTCTTAATCTATTGCATTGTTATCTATCAGGTCTTGCCTTATAATATGCTCTTTGGGATTTACAACTTATAAATCTCTACAACCCATGTTTACAACCCTAACATAGGTATCTTCACATTGTTTACAATCCTTACAACTTGTTCATAATTAAGATACTAGTAAGATGTCACCCTTATCACGGACTTAGACTTAAGAACCCTACACCTTTGATAGAGAGTGAAATACCATCTTCTAGATCCACAACTTTAACACCTTGTAACCCCTTTTGTGTGTGGCCCTAAAATGGTCCCCTTCTTATCCTAATATACATTATGAAGAAGAGAATGAGGATATTCTATAAACCATGCTTATCTTGCACACATTATCTAGATTCACACGATTCCATCCCAAGTACAATTCCAGGACACCATAATTTCAAGATATGTTCATGACCGCTTCCTGAGCCCATTTCCTGCCTCAGTGACTCCCTTACATGGCCATATTGTAGTAACATGCCAACCTATTGCATTTTACCATACCTTGTACTCAATAATATATTTAGATTGTCCTTATGTGCTTATTTAGCGTGTTTCAAATCTGTTTATGACTATTTATATTCTATATTTTAAAATACATGTTAATTTTAATTATTTTGTGCACTAAGCACAAAATTATTATAACAATTTCATAAGGTAATATTATAATAGTGTGTCATATGTGCTTAATATTGTAGAGATGGAAGTAGTAAATTGTTCAAGACACCAAAACATGAGTTTAATTTTATAAAAAATTAATAAAATGTATAAGCATTAACTATATGTACAAACATGAGTTTAATTTTATAAAAATTAATAAAATGTATACACGTTAACCATATGTACGAAGACATACATACTATATGAATATTTTTTCAATATTTTAAAAGTTTGATAAGTACTTTTCTAAAATATGTATATGTAATTATTATTAAAAAAAACTTATGTTTATTATCTTTGATTAATTTTTTCAATGAGAACTTTTCAATAAAAATAAAACATTGGACTATCTTTATTATTTGTTGGTTGATAAATATTATATTATATTGTAGTTTATTTAAACTAGTACATCTATCTTAAATAAATTTATCTAAAATACATTGAGAGATATCATTTCTAAGGGTTTTTATCTTGGAATTTTCTATATTATATTATTTAATAACTCATTTACCTTCTCCCCTAATTTTTTATTGACTAGTGACAAATGACATCCAACGAGTGACACAATCATGTTGGGCTTGAAAGATTCTTTTTGAAAAGGGTTGAATTGAATTGAATTGAAAGATTTTAATGATGTCCACGAGGTCAAGTAGCCTATGGGACCCGAAAATAGAAACAAGCCCGCCAAATACACCAAGGAAACCGACTGAAAAATGCTTTTTCTCGATTTCTTTGCTAATCTTGAGCCTTTGACTATGGATTTTAGTCAAATAATTTGCTGTTTTTAGAATCTTATCCTCTTCAAACAAGGTTGTGAGAGCTTCCATTTTTAAAAAATCAGCATAGTTACTTCGAATGTCCTCATAAGCTACACACTCCATTATGAAATTCCATTTAGTTTCCACAGACCCTGACCTGTAAAGCTGAAAAAATCTTTAAGACCATTCCTCTTTTGATGCTGTCCATCTTCCTATTTCACATCTGAGATGATGCGAACTAGTTTTCAACTGGGCAATTAACATTTTAGCTTTCCATTTTATTTCCGCCTCCATATAGTGCTTTTGCTCATGATCACATGTGGGATTAAAGTTCTTGACATAATATTCTCTTTTTCTTCCCAATTGTTTCATCCACATGGCAGTTTTGACTCTCTCTCACATACTTTTTGATATCGCCGTTAGTGTTAGGACATTCATGCATGCTAATTCCCCAATTCTTCATCCACTTTTCATTCTGCTTCATCTAAGTGCACTTCCTTCTATTCAACTTTTCTTCCATTGCTATCCTGGGCCACTGGAGACCGTCCATGCTTTCCACTTTCTTCAAGTACCCAAAATTCGAATCAAAGTTGTTGCTTCCATCGAGAAGACCCCGACTTCAATAAGAATGATCTCGTAAGGAATTGTGGATTTTATTTTGAAGCTACTTGTGATACAATGTTTTTGCAACCTTTCTATTTGTCTCTATTTTACCACTAACGTGCTGCTGCCCCAAACTTCACAATCATATAAAACCTCCGGAGAAATAAGCAACCCAAAAAGAGTCAACTTAGTTTTTTAATCCCACAATTTTGTTGATCTGCATTTGTTTTGTTCCATATATAAAGCTTTCCATCCCCCTTGGAGCTTATTATCAAGTTCACCAACAGGGAATCTAAATGTCAGAAAGATCTTTAGTTAGATATGTTGTCCCATAGGTTATCTTTGGTAGCCTTGTGGACATTAAAATGATTTCTTCTTCTTCTTCTTCTTCTTATATGATCTCAAAATTTAAAAAGAAACATAAAATTGAAGTAACTCACCACATTACACTCCACCTTTACTTGGAATGTAAAGTGCCTACTGACATAAATAGAACTTACACCACATAATTTTGCAACCCAAAAATAAGCTAAAAACTTAAAAAAATAAATTTATTGTAGCAAGTTCCGAAATCGTGAGGATTGGGAATTTGGTTTGGTAGAGAGCAGGAAGGAAGGAGGCAAAATGGTATTCGGACAAGTGGTGATAGGCCCGCCTGGCTCAGGCAAAACCACCTACTGTAACGGCATGTCTCACTTTCTCACTCTCATTGGCAGGTACTCGCCACATATTCCTTTTTCCCTTTCCCTTTCCCTTCTTTTTAAGTGACTGCAAACATGTATTGTCGTTGTTATTTTGGTGGCAATTCACAATGCAGTCTGTGAGACCAGTTAATAAACTTGAGCGGCATTTTGTCAAAATATTCGTAAAGCATTCGCCTGTTGGTTGTAAATTTATTAGGGCCGTCACAACATCTAATTAAAATCCGCTTCTAGTTATTTTGAGGGTTCTTCATAGCTATTCGCCCTCAAAGGTTTCTGAATTTGATTCGGTGTTTGCCAAATTTATTTGCTTAAAGACGTCCAAGGATTTTTCAACAAGTCCATACTGAGCCTATCCTGGAATCATCTCAATCCACGAGACAACTTTTCATTGAAATAAGTTTTCAAACAATTGTGTGACTCCAGCAAGCTTCCACATTTTGTATGCATGTCTTCCAAGGTCGACTCAACTCCAACCCTGTCAAAAATACCCCTTTTAATTAATATTATATGGAAATCGTACCCTGTTTCGAAGCTTCCAAATATACACTTGCTGGGAGGATTCTAGCATAGATTGCCGAGTTTGGATCTACCTGTAACATTTGTCCAAATCCATTTTTTTTAAACAGACCCACATTATGAATATCAATCAGTAATTGCTTATCATGGGATTGTTTGGTGCTTTTGTAGAAGCAACACCCATTGGAACTTGTGAACAAAACCTCGTTACATGCCGAATCTGAAAAGACTATCAAACCTAAACCTTTGTTCCACATACCAGAACCCCATTACTAACCACAAAATGTTTCAACTTTACAATGTATGCTGCCAGCATAATCAGATTTCATTGTACTACAAAATTCTCTTTCACTTTCACTCCATCCTCAGCATTATTGAGACACTCGCTAAGATTCTTCATTTTGCTTAGCAACATTCAAGGCCAATCATTATGCCTCCACATTTTCCAAACACGACAGACAGTTCAATCACATGACACTATCTAACAAGAATTTGTTATCCTTATTAACTGGGGGAGCTCCATGCCATGCTCCAATGCTCCCGAAACGGTACATACCTGGAGAGTAATAGCAACTGAGGTCAGATACAGAGTTTGTCTTGACACCTGCTAGGGGAAAACCTGAAAACAACTTGGAAAATCAAATGGGCTTCTAGGGGAAAATGATACAGAAATCAAGATACATATAGCACATTTGTGTTGGACAATGGACGCTCACAACCAAGATACATGACCTGCAAAGCTTGTAAACCCATTAACAGGTTGCTGTCAAATTTGTTCCCACTGGATTATTCAAATGAGTTTCAAGTTTTTTTTGTGATCAAGGTCTCAACGATCATCCCTTTCAATATCATGTGAATCTTTTTTACAAACTCAGCCAAGAGCAGACATAGCCAGGAACTTTTCTATGCAACTTCTAATGTTCAAGAAGGAGAGACAGACTTCTTTAAACACCCAAACCAAACCAATTCCGAAATGCAATATGGCATTGAATATTCAGCCCAGAGAAATTCAGAAATTCAATCAATCTTGGATGCACCCATCTTACACCGTTGTGCTCTCAAATTTTTACTGCAGGTGTTCCATAAAAAGAAGGCTATAACAATAGTAATTAATCCATGTGTAGCCTCGCAGCAGCTTGCAGCCGCACAAGCCTCCTCACTTCTCTTGTAGAACTTGAGCTCTCAACCTTGTGGTGCCTCGTGGCATTTATATAGACTTACGGATCTCGCAGCATTGGTGCAGCCCCTTGAAGCATACCACACCGCTCTCTCTTGCCTCAAAGGTCTCACTTGCCTCACAGCTTGCAACACTTTTGTGCCATTGGCAAACTGCTGCGGTACCTTGGTGCATTGCTATGTGCAGTCCCATACGTGCTGCACACCAACATCACAGCTCTCGCAGCTTCTGCAGTCTTGTGCCAACAACATGCAACTCTTGCTATTTTTGCGGCCTTGCATCCCTAATACTGCAACACTCGCAGCTCCTATAGTCTTGCACCAACTCCCTTCGCAGTGTTTGCAGCTTCTGCAATGCCGTGCACTGTCTCGCAACCTTGCGGCACGTCAACACACTTGTGCCTTGCTTCTTTGCATGTCAAATGTTGCTGCAGACTTGTGTAAAGCTTCTACACTCAATGTTTGCTTGTCAGCACTTTGTTGCCACACAGCACGCCATGTTGTACACTCCATGCTTGCACCATGTCAGAGCTTCTTGTCAACAATGTTACGTTTACGATTGCAACCGTTACTTGACCAGGGAAGACAACGCGTCTTGCCACAACTGTTGTTGTAACAACCATCCTGTAATCATACATGGTATGCATATGTATTGTAACCACACACTCGAGACATCTATGCATCCATAGAGTCCAGAGAAAACACATGCAAACCAAATAAGAGATAGTTAGCATGCCCCGAGGATCTAACTGCAAACATGTACGCAGTTCTCAATTTTTCCACACTAGTTGAGGCAAGCCAACAAGGACACATTCCCCCCCAAACACAAGAGCTTGCACTCTTAGCCTTATTGGTTTATCATACACATCTGTACTTTCCCTATTTTGCATATTTAATAGAAGTTACATTTCTGCATACAAGTTTTCTGCATTCGATTGTCTTAGATAACTAATCTATTTTGTCTTCCTATGCATTTTAGAATACACTACTTGTCTCCAAATGTGTCATTGTTCACTGCCCAACCAGTCCTTGGCACCATCATGAGGAACATTGGTATCAGAACATAGTTCTTTTTTATGCATGTAAACACGCAAGCGCAACGAGAGAAAGAAGGACAAGAAGTTGGCTCTGTTTCAGTCTACCTGGAAGAATGCTGGAACAAGAGCAAGATGGCTGATGCTTAGAAGCAACTTGAGGCTGCCCCAAATGTCCACAAGTTCATTAAGGACACATCGGAAGCACAATGCACCAAACTCTTTGGCCAATTTCATGAGTTGATGTTTCAATTCAACCCAACAAGCACATCCTCTTCCCACTTGCAATCAACTCACCAATAGTTTCCTTATCAAACCCCATTTAAGTTCCAAGTGAATCTCGACATCCCAGTGTTCAAAGGCAAGATTGATGTCATGACATTGGATAAATGGAGTCACTAGCTTGAGGCCCACTTCTCTATCAACCAGTTTAATGACAAAGAGAAGATCATCTTTGCAACGTTGAAGATGTCCATTTGAGTGTCCCAATGGTGGGAAACGTACAATGCACAATGCGAGAAAACATTTGAGCCCATTCAGACTTGGGATAACTTTGTCAGCGCTTTGTAGAAGAAATTCCTCTCCCTCAAACACTACGAGGATGAGTAAATGAAGTTCCAACAATTGTAACAACACAAGGAGTAATTGATGGAAGAATACACCAATGAGTTCCATGATTACATTGCGTGCCTGTGTGAGGACCTCACGAAGTGACATAAGGTGTTGAAGTCCATCAACAAAATTTCACCTTGACATTCATGTGAAGACAAAGCTCTTGACTTATGACTCTCTGGGGAGAGCGTATCACAATGTTGCCAATATCGAAGTGAAAGAAAAGATGAAACAACGTTTTGCCTTATTCATCTAGCACCATGTGAGTAAGAGCGCAACCTGTGGACAACACACCATTTCAAACATCCGTTTGCAAGAGTTGAACATGCATATCGCAAGCGAAGTGCAAGTGTAAGAAGGCCACACAACATTACCAAAGGCTCCTTGCACCTTCTACCTCAAACAAAGGCAAGACAGAAGCAACATGACAAGTGGTGTTATTGACATCACTCATGCACATCCATGATGATTCTGAATATGCCACACACGACAATTCATCTAATTGCACAATCTATATTAGGTCTCGCATCAACAGATGAAACTGATCCAGATATTTCTTATTTGAGCACCGACGACCATTGCCACTGACACTTCAGAAGAACACGAGTGTCTCTTTTGCATGAATTTTTGGATCAAAGGACAACCTCTCCATGTCATTATCAACGGTGGCAATCAGATGAACATTCATCTTGCAAGATGCAAATCAACGTCTTAGGTCTTTCTTCTTCTGCACATGTCATCACACATACTCACTTGGATGGCTCTAGTCAAGGGAAAGATATACAGGTCTGGCAACAATGTACTTTATTGTATAAAAGTTCATAGCCAATGGAAGACAACGTCACTGTGTAAGACATCACACCTCCAAAGGTCTGCGACATATTGTCGAGGAAGACCATACTTCTTATGAATGTTATGCCAAATATCGGGCCATAGCCGTAACAGATGGACTATAGTGCGTCATATCAATAATGCAATTCTTTAACCTCAAAGAGCCAACGCTTGCAAAATCACCAAAGTCACATTAGTCTCTGCCAAATAATGCTGCGAACTTATCTCACACGACATACAAGTCTGTCTTTCTCATGGTCCTTGTGAGACACATGCATGGGAGAGTAAGAAAACATTGGCATGACACCCGCACTGCACATTGTCACTACAACCGCGACTCGATAATTTATTGAAGAAGCACAATGAAGTCTTTGTAAAACCAAAACGCCACACAACGCATCGTCGTTGTAAAGCATAACATCTACATTTGATTTGTGGATCCCTTCTTCCAAGCTAATCCTTTGTACTATAGACCAATATGGGAGAATGAAGTCCAACGCACAAAACTCAAAAACCCCTCGATTAGGGAAAGATTAGGCCTAGCACTTCACCATGTGGGAGTCCGATAGTCACTCACTCCCAAGAAAGACGGGACTTGGAATCTCTAAATAGACTAGTGTGTCTCAACTTAATCGCGGCGAAAAACCGGTACCCACTGCTACGAATTAACAACCTCTTGGACAAACTCCAAGGTGCTCAATGCCTTGCCAAGATTGACCTAAAGTCAGAGTTACCAACAAGTTTCAATTCCATCTTGAAGGCATGTATAAAAGACAACTTTCAAGTGACACGGGGAGGATTGTGCATGAATAGTTGGTTATTACCTTTTGGCTTGACCAATACACACCAGCACCATCCTTGCAGCTGATGAACTGACATACCTCAGACCGATTTCTCTAGTCTCCTTCACCGTCATCTACTTTGAATGACATCTTCATCTTCAACAAGACTTGGGAGGAGCACCTAGAACACATTAGGCATGTTTTCAGCACTCTTGCGAAGCACAAGTTGCGAGCCAAATTAGCCAAGTATACATTTGGCGCTGCAAACATCCAATACTTGGTCTAAATCATAGATTTCATACCTATATTGATGTAGATCCCTGAGAAGTTGAAGATGATCCAAGATATGGCCTACTCTATGAAATCTCATTCCAGAATTGAGGAGTTTTCATGGGCTCTACCAATTTCTATTGCAATTTTATTCTTGGTTTCGCACACATAACATGGCCTCTCAACCAAATCATGTAGGCCACGGTAGAGTTCCTTTGAAAACCTACACAATAGCGCTCTTTTAAGGGGCTCAAAGAATGCCTCTATGCAACCCCTGTTCTCACAATGCCGGACACATGTTCTTGCAATGCCCAACATTGCTCTCCTCCTTCAAACTCGATGTTGATGCATTCGACTATGCATTCGGCGTAATACTATGCAACATGGACATCTGATCATCTACCACTCAGAGACGTTCAATGACACAATTCAGCGGTACTCCACCTTTGAAACAAAGTTGTACACTATTGTGCAGGCAGTCAAGCAACGTCGCCACTAAATCTTGGGTAAGACGATGGTCATGCATTCTAATCATAAGGCACTTCAGTTCCTATACATGCAAAGCAAGCTAGAGAATGCATGCCACGTAAAGTGGATACTTTCTATATTATAGATAAACTTATTTGATTTAGAAATAAATTAAAAATATTGGTTGACATACAAATATGAATCATGTTATACTATTTAATAACAAGCCTTATGTATATGCTTGGGAGCTTCTAAAATTTCCATCTAGTGATAGAGCACAAAGGAAACGAGAAGAAGGCGGCAGATTTGCCTCAGCCAACCGCCATTTCACGCGCTCATTTTAGTGTTGTACTCGCACAACCATGACTTTGCAAAATGGGCATTCCTCTATTCATCTGACAAGGACTTCGCAAATGTCTATATTGCTCTTTCGTAGGGTAAACAGAGCTCTACTAGTGCCATGATCTTCTCTACAAGCTTGGGCATCTTTGTGCACCAGATGGTACACCTCACTAGAGACTCATTTGCGAGGCACAATACACCAAGACATCGGGACACTTCGAAGTGACCAAAACTCTAGGCACATTGTAGTCACATTTCTACTGGCCGCACATGTGCACAGATATGGAGTGCCATTAGGGCTTCCATTCCTTATTGCATCACAAATCCCACGAATATGAAGCCAGGCCTTTACTCACCTCTGTTGGTTTCATCTAGGCATGAGAGTTCATCAACATGGATTATATCACTGGGCTGCCTATGAAAAATTGTCAACATAATGCTATGTTTGTTGGAGTGGATAGGTTTTCGAAGACGGCCATAACGGTTCCTTGCGAGCAAGGCATTGACGCAGTTGGTGCTATTTGCTCCTTGAACCATGTTTGGGTGCACTTCGGACACTTAACATCCATCATATCTAATTGCAGTTTTTGCTTTGTCGATCACTTCTGGCAAACATTGTGGGAATGGATGGGTACGTAGTTGGATAAGTTGAGGACATTTCATTCTTAGATAGATGGACAAAATGATAATTTGCTTTACACCCAACATGCTTACAACAAAGCTATTCATAGTTCTATTAGTTATAGTCCATTTTGGAAATATTTTGGGTTCCAACCGGTGGCACCTATAGACATCTAATGCACACCAGTTGACACTAAGTTGCGAACACAGGGAAGGGAAGCAAACAAATCATAAATGTTTCTGCAACACATACAATTTGTTCATTAACATGTTCTTGGTGATAAAGTTTGGTAGTATCTTCAAAAGAAACCCTTCAAGGGGTCCGCACCAAATGATCAAGCCTCTGTTTTATGGTCCTTACACCATTCTTTGTTTAGCTGGTGAGAACACATCCATTCTTGATTTGCCTCGATACTTGAGCCAACAATGACATAACACCCTTATGATTTGGATCCCAAACACTTGTGCTCATAGATAAGGATCAGATTATCAAAGTGACAGACATATGCACCTGCCATGACACACATTAGTTGTTGCGAGTGGTCGAGGCTAGGCAATATGTTGATCAAGCTAAGTGGCATAACTTTTAACAACTTCAACTTTGATTTTCACAACTAATTGAGATGCAATAGGGACCATTGCTTCAAAGAAAGAGTGAAGGACCCACGTGCAACCTCGTAACCTATCTCGCAATAGCTTGCAGCCGCATAAGGCTCCTCACTTCTCTTGCAAAACTTGAGCTCCCCAGCCTCATGATGTCTATCGACATGCGTACAGACCCATGACATCTCACAACGTTGGCGTTTGACCTTGCAACATACTACATAACTCTCACTTGCCTTGCAACTCGCCCAACACATTGTGCCATTGGCAAACTGTCACTGTATTTTGGTGCATTTCTGTGTAGTCCCACACATTTTGTTTACCTGCTTTGCAACTCTCATAGCTTTTGCAATCTTGCACTAGCAAAACACAACACTCGTAGTTTCTGTAGTCTTGCATTGTTAACATTGCAACACTTGCAGCTTCTCCTGTCTTGCGCCAACTCGCTTTGTTGTATTCGCAATTGCCCTTGCAACCTTGTGGCATGTCAACTTAGTTGCGCCTTGCTTCTTCACATCTCCAATGTTGCCACAGACCTGTGGAGGACTTTTACACTCAGCATTCGCTTGTCTGTACTTCATTGCCACATGGCATGCCAAGTGCCATACTCCAAATGTGTGTAATGTTAGAGCATTTCATCAAAATGCCGTGCATCAGATCACAACTTAATCCGCCAAGGAAGACGAAGCGTCTTGCAACTATGTCTCCTGTAACTGTTGTCAATTGTAGTCGCTATCCTGTAATCATACATTGTATGTATATGTATGGTAACCACACACGCTAGACATCTATGCATCCATAGAGTCGAGAGAAAACACATGTAGACCAAATAGGAGATAGTTAGCATGCCCTATGTATTTAACTTCAATCACATCTATAGTTTTGAATTCTCTTAAGCTAGTCTAGGCAAATCAACAAGGATGCATTCCCCTTTTGTTCACAAGAGCTTGCACTCTTAGCCTTACTAATTCATTGTACACATCTGTACTTTCCCTATTCTGCATATTGAATGGAAGTTACATTTCTGGGTACAAGTCTTTTGCATTCGAATGTGTGAGTAAACTAATTTATTTAGTCTTCATACATGTTCTACAATACACTATTTGTCTTTGAGTTTGTCGTTGTCCGCCGCACAACTAGTTTTAGGCACCAATGTTCAGATCATTGGTATTAGAGCATAGTGCTTTCTTACGCCTTTAAACATGTGAGTGTAACGAGAGAAAGTAAGGACAAAAAGTTGGCTTTGGTTCAGTCTATGTGGAAGAATGCCACTGCAAGAGCAAAATGGCTGATATCCAAAAGCAACTTGAGGCAGCCCCAAACATCCAAAAGCTCATTAAAGATGTACTAGAAGCACATCGCACTGAACTCTTTTGCCAATTCCACGAGTTGACATTTCAACTTTACCCGATGAGCACATCCTCTTCCTTATTGCAACCTACTCACCAATGGTTTCCGCATCAGACCCCTTTCAAAGTCCAAGTGACTCTTGACATCCCAACGTTTGAAGGCAAGATTAACGCGCAACACAAGATGGATTTTGAACTCTAGGCCTACTTCTCCGTCAACTGTTTCAATGACCTGGAGAAGATCACCTTCTTAGTGCTGAAGATGTCCATTTCAGTGTCCCACTAGTGGGAAACATACATCACACATTGTGAAAAAACATTCAAGTCCATTAAGACTTGGGCTGATGTAGTGTCCCTTTCTAGGGCTGATCCAGAAAGTGAGGGTTTGCCACAAACCCAAATGCAAGAACTCAGATTTTTGTAACAACAACGTTCAAAACCCTAGCAGCCAACTGAAATCACACACTTAGGGTGTCAAAATCAACTTAGAAAATTAATTAATATCCCTCTAGGGCAGCGAACAGTACCAGTACTTCGGAGCAACCATTCACATACAAAATCTAGCCAAAAATGATATGGAATGATCCCAAATAATTTAATCAACCAAGTACAAATTATTCCTGCCAATAAACTTCACAAATTACGGAGAAATAAATGCCAACACAACTATAATTATTAAAATAATCAGCAGAAGTACAGTCCACAAAAGTAGCTAAAAATGAGGTCTCCAAACCCCAGTAAAATACCAAGAAGTTATAGATCAACCTTATAAATTAGGAGAATCTGAATATCCACTTGAGACACCAAAATGTGCCCTAGAAGGCTCCGAAATACTCTTCTGCCCAAGTCCCCACCCTAGGAGAGGGTGCCAAAATGATGTAGAACCCTTGAAATCTCTTCTCCTTCAATGCCCTAGTTGCCCAACCAACAAGATAGTCTTCTTAGAAGTCCTTAGAACCACCAAATTGGAGAGTTTTTGTTTCCAACCTTCAACAAGGAAGGGTTTTGTCTTCCTTGCTTGCCACACCAAAAGATTTTCGCCTCTCAGTGGACTGGAATAGAGCAACCAGTTCTAGAACCAAATAGATAAAAATATAATAGTAAAAAACATGCCCAAAATGAGCCTATGCGACCCCTTATATATCCTTATGGTGGCGCCAAGAGTCTTTAGGGAAGAATTCCTCAAGACCGACCTTCTTTAGAAGCTTATTTCATCTTTAAGCTTGTTTTAAAAGTTCTTCAACCCAACTGACCTGCTTCATAGGAAAAATACGAAAGAAAAATATAATTATTAATTAAAGAAAGACCAAAATATAATCCAAGGGCTTCCCTCGTTCATCTTCTTCTTGCCCATGGGAAGAAGAATTGGCAAGCAGCCTTCTAAATGGTTTAGTACGAAAAAAGGGACATTACAGTCCTCCCTTTTTGAAGATGCTCGCCCTCAAACAATTGCAAGCTTGGCTGATCTGAATTCTTAGTCTCCTTCATCGTCTCATTATGTTTGTCAACATTATCCCAAGAGAAAGGAAGTGGCTTCTTTGACAAAGCATCTATGATCTCATTATTTTGTATTCATCTTTTTGAAGGACAATTTGTTTCCATACGGGTTGAAAGCAAAAAGATGTGCATATCTCCCTATATCACTGGTACAAGCTCCCCATCTTGGAACCAAAAATATGAACAATCATTTCAAATGTTCTTCTTTCCAAGGTTTGAAAATTTCCATATGTGCAGAATCCACAACACATACCCTCTCAAGATGAGCTTCATTAATGATGTTGTAAACTGTCCCTTCTAAGAAAATACACAAATCATCTTGTGTGCAGGCTGGAAACAAATTATGACAGTCATGAATCACCTGATTTTCTACCTAAATTGGAGCTATGTGGGCTGAAGAAGTAGTTTTCTTCAACTGAAACCATCTACCACTATTTTCCAATGATTTAATGACCTCAAAATGATCAATCTCGCAGCTGTTCAAGTCTGAAAACAACAATTCATAATCTGATTTTATCAAAATCAACAACTTAAAAATGGAACAACTACAAAACTGAAACCTCCTTGCAAAATTAGGAAATGCGAGCATTGCAATGACTGAAAACATCTCTCTAAAGGCTGAAAATTTCCTCCCAACATTCATCAATCGAAAAATGCTCCATCCGTCGATTAAATTTACTTGCTTACCCACTTGTATGTATGCTAATGAGATCTTGTGGTGGCTGATTTGAATAATGACAGCAGCACCAAATCTTAAATTTTGAGCTATAGTTCTAAGGTACACTCTTATCACCACTAATCACCCACATACTTTGTTGGTGATCTCTTGCATGAATACTCAACCATGAAGTAACTCCACCATGTTTATGTTGTGCTAATCGGACATTATACTTGGCTGGAAATGGACAAAATTGGGCATATTTTGTGAGTCTATCAACCATAACATATAAGCAACTCTTACATTGAACCATGGGCAGCCCAATGATGAAGTCCATGGAGATGCTTTCCCATTTTTGAGTGGGAATAGGAAGGGGCTGCAATAGTCTAGCCGGAAATTCGTGCTCCGCTTTGTTTTGTTGGCAAGCCAAACATTCCCATATGTATTGAAATACCTCCTCTTTAAGACCTTTCTAGAAGAATCTTCCTCTCACTTTTTTGTATGTTTTGAGATAGTCCGGACGACTAGCCAGTGGGGCATTATGAACAACCCTCAATATTTTTTTTTTCACCTTTGGTTCAAAAACCAAATAGACCCGGTTTTTATGGAGAATGAGCCCATCCATAACCTTGTACCTTTCATCCACAGTTTCTTCCTCAAAAACGGCATTAGCAAACGTATTCTTGGCACACTCAGTTGTAATTAAAGACTTCCAATCTGCTGTTATCTTAGATAAATAGCAAAGATAAGACTCTTTTGGCAAAATACCATCCTGATAAGATTATTTAAGAATAGGGTGACAATTTGTTGTACTGTGGCATTTCTACTATAGGGCATGAAATATTTGGCAGGCTTGTAGACAACTACAAAGATATCATCCTTCCCTTCAGATGGAGGCGATCCAGAATTTTTGTTCATTTGAAATTATCTCCTAGTTTTGGTGGGGAATAGAATTAGGCAACATTCTTTGCATAGTCTCGTTGCCAAGTATCACATTCATGATTCAACTACAATTTTGGAAATAGCATCCCACATGTTAGGCCAAAATAAAATAGTAAGAGTATTCTTGCAAGTCTTGTGGATGCCAACGTGGCTTTCTCTAGGCTAGGATTGCTCCTTTAAAACAGCGATTTGAATATAAGTTGCATTTTGTTAAGAAGAAATTGACATTTGTTGTGAATAGATCAAAGGCCAACTTTCTTCATGTCCAAGATATAGATTCTTGTTAGTTTTATGGAAGCCAACATGCTTTGCTTTGAGTGAAGATTGCTCCTCCAAAATAGCTGTCTGAATCTAAGGAGAATTTTCCCAAAGAAAAATGACATTGTTTTGAACAGAGCACAGGTTATGTTTCCTCTTGTCCAAGATATCTTGACAAAATTGGAAGGCGACCAGATAAAAAATGTAGTCATGCATGGGGATTTGAGAACCAAGCTCGCTAACTACTAAAGGATAAATGATTAAACTGGTAAGTACATCCTGGAATATGAGAGCATCAACAACTATATTTTCTTTACACTTTATGTACAGAAAGTCAAAGAGAGGCTTGTGGTTTATCAATCCACTTTATTGTTTCTTTAGTAGATGTGCCTTGAGCAAGGGGGTACGTAAGTTTGAATTGGCCAGTTTTAAAGATATATTTGGTTCCCAACAAGAACTATTTCCACTTGGCCTAAACAAACTCTTTTTTGATTTCTTGCTTTCACATGCTGTTCCACTGTCTTGGGGAAGACTTGTGCCCAATCTTGATCCAAAAGCAGTACATGCAATAGTGAATGGTCATAAAAAGTTAATGATGACTAGGACAGAAACAATGAAAAGTGCATCTTTAGGCTTTCAAAATCTGCAGGAAGAATCAAACTACTCAAAAGCATCTCTCTTGGCGAGATTGGCAGAAAAAGAGCAATTGAGGAGAAGCTTCTGCCAAAATGATTACAAAATCCTCTGAGGCCAAGGAAACCATGAAGGTTGTCTGGAATTTAGAATCTTAAATGGGATTGCATTCAGCTTTTATGGTCACCACAGAGATGTAAATATCTGTTTTTACAGAGTCGGACCACAAGGGTAAAGCAGCGGCTATAACTAGCGGTGATATTGACAACTTCTAACAACTCCAAAACTAATTTGTCAACTTTTTCATTTGTTGATGGCCATATATTGATTGGGATGGACCTTACTGGATTGTCACTCAAAAGCATTCTCTGTGCCATGATCTGGAGGAAGAATGCTGGGAAGATCTTAGAAAACAAACCGATAGATTTTCTGTAAGGCAGAGTTGCTTTGTTCAGGATGGTTTTGACTGAAAATAACTTCCATATGATAAATTTGGGCCATAAAGTTAGAGTGACCTTTCTTAGGAAGATGAGTCATATGCTTGGAATCAATAGTCTGAATATCTGAAGAGAGCTTCCCTCTAGTAATATACTTCTTTAGTGTCACCATTTGAGGTTGAATGGTTGCTGAGGTGAGTGAGCAGGCAGTCCTTTGTGGATAGCCAACTTGGGATGGTGTTGGGACCCATCTCTTGGATCACATTTAAACCAGTCTTTTCTTTCCCTCCAAAATGTTGTGATCCATCCTGCAAAGAAACTGGTTTTTTTTCTCCCTCCAAAATACTGTTATGATCCTTCCTGCAAACAGTGCAACTGAAATCAAAAGAATAATATTGTATTGAAATCACATGATCAAATTACAAGTATCATTGGCCTCTTTGAGGGGGAAATTTCCTTTGAGCAATGCTCAATTCAAAATGTTCAATATATATCTTTTCATCTTGCACGTGCTCCTTTTAAACTAATCCATTCAAGACAACTACTACTTCCCATACATGTGGGATGTTTATAATTTAGCTAATGGGATGATCTACAAAGCATATGCTTCCAAGCTTTTATTAATAACACCTAATACAAAAGAGAAGAGTTAGGAAAAAGGGGTCCTAACACGCCCTCCCTTTTAAAAAAGATTTGCCCTCAAAGCTTGAGATGAGAAAAATGCTGCTGCAATCGAAGTAAGGGTTCCCACAACGCGTCTTCCAGTTGCATTCTGCACCACAGTACTAGAACCTCTATGATAGTGCGAGTGCAGAGTTATCGTGATTGCCTCTCTAGGATAAGACTCGAGATTTAGGAGCATAGACCCTTCTATTTTGAGCTTAGGTAGTGCAATCTGAGCTTGAACATGTTGACGAATGATCTTCTTTAAATAGGATACATGAAAAACATGATGGAGCTTGGAAGAGGAAGGTATTTTTTTATTTTTTATGCCACATGACCAATCTTTAGAGGACTTTATAAAGGCCTTGAAAACTTGGGCGCTAGTTTTTGGCGACCTTTCATCTTCAAGGATGATTGCTTATAAGGTTATAGCCGGAGAAAAACCACATCCCCTATGTCGAAGGCACATTCAAAATGATGTTGATCGGCTTGTTGCTTCATTCAGTTTTGTGTTGTATGCAAGTTGTCCTCGAGAGTTCAAAGGATATTGTTGCGCATACCGACTGTGGAATCTATTTCGTGTACGTTGGAAATTCTTGGGACGTATGATTGAAGAGACGACAATGGTTGACTATAGATGGCTTCATATGGTGTCATTTTGGTTTCAGTGTGATATGTGGTACCATACCACCATTTCATGAATGAAAACCATTTGATCCAATGATGTTGTTGATTTGAGATGAAGTAGCGCATATAGGTCTCCAAGCATTTGTTGACAATTATTTGTTTGGCTTTCTGTTCAATTTGCAGATGGCAGGATGAGCTAATCTTAAGTTGGGTATTGTATTTGATGGAAACATTGCCCCTCAAAAGTTACTAGTAAAAATGGAATTACTATGGTTGCAAACGATGGAAACAGGTATTCCATGGAGGCAGAAGATTTGATCAATAAAGGTTTGGGCGATATTGGAGGCTGTGAAAGGATCTGAGAGGGTGTAGAAGTGGATGTACTTAGAGAAGCATTTCACCTCCATAATAACTGATTTCCAACCTAAATTTGGTAGCTCTTTAATGAAGTTCATGGAAATATTAGTCCATACCCTTACAAGGATAGTTAATGGTTGGAGCATTCCTAGGGTCGAGACCAGGTTTGTAGGATACACCCTCCCCCTTACCTGGGTACTCGTACCAGCGTGCCTGAAATTGGTGTGGGCATAGTATGGCTAGGGTATGGACCAAATACTATATCTAAACATGCCCAAAATTGAGCCCTAATATGGGTTATTTCATGTACTGTTGTTAATGGAAACCCTATGATTTCAAACGTATCCGACGGTACTGTTTCAATATTTGATTCAGTGAAAGAATTGCGATATTTTTTGCAGCGACCAACTTTTTAGGGCTTGATTCAATTAAAAAATGTGTTTTTGTTGCAGCTGACTGTTATATTTAAGGCAAACATTCAATAAACTTCAAATTGTTGTGTCCACAACACGTGCCTAATTTCCCTTAGGGAAATCATGGAACCCCGTTTTTTGCCTTTCCCTGAAGGTTGAATTCTTGCACGCTTTAATTTTCATTGTCATGCACAATCCATCTTTTCTCCTGTGGTTTTCCTTCGCAATCATTCTTGGCCCCTGTTCTGCTAAGTTCTTTGCATCCCATGTGCAAATAGATTCACTTGTCCCAATTCCCAATTCCCAATTCCCATTGCGTAAGTGAAGTTTCCCTCTACATGCACCCTTCTAAGAACTTTGTGCAATAGCCTTGCATGACATTCCTTCATCCACACAATCTTTCCTAGCTTTCTTACCTTGCGTACAATCTTTGCATGCGCACCCCTTTGTGTATTTTGGTGCACCCCCTTTTGCATCCCATTGCACGACTTGCTTTTCACCTTGCGCAATATCTAAAGTCCCGTACGTTGGCCCCTTCAATTCGGTATTGCGCAATACCCTTTGCGCAAAGTCCTGTGCAATACCCTTTGCGCAAAGTCCTGCGCACCCTACACGTTTGGCCCTTGCTACCTCCCAGTTCCACAACATTGCGTGAGTCCATAACGTTAAAACAAGTCGTATGCAATCTTTGCACGACCAAACCATGAGTCGTACGACCTCCCAACGCTTCGTGGCATCTATTCACTTGCCAAGTAGAACACTATACATTGTGCTCAATCCCCAATCTTGTAATTCTGTTTTACAACTATATAATTGAATGAATCATGGCCCACTTGGCCAAATGTAACACCTAACAGTTATTTTCTCCGAGGCTTTAGGTTATGCAAACAATACACACGCATTTGCGATACCTCAAAGTCTGCAAGAGACTCTCTAAGGAAGATAATGCGCATAGTTTGACGCACAATCCTTGCATTGTGCAGACTATGAAATATCATGCGTGTGCAATTCTTGGGCACAAGAAACAAAAAAGGAAAGGCGTGCAATTTAACTATGTTTTATTTGCGCACCTCCCTTTTACAAACTAACTTTGTGCTGTTCTCTTGCCTTGTAGGAATTGAAGGCATGGTCGCCGAAGATTTCCGAAGGAGTGCGTGAGAAGGTTAGAAAACCCCAATGGTCGCATTGCACAAAAGAAAAATAGTACTTGGTCGCTAAACGAGAAAACATGCCCCAAAGTCAACACAAACCACTGATTTTGACACTAGTTGACATCCATGTCAGAGAATCTGATCTTGTCCACTTTGTCAACATGCAAGGTTGGAGAAGATCCCGTTGAACATGCGATGTCAGAGATCAGGCGCTACATAATTTTGAATGAAGATTGATGTACTTCACTCCATACTTGCGCACCATGGAGCATTGAATGTTGTCTGAACCAGATTAAAGATCAGATCAGATTACTTTCTAGATCACCCAGGCATGCATTTAATTTGATAGGACTATGTAGCCACCATGTACCCATTTTGTCAGATTTGCATCGTGCAGTTGGTTGAGGCCATTTATCGTAACAGTTGTGATTGTGCCCCAAGTAGTTGTGGTGTCTCCCTATCAATACCCACTTGAGAGGCATTATTCGGGTCAAATCCTTGTAGAAAGAAGCTTTGAACGTTTTAATGCATTTGCCTTTGTTCACTTGTTTCTACTTTGTGTTTCGCCTTGGATATTGATGTTGTGTGCACTCTTTCTACTTGGTTGAAGTAGATCTACCTTGCTTTTTAATAGATATATCTTTTGTTTAGTTGCTTGGAGTTAGTGTTTGCTTCTTGCACATCCAATGGCATTATGTTCCTCCTTGCTTTGTAACTAGTTACTCAGACTCTTGCAATTGCTCATGTCTTGATCAAGTGATTGTTGGTCTGAGCTTGAGTATGGTGTTTCTTGGATTTTCCTTTGCCAACCGGAAAGGAGTTTCTGCCGCACCATCAGATCCATTTCTCTTTCTACCTTACCCTTCTCTTTTGCACTATTTTATAACTTTGTTATAGTAGGACTAAAGCTTGCAATCTGTTTATATTGCGAACCTTTATGATTGCAGGTGATACTCATTGCGTGCAATCCTTCTCTCTAGCACTCTCCCGCGTGCGCAATGAATGATTGATTTGTCAACCTCCCGCATGCTCCTGCTTATCCTTTTGAGACTGCATCCCACCGTTTTCCTATTGTGCACTCTCCAACATAGTCCCACCAGAACCTATGGAGGAACTAACAAAATCCCATGTAAAATCATAAATAGTCACCAATCCACCTTGGATCTATTCCCAACAAAATATTCGTCGACCACCAACACTTGGTATACTTGAACCTTGGGGAGGGATTCCCTGCGCGCTGTGAACTATGCAATTTGCCTTCCCACGCACGTCCTCTTTTCAAGAGAGGCATCAACCTGCTTGTTTGCATGGGGCCTTTCTTATTGTTTCCCGCGCTTGTGCGCACGTCTCCTTCTTAGGAGACCAATGTCTTTAGTGCTAGGAGGTGTGCAACAAGGACGAAACAACATTTTTGACACTAGAGGGAGGGCATCATTTGGTGTAGTGTGACATAGTACAAATCTTGTGTGCTATGTGGAAAATGCTCCAGTAGGGGCATGGTTTTTCTTGGATTTTATTGTGTGCCCTTTATAATCCGCCCATCATGTCTATGGCTTGGATGGGCAAAGTCGAAATTCCAATAGCTATCCTAAGAGTCCAACATGACCTATCGAAAGATCGTTGGGATTGGTTTCCAAAGTATGAATATGGAGGAGCCATATCCGCCGAGGAGCATGTCGCGACCTTCAAAGACGCCTTGCACAAACATGCCATCATCCATGAAGGCGTCGCATGTTGCTTGTTTCTTTGCACTTTGGGTAGATGAGTCTACAAATGGCTTGTCTGGCAGTCACACATGTCAATCACATCCTAGGGTTTCTTCGAGTCTAAATTTCTCAACTACTTTGGTGAGTACATCAGCCCCACAAAGTTATACTCTCAATTTGCATCCGCTCGCAAAGGAGCAACATAGTCCGTGGGTGTTTTTAACACCTGTTTCTCCCAAATGGTCGAGGGATCCTTATAGCTTGTAGCCATCCAAATCTACTTGTGCGCGTCGGATCCCCTCTTTTCCATGTTAATCAAGCGGGACCCCGTGACCGTTGCCTCTCTGTCTGCAGTTTTCCGTGCAGTTGTCCTAGAAGAGCATACCCACCTTTCCCAACCTATGGCTCCACTTGCGCAACCAAGTGCTTGCTATCCCATGTTAGCGGCTGACCCCACTCTTGCGCAATGCACCCCTTCCATTTTTGCCCCCAGCCCTGTTTGTTTGACCTACAACCAAGTTTGTTTTCTTGTGCAATAACCCCTAGACTCCCCTGTTGAGGATGTTTCATACTGAGAGCGTGGGGACAAACCGAGCTTCAACGCTGCACATGATAGTGCTTTTATTGTTAATAACAACACTATCATGCATTCAGATTTTGGTTGTGTGTAATATCCCTTTCAATGGCTAAAACTGAAAAGGGAGGAAATCACACAAATCCCAATATTATTAAATTCAGATTTTAGACCAGCGAACTGATTTTTATGACATCTGAAAATCAACAATGTGATTTCTATTACAACAGTCCAAAATGAGAGGAAAATCACTCAAATCTCATTAAACAATTCAACCAAAATATAGATAAATATTTTAGGAAGAATTTAAGCCACTTTCCACCATGAAACTTGATCGAACACTTAGCTGGAAAATTATTAAATACAACATGAGTACAGCTCAAAGAAATTATGAAATGAAGGGTTTCCAAACCCCAATGTCCACAAAATATGATACATTCCAACCTTAGAAATTGTGAGGAGTCCAAATATCAAAGAAAATCTGAATTATGTGCTCTAGAAGGCACCCAACAACCACTTAATCCAAGTCGTTCTCTCTAGGGAGAGCTCTAAAATGCATGCAAACCCTTGTAGATGTCTTCCTTGATATTCTATGTCCAAATCTGCAAAAGGTCTTCAAAAGATGTCTTCACTTCACCAAAAATGGAGGGTTTCTGTCCTCCACGAAGCCACAAGGAAGGTTTTTGTCTTCCTTGGAAATGCCACACTAATGGATTATCGCCCAATAGTGGAATGACAATGAGTAATCAACCCAAAGATCAAATGTAGAGTAATTGTGCCAAAGATGATGAAAATGAAGTCATAAGTCTCCTTTTATAGCCCTTGCATGGCGCCAAGGGCCAAATGGAATGGAATGACCACCTAGGGCTTCTTTTGTATCTTTTATCTTGCCTTTAAGACTCCTCCAATCCAGCCGACCTGCCTTATTAAAGAAAGCACTAAAGAAAACATTAAAATGTAATAAAAGAAAAGATGAAATGGAATGCAATTCCTTCCCTTGCTCATTCATTCTTCATTGCCATGGAAAGGGAATGGAAGAAGTCCATTGTTAGGCTCTCAAGTCGAAAAATGGGACATTACAATCCTCCCTTCCCAAAATTGCTTATCCCCAAGCAATTGCAAATGTGGATGCTCCAAATATTATCATATCAAAGTAAAGGAGCATGTTGTAGTGTTCCCATAATCTAGATCCTGTACCTGTTAAATGAAAGAGCTTTATCCCAAACAAACTCATACCTCTACTTCCTCTTTCTTCATGGAAGTCTTCATCATCTTCTACTTCAAAAACAACCATGATATTACCTTTCTTTGCATGCTCAGCTGCACAAAACTTCCTGCAAACGCCGTCATAATTTTCATGGGATCTTATTCAATTTGAGGCTATCAAATCGGATTTGTTCCCTCCTTTCAGCTGAAACCTTCTTCCTATATCAACTTGTTATGGAATGTTTTTCAAACATGAAAATTCACTACTGTTCATGGCTGCTAATGGCAAGCTCAAATATGATTTTTGCAAATTCAGCCCTATAACCAGTGCATAATAACTACCAAATGGAGATCTTATGAAGAAAGGCAATTTCATGAGTAATTTAGGGACTGAAAGTTGTTTTACATAGGCTGAAAAGCCTAGAAAAACAGGGATACAATTGAGATCAGCAGACATCTTGACCTTTAACTCGAGAGAATAAGCCTTCCCTTGCTTAACATTCCTATGAATTCTAATTTCATCATTTTGCAAGTGGAACCCCAACTCCTTGTGAATTTTTAGGGTAAATTCCTCTAAAATTTGGAGCTCTTGACCCCCACAAACAATGTGTGCCTCAGCTGAACTTAAAACAAGGAAGTCAAAACAAAATTCATACCTTTTAATGGGGCCACGGGTTAGCCATATATGAAATTGAAAAGTAGAATCATCATCATTTTCCTCTTTGACTGTCATGTGTACAACCGCAAATTCATCATAATTTCTCCCCCTTTCCCATATTTCTTTTGGTTCTTTTATAGAACCATGGGTTAGCAATACGTAGAAAAGAAAAACAGAATTCTTATCAAGCTTATGATGCCTTAAACATGCCATGCTAGAATTCTCCCCCGCTTCATACAAACTCATCAAATTCCTTCCCTTCCATAAGCAAAGAGAGGAAAAATCAAATCTGAAATCTATACCTTCATTTTCTTTGAGCTTCAAGGGTTCACCCGGATTCCAAGGACGTAAGCAATCTATGTAACTCTTCGCATGATGAACTTCTAAACTTTTATTCACGTTGTCCCAAGTATGGCTGTAGCTGTACCATTGCAATTTTTTGCTCAAAATTAGCATTATGGTGGCCGGAAACTCTTCTAAAACAGCGGCAAACAATCCCTCATTGATGGTAGGTGAAAAACCCTTCCCCCTTGTGATCGAAAATGATTTGGTGTCTGTCATAAACGAGGTTAACCGGCTGGTTCTGATGCGGACAGCAGCAAAAGGAATAAGATAACAGCTGTCATACTTCAAACTCTTCATAAAAATCAACCATATAGGGACTGAAAATGCTTTAACAACATTGAAAAACTGAAGATTACTCCCATATATGGCTGAGGCTACTTGTATGGCTTCAAATGCAATGATGAGCAAACTGAAAATGTTGATAACCACATTATGAACTTTTATGACAACGTGCCTTGAAACCCATAAAACATGATTTTTACCACTCACATTTGTACCACCAATTTTTGGCCGAGTTATAATGCTTGGGGCAGTGAGATAATGTCTATCTTACTCACTTCCAAATGTAAAATTTATGAATTCAACATCCACTTTCATTGGAAGACTTCTTCTAAGAGTATGTGCATGAATTAAGAGCTGAAAATCTCTATCATACGACTGCTATTTTAAAACTGAAAGTGTGGTGGTTATCTTACCATGTACAACCCATAGATCTTGGCTTCTTCCTGTAATTCTTTCCATCCTCTTCGCTGTAGCAACTTGAGGATCTCCACTTGTCATGCCTTGAAGCTCAACCATGTGCTTTCCCAAGATGAGCTTGAGTGGTTGGAAACTCTTGTGCAAGGGATGATGAGGCTATCTTTTAGCATCTCATCCTTCACAAGGAAGTTTGAATGCACAACAAACTCCATATGATTTCTCATAGAATTCCTTTCTAACCATAAGCATGGAATGAAGCACTCACTAGCCATAGTATCACTGAACCCATTGAAGACTTTCCCTTCTTTGTAACTCAAAGGATCTATGTACTGTTCTTCACTTTAGGTGTTCTTCACTTTAGGTGTTATGCTGTTCATGATAACTCAAGTATGGCAGCGACATAGGGGAAGACCAAAAAACTGAAATGTGATTTTCAATATCATACCTGCGGTTGTCCCCAACTTGTTCATCTTCTTTTTCCGAATGAAGCTTGGTTGAGATCTCTTCATATTCAACTAGTGAAGCTCTTCCCACCGTGACTTCGTTCATATTTCGTTGGCACATGCATGGAGCCTCTTCGTGGTTCTTACCAAAGCCATGAACACCCTCCACTTGATTCTTAGGAACTGCCGTTTTGAAAATTCTAGCAAGTCGAACATCATCATTATCAACAAGGGATTTGGCTTCAAACACCAAATTCCCTCCACAATTTTGCAAATCGAATTTACCTTCTTTCCTTGGCTCAGGCTTTATGATTTCTTGTTCATCACCCTTCCTTTCAACCCTGGACTCATCACATACTGAAATATTATCAGTATTAACCAAACAATGATCAATAATTACCTCATGTTGACTCTTCAACACAATGATGGGAGTAAGGGCCAATTCTTCATCCTTTGTGGTTTGATCTTTTTCAAAATGTAGATTTGATTTTTCAGCGGCATGTGTGTGACTATTGAAGCCCAAAAATTCGTCATATGGACTTGAGAACCCTCTACGTTCAAGCCCTTCTTTATGCACAACGTCTACACCCTTGAGTGTGGCGTTCTTATGGAGTGTTGACCCCTTCCTTGTTGCTTGGGGTTTTGTCCTCGTGCCGATTCCAACTGTTTCTGTTTACAACTTCACAAACTGTGCAAAAGGTAGGGCATCCCATCCCTTCTCGGGAAGAGCTCTTTACTCTTCATGCCATGTATCGATGTTGCTCACTTGGGATGGCTGAGAATTAATGACTTCCTTTGAAGAGCTCCTTCCACCATTTGAACCTTGGATGGTATGGATCAGCCGAGCCATTGTGTTGGCTAATCTTTCATGCCCTAGGGAAAGCTTTTTGAGCCTAGCATCACTGAAAATTCTATCCATCGTTTTGATCTTCAAGAAAGGGAACCCTCAGATTGGGAAGATCGAAGCTTTGATACCACTGTAATGTCCCTTTCAAGGGCTGAAACTGAAAAGGGAGGAAATCACACAAACCGCAAAATTATTAAATTCAGATTTTAGACCAGCAAATCGATTTTTATGACAGTTGGAAATTAGCAGTCTGATTTTTATAACAGTCCAAAATAAGAGGAAACTCACTCAAATCTCATTAATCAATTCAACCAAATAATAAATAAATATTTTAGGAAGAAGTTAAGCCACTTTCCACCATGAAACTTGATCAAACACTCAGCTGGAAAATTACTTAAATACAGAAGAAGTACAACTCAAAGAAATTATGAAATGAAGTTTTCAAACCCCAATGTCCACAAAATATGATAGATTCCAGCCTTAAAAATTATGAGGAGTCCAAATATCAAAGAAAATCTGAATTATGTGCTCTAGAAGGCACCCAACAACCACTTAATCTAAGTCGCTCCTTGTAGGGAGAGCTCCAAAATGCATGCAAACCCTTGTAGATGTCTTCCTTGATATTCTACTGTCCAAATCTGCAAGAGGTCTTCAAAAGATGTCTTCGAATAAAAAATGGAGGGTTTTCGTCCTCCACAAACCACAAGGAAGGTTTTCGTCTTCCTTGGAAATGCCACACCAACGGATTGTCATGCAATAGTGGAATGATAATGAGCATTCAACCCAAAGATCAAATGTAGTGTAAATGCGTCAAAGATAGATAATAAAAATGAAGTCATAAGTCTCCTTTTATAGCCCTTGCTTGGCGCCAAAGGCCAAATAGAATGGACCGACCGACCTCCTTGGGCTTCTTTTTATCTTTTATCTTTGCCTTTAAGATTCCTCCAATCCAACCGACTTGCCTTATTAAAGAAAACACTAAAAAAACATTAAAAATTAATAAAAAAAGATGACATGGAATGCAATTCCTTCCCCTTTCTCATTCATGTTTCATTGCCACGGAAAGGGAATGGCAAAAAGTCTATTGTTAGGCTCTCAAGTCGAAAGAGGGGACATTACATTATGTTTCTTCTTCTTTTTGTTTTGACTTTGTTTTGAAATGATTTGCGCAGGAGAAGAAGAGGAAGTGTGTGAAGGAGAGGCATTGGATGAGACAACGGATGCAATACGCTACGGTCTTGCCCAAAATGATGTGTAATCCTTCATTGCCAAATGCGAAGTGGTGAATGAGTCGTTTGAAGACTACCCTTGCATGCAAAGTGAGCGTAATAGTTCAACTAAGTCGGATGACGCGAGTCTCGCACTTGCCGATGAAGCACTTGACTTTGTGCTCAAATTGTGTTGCGATGCCATCTATGGAGGTATCATGGTGTTAGAATTAGCCTTGCACAGATGGTGTAGGGTGCATGATGAACCACACACAGAGAACACTTGTCCAATATCCTATCTGCTTTGCACCGTGCGAGGTGTTTTGTACTCAAAGCCTACTGTCGCCTAGGAGGTGGCCAAGGGGAATCTTTGGCTAAAATGCCACCAAGTTCCCCGCGCCATCAGCTAGATTTGGATGAGATAGCAAGCTCTCCTTTCGACAGGAATGTAGGATTGAACGATATATGAACCTTGAAGCTCTTTGAGAGTCTCTAGGACATGATGTGCCCACAAGAAGATCTTGCAAGTCGATTGCAGCTGTTGTGCAATCCTTGTGCACTATGTTACTGAATCAGCTCTGCCAAAGATTTTTGCCCCTCCTGGAAGAGCTATCCTTTACAGTCATCCATGATAAAGCTGTTCTTGCGCGCAAGTTTATGTATGGGGTGGTGCACATCTTCCATGGGAAGCAAGAGATCTCTCAGGTCCTGGGAGACATTTTTCTCCACTGTAAATGATTTTTAAGAGGGTAACAATCACATATGAGATTAAGCAAAGCCATACATCCCAATTTATAATTTGGCATTGATTTATGGAAAGAAATTTAGAGGCTGTACATGGCGTGCCTACAGACCCCTCATCTGGCACCCCTATGGTCTGATCCAAACTAATTTTGTAAAAAAAAAATCAGTGGGGCAGCTTGGAGGCAACAATCTCGGAAATCCACCCTCAGCAAGGTAACAACCATCCAAGGAGGTGAGCATTAGTATTCGAAAAATGCACAGGCTGACCCAACTTGTGATTACTCCGACTTTTTGTGCTTTCAGGTAATTTGCTGATTTAGTAGTAATGTTGAAGTGTCAACGATGAAATGGATGCTCACTTGTCCTAGTCTAGGATACGCCAAGATTGAAGAATTGACTGAGACATAGCCTCTGAGCTCCTTGAATGTTTTGTCGCATTCTACCCCTTTCACAATTGTAAGTATCATTGCAGAGGAAGTAGAAGACTTGTTTGTTTCATGCACAACAATGATAAAAGGTTGTTTCATGAAGTGTCAGTTCCCCTATATGCCAACATGCGCTTCTAAGAAAGATTTGCACAATAGCCACCAGCGACATTCCTTCGAAGCCATGCAATCTCTACGATGACCCTAATTTTGCCTGAGGTGTGCTTCAGCCAACTTTAAAGAAAAATTGTTGAGCAAACTTACCTTGAGGAACTACAAATTGACACTGGCGTGCCAGTTCACCTTGCACTATCCCCTTGGCTTCCAGATCCAAAGCTTCATGCACATTAGGAAGGACCCCTTCAAACACGGTCCTCATTGCCATAGATGGACCATTCGTTGAGCAAAGTCCCTTGCACCCTACACGCTTGGCCCTTGTTAATATTAAAAAACATGCAGGACAATTAGCTACGAATGTCCAAAGGGGGCATTACAAGATTCGCAAAAGTCATTCTATTGCATGGCACAGACTCACGTCTTTCAATATAAAAGTGGTCTCTCAATTTGCCTTCTGTGACAGCTAGTCACTGGCCAAGTTATACCCACTAGACAAAGTGCATCAAACTGATCAAGTATAGCACATGCCCCCACTACTGTATAATTGGGAATGGAGTCCGTAAATGGACCCACTTGAGCAAATGGGTAACACTTAACACTTGGTTACTGCATTCGGACTTTACTGATTCCCGTTTCAGACTTATACACACGCATTTGCGAAACCCTACTAGATTCTCCACTTTGAGAAATGATACATATGCATCAAAGGGGGTTTTAGGTGCAGGCATAGTTCGATCCATGACCATCGTGGCATTTCGGTATCTTTGAAATATCGTGTGCATCCCTAACTCTAGTGCCCAAGAAGCATCGAAACGTATTCACTACAAATCAACCCACTCCAAGCATTCGAAAGGCCACGTTTCCACAAAGGAACTATGTTTGGATTCAACATACATGGATAATTGAAGCAAACCATTACTTTAGCAGTTAGTCCACTGGGCCATTTCCAGTACGCAAGAGTTAAATGAAGCATGATCGTGGATGGTATTCGAGTGAAGAGGACTAACTAGTCAGTCCAAAGGAAACTAGAGAGCGAGCCTTCTGCCATCCCTTGTCGCCATTACGCCATCTCTCATGCTTGACATCAGTACAGTGGAGGATTAAACTCACATTAATTTCTGTCCTTTTTTAAGTGCAGCACTCAAACTGTTCAATCCCACACCAGGATTGCCATCCATGTTAGAGATTTCTGATCCTCGTCCACTTTCTAAATAATGCAATCAGATGTAGAAACAGTTCAAATTTAACACACCATGTCAGAGATCAGAAGTTGCAGAATATTCAAATGAAGATTGACTTGGACTTCAAGCTATACCTGCATGCAAAAGACAACATTGAATGAGTGGCTGAACCATACTGAAGATCAGATGTGACTCTCACTTTCTACATCAACTAGGCAGGGATTCAATTGGAGAAGTCTATGTAGCCACTATGTAAGAGCATATTGTCTTATCTGTACTCACTGCATATCTGGTAGAGGCACAAGTATATCGTTACCTTCATTGATAATGCCCCAAGCAATATGTGGTCATATCCCTATTATTGCAGTTTCCCAAATTGAAAGGCAGGATTCGGGACGAATAGATTGTACACTCAAGATAGATTCTGGATATTTGGTAATTCATCTGCCTTTGCAATCAGGGATTTCCATCACAACGAGTATATGCCTTGGATAGTGCAAGTTGTGTGCTCTCGATTTGGCTACCTAAAAGGCCAAAAGGCATATCAAAAAGGGTAAAATCCAGGTTATTAGTCCATATAACTTTTCTTCATCAGTGCAAGGAATAAATATAAGCTTCTTTTAAATCCAATGGCGTTGCAGACCTCAGGCTTGCTCAGTCGGCACACTAGAAAATGAAAGACTCAAGCAGCTGCTCATGTCTTGATTGAGCGAATGACTAGTACGAGCCTGAGTAAACTATGCATGTCATTACTCTTCGTCACTCGGCACTAAGGGGTGCTTGCTGCACCATCGGATCCATATATCTTTCTGCACTTGCCCTTCTCCTTTTTATGAACTTTGTTACAGCAGGAAAAAAACTTGATAATCGGTTGATCCCCAGTATTCGCAGCAATTCATCCCCCTCCATATGTCAATGAAACCACAAAAGTGATAACTCTTCTGAGACCCTTGGACTTTTAATTCCTACGCAATCCCCAGCTCTCTGCCCGCACGTGCAATGAATGTCTTGCTAGCTTTCAAATGGACTACTGCCACTTGACCTTTTGAGTCTGCATGCTAATCTTATTAGCCTATTGCCACTAGTAGAAACTCCTGCTGTTAGAATTTGCACCAGAGACCCAAAGAATAAACCAACAGAGTACGCCCTGTAAAAAGAATGGATGAAGAGAAATCACCAATGCACACATTGGATCATTGTGTGCCTAGTCATTTTATCCTATGTACCACTGAGACCTGGTTTACCTGAAACTTGGGGGGGGATTCCCTGCAAGTAGTTTCAACTGCAATTTGCCTTAGTCTTAATATTTAACTAATAATGAACTAATACTGAACTACTAATATACTATAAGCCTTATATTCTTAATACCCCCTCTTAAGGCTTACACTAACAGAAAACAAAAAACAAACATACTAACAAATGATTAAAAATAATAGAGCTAAACAGAGTTATGCATTCATCAAAAGCTTTCTTTTTGAAAATAGTTCTTTGAGCATGTAGAACTCCATGAAGTTGCCTTGTAACCTTTGTAAAAGTGTAGTTCTTGAGTTTCGGATTCCACCTCCCCAAACTCTCAAATTCTAAAATTTCCGAATTATTGGAGTACCATCCATATTGAGTGACATCCATAGTGCTCTATCATGTTGTCTCATGAAAGGGTATAATTTCCAAGATCCATAAACTTCCAAACTAATTGGGCAGCCTTACATGCTGAGCTTTATCTACACTACATCCCTTCCTGTCTTCAAAGTGTGGGCTTCTTTAAAATACATATTCTTCATCATCGAAATTCCACCCATTTGGTTTGTCTTTGGGATTTCCCTTGTATTTAAAAGGCCAATTGTCTAACAAAATAGCTTTGACGTCTTCGTCATCTACCATAGCATTGACTTCTACTAGTTGTTTGATGAGAGACCTCGGATTGTCTATGTCGCTAGATATTGTGACTTTATCATCCATTTTACACACCAATTTGATTTCCGAACTGGAAATTAATGCATTAAAATGGAAGTGATTTTCTATATTATGATGGAAATAAATTTATTAGAGAAACACAATTATGTATTAGAAATTAATGCAAGGATTATTTAATGTCTAAACTTGTACAACAATGTCACAGTCATGTACGAGAAAATATTTTGGGAGATCAAATACCAGAAACATTCGTGCCCTTTTTGGGGACTGGCATGTGCAGAATATATTGCCCATTTCGCAATGTTTTTAATGGTGATACAGTCTTTCTATGCCTGAATAGCTTGGCCAGGATTGTCTAAAACTCATGGTCAAGCATGCATTAACTTTTGTCTCATTATCTAGGGAAAAACTACACTGCGACTTCATAAATTCATAAGTTCTGCTTACAAATTCCTTTTTCAATGATTTTTTCATTCCTGGTATTGGTCACCCCTTAGGAAGGAATTTGGGGTCAGAAATGTTACCAAGCATTAATAGTTTGTCTAGAGCAGTGACCACATGAGTTTGTTTTCTAGTTTCCAACACATTTTGAAGCATCGAATTTCAAACTACAATTCGAAAGTTATGGCCCCGACAAGTTGACTGTTCCGAACTGCCTTCTAACAACATATTCCAGTCATTGCCACCATGTCTGTAACCATTCAAAGCCAAGGAAGACAAACATTAACACAAGGAATATAAACAAGATGATGCAGATTTTTATGGTGATAGTGTTTTTTGTAACAGATTTCCAGAAGCATTATGTTGTTGGATACCAAATTTTCATTTGATAGTATTTCCCACATCTATACTCCACATTTCACATATATCTTACATGGCAGAGAAAAGAGGGAATTCCATAGCCATTCCCTCCAAATGGAGATATCATTATATGACCCAGCAACATAGCCTCCATTTTAGTTAATCTTTGATCCTAGGGTCTTTTTACCCTAGCACTCTCTTGTAATTGGATGTATTCTCGAGTTCCATTGACATACTTCGGTCATTTATGGACAGTAATATATTTTTTATTTCTTTCTTTATTTTTATCACACAAGCAACCTGCTTCCATATTCAGGAAGTCCACTCATCCCACATGAGGCACATTCCAATGGTAGGTAAACATAGTATACTGTCTCCATTCTCATCCAAGGAAACATGTAGCGAGCTGTAAACGTATGTATTCATCTCATTTTATACATTATACATTCAGTTTATGCAAATATTATCTGCTCTCTATTGTTGTTCTGAAAAAAAATTATACGTACCCATCTATTTAGTGGCTCATTTTTCCACTTCGAAGCAAACAAAAACAGCACAGGTAGGCTGAAATTTAGTAATTCAGTGTTCGGGTTAAAGCATTTTAATTTTGTTTTGAAGTTTTACTTTGAATAGGTTTAGTTTAAGGCTAGGTTTTTGTAGCTATAAATTTTACAGACTCATTTGATACGTTTTGTAGCTATATTTTGCATAAAATGTATGTTTTTTAAAGAAATTTGTGTATTTTTTAAGTTGGCGAATATTCCCGAATATTCGCCAAGTCTTGCTGAGTTTTTGCCGAGTCAAGTTTTTTTTGGTTTGCTGAATATTTACCAAATACGAGTATGCGAACTATGTGTGTAACCATGGAGTGTAGAGAAGGGGTATGTTAGAAGTACATTATGTTAAGTGATGTTCCATATGGATTTAGCCTCTTGCCTCTTGCAGAGTAACTCGAACTGATTCAGGAGCTTCTTGGCCAACCGAAAACTTAAGCAATTAAGGAAGTGTATGGATTTGGATTCAGGCTTCATGTTTAGGATGGATTTTATTGATAATTTGGTAATTCAATTTTCCAAATATAACATTTCAATGTATATGTAACTATAAAATGCAGAGAAGGTGGATGTTACACGTACGTTATGTTAGAAGAGATGTTCAATAAAGAGCTAGCCTCTTGCTTCTTGCAGAGCAACTCCAACCAATTTAGAATAAATGGTCCATTCAAAATCACGTTTTGAGACCAACTCAGACTGATTTTAAGGCATTTTGGCCCATGTTGCAGGGGAACTCTCCTGCCCCTCCATAGCCGCATCTGAAAGTTTTTGGTAGTGAACCAAATCCTGAAACACTCTGGAACCACACCCGAAACCTCCCTCTATCTCGGACTTGTACCGAAGACATTATGGAAATAAAATGGCTTGGGTATGAACTCGGGATGTTTCCGTCTCATTTCTGGTGGCACAGGTCGCTACAAAAGTGAAAAAAAAAACAGTGAAAATACATACCCTAAACTGGCTAAATACATTTACTAAAAGCTGTATAAACACACCTTTGGCCCATTACAAAACAGACTCTCATTCCGTTGCTAATTTATCATTTTCTCAAAATAATGGGAACGGCATGCATGGAGCTGCTGATTTTAAGGAAAATCTAATGATTTATTCTAGAATCTAGATTATAATCACGTACATGTGAAAATGTAAGCATGTTGAATGTTTTGAACTTCAATAAATACTATATTTTTTAAGTGCTTCATCTTTTATGAACTAAAAATGAGCACTGTGTATTTTTTATATATAAGTATTCTTATCATATATTGTATGGACGTTTCCATGCCGTTTCGTACCCAAGGGTTTTTTGAAAATCAGCGTTTCTGCATGCTGTATCTGTTTTTTGTTTCTGTACCCATTTCCATTTCCATTTCCTGGCAACCTAGATTTTGGCCAGCTGAAAATTTAAGCAATTTAGGCAAATTTCTATGGATTTGCAGGATTTGGATTCAAGCTTCATGTTTACAGTGGATTTTATTGATAATTGATTTTTCCAAATACTTATATTTACTCGGTCATGATTTGTTCCAGATTCTTTTTGACCCCAGTATTACAGGTCCTCTCTCTTGGACCAAATTTCGTGATATTGTGTGAACTTTCATGCAATATCATAATATTAATAAAATATGTTTACTGAGCAAATTAGAAAATTGCACATATAATATATTTTAGGTTGTACATTTCAAGCTTTGGACTATAATTTATGCCATTAAATCTTATTGTTGTATGTGCCATCTAGATGATTGTATCCCGGAGGATGCATTTGTTAAATCTTACTAGCAATTTGTTTCTTCTGACAGGAAGGTAGCAGTTATCAACTTGGATCCTGCAAATGATGCCTTGCCGTATCCTCTTCTTCCTTTTATTAGATATAGATGCCGTGCATTCTCCTCCGAGATTTAAATCATAACACAAAAAGGGCCAGTGAAAAGAAGTATTATATCTTCAGCTGCGTGATTGTTTTTGTAGACGGGCATGGATTTGGAGAATTAGAAAACGTTTGACCAGAATATTTATAAAATAAAAACTATCTGATTAAATATTGATATTCTACTAAGTGGAAGTTTCTTTACTATTTTTTTTTAGAATAATCTTGTGGTAATAGATTTATTTAGTTGATATTATTCTCCTTTGAACATTAGATGAACAGCCTCACGGATACTCACACATGACTAAGCTCATGTTTGATCCTCTGTTTTCTGTTTCCTCAGTTGTATACAGCCAATATGGTTTCAATGCATCCATTTTGCAAATCTCATTATTCTAAATGACAGTAACAAAGTCTATTGATTATTTCTTTGGTTCAGAACACATATACTGGTGACATTATTGACTTCTCCTTAACAGATATGTCAGCTATGAATGTGCTGTGAATATTGAGGATCTAATCAAGCTTGAAGATGTTATGGCTGAGCATGGACTTGGTCCTAATGGAGGTGCACAGAGGCGTTTAACTAGATAAAACATGTTCCCTGACTTCTGATTAAATATTGAGATCTTTCTCTCACCAAAGAATCTGTTTTTTTGGAGATACAAAGTAAAGGTTTATGTCTCTAGACTTCATGATAGGGTTTTCATTAACATTTTTTTTGGTGTGAGCAAGGCCTGGTTTACTGCATGGATTACCTGGAGAAGAACATAGACTGGTTGCAGTCAAAGCTGGAGCCTCTTGCAAAAGGTGAGTGAAATTTGAACATAGTATATGTCTTAATTTGCTTCCCTCCAAAAGGGAGTGCATAGTGCTAACATTTGCAGAAGTTTAGTATATTTACAATTTTTCTGGAAAAATTGCACTTTTGCTTATGTATTGAGCTAAGTTGCCGAAACGGCAGGCAGGGGCCTCGGGAGTGGGTATGGGAGCGGCAGGGAGCAGGAGTGGTGTGGGAGCGGGCAGAGAGCGGGCAGAGGCCTGCGGAAACGGACGGGTACGGTACAGGCCTCTGGCTGCTCCCTGCCTGCAAAAAACGCAAGCTGCTCCCTGCCTGCAAAAAACACATTTTCTCCTGTTTTTTTCGCCGTACCCGTCCGTTTCCGCAGGCCTCTGGCCGCTCTCTGCCTGCAAAAAACGCATTTTCTCCTGGTTTTTTCTGCCCGAATCGTTTTTTCCTTTTTTGGATTTTTGGTGAAGAAAACACAAGCACAAATTTTTTTTTTGCCATTTTTGGAAAGGGTCCGGGAAGATGTAGCAGCAAAAACTTGCACGAGCCATAACTTTCATTCTGTGGCTCTGTTTTAGGTGCTGTTTTCTCCAAAAGTGTATATTTTCTCGAGCTTTGCGCATGGATGGCAATATTTTTCTTATTTTCATAAAATTCATTTTTGCACCTTTTTGGACCAAGCAACTTCTTGCAATCTTCTGAAAGAATCATGAGCTTTGATCGCTTGTAGACAGATTAGTAATTAAAAATACAACTATGCGAGTATTCCAACTATGTTATATACAACTTATATAGTATACTGTACATTGTATACATTTATATAAAATACATTATTTAATTTTATACAATCTATAACATACACTATAAATTTAATTTTATTCGTTTTGTATATACTGTACATTATTATAAATTTATAGTTAATAGTATAAATTGTCTTCTATCTTGTTTTTCATATACATAATATGTGGTTTATAATTAAATTCCTACTTAGAAGGCTGAGATTTATATATTTTTAAATTTTTATATAGTTTTTGTACTACCGTATCCTACGCCGTATCCGGGGTCAAATTTTTTTTTGCCGTTTCCGCGTATCGGATACCCCGCTCCCGCTCCCGTATCCAAAATGTTTCGGCTACTTAGGTATTGAGGTGTTTATGCTTTCTCTCCTCTCTAAGTTTTCTATGATCCTGTCAAAACTTAGCCATATAGGGTTTATTGTTATTTTTATGGAGTTTCAAAGAAGTTGATAGATTGGTAATAAGCATTATTGTTTTAAAATAAAGCCGGGATGTAGCAACCAAGAACTGAGTACGGAGGTTATTAGAGTGTATTATGGCAGTGTCGGTGAAAAGATGTCCTAATGGGATGGCTTCTCCAAGCTTCTTTGGATGTGCTACGGAAGTTTTAACAAGCTAAAACCTCATGATTTTATGTCATTAGTAGAAAGCTCCTGTATGTGTAAAATTAAAATTTAGGCACCATGGATAACATATTACTTATAAACATTGGAGCAAATTCCTGCATTGAAGTCAAATTCATGACTTTCTAAAAGATGCAACTTTAATGAAACCGGCAGAGATGCTGATTATACAACTGTTATCACATTTTGAGTTTGATATAACAGACGGACATGAAAAATTATTTTTGGTATATGAATAGATCAATGAAAAAGGTACAGATCCATCTCAACAGAGCAATGGAACACACTTATATAACTATTATCCTGCCAGCCTTGAAATGCAGCATACTTGCGATTGGTGAACTTAAATTGGATTTATATAAAGTTACATGTACAGACCAATTAAACAAGTACTGATACTGGCAAGTGCTAGAAAGGCATGGCACATAAAGATCATCCTTTTTTGTGACCATAAATTCTTAAGATTGCATTGGTATTTTGGGATATTCTGCCTTGAATTTGCAGCAATTACTGGTGTACTAGTCTTAAAGATGTACCAATTTCACGCAGTTTCGTTTCATATCATGTCTTTGTGAAAGACTACTTAGTATATGATGTACCTGTGCAGTTTCAACCATATACCTGTGCTGTTTCAACCATGCAGTAGCTGTTGAAGTAGCTAGATGCAAATCCATACACAAGAAATCAACCATTTGGATATCGAAATAGATGAAGATGATGGTCATGTAAAGAATAAAATTGTAAATAGGAAAATAAAGTGATCATCATCTTACACACCTCAGCAATAATTAATCATCATCGTGAGGAATCCATCATTGCAATTAAAAATATCTGTTTCAGCCTAAAAACTGTTTTCAAAATGATGAAATCTTCAAACCTCGGCTAAAGCATCGGTTGGTGGAGGTGTGGAATTGGTCTCAAGGCTGAAAACAACAATTTATAAATTAAACATCAGTTAATGAGAATGAAAAAGATGAAATTTAAAGCGAAGGACTGGCTAGTGTGTAAACTTGTAATGCGACTATGATTGCGACCTTCAAAATCTTGGATTGAATCAGCATATCAATTTAGCATTGAGTGATTTTCTCATCTTTTTCTGTCCCATTGTTCAGGCAGAGTTTGGGGCTCACCTCTTCCAATTTGAAACCATCTTCGGATTGGTTTTATTTTTGCACTGGGTCCGGAGATTCTCTGACTCAATATTATTACCCTTATCTTGTTTAGCGCTCCTTGCAGGCCATTGCTTCGACTAGTTCCCCCAAGCAGGTCTGTTGCTGGTTTGTGAGAGCCACGTGTTTACTACTATTAATTGGCATATCAATTGACAGCCTCCCCCCATTGAAATACTCTCCAGACGCTCCTGGCCACCTCCTGCCGACTAAGTAGGAGTTGAATAGGATTACTAGAGAGGATTTTTAGATGTAGTACATTCAGTTTACATGGGTAGCCTCTCTAGGCAGTTCAAATCCTAAGATGGCACTATGTGTAGAGCACTTCATGGAGTTGAGAGATGGCCTCATTGTCATAGCTCCCTAAAGACACCATCATTGGATGCATGCTCTTAGAATCCGTTTGGGCTAGTTCCGAGTTGGCTCGCATTGGCTTCAGGTCAAAGCTGAGCATCACATCTCACAGTCAGATAGGACTTGCCAGCTATGCCATCTTTGGGAGATAGAGATGGAGGAGCATTTCATCTTCCGGTGCCCCATCTATTACGAGATCAGAGGGCAGTTTTACGGCCTTTTTAGGGAGTCTTAGAATCCCTCTTCATTTTCATCAGATACCTGGACCAGTGGTGCTTGGCATTGTTCTCAAGGGAGGCCCTTGGACTTCATTCTCACTTGTTTTGGCCACTCTCCCCAGATCGGGCACTTCTGAGACGATTACTTCTTTCTAGTGCTCCTTGTAGACAGGGGCGCCAAGAGATGGGTAGATAGTAGCACCATCTTGTCCGCTAGATCCCGCAGAGCCGTGAGAGTTCGGGTGATCACCAGTACATAGTCAACAAGACCCATATGGAGATTCTGTCTTAGATCTAGAGATACCCACACAACACCAGCAAACAGAGGGCCTCCTCCAGATTACGAAAACATGTGGTATCATTTAGAGAGCACATAGTCAACAAGACCCATATGGAGATGTTGTCTTAGATCTAGAGATAGCCCACACAACACCAGCAAACAGAGGGCCTCCTCCAGATTACAACAACATGTGGTATCATTTAGAGAGTGGGCAAAACTATAGACCAACTCTTGTAGGTGCTGAGGTAAGTCAAATATCAATAGTTTCTTCCTGTCGTCTGCGTATGTGAGTGTTAGTTGTTGAGGTTTCTGGCGCAGTGGAGGGATGCGGTGCCTCCTCCTTATCCTCATGTGGCAATTTCGAGGGGCACTGAGGTTCCCTCTCAGGTTTAAGAGGTATTCTACCCTGGCTCGAATTCTCTGCAGTGCTCTCACTTCTTCCTGCTTTGGTACCCAAGCCTTGCGCTTGGCACTTGGCCTTTAGATTCATATATTTTTGATATTCTTGAGTAGATTAGATCTGCTTTTATCTTGTTTGTCTGGTAGTGACATGTGTGCTCCTACTTTGTATGGACACTAATGTACTCACCAATCCAATTGAACTATTTGTGGTCATTTGTTGGACATTAATAAAATTATCTTATCTCCTATTACACTACTAGTTGAACTGATACGCACACAGCTGTACATATGCCTTGATGGCAATGGATGAGTATTTATGACATGTTTTGTCCTATTAGAATCATTCTTTGTCTTGATAATGTTATGTTGTGCCCTGCAGAGATGCAGTCCCATTCATAAATGGCAATTGTACGATTGGTGCTTTTGATTATTTGCAGAATTCACTTGAGAATGACTGTATGTACAGGGGAGTGCTATGGAGTTTATGAATGCTGGGAAAACCGAAGCAATAAGAAACGTGCATAACCATAAATAAGACGATCCTAAGCACATTGATGCTCAAATATATAGATGAATACTATATCAGAACATGAAAATTTCGTTACCATTTTAACAGCCATGAATGCAATTACATAATTGTAGCGAGGGACTGCTAGGGAACAAGTCTCAACAATGTCCTACCCAGGGATTTTGAAATTCTTATTTGTGTATTTATACTTGTCTCAAAGTTTGTTAAGTTACAGTGCAGTGAATCTAAGCAATTGCAGTATGGCTGACAGGAAGGCGATATGGCTGGCAACGTTGTATGTGTACTGGAGGATGTTTGTGAGGGACAAACTCCATAAATATAATATTCTACATACAAGTAATACACGTCATGTTAAAATTGAATGGCTGATGATTCTATATTGTCAATATATCTATTCATCAAGGCTAATGCCCATTCCTAATTACCCCTTTCTTGAAAGTCTTCATCCTTGAAGCATGGTTGAGGTTTTTGTCAGAGTAATCACGGGCAGGATTATGGTTTCCAACAATTATGACAGGAATCCATAAATGAACAGAAATGTTAAAATTGCAGGAATGTCAATACAATGATCTATACTGAAACAAAAATGAAATAACACAAAACACCAATTTATGTGGGAAAAATTTTGAAAGGTAAAAAACTCATGGAGAAATGCACTGTCCTTTATTAACGGAATACTTGAGGAAACTTTACAGAACTCAGCAGTACATCTCCTTCTCACTTCTTCCCGCCAATATCAAATTGTCCAATTGTAATAATTCTTAAAATCATTAGAATATAGAGTACAAATAATCTCCCACAATGGGATTTAAACAAAGATGAATGGTTATGATGCAGGAGCATTGCGGGAAAAGGTTGAAAGTCTGCATAACTTAGGAATTGTGGTTGTGTTGGTGCGTGCAAAGTTGGCAAGGGTAGACAAGGAAAAGGAGTGTAGGAAAGTTTTGCACAATTATATGTAGTGCAAAGTGGGTGGCAGAATTTGTGCATGGTTGACTGTGAGGAAGGGTGCGTGCAATAATACACTGTTTTGTTGGAGGATAGAGGACCTAGGAATTTTGGAAGGGCATGAAGGTGGCGCGTGAGGATTGCACAATGGAGCAAAAGGGTAATGCCTGGATCTTTTGAGGGTTAGTGGGTGGAACTAAGCAAATGAAGTATTGCACAGTAGATTGAGAGCATTAAGAGACAAATCCAGAAAATGACATGGGAGTAGGTGGAGATCAACGATTAGGCCACATGTAAAAGGGACAAACCGTCGACCTAGCAGATGATATGGATTCTTCTAGGAGTTTTCTCAACTGCCAGATCAGGGTAGTTCGACTCCATTAATGATCAGAATTAGAGTTTGAATTCAATTGGGCTGAGGAGAAGTCTTTGGAAGGAATTTTGAAATGAGGAACGAACGGGAACAAGCGTGTATAAAAGCAGGACCAGTGTTCCATTTGAGGTTTTTGGAGGTTGCTGAAAATTGTTGGAAGTGTTGAGAATTTTGCTAAGGAGCCTATAGGAGGTCTTATTGTGAAACATTGCCTTGTAATAGTTCAGGGGCCTGTTATAGTCTTTGTAACAGCCTCATTTGAGGGAAGAGCTTTGTATATGTCGTTAAGGCTTTTCAAGTGAATACAGAAAAGTTGTGTGTTGTTTTTATTTCACTATGTTTAACTCTGCAAATGGCACAGGATTGTCCCGATCCCATCTGGCCGTCACTAGGCTATATTCGGGAAGATTGAACTGTTACACATATTCAACTAATAGGTGGTCGATATTTATAATTATATTAACTTTAATAAGTTAAATATAATCTCTCTCTCACACACATGTTTATAATTTTTTATAAGTTAAAACCTAGGAATTAATGTTTGTTTGTGAATGGGGCCACAATAGGCGTGTACCCACAAGCATTTTCTGTTCCAATACTCCCCCTTAATGTTTAGTGGGGACACAACCATCATCACCTTTTTATTGGAGAAGGAACTATAAACACACCTTCTCACGGAAGGATTTTACAGTTATCACCTTTCTATAAAAGGAATTACATGCCTCACATCATACATGATGATTTGAGGTTAGCATGCTAAAGGGATCAAAATAATATCCCTAAGTTCCTCAGGACAAGTGCATACATGAAGTCTTATATGAGTTTCTAGAGCCATTTATAATACGATGAATCTCTATGACACAATGCTTCTTTGGGTTCTCTTATAAAATCACATAGAGTGATGTTTACACAAAATCACATAGGGTGATTTTTTACAATGCTTTTTACAATATAGAAGAAGTATAGAGAAGGAAGATGCAACAAGGCCGTTAGGAGGTGGCATTGTTATGCACACTCCTAAATGGCAATTCTAAAGGGCCTAGCATTGCTCAAAACTTATAAAACTCCACAACACAAAGAGGTTTCATGAATATATCTGCAACTTGATCTTCTATAGGACAGACTTGCAGATCAATATCACCATTGAGAAATTTCTCTTGAATGAAATGCTTATGAATGCCAATATGCTTCATTTGTTGACATTGATTAAGATTGTTCGTAAGGGCCATGCAACTTTGGCTGTCTTATAGAAGTGGAGTACTACCTTTGACATCCAAATGTAGTTCTTCCAACAATCTTTTCAGCCATGGCTTCTTTAGCTGTTTCCATGGCACTTCTATACATGGCTTCCGTAGATGAGATAGACATTGTTGGTTGCTTTTTTACTGCTCCAAGTGATAATACCTGCACCAAACTTGAAAACATATCCAGACGTAGATTTTCTATCTATAAGATCACCAACATGGCCAAAGCCACAATAACCATATATTTTAGCATCATTAGTACAAGAATATTATAAACCATAATTGATTGCACCTTTAATATATTTTAAGATTCTTTTAGCCATATTCCAACAATCCCGATATTGTTCTTGTATGAATCTAGAAGCAACATGTACTACATAAAAAATATCAGGCCTGGTAATAGTTAAATAAATCAAATTACCAACAAGTTGCTTGTACAAGGTAGGATTTTCTTTGTACTTGCTTTTTATGCCGAGCATTTCTTACAAGTGGTGGATGGTATTATTCGCAATCCTCATTATCCTCAACACCATTGGTCTCACGACTTGAGATTTCTCCCTGGCCAGATGAGAGTATGTTCCCATCAATTATGTGTTGAAATTGATCATCACATTCTCCATCAGAACAGGATATGTCATCTTTGCTCCCTTAAGGAGGTGGATACCGAGGACCACTTAATTTTTAGATGCCCCATTTATTATGAGATCCGGAGAAGATATCATTGTTTTGATAGGGACTCCGATAACAATATAGCTACCTTCTTCAGATATATGGACTAGTGGTGTTTGACTCTCTACCTTCGCGAGGTTCCCACCCTTTGACTTTGATTCCTACAAGAGGATCCTAGAGGCCCTGGAGCCCTCATGTTGATCACCTCTTTCTTCCAGCCCATCTAGGTGATTGATAATACTAAGCGTCCTTTGAACATTGGTACATCACACACCATAACTGATAGATCAGTTCGGTGGCACATCTCTCAGCACACCATTACTTCTCAGGCCACTTAGATCTCCAAGCCCGCTATCTCTCAACATCGTGGTTCCGCTCCTTCCTGTTGGTATGGCTCGCCCCCCCTTCGGCGACATGGATTTACTACTTGCCAGCTGCCCCCTAGACCACAAGGAAAAACAAATATTACGAGCTTTTTTTCTACTATGGGAGTTATATTGGACTTCGATGTTATGGGTAATTCTAGAGGAAGTATCTTATTTCCTCCTAAGATTCCTCGGCTTTGTTTCTCTGACCCGATATACTCCCCGACAAGCATTATGTAATGTATTTTGTTCCCACTTGAGAGCTGATATTTAGTCTTCTTGCTATTCCTTCTCCATGGCAAAGAAGCAAAGATGAAGGAGGAGAACATTGAACATCTATATGATATGTTTTTACTAATATTTCATATTTTTCTTTAGTGTTTTCTTTCTTATACAGGTTGGCCTTGCCTTTTTGTACTTTGGTGCTGATTGAAGGATATAAAAAGAGATCTAAGGCATCATTTGCTATCTAGACTTTGGCGGCTTTTATCTTACTTGAGCATTGCGAGCTAGGAGCTCCTTGTTCTTGCACTTGGGGATGAAAACCCTAATGTGTGTCTTGCCTAGGAGGATGAAAACCCTTCTAGAGGTTGAATGAAGGACAAAAACCCTTCATCTTGCCTTGGGATCGAAGTATAAGGTAGATTCAAGAGGAAATCCATAATTTTTAGATTGTTGTTGGTTTCTTTCTAGTGGAGCGACCTACCTTGAGTAGGGTTAGAGGGTTTGGTGATTTATATATATCATAATTTCTAAGGCCAAAATGTCAAGTTTCATGATTTTTGGGGGTTTCTAGACCCTAGATCTACATTTTTTCTTTTGGTTGCAATTAACTGGACATTAATTAATTTCCAACAGTGTGTTGCTTCAGTATTTTCATTGATTTTGGCTCTTATGGATGTATAAAATATATATAAAAATTGTGGCAAGTGAATTTGAAGTATTTCATGGTGTTTTGACATATTTTGTGAAGGTACAATTCGCTGATTTTGCATTTTCAGTCTGCTGTAATTAAAAATCAGATTTGAATAATTTTGGTGTTTGGTTAAATTCCTTTTCTTTGGTCTAAACCCTTGAAAGGGTCATTACACATTATTAGAGCTTTCATAGTGATCAATAATGGCTTAGAAGACTCCTCCACTTAATATATAAACAAAGACATGATGGGATTTGCCTCCTGTCTTCTTTGGCACACACTTTTGGGGTTCTTTTCCACCCTTCATAGTTATTTGTTTCGGTTTCTTTGCCACTTGTGTTAGCAACACACATCTCCATTTTGTCTGTTGTACTTTATTTCTTTTGTTCGCTTCTAAGATTTTTTCTACAACTTTCAATTGCTAATTCTTGTATCCGTGAGTGATGTTGACCTACTTTTGGTCATCAATGGACATACATATTATTTATTTATTTTTTCTTCGACACATGCAAGTTTGGGATCAAGTTTTATACCGACTTCAATAGGAATGACAATAAGTTTACAATCAATCATGTTAAATTTTTTAAGCAAATTATGAGTATATTGAGATTGAGAAACTACTAGAGAGTTCTAATCCTGGAATACAACCATGCCTAGAAAGTGATGAAGCACGCCTAGAGCAGTCATCTCAAAATATTGTTTTAACTTAGATGTAATTTTAAAAATTAAACTAGTCTTATTGTTGGTTATAAGAAGATCATGAACATATAGAACAATTAAAATAATATGATTATCTTCAATTTTCACAAATAAGTCATTATAAAAAACTATTATAGAAACCAAGATTTTTGAAGAAGCTGTTAATTTTAGAGTGATAAGCTTTAGGATTTTGTTTCAAACCACACAAAAAATTCTCTAATTGACAAACATAAAGTTCTTTACTAGGTTCTTCAAAACCTTTAGGTGTAGGCATATAGATTTCTTCTTCGAGATCACCATTCAAGAATGCGTTTTTAACATCCATTTGGTGTATTTCCCAACCATATTGAGCTGCTAGAGCTAGGAGAATCCTATGTACATTTTTACTACAGGATCAAGGGTTTCTACATTGTCAATTCCGTGTTTTTGAGTAAACCATTTAGCCACTATCTTTGCCTTGTTAATTCCACCCGTGGAATTATATTTGATCTTATAAAACCATCGAGATCTAACAATATTCCTTTTTGTTGGAGGGACGAGTACCCAAGTTTGATTTTTAATAAGTGCATTGTACTCGAATTTCATGGCTTCCCTCTGTCTTTCATCTTGATTTATTTGTTCGAAAGATTGAGGTTCACATTTATATAAGATCATTAAGGCATGGTAAGTGTGTTGGCTTCTAGTCATATTTATAAGATTATTAGGTTAAGAATCTGGAATTAGGAATTGGACCCATTTAGATTTTTAAGATTGGTAAACATTTTGTGATATCTCCTCCTCAACCTTATCATCATAGTGTTCGGATTAGGATCGTCATCCTCTAGGACATCCATTTCATCAGGGAGAGAAATAGGAGACGGTATGGAAGAGCTCTCACAAAATGGTTTTTCAAGGATTTGAACGTTCTCATTTTCCATGATCTCATGTTTAGATAAATCATACACCCTTAATCCTTTTGTTCTTCCTCCATAGCCAACAAAGATGTAAGAATAGGAGGTAGGATTGAGTTTCTTTCTTTTAACTTTAGGAATGAAAATAAAGGCGAGACCACCAAATATCCTAAAGATGGTATTTTAGATTCCTTTTGATATTTGGAGTTCAGAACCAAAATGAAGTTCCTAAACTTCTCATGAATGCTCATCGGGATGATAAGATAGAGAATTTGATCTTGGATTAGGTCGTAGTTGCAACCATCCAACTAAGATTTAATTTTCTTGAGAGATAGTTTACAATTTTCTTGTCTCCTTTCATTGGAGTCATCATCAGTTCCAGAATGAGTTTTATGATTTTATAAAGCCTAGTGCCTTTGTGTATTGATTCTAATAGTTTCCAAGCATCATACAATGATTATTGATTTCTGATGTGGAACAGGAATTCAACCTTAACCCTGTGCAAAATATAGACATGGCTTATTGGGATTTTTGTTGGAAGGCATTTAGGTTATCAGCTATCGCTTGCCTACTAGTAGGCTGTTTGTCAGATCCGTTTACAATGCTCCATAGTTTTTGGACTATAACTTACCCATGAACCTGATTTTTCAGATATTATAGTTTTTGCCATTCAATCGCTGAAATTTATCCAAAGCTAAAATTGCTCGAGGAAGCCATTCTAATTTTTCAAAGAAAATAAAAAATTTAGGTAGCAAGTTTTGTAGGTCCTGAATTAATTGTAGAACCTAGTGAATAATTTTTTGGAAATAAAATAATTTTTCAAATATAATTTTGGACCATTAAAAATATTTTACGTTTAAAAACCTATTTTTTCTGATCAAGACAAATTAATCAAGCCTAATTAGTATAATTTTTTCATTGAAAAATGATTTTTAGAACATTAAAAATTAAAATTCTTTATTTTATTTTTAATGCTAAAAAGGTCTTGAAAAAATTCTATTTTAGCAAATTCCTTTTGAGAAAGAAAATGAGTGTGGTTAGGGTTTTTGAACCGAAACATTTTGCTTTAAGAAAGTTCTTGCAAAAAATTATTTATCCAACTGTGCTACAAGGATTGGTAATTACTTATATGGCAGACTTCTTATTTAAGGTTCGATTATTAGCAATTTGGCTTATAAAAAAGTGGGGAGAGATGTTGAACTCTTGACCTTCTCTACCTCTAAGATCTTCCTACAAGCAACCTAGCGGTCAAGCCACTTAACTCGCCGGTGAGGCTAATTTTAAAAGATTATGTTTAAATTTTAAAAAGATGCACTCCCTTAAAAAAACATACTTGTTTAAGTGCTTTTGATTCAAATTTCTAATCTGTTGAGCTGGAGGTTTTAGGGTTTCCTTAAGGTTCAAAGCATCCAAGTTAGTTTAAATTTTGACAAGTCGTTTGTTCATTTCTTTAACGCCGCATTGTATTGCCCTGTTGCCTATTATTATTTGATGTTGCCCATATTAGGGGCCAAACAAATGAGTTGTCTTGTTTTGAGACAGACAATGGATGAGTAAGGTGGAGCTTGTTTTGTTTGAAGGAAGACTTGAGCAATGCTCTTTGATTCTGATGTAGAGAGAGCTCGTTTGGAGAAGGCTCATTGAGATTGGCATAGAGAGACCGAGTTTGAGTGTGAGTGAGCTGATATCAACTAGGGGAAATGTAGAAGTGAGTTCATTGAGGTGCTCAATTCAAGTCGTGTAGAGGATCAACCCGAGCTCGCCGTGTGTTAATCCCAACTTAATGCAAACAGAGGTCGCATTTAGTCTTGAGATGATTTAATTCTCACAGGATGCTACCAAGTTTGAATGGTGAGATAGGAAAGGAGGGGACTTGTTTGCTAATGCCGAGCTCATAGGATTGAACGATTCAGATTGAGGTCGAAGCTCGGGTTGGATTTAGCTTAGAACTATCGAGCCGAGTTGGAAGGAGCTTGGTTTTGTATCGAGTTACATTCCAAGATGCAATGTCGAGGCATATATAGAGTAGCTTGTTTCCTGAGCCGAGTTGCACAAAAAGAGCATTGTAGGGTGAGCAACTAGGCCTAAGGGACCCACTGTACTATATTAATTTTTCTATTACTTTATTTTTTTTTGCTATCAGGATCCAGGAGGTGTGAGGGAGAAAACTTGTGATTAGGGTAGGTTTTATGTTGTAGATACAATCTTTTGTAAGATTGTAGGTTTTTGAAAATATGCAAATAACCTTTAGTATAATGTTACAAATTTTTCTACTGTAAATTCTTCCAGAACTTGCATGTTTTTCTTGTACAATTTCTTAGAAACACTGTAGGCTCTCATACCATGACAGAGTAATCATGGGCATGATTATAGTTTCCAACAATTATGAGAGGAATCCATAAATGAATAGAAATTTATAAAATTGCAAGAATGTTAGTAAAATGATTTAATCTGAAACAAAAATGAAATAACACATAACACCAATTTATGTGGAAAAACCTTTGAAAGGTAAAAAACACATAGAAAAATGCACTGTCCTTTATTAATGAAATATTTGAGGAAACTCTACAGAATCCAATAATACAACATCTCCTTCTTACTTCTTCCCTCCAATATCAAAATTTCAAATTATAATAATTCTTACAATCATCAAAATCCACTGTACAAATGATTACCCACAATGGGATTTAAACACAAGTGAACAGTTATACCCGAGAAGGTTGAGCTGTTACACTTATTCAACTAATAGGTAGTTGATATTTTATAATTATATCAACTTTAATAAGTTATATATATATATATATATATATATATATATATATATATATTGTCACATATATATGTTTCTAACTTTTTATAAGTTAAAGCTTAAAAACTAATGTTTGTTTGTGAACGGGGCCACAATAAGTGTGTACCCACAAGCATTAATGTTCCAACAATTTTCATGTACTTTAGACAAAAAATTGAGGTGCCATGTGTAGACACCCCAAAATAACCACTACGCATTGTAACCATTCAAAATCTTATTAAACCCATTGTTCCTCTCTTTAATTAATTTAATTAATTCTATTGCACCCTATCACCCCCCTTAGCTAATTTTATTAGCTGATTTAATATCAAATTAATTAAATAAATCTACACATATTCACTTTCATATTTAAATAAATTAAATATCCTCACATCCTGTCCACCTCTTCAATTCAAGTTGACTAAAAGTCATGATTAAAGCTAAAAAATCATTATTAAATCCAGGAAGATATGTTTGAATTAACTCAAATCATGCATTTGAGTTAACTAAAGATATATCCCAAGTCATGGAAATCCAAAATTAGTTCACATCCTTCCGAAAGCAAATCATTCACGACACTTTTTGGGTGAATAAAATAAATGACATGGAATTAATAGTCAAAAACATGTGCAACCATTTGCCAACTCAACAATGACTCATTCATACAAATCTAGAACAACAGTTCAACTCTTCAATCAATCTAGAAACTCAACTAAGCAACCCAATCATATTTAGTTATTTCCAAATCAACTCAATCTAAACTTAGCTTGAGAATTCTCCTTTCTCAACGATAAATCATGGTCTTTCCTTCACAAATCATCCACTAACAAGCTTGAGAGTTCATACTGTTATTCTGTCTAATTGCTTGGTGACTCAATCAATCATACCATTATTCTGCCTATATCATATCAAATCAGTCATCTTCATGCTCGTAGCTTGATCTATCTTTCATTCGAAATACTTCTTGGAGCATCCACAAAACTACAAAAGCTTTCAAATCAATCGGATCCAACAACAACATTAGTCAACCCTGCTCTTACAGTCAGATCCAATCTGACGTGGCTTTGGGATTTATAAAAGGAAGGTTTCGTGTACTTGTTTTAGCTTTCTCCTTTTATTTAATTTCCATGGTTTACACCATGAACTGGTCAAGTTTTGATGTGGTTCAGAAGATGCAATTCTTGACGTCCAAAAAATCTTCCATTTGACCTAGTTGTAGAGAAATTTTACTAAGCTGTTGTCATTTGTTGTGTAATACTCCTAATATTAGAGTGAGGGATTGGCTGAACACTTGCATTCGAAATGTTTCATGGGAAATTTCAAATTGTACGAGGAATCAACATGTTTAATCAAATATCCACATTTACTATTATAATTATAGAGGATCCTTGAATATGGTTACAATAATTATGCTGCGAGGCGTCCTATAATGGCAGCCAGCAGTGGTGGTGGACAAAAATGTCCGAGTTGTTAACAATTAATGCTGGACCTTAAATTTGATGTCCAATTGACTGTCACAGGGCTGTTCTAACCTTAATTTTGACATCCATTTGAATGTCATTTGGATGTATTTTCTTCTTGGAGAAATCGATCAAAAGATTGTAATCTTTTCCACACAGAAGTTTGGAGCCCGTTTGTATTTTCCCGGTAAGATTTTTTCCAGCCCGACATATTGGTGCAACTAGAGTACTGCCATCTATCACCAGTCAATAGGAAATATGCGGATTAAGTACTGGAGCTATTAGTCAATGTGGTATGTGACAAATCCAAGAGTGATGCCTTGAGATTGTATCTCTCGGCATTTTCAGATAAATGTATTTTAAGATATCTGTACTATTTGTTTAATTTGTGACTGATTAGTGGTAGAGTCATTGAATAGGACTTATTTAATTCATTAATCTTTCTATTGATAGCTTTGATGGATGAGCTGTATTATTATCTACCTTCCCCATACTTGTATGCAGTTGCCCAAATAGCGTGGTGCCCATATGCACCATTGAATGAAAACATATGCTCATTAACACTTTATTACAATTCTGCCGTTAATTCTGTATCATATGAGATCACAAACAAAAAAGAGAACATAAAACACATTATAGCTTTTGTGCATTAACAAGAGAATGCATTTTTATTAATTTTAGGAGTTATTTCGCAACGTGAAACAGTATGTTACAGACATTAAGCAAGTTTCACCTAGATAAAATCCTTCCTAAAAACACACTAGTTCACATCCTATTAGTTTCCTTTTAGTGCATTGCACACCATCCTCTCTCACATAAGGCTTGACAGGTCTTCTGGGTTATCAGGTGATAAAATATAATAAGGGTTAATATCAGTTCTCTATTTCTGCTGGCTGTCAACAACTGCTTGTTAAATCTGGCCTTGCACTCGGATGTGAACTATCCACTGTGCTTCTAAGGTGCATGTGTAAGAAATGTTAGTGTGCGCACGAGAACAGTATTCTTCTTTTTAAAGAAGATTTAGATACTATTTGTTTCGAGTTTTTTCACACCTAGGGCATAAAATGATCAAGACATTGTGATAATTCAGATACTAATAAATGACAGTCCTAGTCAGGCCTGAATTATGCTAAATGGCTAATCAATTGAAAAATTAATAAAATGGACAGCTTTTTGCTTATTTTATACTAAGAGATATAAAATGACTAAACTATTGACCTAATTCAAATAACATAAATAAATATAGTAAAATACAACAATTTGAATGTAAATTAGAATAAAGGGCACAGTCGATTATTTTTGAACAAACAAAACAATCAAAGTGATAAGATACTTAGCTAAGAATAGACTGTCTGTAGTCTCAGAGACCATCACAAGATGAAAGAAGGTTTAGCAATGAATGACAAACAACTCCAGAAAGTGGCAGAATGCTTATAACTCTCTAGACACCGTTGAAAGAAGAACACACTGCTGTCAACAACATTGTCTGTGGCGAATGGTAGTGTCCCTAGTGCTCATAACCTTGCAAAACTAGATGTATTTGTTCACCTTCGGCTGCTTTAGTGGAATTTCACTTCAGATGTCTGCAAAGATATGCAAAAGCCATTATAATGTTTTCTCTTCCTTTGCAACCCTAGCAATGCACTTGAACAACAAAGTAGAATGAAATATATTTGAGGCTATTGCACTGGACCAACCTCATCATGCCCCAATGTGGGTGAGCGTTGCACTACATACCAATACCGCAAAGGGTGATTGTTCTCCCAATTCCTATGAGTGTTAGATGCAACTGTATGTAATTCGCTTAGGTCCTCCTTTAGTACAAGCATACAAGTGGTGTGTGTGATCATATTTCTTCACTTCAAAAACTTCAAAAATGTGTTCAAGAGTAGATGTAAACATTAGAATCAGTTAGGTGCCTCTTGTGCTTGGAGATGTTTGTTATTAAACTACCTCTTAAGGGATTTGTATATGAATCAGGGACCTATTGGTCTGCAAATGCGAACTCAAGAAGACCCAAAAGACTGACAAAGCTGACAAAGGGGTGCTCGACCCAATAAAATTGGCAAAAGACATGGCATGGCTCTACTGACAGCCTTGGACACTATCGATAGATGGTATTGTTGTTGATTGTCTGTACTGTGTCAGGCACAAAAACAAAGGCAACGACAAACCAGGGATCCCTGTGAGTGACTGACAAGTCACAAGAGAGAAGACCAAGACCAATGTGCCAATGTGTCTAATTTAGGATGAGAGTCCATATGTACAAAGTCACACAAAAAACATTGTGCAAATAAGGGTTGTACCAAATTTTGGTATTTAAAGAATGACCCCCTTAAATCTAGTTATTAAATGTAATAATAAATACTGGTTTAAAGAGAAAAGAAATGTGTACTTGTGTATGTGTTTGAACTTTTGAATGTGTTGCCCCAATGTCCCAAAGTGTTCCATGCATATCTGCAAGCAAATGTGATTGCAAGCAAATATATAAACATTGCAATCGATAATAATGTAATCAAAAATGAAAATGCAAATAATTGAATAAGCAAAGGAAACGAATACACCTAGTGGTCTGCGAACTTCTACTACATTAAAGTGTGGTCATATCAATTGGAGCGAAAATACAATGGGTCCAAAATGGCCTAACTCATATGGTGAATATGATCCAACCTTATTCTCTTCTTGGCCAAACAATCGAACAAGGGTTTGCAATGATAACACCTTTTATTTATGAGGTACAAAACCAGACCGGTCAGTCAAAAATGGATTTTTCACTGCAGACGGAAATAGATTCAAAGTGTGCTTATGCAGTACCATCACTGTCTATTGTTCTCCAAATATAATGTATGAATATGGATTAAATCCTTGTCCCATGTGATCAACTGTCCCTCAATTTGAATGTGTTCTCTCAAGAAACTGTGAATATAGTTTGTTAATATGGATCATATCTGTGCCTCATGTAATCAAATGTCTCTCAAAATCATGTAAAATGCCTCAATTGTGATAACTGTCCCACATAATTATGTGAAACGTCTCTGTAAGTTCAGTCTGACCTGTCTGAATTATGTAGTTGTCTCTCTAGATTGAAGTAAAAGTGCAAACTCTGTCTGATCCCATGGATAATCTGAAATAGGTCCACTACATGACCCCGTTTTGACTGAGGGATGTGGTCCCGCATATCACTCATCTCAAAAGAAAAGGATATCGCACATTATGTGCAACATATATATAAAGCAATAGCTGAAAATCATTGTGAAAATTCACATATGAACACATGTAAATGTCACCAGATATGTCAATCAATAGAATATGTCGATCATGTATGTTAGTCACTAGAAAATGTCATCAGAAATGTCGACCATTGCGATATGTCAATCATGTATGTCAATGTGTAAAACAATTGAAGATATGAGTGTGTAAGAACTGGATGTAACTCGTAGTGTAGTGTGAAGTCTGAAAGGTGAGTATCATCATGTTAAGTTTTGCAGAAAAGACCATAGAAAAATCATGATGAAGAGGAGACAATTAATATGCCCCAACATAAGTAACCCCTATAAGAGTGTAATCAATGTGTGAGATGTCCCATAATGGTTTTGTTATGAAAGGGGTGTGGTCAAAGGAGATGGCAAATTATATCTCCCACTATTGTTGAGGTGAGGGACCTCATTATTTTGGAGTTGTAAATTTGCAGGCAAGCTAAAGGGAGGCTCTTTTCTTCACCACTAGCTATCAAAGGGAGAACCACATAGATACTAGGTAACAAAAATTGAAGTCTTTACTTAGAAGTTACAAATTTATAATTATTAATTATTTACAAATTTTAAATATCTTGTTTGTAGGTTCTTGGTGCGAAGTTTGGGGTGCAAATACCCCAAATCATCAAAAGCTAGCCATACAAATTTTATCTCATCCTTGTGCTTTTGACTGTGAACACAATTGGATTTTGTTTGAGGCCATTCATGCGAAGAAGTGCAATAAGTGGACTCAATGACATTTCAATGACTTCGGTTTTGTGCAATACAATCTCCAGTTTTGCACAAAAAAAGGTGGAGGACACATCATATGGTCCTATTGATTTAGATGAGATCGCTCGGTATAGTGATTGGATTGTGCAGGAAGAGGAGATCCCTATGTTCACAGAGGAGGAGATTGTTGCTTTCGAGAGGGAAGCCATGAAGGGTAAAAAAGTAGGAGAGACCGGATTGGATGACATCATTGTAGATGGTGTCGAACATGAGTTAGAGGAGTCATTGCCATTTCTTGGAGCAAGGAGTGTCAACCAAGTGCAAGGACTAGAGTCACTAGAATCTCTCCCCAATTTTTCAATAGAATAGAGGAGGAAATTGTAAATTCTTGTAATTTGTAATTTACATGGATATGCAAAATAGATGATGATTTTCAATGACAATGTAATGTTCCCTTTTCCAACTTAAGGACCTGATTTTGGACTTCTTGCCATTTCTTTTTCCATGGTAAAGAAGTAGAGTGAGCGGGAAAAGGAAGTGAGCTCTAATTGCACTTTTATTTGCTAATTTTTATTGTTTTCTTTTAGTGTATTCTTCTTTTGAACAAGTTCGCTGGGTTTGGAGCATTAATGAACCCAATTAAAGATTAAAAAGAACTCTTTAGGGGTCGGCCTTGTCCTTTTGGGCTTGGCGCCAAAGATGGGGTATAAAAGAAGATTAGAGAGCTCATTTGCATCATCTACTTTTGGCGCATTTTACTCTAATTGGACTTTTGGTCTGAATGCTCATGTTCTTCCACTTTTGGGCGGAAGTCCAAGTGTGTGGCGTTCCGAGAAGTATAGAATCCCTTCTTGTGGTTGGTTGGGGGACGAAAACCCTCCTTCCTTGATTGGGCTTGACAGCAAATTGCAGATTTGAGAAGGCATAATCTGATTTTATATATATTATTGAGCCTCTCCTTTGTGGAGCGACTTGCATTAGTGTATGGTTTGGTGCCATCTAGGGCACAACAATCAGATTTGAGTTTACATTTGGTTTCCTCATTATTTATAACACTGGAATCAATCATTATTTGTGGAGTTTGGTGTTTCTAAACCCTCATTTCATAATTTTATTTGCAGCTGTGCTTCGCTGGTTTTTAATTAATTTCCAGCAGTGTTTTTGATCATATTTCATATTGAATATTGATTTAGTGGATGTCTAAAATACATCTATTTTGGCAAAGTTGTTTGAAGAATTTCAAGTGTTTTTACATGCTCTTTTGCACTGCTGTCCTAAAAATCTGATCGCTGTTCAAATCTGGGTTTTATTTTCAGTTTGGTGGTCCTAAAATCAGATTTGCTAATATTGGGGTTTGAGCTAATTTCCTTCTTTTCAGTTTCAGCCCTTGAAAGGGATATTATAGACAATCATCATATATTCATAAGAGTTATTAGCTAGCTGTTGTATTCACATGATGACGCGATTTTGTATTCTTTGTATTCAAATCTTATAAAAACACTTCGCCATCGTTTTATAGACTCAATCAATACATTTTGTAATTGTAATTTTTATAAAATTTATGTTTTTTTAAGGAATTTAAGTAGTTTTTAAGTTAAGTGTTTTCTGAGATTTTTTTATTCTGTTGAGTATTTGCCAAACACGAGTTTGTGAACTATGATTGAAATCTTGTAGAATATATGTGAGTTTGTCTAGGAGTGGTGTGCTCTGACTGAAATTGTCCGAATCTTTTGAATAAGCTAACTGTATGCCCTTTTTTGAGATGAGGGAATGTTCTTGCATATCACTCATTTCAAAATAAATAGCTAAACATACAATGTGTAAAGTAAGGGCTAACAAAACCATATAAATCATGTATACAAACATGGTAGGATATGTCATCATAAAAATATTTGATCATTGGAAGCACGTACGAAACATGTAAACTATTGACATCAGAAATGCCCTTGACATTTTTGGGCATGATGATTGAATTTCAACACTTTAAGGAACTTGTGTATGGAGTTATGGATTGGTGAGAAGCTTGTACTGCTAAGGGTTACAATGGCTCATGGAGAAGAAAACAGTGTAACAACATTTCATGGTTCATGTCTCTACATTCTTGAATGAATGGGTATTTGTTCGTAATGCACTTAAGGTGTTGTAGTCGAGGTGTTCCTCACAAACATTATACAAAGCTTTCATTCATTCGTTGGATGAATGAAGGTTCCCTTTTAAGAAGGTTCTCTTGACCAATAGTTCATGTATTGTGACACTATATCCATTGGTGAAAAGAGGGGAGCAATACCTTGTGCTTACGCCTTATGTTGTTTACTACTACACTCTTTTAAGGCCTTTCCCACAATTTATACAAAGTTCGTCTCATTGCATGTCACAAGTGTTGAAAGGTTTCAAGATGGTGTTTGAGCGGGTCAAGAGACATGGTGAAGAAAGCTCATGGTATTTACAAGATCTCTTCAATAAACATCCTTTGCATTTCTTGCCTTCAACAAAGTTCATGCTTTTAAGATGGGCTACGAAAGGATCAATTTGTAACAAGAAAAGAGAGTGGCAAAGCAAAGACCTCTAATTGCCAATGTTAAAAAGACAAGGCTCAAGTTAGTTGCAATTTTTTTGTGTTACAATTCATGATTCTCGAGTTTTGGCAATGCTGATGACATATAACTTTTTTGGAAGAAATTAGTCCCACATTTGTTGGGATATAGGGGATGAATGGCTTCATATATTGGAGAGCTCATAAGATGTAGTTATGTGAAAAGATAGGTAATAGAAAGGACGTGAGTTAGGCTGACCTTTCTTGCAGAATAAACATCAAATGGAAAGGAGCGCTGCTTTTCAAAATATTAAGGACTTAAAGTCCTACATGCATAAGGTGAGTGCAAAGAATGATGTTTATATTCATAAACAATTGTAATGTATAATGAAGTGAAGTATGTGGTAGAGGCCTATGTGGAATGTGTAGTGGGATGCTAGGTAAATTTTGTTAGATGGTGACCAAGTTTTAGGTAAGTGTCCAGGTGGAGGAAAGTAGGATCTTGAGGGCTTATTGAGGGGTGTTTAGGATTGTGCCACATGGAAAATCATGTGCACTCGGAGCCTCATAGTGTAAACAAAGGAACTGAAAACTCCGTGGGGCTAAGCCCATGAAGAAGAGAGCTCTAGGATTTTGCGCCACGGTGCAATCTTGCGCGCTTGGAGTTTGTCATGTCTTGAGACCCCATGACCCAAGTGACATTGCGAGTTTGCCAAGTGGCATTTTGGGTGTCCAATAATATTGAGACAAATGGAAAATATTGGAGCCATTTTTAATTGAGTGGGCAATGACACATGGGTCTAGTTTTTTGGTCATAACTTTTGCATATGAGCTCCATTTACGGCATTGAAAAGCTTGTTGAAGAAGATCTGTAATGACATTGGTTTGGAGGAGAATTGATGCCTGGTTTACAAGTGGTTTGAGAATGACGTTTGGGGATCCTTTGCGCTTGAATGCAATTTTCTCGCTTGCAAAATGCTTATGTGCTCCTTCCTTAAACCTACTTCCAAGTGTCTTTGAGTTCTCCTTGATAAGCAATTAGTAATCCCAATGTATATAATGAAGTATGTCATGTCTCAAGACCCCATGACCCAAGTGACATTGCGAGTTCGCCAAGTGGCATTCTGGGTGCCCAATCAAATTGAGACAAATGGCCCAATGGGACAAATGGAAAATGACTATAGTTGAAGGGCCATTTCTTTTGAAAATTTTGGAGCCATTTTTAATTGAGTAGGCAACGACACAAGGGTCTATTTTTTTGGTCATAACTTTTGCATATGAGCTCCATTTGTGGCGTTGAAAAGCTTGTTGAAGGAGCTCTGCAATGACATTGGTTTAGAGGAGAATTGATGTCTGGTTTATGAGTGGTTTGATAATGAACTTTGAGGCTCCTTTGCGCATCAATGCAAATTTCTCGCTTGTAAAACACTTATGTGCTCCTTCCGCCTTCAACCTACTTGTAAGTGTCTCCGAGTTCTCTTTGATAAACAACGAGTAATCCTAGCGAGCAATGAGTAATCCTAGCGAGCAATGAGTAATCCCAGTGTATACAATGAAGTGTTTTGATTGGCTCTTGTGTAAATGTGTGCATCCTATACCGCATGCCATTAATCAACTGGGTGTTGATATCAGGATTGATTTGGAGCAGATATGAGCGCTTGCGAAGGCTCAAGCCCTGAAAAGCATCACTCAGGGTAGGAAGCTGGATGCCATTTGCTTAGTGTTGGGAATTTAGGCGGATAAGTTCGAGGAGTCTAAGCTGGCTGAGTCTCTTTCGGCCCTAGTTATTAAGGAGGACGCTCGCAACTCTATGGAGTCGACGGTGGTGGTCTCCAGTTCTTTGGAGGAAAAAAATAAGTTTCAGGCTTGTCTTTCTTAGTTTAGTTATAATGTAATATTTTGCTTTTTAGTTTAGTTGAATCCGTCACTTGATAATCAGGTTTTTTGTTCGTTATTTTTAATATAGCTAGGTTTGGTGCCCTTTTTTTGACTTATAAAAAAACAAAAAAAATAATTATTCGATAATTAATACATGATAATAATTTTTGTATAATTTGATTTTTTAATTCGATAATTATTATTATCATACATTTAAATTAATACATAATAATTTTTGTATAATTTGATTTTTAATTTATTTATTTATAATTCTTTGTTTATTTTTTTTCCAAAAATGCAGGTTATTACGCGGGAGGCGTGGTACCGTGCGGTCAAGCTCATTGACGACGGTGTGCTGCTTCAGGTGCTTGTCATCTGTGGCTGCATAAACGCAATACATGTCAGACGTAATACACATCAGAAGCATTGGGTGACACGGGCCCGAATTTGTACGAATGCGTTAGCGAATCACAAAAGCTTAGAAGCTTGAAGGATTTTAGCTAGTTGCCAAGGTATCTACATGGTAAGCAAATATCAAATATTGGCAAATAGAATTGCAGGCCCTTTAAAAACCCAACAATCCAAAATGAGCAAACAGAAGAAATTATCACCACCTGGAGCATTGCCTGTCCCATGTTCAACATCATTTCAATGCGGACTGTTGAAAAGTGGCCTTCAAATCCAAGTCTCCCAGAGCATTTTCTGCACCACCCAAAAAACATGAGATCAATGAAGAACACAGAACCAGCAAACTATATAGACGAAATGAACCCTCTTCTTTCTTCCGATAACACAAACAAGACAAAGGAAAGAAATTTAAAAAAAAATTCTACAGGGTACTGAATATATATGCACCAATCTCAGTCCTGGTAGTACTTTCATAGTGCTCCAGTATAAGCTTGGTTTTGGATCCAAGCGAACTTTTACAACTCCACTCAAGGTTTGGTCTAGTTTCAGGATCTCGACTTCCTTTGAAGGACCGTAATTGTCTTCATCTTGGAAAATCGATCTCATCAACGACGACATTTTTTTAATAGATGATTTCTACACCTAAAACTAAGTGCAAATGATTTCTTTGCCTGGTTGTGTGAGGCTGCCAGCAGTGGCACCCTAAATTTATAGGGCATTTATGAATATATGTCAGAAGCATCGGGGTTGACGTGGGCCCGGATTTGTAACAGAACAAATAATTTAATTTTATAATTGTTAATCCGCCTCTTTTAAGGTTAACTAGAGCCCTAGGGTGCTGCTTCAAGCTTATATAATTCTGCCCTATAAATTTTCTATTTTCTATTTGTAATCAGGTCGATCCACGCAGATGCCATGGCCCGTAAGTTTTTCGTTGGAGGCAACTGGAAATGCATAAATTAGCGTTAAATTTGAAGTCATTTCCATTAGTCAGGGGTTTATCATGATCATGGATTTCATTTTTAAAAAAATTATGCACAGAGATTTTTATATGACTGAGATATGAGCTCGTAAAATATCAGCCAAAATCTTACATCTTACATCGATTTCTTAAAATAGTTTTCTATTTTTTTTTTAGTTTTCATTGAAATTTTACGTCTTCCTGAGTTTCTTGCACTGTATTATTTTGAAGAGAGCCATGAGATGGACATCAGGGTTGAATGTTGGTGGAATAGTTTGTATCCTCTTTTTTACAGAGAGGATTTTGTTTGACATTATTGTATTGTTTATATAAATTCAGGTATCAATAGCTGTGCAAGGGGAAAGTTTGTTTTACTCAACTATTCACATCTAAATTTCTCATTCAAAAAATTAAAATTTAGGTCTCAAATGTTCCTCTGCTGTAGATGTGTTTCATAGCTAATAAATAGTAATTAAAATAGTCGTTCGCAAGTATGCGACTTCTAAATAGTGTGCCATCATGGTGATGGCAGTCATTTTAATGTGTGCGGAAAAAGAGGCTCTGCCACAAAACATTTCTCCTTAGCATATCCTCCTCAGCGGAAAAATTCTCATGTTTTCTATAAACATGTTATATTTTTACAATGAATCGGATGATTGTACAAAAAGCAATTTTTGTTTGTGGAAAAAGAGGCCATTAATAAATATTATTATTCAGAGATTTTTAAAACGAGCATTTAAGTCATCCATATTTTGGCCTGCAGTATGAGGCTTCAATAGTTTCTAGCTCCGTTACTTGTTTAGATTTAGATTTAGATTTATAAACACATAAAAGTTATAGAAGTAAACCGTTTCCAGTATACAACCTTAACAAGTGTTCTGATAAAAAATTACCACAAAATATACTCGAGACAAAATATTAATATTATTGATGTTTCGTGGGACGACCTGAGGTCGTGTGCAACGGCACACTAAATGAACTACATCTACATGCTTACGGAGAAAAGGTAACCAACTACTGTGTAGATACAAGTGCCTGTGGCCAATTCAGGCCACCTCCACACTGTGCCTGGACATACATGGGCACCCAATTTATACTCCAGCTCGCAATGATGACATGCTAAATATTCACAACAGAGCCATGCTAATAACTTGGCGTGTCAATATTGGCTGTCAGCCAGTAGTTACCTGCCACGCCGTCCTCAAATACATAATAAAGTATGCATCTAAGGCTGAGCACAAATCAGAAATATACCACCACATGTTAGTAAGGACCACAGAGACCAGAACACCTGAAAATCTTGTAAGCATAGCCTACAACAATTTGGTTTCAGAAACTATTCCTGACCGAGACATCGATGCACAGGAACTGCCACATGCTACTCAAACTGTCGTTGACTGCATGTAACCGAAGTTTTGTAACCCTATCCGTGGGCAAAACAACTTATAGGCACATCCCATAGTATCATCCCCTACAAGGAGGAACATCAACATTCATTGATGCATACATGGCCCAACCCCCCTGGATACCCACTGCTTAATAGAAACAACATGGTTGTCGTCGTATGATAAGCTACGGAAACTCCAACCATGGAAAGAAAGAACAAAGAAGGCCATTGTTAGAGTTTTTCCCGACATTTCCATTGCCCCTTCTGTTGGCTCACCATCGTACGACACTTTTTTGCTTCACCGAGCTCTACCTATACAAGGCCTTTAACATTTCAGCCGACATAGGTATGTGTGCAAAAACACTCAACCACCATTGGGTTGCATTCTCACCAACATATCAGCCATGGCATATTCAACGTGAACCTGTAAGCACCGCAAAAGACTCAGAAGCCACTAGCTCCGACGAAGACATACCTGAAGCAAGATTAGCACACATAGAAGAGTGGGAGGCGTTCTCTCGCCTACATCTTGCAGGAACTTTAAACATCAGTGACTTAGAGATGCTTGGTAAGTGTGGCCTTGACCTCAGCCACTACTTGCCACAAACAACACCTGGAAACCATCTACATGAAACAAGGGCGGCCTTTATAGAAGCTGCCCACGCAACCACATCAATTTGGACGCCCATGCTCCACCCCACAACAGATGCGTACAACTTATCAACAGAGTAAAGTGAAGCACTCTGAAGAATCGCAACCCATGCAGCTACAATGCCAGACATTGCCCCACTCTACATGATCATCCAAGGAACAATAGGCACTGGAAAATCACACTTGATACGCCAAATTACCAAAGGCCTCTAACCGCTCACCCATCCACACACAACTCGCTTGTTACTACTGGCCCCAACAGGTCTCGCAACATTCAACATCACTGGCACGACAATAAATGTTGCCCTACACATTCTAATATCATAAGTCACCCCTCTCTAAGGACAAAGCGTAGGTACTTTTCAACGCGACATGTAACATATGGAATACATTCTAATCGACGAAATGAGCTTCATTTGCCCGAACCTGCTAAGCCATATCAACACTCGCCTACAAGAGGCATTCCCCAGGTGCAAGTGCAGGTTGTTTGGGGGCCGTTTAGTCATTCTTGTTGGCGACCTAGCCCAGTTACCTCCAATTAGAGATACACCATTGTACATTGCTGGAACTTATGGACATTCGTTATGGGCACAATTCACAAATACAGTCACTCTAACCACCAACTTCCGCCAACAAGGCAACGATCCCAGGCAACACACGTTCCGAAATCTACTCAACATCAGAAATCCAGTTGTCACAGAACAAGATTGGAAGCTTCTAATTTCACACACGCTTGCGTGCATCGACCCTACAGAGCAAGAGCTTTCCCAAACCGCAACCCACCTTTATGCTACAAATGCTTTGGCCACCTTACATAACAAGCACAGGATGCATACCCTCAACATGCCAGTTGCACTCACCAAAGTTGAGCAAACTCGACAAAACAAAGCAAACATAAACAACAAACCACAACTAGAAAGCACACTTCTACTCTGCGAAGGTGAACAAGCAATGCTGGTTGCAAATCTGTGGGTACATGCCGACCTTGTCAACAGTGCACAAGGGCAAATCATTGCCATACTATATGAGCAAGGCACCACCCCCCAAGCTTACCGCTATATGTTGTCGTCAATTTTCCAACCTACACCGGCCCAACATGGGACCCCACCCACCCAACATATCTACCGGTCCCACCAATAACAAGAAGCAACCGCCATCACATACCTCTGAAAATGGCATGGGTGCTAACGATTCACAAAGCACAAGGGCTCACACTTGCTAAGGCAACCGTTGACATAGGGTGCACAAAACGCCAAGGAATTGCTTTCATAGCCTTGTCCCGAGTATGGACACTTGCCTACTTTTTTCTGCTGAATGCACAACTACCCCATTTGCCTCCATATACACAATACTTCCACATATTTATCTTAAATGAAAGGATTTCACCGGCACATCAAATATGTAATTGACTTTTTGCCATATGCGAATTTGGAAATTTATATATAACAATTCTTTATTATTAAATGGTAATTATTATTTTCAATATATAAAGAATAAACTTACAAAAATAATAAGAACTCATAAAACCAAATTAAATATACTCACAACACACAAAATTCAATTACTATATTTGCCATACTTCTATTCGTCCATCAATTGCAGTAATTTTAATCTACTAATTTCTTTATTTTAAATTTATTTAGCTAATTAACACCCCTTAGGAAGTGATTCACCTTTCTTGTAGAAATTGTTGTCTACTTAAATTAGACGCTGTAGAAATAACAAAAAAGAGAAGGCTCACACTTTGAGTCAATTAAAATTTTGTGATATATCGTAAACTATTGTGATATTAATAAGGATCCTGTGGAATATTTTACATATTTAACAAAAAAATGAAAATATAAGAATACAAAAAAACTATTTTAGATTTATTATATAACTTCCCTTTCTTAATAAATTTCACATTGAGCATACCAAAAAAAAACAAATATAAAAAAACGTTTCACAATGTGTAATATAACATTTCCTATTTCGTGTTGCTTAATAATCTTATTATCGATTGAATTCCTATTAACAAAATCCACACATTTCAACCACTACCAAATTCCTTAGGCATTCTATCATTTTCTCCTCCTCCACCTGTGATGACCTCAACATTGGAAAAAAAGTGACACATCAATATTACTTACTGTTTTAACCTCTTCACCTTGTCAACATCTTACCCCCTTGCAAATCTTTTCATACTGATATTGTCAAACACTACAAACCATATATATCCATTCATTGTCTTCTCAGAAAATTCCAATATATGTATTTCTTTTACTCATATGATTTTAACAATGAAACTGGACCTTTTCATGTTCGTCCTCTGCAGTACCAAGAGAATGGGAACAAGTAGCGAAAAAGAGAGCAGCCTTCCGATCCACACCTAAAGAGATCATTGACTTCTCCTATACAAATTCCTATCTATCTAAATTAGATAATTTACACTCCTCTAGCTGAAAGGAAACCATGGAGAATACTGTACACGTAATCACACACTCCAAACTAATGTTTTCTCCTAATCAGACTCAATAAATAAATTCCAAATTCTCCAACAAACTTACATTTGAAATTTGGATATATATCACCACACCTGCCCAATTTCAATTTAACAAAAAAAACAGAAACAAAACTACAACATTCATCAAGATCTATACTGTTGCTTTCCCCTTTGTCTTTTGGCCTTTTCAAGTCATACACACATAAACTTGGATTTGTGTAAACCTTCTCAACTAATGTCAAAAACAATGGTAGACAGTAAACATGATAAATAAAGCAAATGTAATATACAAAATGTAGTCAATGAAGCCTATTCGTGTAAATAGCAATTTATTTGCTCATATTTCTGTACTTTCTTTATCCTTTCATCATTTACCTATATATCAGTTTGTCTTCTTTGTTCTCATATACAATCTTTAAAAAAAAATTATCGTCTTTTTCTCCCAACACCGTACGCCTCTAATATACAAAGTCTTTCCATCCCCATGCAGGCACTGTAAAGATGGCAAACAATTTAAACACCATAGCAATATGTATTACAAATGACTATAGCCCCATCCGACACCGGTTATCAGAATGCGTACATGACCACTATGAAGGAGGCACAACTGTAGACAAAGATACAGTTTACGCAATGTTGGTTACACAAATAAAATTAGAACAAGCATAACAGGCACTGCAGCAAGCAGCCATTGCAAGCAAGGATACCATCTAAATCCTCAGGGAACAATTCTATACACAATACTATAACCCCACCGCCTAACAAACCAACAACAACCAATGTAGAAGCCTCCAAGCCTTCACATGTACATACCAAAAGCTTTTTAGCAAGAAAATATATATACAAATCGATACAACTGATGCCTATGGTAAACAGTACATCTAACCATGCTCTTAATTACTACTACATGTTTGAGATTCAACAAAGCATACAAATGCATATTACAACCAACAACGTTAAATCTTAGACTTTAAAAAAACTATTGCATATTCAATGTATAATAGACATTTCACATTGCACTTTTGCAAAGGGGAAAACACTACAGAAAACCCAAAGACATCTATCATGTCAAACCAAACTACTAAAAACTTGCTACCAAATTACTAAAACTTCCATACACAACCGATACACATGAATTCCTATTTACAGTCACTTTTCTATGCCCTTTCACCATTTACCTATACCTTAGTCTGTCTTCCTTATTCCCATAAACAATCTTTGAAAACAAACTATCGTATTTCCTCCCAACACCATATGCCTCTCATATACAAATTCTTTCCATCCCCATGCAGACACTCTAAACATGGCGACCAATTTCAACCCCATAGTAGTACGCATTAACAATGACTGTAGCCGCATACAACACCTGCTATCGGAATGCATACACGACCACTACAAACGAGGCCCACCTATAGACAAAGATTCTGTTTACAAAATCCCGGTTACACAGTGAAAAAAAGAAAAAAACACAACAAACACTGCAACACTCAGCCATTCCAAGCGAGGTCACCATCCAAATCCTCAGGGAACAAATCTATACATAATACTATAACCCCACCCCCTAAAAAAACCACCAATGTACAAGCCCACAAGCCTTCGCATGTACCTACCAACAACTTTTAAGGAAGCCAAATATATAAACAAATCGTTACACCTGATGGCTACGATAAACAAAAACACTTGTTGCAATTACTCGCACTAACTGACTATAATAATGGAGTCATAATTTCCTTATACTAAATTGAGCGGGAAAAACATTACCTTACCATTTTTTAAAAAAACAAATATTTCGCAACCCTTACAAAAACCATATGAACAACCGTTAAGGTACAACTGCTTCTACACACCCATACCACTATACTGTTATGCGGCACAACCCTACACTTAATGCTCATGGAATAATCATACAAAGTATACACACATACACCAACGAGAACAACAACAATAACCATTCTAAATCCCAATGTAGTTGCATCTTCCGATTATGATGTACCCGTCACCTATTTAACCAATACAAGTCCTTGATGCATCAACAAACCGCCAACCGACCAAACTTACACCACGTCCAAAAAACTAACCTACAATATGTCCACCAGCACCATACACAACCACAACCCCCAATCTATAAGACTAACCCCACCTACACCACGGACGGCATAGACTTGCTCCCCTAGGAGCAACCACTAGTTATATTGGTATGGCACCTCTTAAATCAAGTACAACGGGATGGAAATATATGAGCCGCGAGGGTCGAACAAACAATATCACGTGCACTTTATGTCAGCATTCTTTTACTGGCACCATACAATATATGTCCACCAACACCATACACAACCACAACCCCAATCTATAAGACTACCCCCACGTACACCACGACCGGCGTAGACTTGCTCCCCCAGGAGCAACCACTAGTTATATTGGTATGGCACCTCCCAAATCAAGTGCAACGGGATGGAAATATATGAGCCGTGAGGGTCGGACAAACAATATCGTGTGCACTTTATGTTGACATTCTTTTACTGGCACATTAACAAGAGTAATGGACCCACCATGGCATATTTGGTGGTCAAGAAGGGTGGTGTTGAAGCATGTCTGAATGTCAGTCTTGAAATAAAAGTAGCGTTGGAGAAAGACTACAAGCATTCATTAGTGTTAAATCAACAAAAGGCGGGAAAGAAACAACAAATCCAAGGTGAGCTTTCTAGGCCTAGAGTGCCGAAAACATCTTTCTCCTCTACCATGTCCACAAGCTCCATAATGTCGCTTTCTAGTACATGAAGCCTATAGAAAAAGATCAAGTTGATGATGCATCGGCTGATTTCTTTTATGAATCTTCCATTCCATTCCATGTCGCCAGGAGTCGTTATTTAAAAAATGCAGTTCAACAATCAATTTCATTTGGAAAAGGGTATACAACTCCAAGGTCAAAGGTTTTGAGGGCTACACTTTTGAAGAGAGCAAAAAACAGGATCACTGAAAAATTAGCAGATATTAAAGAATCTTGGAAGTCAACAGGTTGCACCATTCTAAGTGATGGTTTATCAAATGTGTCTAAGACCATTGATCAATGTGTTGGTCTATTGTCCTAAAGCTGTTTTATTTCTAAAAATAATTGACGCCATGGAACACAAGAAAACTTCAGAGTATGTCTTCAACATTTTGGATGAAGCGATTCTTGAAGTTGGTGTAGAAACCATAGTTCAAGTTGTTACAGATAATGCTAGCAATTGTGTGGGAGCTAGAAAGTTGGTAGAAGAGAAGTACCCACATATTTGTTGTAGTCTTTGTGCGGCCCACTAGTGCATTGATTTACTACTCCATGACGTAAAATTTCCTTGGGCACATGCAACAGTTCAAAGAGGAAGAACAATTGCCAATTTTATAAAAAATCATCTCCTCACATTGAGTATCTATAGGAGGCATGCATCTAAGGAGTTGTTGAAGCCATGTGACACAAAATTTACCTCCTATATCACTTTGAAAAGTGTTGCTGAGCAAAAAGGAGCCCTTTGAACTGTTGTTTGCAGTAAAGAGTGGGAAGATTCTATTCTTGCAAAAGGTTCTAACGGCAAGTAGGTGGAGCATATCATTTCGAGATTTAACTTTTGGGAAAATGTGGTCAAGGTTTTAAAACTGTGTGCACCCATTAGTTGTATGCTTTGCATGGTTGATGGAAATACCCCTTGTATGAGCATGGTTTATGAGGGTATGGACCGTTGTAAAGAGGACATTCAATAATGTGGAAGTAGAATATAATGAGATATGAGATATTTATGATGGAAGATGGAGGGATGGTGCATGCTCACTTGCATGCAACAAACATGCTATTTGGAGCCGACACTCTATCACATTGAAAGAGAAAGTGACCGTGAAGTGATGCGTGGTGTTTATGTAGCAATTGAAAAACTTGTTCCAGATCAAGATGTTGCAAAGAAAACCAGAGAGCAACTGAGAGCATACGAAAGAAGAGATGGGTTGTTTTGAACCCAGTCAACAATAGATGAGAGGGAAGACATGGATGGAGATGAATGGTGGAGATTCTATGGAGCAGATAATCTTGAACTACAACATTTTGCAGTTCGAGTCTTGAGTCAAGGAGTAAGTGCATTAGTGAATTGGAGCAACTTTGACCATGTTCAATCAAAGAAAAGAAATAGGTTGTTATCACAAAAACTTGGTGACCTTGTTTATATTCGCAACAATTTACGATCGACTATGAAAAAAGTGGCAACAAATGCATGCACTTCAAAGAAAAAAAGCTTCTGCATGTCCTAGAAGACTCTTCTAATGAAGACGATCTTGATTTTCTTGGTGATGAACACGAGAGTGCATCGAGTGATCTTGGTAATGATGATGTTGTTAGTGATGATAAGATTGAGCCAAGCGCTCTAGATGATTTAGAGCTTTTTGATGTAATAAATGGACCTTAGCCCATGTTACATGGGGAAGTTCAGGGCTTTGATAGCTATTTAATGAAATGTTATATTATATCTCTATTGAAATGTGAATTTATCTTTCGTTTTTATATATTTAATATATATGTATATTTCTTATAGTTGAATTTAATCACGAATTTTATCGCTGATTTTTGTAGCAATGAAGTTTTCACGAGTTTAATCATCGGCGAATTCAAACACGAATTTGAATGCGACAACTTAGCATGGGACAACTTGGAGTATTGTGGATGTCATTCAATATGGATGGCTGTCCAATAATTCGAGAGGTTTATAATTTGGGAGTTTAGAGAGGTGGAATCTGCAAATTCAGGAATTCAGCTCGGGAGCTACACCTTTATGAGGGTTACGAGGCAACTTGATGGAGCTCCACCTGGTCAAAGAACAATTTTCAAAGAGAAAGCATCTGAAGAGTGTGTGGCTCTGTTTGGTTCTATTGTTTTAATTTTTTGTCAATGTGTTTGTTTTTGCTTTCTGTACAATAAGCCTTAAGAGTGGGTATTAGATTATAAGGCTTACCTTCTACTATTAAGTCACTATTAGTTATGTATTAACTAATGTTTGGTTGTAACCACATCAACCATTTTAACTCTCTTTGCATAATAAAATGATGGACACGTGTGCATTCTGGTTTCTCCTCGTTATTTCTTAGTTCACATTTTCTAACAATGATATGACTAATAATGTCGCGGCATGGATTCAATTTTCATGGTGTGAATGGGACCTTCGCGACATGACTTAGACCTTCGCAGTGTGAATGCGACATTCGTAACTTGAATGGGACCTTCCCAACATGACTTAGACCTTTGCAGCGTCACTGAGACCTTTGCGGCATTGCACACAACACAACCTACTCTAATTATTTTTGATTGATACAAGATTGCTTGTGGACTCGGATGCTCTCATATCATACATCTTATGTAATTTTAAAAACATGAGCTCCAGCTCATGTCTGCTCTTCTTCCACAATTTTGTGCCTTGCAGCTTCTATTGCACTTACCCAAGTTGTGTCTTCAATCTCTCTACCTTTCCACTTTACTAATTACTCGTATTCTTTGTTACGTGTCATTTTGCCTTTTTGCCAATCACCCTCTTTGCTTCTCACACCTTCTCTGGTATTTGTCGTCTTTAGTTAACTTCTTTAGCATCTGTGCTAGAATTTTCTGCGTGCATCAATCCTTCATGATAAGGGTGTACGTATGCTATATTGAATATGTTTAAGATAGCTATGCCTTTTGACTATTGAATCGCATATGCTTTTGTCACAAACATCCTCAATACTCCACATGGCCCTATTTTCTTCTACTTCAACTTGTTATATATGCCTCTAGGAGATCTTTCCTTCTACAAATGAGCTAGAACTAGATCTCCCAACTTGAAATTCAACTTCCTTTCACATATATTTGTGGTTTATACTAAGCATTTGTTTCTTTCAACCCCCTGTGCACTTAATGGTGCACATTCTTCATGTGTTTTGGAAAACCTTTAGATTTTGCTCTTTTGCCTGTGTCATAACTAATATTCCACAACTCGGGCTACTGCCATATACTATCTGAAATGGTAGTCTTTTGTGTGCTCCTGTTTATGGAATTATTTTATCCGAATTCTTCTGGTGCCAATTCTAATTTCCATGATCATGGCTTATCTCTTTCCAAACATTTGAGTAAATTCCCAAGACTTATATCTACTACCTCTGACTATCCGTCCGTCTGTGGATGATATGTTGAATTGAATCACAATTGTGTTCAACTTCTTCCACCTCATCTGCGAAATATGACCTACAAATTTGGTATCCTTATCAAACACAATATCGCGTGGCAACCCATGCAAACTTACCACCTCCTTGAAGAAAAAAATCGCAATGTGCATTCCATCACTTGTCTTCTTGCAAGTAATAAAATGTGCCAACTTCAAAAATCTATCTATCACAACATAGATGGAATCAACTCCTTGTGTCCCAGGTAAGCCCAAGACAATCCATACTTTTATCCTCATAAGGACTCTTTGGGATGGGTAAAGGTTGGTACAACCTCGCATTTCGTGACCTTCTTTTGGCCAACTAACATAATCCACACTCTTGCAAAAGTTTGCACACATCTACATTTATCCGTGGCCAAAAATGATTCTCAGCTAGTTGCGCTAGATCCTTATCTACTCCAAATTGTCCTACCAGTACTCCATTGTGCTTTTCTTTTATCAAATTCTCCCGCATTGATCCTCTAGGAATGCACACTTGTTTGGCTTTGAACAATTGGCCTTCCTATACAAAATACTCCAACCAAGGCATCATATCAACACTCACCGGTTTTGTGCATGCGTTCCATACTTCCTGAAATCTTCATCCCTTGCATATAGTTCCTTATTGGATTCAAAACCCAAAACTTTTACTTTCACCTCTTTAAATAGAATATTGTGCCTACGAAATGCATCAAAAACTTTGTTAGATTTGCCACTCTTGTGCCATAACACAAATATATAGCACTATAGGTATTCTACGCACTTCATATGCCTCTGAGTCAATCTTCCTTTGACTGTGTATGAATTGCAACACCCAATGATTAGTATACATAAAAAATTATTTTGGCAACAATTAAAACCTCCACTTCTTGAGTGGTTACACAATTGCATAGAACTCTTGATCATACCTACTATACTTCTTCACATCTTTCAACTTCTCACAATAATATTTGATTGGTTTTCCTCCTTGACTCAACAGTGCACCAATGGTTGTGCCACCAACATCACTATCTACTTGGAATACCTTTGTAAAATCAGGTATTGCTAATACCAATTGTTCAGTCAGTTTCTTCTTCAACTCTCGAAAATTTCTTTCTGCAGCTGAACTCCAAACAAACTCCTTCCTATCCCCCCCACATGGATTCTATGATAGGTGTACATGTTCTACTGAAATTCCTGATGAACTTGTGGTAGACACTTGCTTAACCATGAAAAAGCATTCCACAAAAATGGCCACTCTAGTATCAGTCGCACCTTTTCTAGATCCATCTTCAGATCTGCATGAGAAATCACAACACTCAAGTTTACAAGTCTTTCTTGCATGAAATTGCACTTCTTCAAGTTTATCAATTATTTCTCTTCCTGTAACTAGTGCAACACTTACCTTAAATACTTTAAATAATATTTCCGCATCCTGCTAAATATCAAAATGTCACCCAGGTACACAATTATAAAATTTCCCAGAAATGGCTTTAGGACTTCATTCACCATTCTCATAAATGTACTTGGTGCATTAGTCAATCCAAACAATATCGTAAGCCATTTATATCGTCTTCCTTGTATCTTGAATGCAGTCTTCCATTCATCCCCTTCTCTTACGTGAATCTGATGATATCCGGTATTCAAATCAATCTTAGTGAAGTATCTTGCTCCACTTAAACAATCAACGAGGTCATCCATGCGCGGTAATGGAAACCTATACTTAAATTGTGATTTTATTGATCACTCTTGAGGCTGTATGCATGCACCATTATCCATCCTTTTTGGATGCTAGAACTACTTGGACTACATATGGGATCAAACTCTCTCTAATCAACCCCTAATTCAACAACTCTTGAACTTGTCTTTGTACCTTTGCATTTTCTTGTGGCGTCATCTGATAAGCCGCTTTGATTCTTGAATTAGGTCCATGTGGTGACTTATATCCATCATGGGCGGTAGTTCATCTGTTAGATTGCTTGATATTACCTCTGTGAATTCTCCTGACATGTCATTCACTTCGCACCTATGTTCTCTCTTTGTGCGGGTTTTACTAGTAGCATGAAACATGCCCCACTTAGAAATTGTTTTCCTAACATCGTTAATAAAAATTGGACTTTGTTCGACATCTTCGTTCCTCTCCCGCATAGGATTCAGAGTGTACTCCTGTCCATCCTTCACTACCTTGTATGTGTTTGCATGACCATCATGTTGTGCCTTCTGAGCAAACTGTCGCAACCTCCCAATAAACACATGGCAAGTGTCCATGGGCATTACATCGCACATGACCTCATCTTCATATCTCCTTATCTGGAACTTAACCAAACATTGTTTAGTCACTAGGAGTTGGTGTTCTTTTTGCAACCTTGAAACCTCTTAGGGATTAGGGTGCACAATCCTCTTCAACCCCAACTTGTTCACCATTTTTTGTGCTACCAAGTTGTTCGTGATACCATTATCTACTATCAACTTACAAACCTTGCCTCCCGACCTGTATGTGGCTTAAAAAAAATTCTTTCTTTGCATCGGCCCAACTTCTTTTTCTACCTTGAAAAAAATGGAGGTAATTATCAGTGATTGTGCCATCTCTAGGTCTTCTCTGAAATATGTTGATGCATTACTCTCTTCTGCTTGTGCAATATGGGCACTCGCGTTATTGTGTTTTCCCCGCCATCATTTTGTGTGTGTGCACTTGAAAGATCTATGCTCCTTCACCCCACACCTCAAATATATGCCGCCAAATCCATGACTACCTCCATATCTAAAGGATCCTACTCCCCTAGAGGAATTCCCCCTTCCTCTTTGCGAGCCATCATTGCATAACGAAGTATGAGCCTTTCCTTCTTGTGCGGAGCCTCCTCCGCTGCCACTTTGTCCACTGCCTTGCACAGGCTTTCCTTTTCCTTGTGCCGTGGTATGCTGTCTCCACAACTTCTCCTCTACCCTCAACGTATACTGATAGGTTTCCTCCACGTGTCGCATTTGGATCATCCTGAATCTAAAGACAACCCGTTCATGTAACACGACATTTTCTCCACATCCTCTACATGACTTGCTTGAATGACGAGTCTATAAAATTCCTCAGTTTATTCCTTCACACTAACTTACCTTTGTCACAAATTCTGCAATTTCTTGAACAAATTGAGCTAGTAATCCACAAGAAAGAATTTTGCCTTTAGTTTTGCCACCAACCTTTCCCAAGTCTTGATCTTCGGTTTGCTTCAACCTACTTGCTCAGTGTCTACATTTTCCCACCAATGAGACGAACAACACTTCAATTTGTTGTAGGCAAACTTGAACCTTTTGGGGTCTTGTATATCTTCATACTCGAAAGATTTCTTGAGCTTCATTAGCCAATCAATGAGTTCCTTTGGTTCCAGACTTCTAGAATAATTCGGGATATTCAATCTAGGCTTGCTCCCCTTTCTTCCATTGTATGTATGAGACTCTCCTCTAGCCCATCGAGTCATGGTTCTTGCTCTTCTTCCGATTCTTGTGCGCTTGGTTCAATGGGCGTCGCTTCATCATCACTAACATCTTTTTCTATGATGCCTTTGCGTTGCACAATTTTCATAGCCTCCAAACGGGCTTGCATACCTCTCATAAACTTGGCCAAGCCATCTAGTCTTGCGCCTCAATCTACTCGACCTCTCCAGTTGTTCCTTCCTCTATTTGCCATTAATCCTTGAAAGCAAGAGACCTATAGTCTCCGCAACCTTAACACCTACCCAACAACTGCCCTTTTGAACATGGAAAACCACCAATGTTCCTAAAGCAACCCTCACACCTTCTATCCAAAAATTGCCTTGTTGGAAGATGTGCGGAATGATTTTCTACCCACACTCGCAAATGTGGAAAATTACCAAAATCTGCCGTGCCTCACTGTCAAGGAAAAAAAACCTTGCTTTGATACCAAATGTTGTAGACGTGGCTAGGGAGCCCAATTAGGAGCAGACTTAGACCATGCAACCCTTCCTAATTAACGAGTGGAAATTAAAAACAAGATGTATAACAAAACACAATATCTGTATTTTTCATTCAAAAGGGGAACAACACATTCATACACAAACTAATTGCCAATGATATAGCCTCAACAATTTCTAAAGAGATTCATACACTCAGATCCAAGCAATTCTCACTTAAAAGAATCTGCGCTGTTTCGTGATGTCCAGCAACCCCTACCCTAGCAATTAGCAATTCCTACTTATCACCGGCCCTACCCCTTACTTTGAGGCTCATGGGTTTGTGTATATTGGCATGCAAGCCACCCAAAAGCATCCTCGAACTTAACTACACATTTCCCATTAAGACTCCTAAAGTTACAGTGTTACGAAGACAAGGCCCAATGGACCCATACAAAGTAAGTCGGCTTGATCTGGACTTCCGCAGAATCACATATCTTAGTCTGTAGCTTTATGCAGTGTTGGCAGACCGTCACTGCATTGGTAGACCTTTGTGGCGCCAGCTTAGACCTTCGTGACATCAGTAGACCTTCACAGCATGACTTATACCTTCGCAGCATGACTTATACCTTTGCAGCATGATTGGGACCTTTGCAGCATGATTGGGACCTTCGCAGTGTGACCTAGACCTTCGTGGTGTTGCACAAAACACAACAATCTACTGTAATTGTTTTTGGTTGATACAAGATTTACCTGTGGACCCGGATGCTCTTGCATCAAACATCCAACCTTAAATATCTCTACCAGAAATGGAACAGTTGCATAATCATATTTAGATTCCCCATTTCTTTGTGATCGTGCTGGTAAAATTCCCTTCTCAAGAAGCAAAACAAGATTGCATATGTTAAAATTGTGATTCAAGTGTGTTAAATGGTGATAAAGAGAACTTGTTCATGGAAATAGATGCAATAACACTGAATGATCTCCCATTTCAAACAGTGGACGAACATACCATTGAAAATGAAAGACAATTCATTATTCAAAAAACTAATGTCGTCTGTTTCAATAACATGATTGATATATTCATGCAAATCCAAAGTATTTAAGTATTTTTCATTGGACTTGTTTACAGAAGTACATCCTATCTAGCTGAAGATAATCAAGAAAAGAGAGTTCAACTTCAATCAAACAAATTTTGCACGATTTCATCCAAAGTAAATCTTAACATGCTGAGACTAGTAACATTCAATTGGCTAGGTTTTGATTATTGTACGGAAAAAATATTATTAATTGACATCATGGCACCGTTATAGGATTGTGAGATGTATAAATTCTATAACAGCCCCAGTTATTGTACATTACAAATATCTATCCATTTAAAAAGCAGTAGGGTGCTACTTATTCGCAATGACTCTCAGATGTTTTCCATTTCCTGAGCACTCGAGATTCCTCTATAATGGTGGCAACTATTATGGATGATTGTAGATATTTGATGTATATTCTGTTGTTTATGATAGTAAGGCGTATCAGTTCCAATCAAAGAAAAATCCGTTTTCTTTTTAAATTAATGTATTACAACATTCAAAGTTATTACGAAACTTGTCCCCATAGCCACATGTTTGTTAGACCCAATAGCGTACTTTCTTGGTGTTGGCCACTGCGATATTATGTTTGTTCATATTTTACACCGTTGCTTGCATAATATTCACGTTGACTTATGGATGTATACAATCCCTTTCAAATGTTTAAATTTCCTTTTAAGTTGTATTTCTATAAGAGATGAAATCTTCCATCAACTTTGGTGAAGCTCACGTAGGTTCAAAATGACAAAAATTCACAATTCATCTTATTTTATTCCAGGGTCATCTTGCACCTTGCCTTAAATAGTTGTGGTAATGACCTAGCTGTGGTATTCTGTAAAAAAACGCTCTTATCTGATCAAGAGGACCTTCAGCCATGTATAGATATGCAAAATAGCTAGAGTCATAGCATGTCTGCCTACTGGCTGTGGTCTTTAGTCTTTCAAAATGCAATGCTCGTCATATTTGTTTTGGCCTGAGGCATAAAATGGACCGTCTTTGTAAGTTCTATAGCTTAGTTGTTGCTGTCTGTGCTGCACATCAATAGATTATGATTCTCCTTTTCATTTTCTTTGCATTGACGATTGTTGCTTAGAAGATGGGATTATTTTTTCAGTTTTTTATTTTGTTCAACTAAACGACTTATTATATTGTGGGACTTGGATTAAATTTGTTTAGGCTACTATATTCATGATCATTGTGATCTATGTTTTCGTGTTGTATATTTGCAGATCACTATTTTCTCTTTGACTTTCCTGGGCAGGTCGAGCTATTCACTCTTCATTCAAATGCCAAGAATATCATCATTGAAATGACTAAAGAGATGGACTGCAGGGTATGTGTGGTTAGGGTCTAATATATATAGCGGAGGGATTCTAGTCTTCAGAACTTTTGCTGGAACTTGAATTTCTTAGTTTATTGTCAACATTTTTTAAAACAAATTTGTGATGTTAGAAATAATGGCAGGACAATTTCTAGATATGTTTCCTTGTATTATGGCTTACTCAAGACTCTTTTCCATGCAGCTCACAGCTGTGCACTTAGTCGATGCTCATCTATGCAGTGATCCTGGGAAATATATTAGTGCCTTACTGCTCTCTTTGACAACAATGTTACATCTGGAGCTTCCACATATTAACGTGCTGTCCAAGATGGATCTTATTGAAAGTTATGGCAAGCTTGGTATTAGACACCCTTTCTTTGTTTTAGTAGTGTAGTCTTGGTCCATTATATATGATCATTTTGGCAGAGAGGTGTGCAAGTGGAATATGTTTTCATCATGATGGAGAGATTTGTTTGGCAACTGCTTGAGGAAATAACCATTTAATATATTTGCATTGTGGTTTACATTTTTTCAACATGGTACTAAAAGCACATTATTGGTGCAGCTTTCAATTTAGAGTTCTACACAGATGTGCAGGACTTATCATACTTACAATGTCATCTTGATGAGGATCCTCGTTCTGCCAAATACAGGTGATACACTTCTTACATGTGGTAATTTCCTAATGTTAGCACGGCTAAGCTTCATTAGTAGTTATTGTTGGTAGTGCAGCTTATCATTAATTTTTATGGCAGAAAACTCACCAAGGCACTCTGTGAGGTGGTGGAAGACTTTTCTTTAGTTAGCTTTACACCATTGGACATCCAGGTGAGTATGCACTGGAGTATCAATATGTCTATTATGTTGTTTGTGTGAGTTCATTATGCCGTGGCATTACTGTTAGTAGGTTCTGGCTCAATTGCTTAATTGCATCGTCTACATTTTGTTTCAATTTTAATGTAATTACTTCAGTTGGTTTAAATGCTTATATTGTTTCCTTTTGCAGGATGTAGGTTGTCTTAAATTTTTTAATTTCATTGTATACATTGCTTTTTGTTTAAATTTTAATGTAGTTACTTCTATTGCTCTGAATGCTTAATTTTTTTTGTTTTGCAGGACAAGGAGAGTGTGGGGAATCTTGTTAAACTGATTGATAAGGTGAATGGGTATGTGTTTTGCTGGCATCGAAGGCAATGTTGTTGAATTCAGCAAAATTGCAGCTAGACCCGTGGATTGGGACTATTACAGATATCCTTTTGTGGCTTAGCTTATGTACAGTTATGCATTTTGTTTATTGGAGATCATGTTTTCCATCACATTGTCTACCTTGATGGCCAAGTTAACGAACGCAGCAGTGCAAGAGAAGTACATAAAGGATGAGGATGACTGACATTACGCTGAGGTGCTGCTTTGAGATATATTAGTGTATTCTAAGGTTGGTCAAGATAGAGGAATTGTGGACGTTCTTGGGAAAATCCCATCAGATGGTCACTCAAGTTATAAGGCATTCAAGAAATATTTGCAGAGTTATCAGATATTTCTTAGGAGAGAGGGTATACTGGTAGGGAAGAAAGCTTTCAAATGAAAATTTGAAGTAACTCTATTTACTTATCACACCGATAAATATGATGTAAAGGGTTTTTTTGAAAGGGTTTTGAATGATGACCTTTGGACAGATTAGCATTAAATATCATATACATAGTAAAAAAGAAATCACATTGTTAGGGCTAGTTTGAGACCTTTTGCACACTTTCAAAAGGATATATGTGTATGAAAAACCCCAACACATATTGAAGCACTAAACTCTATCTACATCGGGACTTTTGCTTCACACTTGCGCATGAGCATCTCACCCGAAGTGTAGTAAAGCAATGCATGATCCCTTGTTATAAGTGAGTGACACAAGAACTACACAAGAGTATGCCATTATGATTCAAACCCTAAATGTAATATTTATACATTATATACTCACAAATATCGATCCAAACATTAGGACTAACACAATTCACGCTTAAAATATCCAAATATCAACTTGATCCACACAAAACATAAATCTTCCATTAATCTTCATAAAGAATGTTAAATTTACGGTGATGAATCTACACAATTATACACCAATGACATGTATTTACAATCAAGAACCCCCCAAAACCCTTACAAGTACATGTATTCTCCAATCCCTTGCAGAATTGACCCCAAAGAACTAGGATCATAATTAAACCTCTTCTCCAAACGTTACCAAAAAGTGACAAAATTGTACAATTAAGAATAAAATGGCTATTTATAAATTTTCCCCGAATCTTTGGAATCGTATTGTGATTTTGTTTTTGGATACTTCCAAATTGCCTAGTTGTTGAGTTGGCATGCATATTTGGGCTTCTAGTTAGTCAAATGCACAATCCCAAATTATTTGCATTTGCGCACATTTATTGTGCGCCACGTATCCCTGTTTTGGCATGAAATATTTGTGGTATATTCTTCTGTAGTTTCTTGCACCTTGTGTGTGTGCTCGTGGTTAGTCATGTGAACATGTCCTTTTCACTCATGTGGCTTGGGTGCTCAACCACAGGAAGCTACTTTTTCTCAACCAACATCAACCCATACTTCGAATCTTATCTATCCCCCTTATCTATCCCCAAACAACGTAATTTCAAACACATCCCTTTAATGTGTTGATATTCTTTTCGTATGACCAAAATTTCTTAGACACCACCTTTCACCTCATTTACAAAATTCTTACATAGCTTATACGACTTCTCATCTCTTCGGTCATAATATCCATTTCTTGGAGTTTGTGGAGAAGGGTATCTAACCCCATTGACTTCTCAAACTTTTGGTTCAAAATTCTCCATTCTTTTTGTACTTGCAGTTCCCCATATATCCTTTCTTATTATCTTTGTTTTACTCACATAATTCCTCATCTTGCTTACGCACTTCTTCTCTCATCATTTTGGTGCTTCTCGTCGTCCTTTTCTCCTCCTATTTGTGCCCTTGCTTCCTCCACAAGTACATGTTTGCTTGCCAATCTTGTGCAAATAAATTCATTCACGAGTTTGAATCTAGTGACCATCAATCCTGCATCCTTCATCCACAAGTATAGGCTATTAAGCTCATCCCCATCTTTTCTTCTCACTTTATCCAATTCATTCCTTGTCTCTCCTTATGATGGTGGTTTAGGTGGAAGATCCTCCAACAACTTATCAATAGCATGTCATGGCTTAGCCACAAGTCCTAGCCTATCGATTTTCTCCCTTTCAAAAATATTTGGCCTCTTTTCCATGATTTTGGTGCAAAATTCTCCAACATGTTTTTCCATCTCTTTCATCTTAGCTTTTGCCATTGTGTGACATTTGCTTTCAAGCTTCGGATTTGCGAGATATTCATCGCCTCATTGGCCCTTAGCTCATAATAGGTGACTAGATCATTTGTTGCATGGATCATTATCAACTGAACTAGTTCGATGCTCAATCTTCTCGGGTTACAAATCTGCAAGCCCCTTCCTGGGCTTGCCGCAAAGTATGTCATCTTTCTTATCTTTTAAAGTACTTAACTCAATATTCTTGATATCAAATATATGTTATGTTTGATGTTGTTGCTTCATCAAATCTAGGGACTCATCTGCCATACTCTTCATTGTTCTACATAATCTGACGTCATCCTTTGATGATTTGGTATTTGGTCCTCCTTCACCCCGCCCTTTCTTTGACGTTATCTTATCACTTACGTGTGCATCTCCATCTTCATCTTCTTTTGAGACTTTCAATAGTAATTTTGCCTTCTCTATTCTTGTACATTTTCTTTTGCGGACGTTTCTTGTGTGTGATCCCTAAGGATATAAGAAAACACCACTCCATCAAAGCAACTAGAATCAGAGAAAAATTAAGCAACAAAAGAAGAAAAATGTTTAGTTACAGAACCGTTGGTCTATGTAGAGTGACAGTTGCGTAACCGCCCCTTTTGCACAGATTGACGGTTATGTAACCGCCCCGATGGTTGTGTAACCGCCAATTTGCGTTCATCGGGAGTCCTATCACTAATAAAAACAAAAAAAAAATACATCCACGAATAGTTGCGGATTTGAAGCGTTTGGACGACATCTCTTCTTTGTTTGCCCCTTCATATTCTTCAGTGCATGGGAGGACATGGAGAGAAGCTATAAAAGCAAAAAGAGCATATGGAATTGATCGTCGATTCATGGGAGAAGGGAGCAAGAAGACTTTGGTGCTGGAAGTGATTTCTAGAAACAAGGTGTATGAGTAGAGCAAACAAGTATAGGATGGAAGTAACATTGTTGTTTTCCTTCAACTTCTTGTAATCTGTATTCATTTCAATTGGCCAATATATAACCGGGAAGGAACAACAATTGTCCTTTCCGACCGGTTTTCCCTCAAATTGGGGGGTTTCTAGGATAAAAATATTGTGTTGTGTTTGAATTATTCATTCTTATTGTTGCAAATTAGTTATAAGTGCTAGAATTCATTCACTAACTTTCAAGAACCATCATTTTCAAGTAAATTGGAGGTAGAAACAACAATGTGTGATTTTATAAGTTTCCAAAGTAGAAGTTTATAGATCATTTCGGTATCAAAGTTGACAATATTATCTAAGAACTATGGTATTCGTTCTTGTGTGATTTGTATGACAGCGACAAGGTCTAAAGGTGAAGTAAAGTAATACCTTACGATCTAGAGATATCTACGAAGAAGTGGAAACAAAGGATTATAGCTCAAATGGAAGAAGAGAACTTGGTCCGTATAATTGAGATATTGGAAAGCACTACGAAAAGGGTGTTTCAACACTAACGGGAACTCCCAGATCAACAAAGGACAACAACGACTAAGCAAGATTCTATGGACTTAGTGGTTCGAGCTTTGGCAGAGAAGTTTGGCATAGGAAGGATCCACGACGAGGAAGAAGATGTGGAAGAGCGTGAAGAGGAAACTCCGGTTGAAAGAGAGAAGGTAAAATCAAATCATTCTCCTTTTAAAGTTGAAACTAACATTGAGATTAAAAGCTTTGAAGGAAAAGTAGATGTAGAGTTGTTAGATAAATGGTTAAAGCAATTGGAGGTTGATTTTAGTGTGCATAATGTCACTGAGGCAAAAAGGATTACCTTTGCACGTCTCAAGATGGAAAGACATGCCTTGGTTTGGTGGGAAACCCATCTAGCCACTTGTGAAAAGAAGTGTCCTATTATAAGTTCTTGGGAGGGTTTTAAAGAATTGCTTAGAGAAATTTTTTATCCTATTAGCCATAAGACTGATCAGATGATTAAATGAGAGTATTTTAGACAAAGCAGTGGTCAAAGTGTGTAGGATTACACTACGAAGTTTCAGAGGCAAGTCGTGTTGCTCAATATGGGCTTGGAGGATGAGGATATTTTGACCAAGTATTTGGGAGGACTTCACACTCACATTCGAAGGAAGGTCATCTCCACCAATCCCAAACATCTCAATGAAACATGTGTACAAGCATATTACACAGATGATGAGAATAAGCAAGGAGAGGCAGAGTCAAGGACAAAGAGAGCAGGGTCAAACAAGTAACAAAGATAAATGGAAAGGTAAGAAGATTGCTACCACTTTGAATACTTGTAAAGATCCTAAGAATTTTTGCAAGAATTGTGATATCAATGGTCATATTGACGTTACATGTTGGAAGTTACATCCGGAATTGCATTTAAAGAACCAAACCAAAGACTCCAAGAAGTCCATGACAACTATAAAGACAGATGGGGAGGTGGAGATGGAGGATGATTGTGATGTAGACAAGAGGCTAGGATGTACGACCACCAATGTGGACAACTAGGAGCAAGAAGAAGAGATGAGCAAGCTATTTCAGATCAAAATCCAAATCAAGAGGACTAAGGTAAATGCTTTGGTCAATACTAGTTCTCAATCTAATTTGATTTTTGATGCGGTTGTAAAGAAGATTTGTCTTGAAACTTATGAACATGCACATCCTTATCCTTTGGGATGGGTGAAGAAGAGTGTAGAAATTCAGGTAACAAGAAGATGTAAGTTCAAGTTTGGGATAAATTCTTAATATATAGATGTATTGGAAGTTGATGTAGTTCCACTTGATGCATTTGATGTTGTTTTCGAGAGTCTTTACTTGTATATCAGGGATGTTATATTCATGAGAAGGGAGAACCGATCTAGATGGGTCAAGGATGGAGTCAGTTACAACATTCGGGCACACCAACATAAGTGAAAACTTTCCATGGTAAGTGCTAACCAAACAAAGAGACTAATTCAGGTAAATCATAATCAATTTTGTTCACTCTTATTGAAAGATAAGAAAAATGGGGTAGAAATTTTAGATATTTCTAACAAAGGGATGTAGGATTTGGATAGCATAATTCAGTCTTTTCAGGAAGTATTCCAAACTCGCAATGGGTTACCACCAAAATGAGAAGTAGAGAATGAGATTTAGATGTTGCCAGAATCCAATCTACCAAATATCGGGTTGTATAGGAAATTATTGTTGGAGAGTACAGTGGTAAAGAAATAACTCCATGAGTTATTAGACCAAGGGGTAATACGTCTAAGCACCTTGCCATGTGGTTCGACTATTGTCATGGTGCCGAAGAAAGATGGTTCTTGGAGGATGTGTATTGACTACTGTGCTTTGAACAAGATTACCTTAAAGAACAAATACCCACTCCCATGCATAGATGATCTCTTGGACCAACTTCAACATGCAAAGTTTTTCACAAAGTTGGATCTTATGTTTGGTTGTCACCAAGTTAGGATGAAGGAGGATATATGGAAGACTTCCTTTCAAAACAAAACAAGGTTTTTATTTATTAGTACTTCCATTTGGTTTATGTAATGCCCCCACTACATTTATGAGACTGATGAATGATGTATTGCGGGAATTCATAGATTAATGTGTCATTGTATGTTTGGATGATATTCTGATTTTTAGTGCCACATGGGAGGAACATCTTACACATTTGCAACAAGTCTTGCAAGTTCTCAAGGAGAAACAACTACTTTGCAATATGAAGAAGTGTGAATTTTCCAAACAGTCACTTGTCTATCTTGGGCACGTGGTTAGAGGAGGAGAGCTACGAGTGGATCCGAAGAAGGTGGAAGCCATCACCAACTGGCCAACATCGACAAGAGCCATAAAGACTAGGAGTTTTGTGGGAGCAATAAAATACACGAGAAAGTTCATTCTAAGGTTCTCCGCTACTACATCACCTCTACACACAATGGCCGCAAAGAGTAAGGGTTTTGATTGTGGTAAGGGACAAGACAAGGCTTTTGAGTTATTAAAGTACAAAATTAGTCATGCTCCAATACTTGCTCTTCCTAATTTGCAACAACCATTTGAAGTAGAGATTGATGCCGGTGAGTATGCTATGTGAGCATTGTTGCTACAGGGAGGTAAGCCAATATGTTATCATTCTAAAACTTTTACTTCAATAGTTAAGGGATATCCAATATATGATAAAGAAATGTATGTACTAGTTCAAGCAATAAAGAAATGGAAACATTATTTGTTGGGTAAAGAAGCTAAAAGTGGAGAATGATAGTATACAGGCTGATATTTCATCTCTCCACAATCAACTTTCCCTAATCCATATAAGTAATCAAAATCTTAAGGATGAACTCATATGGAAATATTATTTTGATGGGGAATACACTATTAAATCAGGATATAATTCTTTCTTTGTATCCATGGAAAGTGAAATTAAGTGGCACAAGCTGTGGATGCTGGAGCTAACCCCTAGAGTGAACTTCTTTTGGTGGCTAATCATTAATGGAAAGATCCTAACTAATGACAACCTCATCAAGAAGGGATTCATCATGTTGAATAGATGTTGCATGTGTCAGAAAGAGGCAGAAGATATAAAGCATTTATTCCTCCATTGTGAGATTGCTTCCAAAATCTGGCATCTCGTTTTTTACAAAATTTAATCTGAGATGGATTTTTCCCCTTACCTGTCTTAAGGCTTGGGAGCGATGGGACTCTCCGTTTAAGCATTGTATGGTGAAAATATTGTGGAAACTTTTCCTACCCCACACTATGTGGAGAATTTGGAAGGCTCGTAATGATAGCATTTTCAGAAATAATAGACAGGCTTGTAACAAAGTCTACAAGGAAATTATCATTGTTGTGCAAGATAATATTGCTAGATTTAAACCCCCTAAAAATAGACTTTACCCGGAGAATGAAGAATGCATCCTGACTGAATGGAATATTGACACTGTTAATAGAAATAACAATGGTACTGATAGAAACACAGTCTGATGGATTAAACCTCCTACTGATTGGCACAAGTTAAATTTTTATGGGGCCTCAAAAGGCAATTCGGGAGACTCTGGAGGAGGGGGAGTCATCAGAGATCAAAGAGGTTATTTTGTTGCTGATTTTTTTGGGAGAATGGGCAGGCAAAATAATCATTATTCCGAAGCCATGGCGGCTCTTTGGGGTATAAGACTTGCTAGAGATTGTAATATTCCAAATATTATAATTGAAGGTGATTCTCTGAATATTATCAATCTTTTGAATAAAAAGCAACACCCCAGTTAGTCTATCAGGGATTATATTGAGGAAGCTATTGATATATGCAAGAGCTTTGAAAATGTCCAAATCACCCACACCTATTGGGAAGGAAATAGGGTTGTTGACAGTTTGGAAAACTTCGGTGTTAATAATTCCTTTCAAACTTGGCTTAGGGGGGATGCTTTGCCCACTCAAATCAATAAAGCCATAATCATTGATCTACATGGCAGTGAAAATCAACACTAATGGCTGTAATTTGGACGCTAATGTGTGGATCCTCAAGTAAATTATGATGACATCACAAAATATATGGATGATTGATGTGATCTGTGCGGGATGGACTGTCATCATTTCTTGGCATAGGAGGAAAGCCGAGGAGCGGGGAAATAATAACAAGTGTAGCATAATAATTAAACCAGCTCTCATGGAAAGGAAAGATTCAAATATCAAAATCAAAGATCTGTCATGTCCCGCATATTGGTATATTTTTTATCTGTTGAGAACAGGAAAAGAAGCAGAGGAAACATGGGGGGTCCACCTTGCAAAATTTAATTGACCCACAATCCTATGTGGAAAGAGAATACATGGAGATTTAGAATTACCTGCAAATCGGGGGCCTGTCTAATTTAATTGAAAGGATTCAAGGCTTCGACCAAGACATTTCTATCAGATTCGCCCAGGGTTGGAAGAATAGGATTGTCAAATATAGTAACATGGAGATGGAAATCACGGAAGAGCTCATCGCCCAGATCACGGGCCTCAGCCTGGAAGGCACCAAATTCTTCAATAAGAAGGTCCATAGGGAGGTGGAGACCAAGAAATTTCTGGAAGAGGGGGAGAATCTTGAATTCGTGATTGCTGGCATCAAGGTGGTGTCGATTCCTGAACCTTTTGCTGAGCTGGCCAAGATGGTGGCTAGGTATGTAACCCTTGAAGGAAGATTTGTGACTATACCTCAAAAGCATCTGATATTTCTAAATCACTTTCGTAGAAATAACATTATCAGCTTTCCTCACTATTTGATAAACTCGCTGGAGAAATCAATAAGGGAAGTTCAGAGCCACTCTAGGGCTGTCCCTTTACACCAGGGACTTATCCTCCTGATCCACCGCCACTGTTCCAGCTGCCCCCCCGTGAATCCTACCCCACCTCCCTCCTCCATACCTCCACCTGCCCACACCACTTCCACTTCCCCTACTAAAAAGAAAGAATGAAGTTGCTGTTCCCAGCAAAAAAAGCAAGAGCATCAGAGCTAAAATCCCTACTTCCCAACGGGTCCTAAGGAGCCACAAAGACTTGGAACTTGCTGAAAACCTCCTGCATATTAGCAAACCGGTGGAAGAGCCCAAGGAGGAGGAATTGTTGGACAGGGTGGACAGATTAGAAAAGGAGATACAAGAGCTCAAAGGGGCTATAAAAAATATGGAAAGAGCTAATGGTAAAGGGATTCTTCAAAGGGATGAGGAAGAGGGGGTTATTGTTGAAGTCTTCAAGAAGCTACAGTCCTTAGATGACATATTGGGGAATGCTAAAAGCCGCAATGACTGCATATTGTCTGCCCTCAAAAGCATTTATAATTTCATTGAACAACATGTTCTTAGTGTCTGCAGTTTAAGTGGGGTTAATGAGGACATTTGGGGCCCTAAAGAGAAAAGAGATATTGCAATTGCTCAGGTGGATATGCAAGACTCCTCTCAGGCCACTGCCATTGCCTTCTTCATGTCACTGTAGGCTATCAAGACCAAGATTGACAGAGCTATCAAGTAACGGGTTGTGATGCTGTTTTTTGGCTGCGAAGTTGCTGTTATCTGGCGGTTATGGAGCTGTTTTTTGGTAGAGCTCTATATGCTGTTTCTCTTTTGGTTTCTTTTTGATCTTTCCTACTTCTTTTTGGATCATTGTATGTTTAGATCCTTTTTTCACTTATATTGTAATATTTGGTTGTTGAGCCCTCTTTGGTCGATAGTTTTTCCCTTCTTAGGGTTGTTTCTCTCACCTTTACTATCCGGCTTTTGAGCCATTTTGTATACAGGGTATAGTCCCTTCTAAACTATTTGCCCTTAATAAAAAAAAGAAACTATTGTGCACAGTGACCATAAACCTCTCCAGTATTTACAAGCACAGTCTAAATTGCAGTAGGCAAGGCACTACAAATGGATGGGATTCCTTTAACAGTTCATTTTGGCAATCAAGTACAAGAAGGGTAACACAAAATTTGTGGCAGATATGTTGTCTAGGCCGCCCACACTGGAGAAGGTCTTTAGTTTGGACACTATCTCTCATGCTGAGCCCCTTCACGAAGGAATCTTATGAAGAGGCATATGATCAAGACAAGGATTTTGGGGTGACATATCTATAGTTGTAATCCAAAAGGGGTTGAAAAGACAACTATTGATGATTGTTATCTCAAGGGTGGGCTATTCTACCGATGGGAGAAGCTTTGTGTGCCAAAAGAAGAAAGGCTTCTATTGATGACGAAAGCACACATCTCGAAAGTATCAAGACATTTTGGTGTTGGCAAGACCATGGCCCACTTGTAAAGGTATGCATATTGGCCCAATATGCAAGAAGAAGTATCTAAATTTATAAGAGGATGTAAACTTTGTTGTATAAGCAAGCCTAAAATCAGGAAGGAAGGTTTGTATATGCTTTTACTAGTCCCTACTTGACCTTTGGAGCAAATCTCTATGGATTTTGTAGGAGGACTACCTATGTCTAAACATGGCCATCATTATCTATATTTTTTTGTTGATAGATTTAACAAAATGTGTGTTCTTATGGCATGTAAAAAGACAATAAAAGGACAGTAGGCAACTGAACTTTTCTTTGCTAATGTATGGGTGCATTTTGGTTTGCCAAAGTCTATTGTTTTTTACAGAGATTCTAGGTTATTGGGGAAGTTTTGGACTACTTTGTGGGACAAAATGGACACCAGGTTACAGAGAAGCACAACCTTCCATCCCCAAACACATGGGAAAACAAAGGTGGTGAACAAGACTTTGGTAAAACTGATTAGAGGCTATAATAGTAAATATCCATGGACTTGGGATGATTCCTTAGCCTACATTCAACATTCATACAATAAGGTGATACACACATCCACTATGCAGTCACCTTTTAAAGCATGCTTGGAATATCTACCTACCAATCCATTGGACATTGCGGTTGGACAACAGGAAGAAGGGGAGATGCATGACTTAGAAGTGACTAGAGCATCGAAGTTCATTGAGAGGATCTGACAAATCCATCTCAAGGTGAAAGAACAACTGGAAAATTCTAAAGCCAAGTACAAATCTAGGCATGATCAACATTGAAGAGAACACAAACTTCATGTTGGAGACAAGGTTTGGTTGTACTTGAGCAAGGAGAGACTATAAAGGTCAAGAAAGGACACTCAAGCCACTACAATATAGACCCTTCATTATATTTGAGCATGTTAGAGAAAATGCTTTCAGACTTGATTTGCCACACTTCATGCGGATGTACTCAGAAGTAAATTTTGAGAACTTGCACCTATATGAGCCATCCATGCTTGACGAAGAAGAAGAATGTTATTTGCTACCTTCCATAGAAGATTGCGTCTTGGATTCACGAGTCGAGTTGGAGGAGGATGCAGTGTTGGAGCAGAAGGTTCGAGAAACAAATAGAGGTCCACAAGAATCTTGGTAGGTCAGACTCAAGGGAAAAACACCAAGGCAGGCATAGTGGCACTCGAAGGAGAAAGTGAGGGAATTGTTTCCTCATCTATTCCCCCATTAAGATTTTGTGGGATCAAAATCCTCTTAAATAGGGGAGGTGTGATCCATAAGGATCTAAGAAAACACCACTTCATAAGAGAAACTAGAATCAGAAGAAAAATTAAGCAATCGAAGGGGAAAAAGGTTTAGTTACAGAACCATCGTTCTGTGCAGAGCAACGGTTGCATAACCGCCCCAATGGTTATGTAACCGCCCCTCTGTACAAACCAACGATTACATAACCGTGTTGATGGTTGCGTAACTCAATGTCTACGTTCACCAGTGGTCATGTCACTAATAAAAAAAATACACCCACGAACAGTCACAGATTCGAAGCGTCTGGACAATATCTCTTCTTTGTTTGCCCCTTCCTATTTTCCAGTGCACGAGAGGACATGGGGATAAGCTATAAAATAAAGAAGAGCATGTGGTATTGATCATCGATTCATGGGAGAAGTGAGCAAAAAGACTTTGGTGCTAGAAGTGATTTGTAGACGCAAGGTATATGAGGAGAGAAAGCAAGTAGAGAGGGTGGAAGTAACATTATTGTCTTATTTCAACTTCTTATAATGTGTATTCATTTCTATTGGCCAATATATAACTGAGAAGAAGAGCAATTTCCCTTCTCAAATAGTTTTCCCTCAAATTGGGGGTTTCAAGGATAAATATATTGTGTTGTGTGTTTGAATTGTTCATTCTTATTGCTGCAAATTAGTTCTAAGTGCTAGAATTCATTCACCAACTTTCAAGAATTGTCATTTTCAAGTAAATTGGAAGTAGAAACAACAATGTGTGATTTTGTAAGTTTCCAAAGTAGAAGTTTACAGATCAATGTGGCATCTTCTCTTATACCTCAACAACCTCAAGGTTCTAATCCACAATGTTTGTAATGTAAAGATCTTGAGATTTCTCAAGTTGTTCCCCTTGACTTGGAGTGGCCTCACCTTTCCTTGGTTCTTCATGAATCTTTGCTACAACATGATCCTACAGACCCAACAAGGCATATTTCCTTTATTATCGACTACTAATGGCTCTATTTATCTTGATGAAATTATCTCCTTTCTTGGAGGATTTTTTATAATCACCAATGGTTGTCCGACAACCTTTTTCCCTTTTCGTGTTGCTTCAATAGTCTCTCTCTCTCTCTCTCTCTCTCTCTCTCTCTCTCTCTCTCTCTCTCTCTCCATCCCCCTTCCCTACTCTGTTTATTTTTCATTATATGAGATTGTATTTCATTGCTTGTTTGTTGTAAAATTAATAAGGACCTAACCCACTCCAATATTTCTTGTGAGGTGGTTTCATGCCTAGTGAAATAGTTTAAAATTTTAAAGCACGTTCATTATTTAAAAAGTGGGAAAATATTATAACACCTTTGACCTAGGGGAACTTTACCTCGTTTGGCATCACTTGTGTATGATAAACATAATGTGTTTGATTATCGTGCCCATGATTTTACGACCTAAAAAAACCATCAACAATCCTGTTGATTCGTAAAATTTGGGGCAATTTTTTTTGTTAAAGTTAGAAACATTAGTTATATGCCATTTGGTAAATTCTTAATAATGAAGTAAACTCGTTTCACATGTGGGATGATTAACCGAGTGATATAGATAAAACTCTACATAATGAGGTTTCAGTGTCACCCAGTTTACACATAGTAGTCATTCGTAGGTCTTAATCAAGTTGACCACAATAATATAAAAAGTATTAACTATTCCAATTAGATGTTTATTAAATCTTTGAGCCTTAATTGCTTACAAGGGTAAAAATCCAATTTTCCGTACGTACCATGTGATTTAGGTAAATGAAGATTTCACAAGGTTTATTTTATTTCCCTACCAAGGGGGTTGATCTTCTTTCAAGTGTAAAATATTAAAATCACTATGGCTTCTATCTTCCAATACAAGGTTAATTCAAGCCAAAAAGAATGGGAAAATCATTTAATTCATTGAGAGCTTATTTATTACAAAAAAATAACGACTAACTTGATTTTTATCAATGTTTAATCAAGTCTTAATAGATGGAAACCCCCCTTTTGTAAGGGTCAGAATTAATTTAATTGACCACACAATAAATATAGTGTCTCCTAAAGCCAAAACACTAATTTTATTCAACTTTAATTAAATAATTTCATCCAAGATAAAAGTGAAGGAAAAAGAAATTTGTCTAATGAGACCATTTGACAAGTGGCTCAACTTAGGTGTTATGAGATCCCTAGGATCAAGACATTTTGCACCATTCATCTTAGAAATCCCTCGATTCTCTTATTACTTCCTATTACATTTTCATTTCATCTTTTCTAACTCTTATTTCTTTCTATTTGGTTTTGCAGGATTTCCCAAGAGCTCTCATCGGGGAAGTTAAAGATTTGAATTCTTAATAGTGAATTCCATTCTATATTTGTTTACCATCTCATTTATGTTTGAAAGAAGGATATATATTTTGTTTGTTGAGAGGGGCAACAAGGCATCTAAGCAGATATTATGGAATATGGGAGGATTTGGGGAAGGGGGGTTGCGGTCAGGCCACGACCATTCTCACCCTTATTTGCAAATATAGTTTTTGTTTTAATAATGATTATTATAACATGGTGTGCATGACCCTTCCCACCCTTATGTGCATATATAATTTTTAAACAATGATTATAATAACACGCGCATGCATGTGCTTATGTGCTTATGTGCACATGCGTGCATGTGTGTGTGTGTGTGTGTGTGTGTGTGTGTGTGTGTGTGTGTGTGTGTGTGTGTGTGTGTGTGTGTGTGTGTGTGTGTGTGTGTGTGTGTGCGCGCGTGCGTGTGCGTGTGCGTGTGCGTGTGCGCGTGCGTGCGTGCGTGCGTGCGTGCGTGCGTGCGTGCGTGCGTGCGTGCGTGCGTGCGTGCGTGTGTGCGTGCGCGCGCGTGCACGTGCGTGTGCGTGTACATGTGCATGTGTGCGCACATGTGTGCATGTGTGCGTGTGTTTATGCGTGCATGTGCGTGTGCATGTGCGGGTGTGTCATGATGACATAACCATTTTAAAAGGGACAACTCTAACATTGTAAGTTTATAATGAAAGCCAAAGTAGAAGCATATACAAACATATATAAGCATTATCACATATAGACCTATACAAATTTATAAATGGATATACTTGCATCTACACTTGTTTATACCCTAATCTTTAGAAACATCCCAAGATATAAATATATGCTTAAATGAAGGGGTAAAACCACATTTTTCTCTATTGATTTGAACTCCTAAATGAGGGGATACATAAACACTTCATAGCCATTAACCATGATGATTTAAACAAGAAGAATTCATTTAGGAGATTTATCACAAAACTATTTACATTCAAACCAACTCTCTCTCTCTCTCTCACACACAATGAATGCACTTTTCTTACTTCAACTTAAATCCGCCACCAACTAAGAGACCTATTAGTAGGATTGCTCAAGTGTGGAAACTACAATGTAATTTTACAACACCTATTTTTCAAGGAAAAAGATAATGGAGGCAATGACTCATACAATTTCAATGGCTTAGTAATCTCATACAACATAATGTTTTCCAAGGCACAAGATTTCTTTTATAAACATAATGAAGTAAAAATATTTCTTCTTATACCATTATACAAATCTCATTTTTCAATGCAAGCTTACAAGAGGAGTAAAAATACGATTTCCATTCCTTTTCAACATTAAAATAACATGTAAACATAAGAGATCCTCTTTATACATATAATTTCTTCTTTTCAAAACAAGGTTTGTGCAAGAAATAACAATGGGATTTTTAAATCTAGTACAACCCATCTTACATTGCTCTTTTCATACAATTTACAAGAAACCCAACTCTAAAATGCAAGCGGATAATCCTCCCACTAAGTGGGAACAACATTCCAAAATTTTGAACAAAACTTCTATTCTTTAAGTAAAGAACACTCCAATTAAGCTTGAAGAATCAAGCTTCATATTTAAGTAGTAAGTATCCAAAATACAAGAGAAGTGGTTTGGCTGTCCACCCAACCAAATGACATCATCACATGCCATCTCCAAATAAGGAGGATATGCTAGCCTCCCTCCAAACCCATGGGAGAGGGGATGCATTCCTCCAAGATGCACAAAAGGATAAAGGAAGATGAATACACCTCATACATGTAAACAACTCAATAAGGTTTAAGCCAACTCAACACAAGAAGATCCATGCTTCTCAAGAGGGGGGTATATAACACATTTTAACCAAATTTTCCATAAAATTCAAATGAGTTTAAAAACTTTTCCAAGTAACCACAATCAATAAAGTCCCAACACTCTAGAAAATAGAGTGAGAAAAGGGATAAAAAACAACTAATAAGATGTTCACATGTGTCACCTACCCCTTCCCAAATCCAAGACATCCAAAGGTTTCTTTCAAGAATGAGACTAGGATCATAAATGTAAGAAAATTTCACAAAAGCACAAAACAAAATAATCATGCATCACCAAATCTCAAGTGACACCCACAATCAAAAACATAATTATTGATTGGGATAAGAGAGGGTCAAAAGAGAGACAAAAAGCCTTTTGATCCTCGGGAAGAGTTCCCCTACCCATAGGTATGGTCTATGCAGACAATTTTAAGGTAAAAACGACCCCTAACTTTCTAAGCACTCTTCCAAATTCCTTTTTTTTTTTTGGTGCCTAAATTCGAGATTTTGGAAAAGTGGTTCATTAAGAAGGGTGGTGGGGCTCACCTATTATATGATTGGCTCAAAACCCTCTTAATCAAAGATAAACTCAATTAACCTTTCCCTAATCAAGTATAAAAAAATTGACCCATAAAAGTGACTTAAACAAGCAATTAAGATAAATAACACTAAATTAATAAATGGAGACAAACAAACCAAAGTGACCAACAAATTGAATTTATACACAACCAATATAAATGATTCCCTACTTCCATCTCTAGTCAATAACAAACAAATAAGACTAGATAAACAAGGGAAATAGATTTGGCCTTAACGACTCATTATGCAACTTGGAGGTGCAACCCGTGAATCCCAAGTTCTCATATGGTGAAACCTATAATATGCACACTCAATTCACACATCATACATGATCGATGCCAAAACCAAATAAAATGATACTACATACATAAAAATGATCAAATCAACCATATGCTAAACCATCCAAATTAATTATGTAACATCTATCCATTAATGAGATAGAAAACCATTACGACAATCATCTATAATATATCAAAATATAATCCATCTGAATCTCAGATCAACAATATCCATAAAATCATAACTAAACCAAGCAATAATGATAAAAATAATAAATTGGCATCATTTTCCTCATATAACATAATGTCAAAACAAGTTAGCATTGAAACACTAATATATGACAAAATTGTAATAGTGTCTAAAATACTATTGCGTCCAATATCTCTATACAACTGATATAATGAGTCAACCTGAATATAAATAAGTAAACTAGTGGGAACTACATTTACTAGCTCCTTTGTATAACATCTTGGCAATGGTTATGCCTTAAAAGTATTAACTTCATTTGTGTTGCATTGTATTGTGGTTAGGTTGACATTTGGGCTTGATTATAATATAACCCAAGCAAGGGTACACATGGCCACCTTTTGCACTTTTATTTTTTTATAAAGAATATGTTATATTGATTGACCTTTGCGTCAACCACCTTAAGGCCATAATGTATCCTTTTAGGCTACCCTAATAATTTATTAATCACTTTGATTTAAACTTGACACTCCATTGTAAAGGAAGATCAAGATGACAACTTGGAGGTTTTGTGGGGGGAAATGTAGAGTGGCAGAATGAAGGAACTAGTCATAGATCCAATAAACCCGCCAATATCATTAATGATTATAATTTTAGACATTGATGACAAACTAATTATATTCTAAGATGTAATATGTGTTATAACAACTAAGAAGGGTATAATGATTAGAAATAGGTAAACTATTTTGATCTAATTAATTTCAAACATCAATTATGCTTGATCAGATTAATACATTCAACCATAAAATAAACTAAACAATTTATAAATGATATGTAACTTGTTCAAAATATAAGAGGAGAGGGAGAATTAGATATATTAGGAATATTATGGAATTATCTAGATGTTCTAAGTAGTGGAACAAGAGAATTCAGAACTCTGGATTTTGCATAGAAGATTCTAAAATTGGAAAACATGTAGGTTCATGACCATACAAAATATGTGTGGTCTAGAAAAGAGTTTTACTATCCAAGACAAGGGTTGTATAATATTTACCGTTGGGTTATGAAAATTTATTGGTATTTCACTTGTTTGGAAATGGTTATTGTTGTGTGTAACTCTTCTTCACACAACCTCAAGATGACTTGTCATAATCTGTAACAAATTAAAAACCCTAATAAATTGCATAACCCTTCATCAGATCATTATAAAACCAAAGAACAAAAACACGTGTGTGTGTGTGTGTGTGTGTGTGTGTGTGTGTGTGTGTGTGTGTGTGTGTGTGTGTGTTGTGGCCAGACCACCCTGGGTGGTCAGACTCCCAATTGTTGAACAAATCCTAGTGTTACAGTACATATCCTTGATGTGGAATCAAGCCTTATGTAGTTCTCTTAGGTGTTTGTGCAAGTGTGTAAATTTAACCAACCCCTAGAGGTTCCCTTGTGTTTCTTGACACTAAGATATCAGGCTAACTGTGTAGTATTGAGTGTACCCAAAGAGATAATAGTGATATGTGGTGTGACTTAGCTATGTGACCTAACCCTTGTGTTGATTGAAATCCTTGTGCAATGCCTAAAGTGACCTTGCTCTTGTTTGGGACATGAATCTATGATATTTACATGCTTGTAGATAGGTTAAGTCAGAATCATTGACTTGGTTGAGTGTTTCAAAATTGTAGTAGGGACTTCCCTAGATATGTCGCTGATTTGAGCAGATTTAAGAACCTTTTGAGTGCTTTTGGAATGATGTTTGCAATAAGAGCTAGTAATAATTCTAAGTGAGTTATAATGTGATTATGAATTGGTTATATAGTCTTCTATAGGTGAGATATTATGATACATATAACCCTAAGAAGATGAAATAACTCAAAGAATGATATACCATTGAAATTTGAGTCATTAATTGAGAAGGGGTAGGACCGTACAGGTTGGTCATGACCAAACATTACATCCCGACCCTTCCATACGGTTTTAGACAAGAGAGAGAAACTCCTAAACCAAAATTTGTGCAATAAATATCATATGTTTTATACCTCTTTGATTAACTGATAATTCCATATTTTTAAAAAAGCATGGTGTAAAAATAAGCAAGCTGTAAAATGACTAGAGAGATGATGAGATTGGATTATGTATGCGAGCATTTGTCTTAACAAATATATAAATTCAAAATTGGCATTACACAAGGACAAGTTACCATATTTTAGTGTCTACATCCACCCCTTAAGTGTGTAATTGAAAATTGCACGCTTAAAGGAAAAATATACATGAGTGTGCACACCAATTTTTCCATCGTTCGAAGGGAATTTGTAATGTGTTGGTGTTGGCATGCTCCATGATCAAACATACAACATGGAGATTAGTCAATGTTTATGATAAAAACTAAGTTTTAACTCAAAATATAGATAATATTTGGTAATTTTGAACAAATTAAAAATTACACAAAAGAGAAGCAAAATATAGAAAGAATGCACCTATACATTTTGTGGAGGGAGGAACTCTTGTTGTTGTCATTCCTTAGAGAGTTGGAATGTTCTTTGGAGATGTCAATGGATTAGGGGTGATCAGTCCCTAATGTTGTGTCATAGGATATGGTAAAGGAGGAAGGATTACACTTCGAAGAACCTATGTGCTTTGAAGCTCGTAGTATTGCTTTGATACTTTCCACTAAACCCACATACCACACTACTGTAGACGGATCTAGTCCCAATTAGCTCCAAAAAACCTTAGATGGAAGTACCTATGTCATTCTCCCGTCAGGTGCTATTGTGTTTGGATTGATTATTAGAGTTATAAAAAAATAAGGGAGAAGGAGTTCCATGCCCCTAAACTCATATTTGTAATTGGATATGAAATACCATTATGAAAAAGGAATGCCATACTCATGCCCCCATGTAACCTGCTATGAATTCTGTAATCTGTATCTATACTTGCATAGAAATCCAATAAATTTCTGGTAGAGTCTAGAAAAACTTAAAATTTGAGTGAAACCGCCCTCTGTTAAGAAATGTATGGAGAGGTCAAGACTGTACCATGGTCTCGACTATACTATACGATTTTGACCATGTTTGAATTTTTTCATTTTTCAATATCTGTGACATTTTCTTATATAATGTAATATGTCTTTATTTATAGAAATACTCCATTGAATGCCCACTCTTTTAAGGTGCGATAAAAAATTTGAACATACTTAAAAGAATAGATGTGTACCCACATTCTATATGCATGATAATTTGTAGGATGGTTTTGGAAGGCTGAAGTGGTGGCCACCGTTGTGAATTTATACTTGCAAGGGGGTTGCACATTATGGAAACCATGGCACAAAAAATAAGCAACATGCAACAAACAAGAATACATGTGTAAATAAACTAGTAACAATAGATAATATTAACAATCATGTCCTAGTCCATAGCAAAAAAAGTGCGTAATCAACATAATAATCATTTCAAAATCCATAACAAAAATAAGTGTAAGAATTAGTGTAAAATAGAAACATTAGAGCAATAGAAACAATAATGTGCAATCAAGTATGCAAAAACATGTAAAACATAGTTGGATATAGGTATGGAGCTACAAACATGGGACACCCACGATGTCACACGGAAATAAAGGCCCTTAGGCCATATAAAGAAAAAAATCATAACATCATAGTAAGATAAATCCACACAATAAGCAATCAAGGAATGAATCCATAAAAAAAGTAGTGACAACAATATAGAAAGCATGTGTAACTAGTAATAATACAATAGACATAACAATGATAAGTTAGCACTAAAACATATGTGTTAGTTCTATTGATCCAATATATAGAAATAAACACTATGTATGTAAATAAGTATGACGAGGAAAGTGTGAAGTAATATGTAATTAAATAAAAACACTTGTAAAGTGTGGAGGGATGTCCCCAAGAGAGTAGTGTAAGGAAGCAATCTAGCTCCTACCACCATGTAACAATTTTTGATTATTTAACATCAAGCTCAAGATACCTCATGAATGCATGTGTGTAAAGAATAGAGATGTTATGTATAAAATCAATATAACCAACATGATGTATAAAGTAATAGGCTATCCAAATCAACTAGAAGTCCTTATTTTGTATTTTTGCTCATATTTGGATGTTTTGTATATGTGCTTATTTTAATGTTTTGGAAGAGTTTATTAAAATAAATATGTTTAAGAAAGGGTATAACACTAGAGATATCTGATGAGGGCCTCATGAAGAGGCATGTCATCTATAATAGATGGAGGGCATGCAAGTACCTCAAGTGGAAGAAGAGAAAGTATGCTCATGTGTGAGTGGTGTAGAATCCATGATTGTGTCGAATGCGAGGGTGAGAAGACCTAGAGAGGTAATATCTAGGAAAGATGATTGAATCAAAAGTATAGGTAACGATGTTATGTGATAAGTAATTTATATTTCAATGGGTTTGATAGAATGCCAATAGGGAAGGGGTGATAACCACCATGATACAAATCCTGAAAATGTGTAGGCGAAGAGTATACCCATTTTAAAAAATGGTGTATGAAAACTAGGAATGTATATGTGGAATAAAGGGATGAAAAAAATTACAATGATAAATATATTAATGGCACACAAAGAAGAGTATAGCCAAAATCAATCCAAATAGGGAACAATATGGATAAACTGGTTGGTGCAAAAAGTGTATTAGTATGAGTTGGCAGATTAGTTGGCAAGAGTAATGTGACTGGAGTGTGATGAATATATGTCATTGAGCTTAACTAAGCACAACCATATAGTACAAATAATGAAAACACAATAATTAACACCCCAAGGATAGATGGGGAGACATGGTGTGGTCGAAAGTTTTCAGTGAATATCAAATCTAGAGATGTGCCAATAAGTTGTAATCATAAAATATAGCGGGTGTGTGTAAGGAAAGACCAAGCGAAGACCTAAGTAGCAAAGGACATGTGAGAGACATCATATACAATGGCATAGTGTGTAAGATAGATGGTCTTTTTATGAATGTCATGTGGGTTGGAACATATATCAAGAGAAAGAGAAGGAATCATAAGTTGGTAGGGCACTAGACTCAAGATATGTGATGTAGTTAAATGAGCATGTGAGTCAATAACATTTTGTGTAGGTGTATGACGATCGGAAGGTATTGTAACAATAAATTAGCAGGGCCATGGAAGTAATGGTGAGTCATATGTGATGCCCTTAATTGTGATCACTTGGTGGTTGTGAATGAACTTGATATATTGGTGTATAATAGAGGGGATAACCAAAAGAGAATGTATTCAAGGACCTCCTAAGCACATGTAGCATGAAGAACTCACATTAGTAACCCAAAATGGGGTAGAAATAGTGACACAATCAATCATAATGGGTAAGGTAATGTGCCCCAAGTGTGTTATATCATTAAAGGTTAATTGATTTTTTATATACCCAAGGGAGTGGAATAATCTAAGATCACATAAATTTTGTATAAATGCTTATTTTATTACCACACTATGGACCGGTCTCTAATGAACAAATTCTTGAATGCATAGTGTGTTGGAAGCAAAATTATAAGCCATATAAGGGTCATTAAAGGTAATAATTAATTGTGGTGGTAAGGAAGCATATATTAATGGATCATATAAAGGTGAAGGTGGATTGCATAATAATTAGGAGACTCGTCAAAGGAGGGTAAAACAAGATAACGATCAAGGTCATACATTCATGCCTTTTTGTGAGTAGGTTTTGATTGAGTTGTATCCAGGATTTCAATAACACCATCATAAAGGAGATTTTATATAATGTGACAGAGCTTAAGAAAATGATTATTAGGATGACCATAACACCGATGATAGTCAAAATGTGTGTTAACAACAAATTACTGACTAGGAGGTGCACTAATATAAACATTAAGTGGTGGAGGAAGAGAGACAAGATTACGTAGAAGCAATTGTTGAAACACCATTTGAGGTGAGAAAGGAAGCCAAGTGATTTTTTGATACAAATACAGGTGCAAGATAGATGAGGTAGTAGAAGAGGAACTATCGTGCTTACAAGAGTGAGATGCCTGAGTACCCCAATATAATGGGTTAGTAAATGGATCCTCTTTTTCCATATAAGGGGAAACATGAACCTGATTAAAGGGATAATAGATGATCCAAAATTAGAGATCCATTTACTAACCCATTATATGGAAAAAGTTGGAAGAGAGGATCCATTAAATAATCTATTATCCCTTTAATTAGGTTCATGTAATTTACAAATCCATTTACTATCCTTATTATCAAAGTTGTTAGAGTAGTAAATGGATATATTATCTTTAATGGTCTCCTTATTATCAAAGCCCAACTCATGTGATTTACAATTTAAACACTTATAAGAGACATTTATTATAAAATCACATTAGAACCTATATCTGTTGATGCCATATTTGGATTTCTCTAAAAACCTCACACTTTCAAATAAAATAACACATGATTTCAAGTTTTTATGCAAAAGTTATATGCTCTGGAAGATTGAGGACATTTTTAGTAACAAAACCACCCTAAATACAAAGTGGAAATTACACAACCATCAATGGTGGTTGTGAAACTTTCATGGCAGTTTCACAACTTTCATGGCGGTTTTGTAACTTCCATGGTAGTTTTGCAACTTTCGATCCGTGGAAGGTAGACGTTCTGTCATGCAAAAAAGTAAAACACTTGAAATGTAATGGACGAGAATGATTCAATATACACAATAGTTTCTTAGCATTTTATCATGGAAGGGGGCATCTTTGCAAGTTTTTTGGGTTTCATTTATCAAGAAATAATGGAAGCGGAGTTATGGAATTAGACTCCCATTGTTGTTGATAAGAAAGTTAGAGTCTTTGTCCATGGTTACATGGTGATTTCCCAACATTGAGAGATTTTTTCTTAATTATTATATTATTAGAGGAGTTTTGGAAGGTGTTAATCATGTTTTGTGCAATATTTGGAGAGAGATAATGAAATTTCATCTCCATGAATATTGTTAATGGTAACATTTTGTACATTTGAGTGAATTATGTAGTGAAAGGGGAGTGCAGTTGCCTCACCCACTGGCTTTTTCTCCTATTTTTGATTTATCTAGGATAAAAATTATATTCACATGTGTTTGAAAATTTTCATACTTCTTATATGTGTGTGTTTAATATTATGCACATTAATTTACAACTCTTATTATCTGTATTTAGTATAGTTTCTTAGCATTTTATCATGGAAGGGGGCATCTTTGCAAGTTTTTTGGGTTTCATTTATCAAGAAATAATGGAAGAGGAGTTATGGAATTGGACTCCCATTGTTGTTGATAAGAAAGTTAGAGTCTTTGTCCATGGTTACATGGTGATTTCCCAACATTGAGAGATTGTTTCTTAATTATTATATTATTAGAGGAGTTTTGGAAGGTGTTAATCATGTTTTGTGCAATATTTGGAGAGAGATAATGAAATTTCATCTCCATGAATATTGTTAATGGTAACATTTTGTACATTTGAGTGAAGTATGTAGTGAAAGGGGAGTGCAGTTGCCTCACCCACTGGCTTTCTCTCCTATTTTGGATTTATCTAGGTTAAAAAATTATATTCACATGTGTTTGAAATTTTTCATACTTCTTATATGTGTGTGTTTAATATTATGCACATTAATTTACAACTCTTATTAGCTGTATTTAGTATAAAAATGAGTTATTTTACAATATCTTTCTAAGATAGGAATCTCATGGTCTGTTTTGGTGAATCCTAGAGTGGAATATCCACCTGGCTTACAAACCATATTAGTATCAAAGTTGGTTTTCCTTTTTTCCGTAAATGTTTTTCTAATACTTTCCACAAATTTGTGTTAGTTTTTGTTCCATTGTGGTTTGGGGACATGTGTTGCAGTTTATGCATAAATAGTAAGTGCTTGTGGTAAAGGTGACTTGAATCCCTTACAAGAAGATATCTCCAACAAGAATTGGAAGAAATAAGTGATACGAAGGGTGTGCTTTGATAATAATGAGACTATTAAAGATAAAGAATGGTTTTGTAAGTTGGAGGAGGATGTTGTAAGTATTTCTATTTCATTGAAGAAGTTGGATAGGTTGAGGTTCATCATGGAGAAGCTTGGTATTTCAAAAAAGGAACTATAAAACAATAAGGAGGACTCTCCCAAAGGTGAGAGGATCAAATAACCACCCCATTCTAACCAAAATCTACCTTCATTAAAGGTTGAGGAAAATTTGAAATTCAGTTATATGATGGAGAGGTGAATGCAAAGAGGCTAGACCATTGGCTAGCTCAACTTGAGGTATGCTTTGGTTTACATAAAATTAACGAATGTCAAAATCTCTCATTTTAAAGGTTGAATTTATCTAAACATGCATTATCTTGGTTTGAGATTTATGTTCAGTATTGGGTTATAAAGAAGCTACCACCCCTTCATAAGTGGGAGGAATTTAAAGTTTTTTTTAAGAAACAATTATATCATATTTGCTATGAAGAGGAAACATATATTGTTTGGAAATATCTTAGTCAAGAACAAGGAAAAAGTGTATAGGATTATACCAATTTGTTTCAAAAGATGGAAGTGCAACTGGGACAATCACAAGATGCCTTTGATCATGAGATCTCAATGAAGTACGTTGAGGGATCACATAGTCACTTGAGGAGGATGATGTTTCTAGGCAAGACCAAGGATATTGATGAGGATTTTTCTAAAGCTCGTTATATTTAGATGGATGAGGAAAAGGGTTCATCTCCCTCTTTAGATGATAAAAAGGAAGGTGAGATGAATGCCACTTATATTTCTAACAAATAATGTGTAAAGCATTATGGGAATTGTTATGTGAATGCTCATACTAAAGAGACTTGTTGGAAGTTACATACAAAATTGCATCCTTTTAGGAACAAAAGGAAGAAGAAGAAAGTTATGAACTCGGTTCTAGAAAAAGAGGATGGGTGCAACCAAGATGGAGAAGAGAGAAAGTGAATCACTTCTCTTCAATGGAAGGTATGGTTGGGCAGTTACAATGGTAAGGTTTCTCTATAAAAATGTAATCTTTCTAAGCTTTTCCATATTAAAGTTCAAATTAAGAATACAAAGGTCGATGCTCTTTTTTATTCATGTTATCAATAAATTTCAATTAGTAGAGAGATGGTAGATAGAATTGGGTTGGAAGTGGAAAATCAACCTAATTATTATACATTAGGTTGGGTGGAATAAGTAGTAGAGATTAAGGTTTCCAAGCAATGTAATGTCAAGTTTTCTATAAATGAACATTTCATTGACAATATTGTTGTGGATGTATTACATATGTATTTTGTGGCATAGTCTTTGGAAGAACCTACACGTATGACCATGATGCAATAATCATGCAAAGTGATAATTAATATCACTTAGTCAAGGATGGGAAAAGCTACATTATTCTTTCCTATGAAGGGAAATCTCATATCTCCTTGGTAAATTCAGCTCAAGGTAACAATTTGAATGCTACTTGGAAAAATGTCTTTTTTCCTTTGGAAAGATAGGGGGATTGATTGGTGTAAACCACTAAATGACATATCTACTAACAAGGGGGAAGAATTTTATACCTAGGTGTTTTTTTTAAAAATCTAGTTTTAGTCTTCAACCTTCTTCGATGGAAGTAAATTAGCAACATAAGATGGATAAAAGAGGTGAACATTGGAGTTCAAAAGATGCACATCCAAGAGAGGGTAGAGATGTGGGCAAGAAATTTCATCACTTAATCAATTCCTGAAGCTTTTAGGGACTTAAAAGCCTCAAATTGGGGAGGTATGATCTAAACTTACATAGTGAAAGGGGAGTGCAGTTACCTCACCCACTAGATATTTCTCCCATTTTGGATTTCTCTAGGATAAAAATTATGTTCACATGTGTTTGAATATTTTTCCACACTTCTCATATGTGTGTGTGTTTAATATTGTCCACATTCATTTACAAATTTTCATAGGTCTAATTTAGTATACAAATGAGTTATTTTACAATCTATTTGTAAGATGCGGATTCATAAGGTTCGTGTTGGCGAAGTCTAGTGTGGAATATCCACCTAGCTCATGGATCAATAGCTTCCACCAAGGAAAGGGTGGGGGAATATTGGAAAAGCAATATAAATGCTAATAAGGATGTATGAGATTTGACATTACGATGAACAACCAACCATGAGATATCATAATAAGAACCCTAAGGCAACTAGGGTTTGAGAAATAAGTTCGATGCGAGATTCAGGTTCACAAAATGTTTACAACCCTAATTAGATTTTTAATAGCTTTTATGTGTTATAAAAAAATAATAAGGTTATAAGGATTAGAAACAGATAGACTATTTTGATATAATCAACTTCAAACATGAATTATACATGACCAAAATAATTTCATTCCCAACTTGAAGAAAACTACACAATTGATAAACGATAAGTAATTTTTTCCAAAATACAAGAGGAGAGGGAGAATTAGTTTACTTCATGAGCATTACATGAAATGATGAGGATGTGTTAGGCATTGGAACAAGAGAATCTGGCAATCTGTATTATTCACAAAATATTATGGAATTGGAAAAACATGTAGGTTCATGACTGTACAAAATATGTATGGTCTAGGTAGATTTAGTATGGCATATGACAAGGGTTATACAATCTTAGACGACCATGAGATAATTGGGGTCTAAAACATTATGGTACTTAGCTTATCTAGAAATGGTTCTCGTTGTGTGTCATTATTCTTCATAAACCTCATGATGACCTATGATGATCTCCAAAAAATTAGAAACCATAACAACCAACTTAACCCTTCATAATAACATTAAAAATTGATGAATAAAAACATGCGTGTATGTGTTAAGTTTTGACCACATTAGGTGATCGAAATCCTACTTGTTGGACCAAGCCATGTGTTGTACTACATATCCTCAATGTGGAATCAAGGCTCATGTAGTTATCCTAGGTGTTTATGCAAGTTTATAAATATAACCAACCCATTAAGGGCACCCTTGTGTCTTTTGACACAAAGATAGTGGGCTAATTGCATAGTATAGAATGTACCAAACACAATAGTAGTGAGATTTTTATGACTCATCTATGTGAACTCTATTCCTTGCATTGATTGAAAACATTATGCAATGTTTTGAGTGACATTTTTATTTTTTTGGGACATGGATATATGATCTTTGTATGCTTATAGGTGGGTGAAGCTAGACTCCTTGACCTAGTTGAGTGCTTCAGACTCATAGTAGGGACTTCCCTATATGATGTGTACCTGATTTGGTTTATGCTATAAAACATTATAATAATTCCATATGAGTTATAATGTGATAATGAATTTATTATATGGTCCTTCCATAAGAGAGATATTATGATAAGATTTACCCTATGAATATGAAATGACTCAAAGAATGATTTTGCATCAAAATCAAAATTAATGATTGAGAAGGGGCAAGACTATATAGGTTAGACAAGACTAGACCCGACATTTTGACATTTTCATACAACTTTGGATAGGAGAGAAAACTCCCAAACTTAAAGTTATGCAATGAATATCATATATTCTATTCCTTTTGATTGAATGATATTCCCATATTTGTTGACAGAGTATGGTGTAAAGATAAGCAAGTTGTAGGATGGCTAGAGAGACGATGAGATTGGATTTTAAATGTGAGTATTTTTCTGTATAGGGATACAAGGAAAACTTAGCATTGCATAAGGACTAGTTACTATAGTTTAGTTTCTACAAAAACTTGTAAGATTGATTTTAATCCGTTAAATGGAAATAATGAAGGTTATCGTTTGAAATCATTTTGGAAATCTTCTAGGTTTGGAGAAACAAGGATTTTGATCATGGAAGTGGAAGTAAATGTGGAATAAATGTATGGGTATTTATCTATTTATGTTTTATACCAGTCATAGAATTAGTGGTATTGGAAAAAGGAAATACATGGAGTGATTTAAGGGTGTAGGGAGTCACTTTTCTCTACTTGGAAAATAGTAATGGTCACCTTGTACTCTAAATAAGTGGAAAATATAGTCACAGGATGTGTATGTATATTTTTACCAATTTTGATTTGGAAAACAAGTAATGGGTTACATTGATTTTCCTTAAATTACTTATTTCTCATGGGTCTTATCTCCCTTTCCATCAATATGGTACTCACTACTTTTGGGTATAACATATTTTTTTTGTGTGATTATGTTGAGTGTTTATTTCATTATGTATCCCATTATCTGATGAAAAAGTAGTTTTTTCGCTTCCAAGTGACTATAATACTTGTGTGAGATCCATTCTATCATATTTTTATGGATGGGCAGGGTAGTTCCATTCTAATATCTACTCCAATGGATGGGTCAATTATACCCACCCTCTGGGTGTGAAACTTCTCTTGTATCATACCATGAAAGAAATTAGTCATGGGTTGCATATGGATGAATGGTGTTTTATTCTCTAAAGAATTGAAGAAGAGTATGTTGTAGTGGATTTAAATGTAATAAGGAGTGAAATCCCTTATGCATAATTTTTTTGATATTTCTTTGTAATATGGTGCCCTTGAGGCTTATGTAATTATAATATTGTTTTTTCGTACTCTTCATATGGTTATGTCAGATTTATCTCATTTTAATTCTATTAATAGAAAGGAATGAAATTTCGGGTAAGGACCCTAGAAAGGGGAATCCAAATGTATAAAAAAATCCCCCCTTGACTATGTTACATGAACCTCCATTATCAATAAGAGGCATTTGAATGTAATGTAGGATGGAACAATAGAGTCAACGTAATATGCTTATATTTACCCCATTGTACTTTCTTCTAAGAATATGAATGTATACATGTAAAATATGTGAGTTTTCTCATTCATTGGCTTACACTAGTTATAAGTTTGGGAAGCCTTATGCAATTATATTGTGATTCCATATTTATGTCTTTAAGGCTTAATGAAGGTATGATTGTTGAATATGTTTATGTTATGTGAATGTTCGTATATCCTTTTTGTAGTTTTCATGAATGGGTAAGTGAATCCAACATAGATAAGTTGAGAAATTAATGTTGTGTGTGTATGGATTCTAAGCCTTTTTTGTGACTATCATCAATGTGTGAAGCATACTGTAAGGGAATGCATTGTAACCTTATTCTGGGATTACTCAATGTATGATCAATTATAAGTGGAATTCATGTGCACTTATTTCTCTATGGTCTTCACCACTTAATCATGAGAATTGTATGGAGGAATGTATCATTTCATTAAATATTGTGTATAGTGAGCTAATGAATTAGACTTATGATTGTTATATAGTATTAATGGTTTTAATTGTATGTGATGAAAATTTTAGTGCATTAGATGGTTGATCCCTCTCTACCCTTATTAGTGTGCAGATTCACTAACGACTTGAGGTTTTAGTGTAATGGTTTGTTACATTTGGTATCACAACAACCACCTGGGTTCTAGTCCCAGGAAATGTGGCTATGCTAGTATTACAATGTTTACTCGAGGCTCGTATAGGGTTGGGCATGGTCCCACTGTAAGTGCGTAAATATAGCCTGGGGACCAAGCCGTGGAAGCATTATGGGATGTTATGATCCTAGTGTGTGAATTCACTAACACCTCAAGGTTTTGGTGTAACTTTTCATTACAATTTGTCAATATATTTCCTCCACCTTTGTAGGATTATAGAAGTGGAGTGACTAGGATAGTGAAGTGGAGTCTAAGCGATGGATGAATAGGAAAATATATTTAATTCTATTTAAATAAATAATTTAACTAGTTATAAGGTGTGAGTAGGAAATTAACCATTTAATTAAATAAATTTTTAATTAAATTAGCTAAAGGGTGCGAGAATTAATTTAATTAATTCCATAAGTATAATAGAATTAATTAATTCTAATAGGATGGAATTAATTTAGTTCACTCCGAAGTGATGCAAATATGATATGAATAATTCAAGAATAGACTAGAAATAGTAAGTATATTTAGGGTGTCCATATTTTACCCTCTTTAAAATGTTATTAGGAAGTAATATCATTTTAAAAAACTTTATATGCATGTAGATCAGTGAGTGGAAGACATGAAATCCAGTGAAGAAATTGGATTCCCCAGTGAGTGTGGATGCGAGGGAACATTGAGATGCCGAAATAAGTGTGGATACGATGGAATATTGAGATGCCCCAATGAGTGGGAATGCTAAGGGAATCACCCCTCAAGTGAATGGGTGATACAAAAAAGAAACGAACATCCACTTGATAGGAAGAAGGGAAAGGTAAATGAAAAGGAAGGGAATTTTACTCGTAGCATGAGCTTTCATTTAGAGAGTGAAAGTTAGAGAAACCTTATTTTGTTATTACAAAATAGAATTTTCATTGTGATTATGAAAGAATCATGATGTTTAACTTGTTATGTGCATAAAACAAACACACATACAACAAACAAAAGTGAAAAAGGAAAACAAACCTAATGTACATAGTAGGTGCAGACACCATGGTTATAAATGAACCAAGATGTTAATATATGACTTATAATTGGTCTAAAGTAAAACAAGAGAAAAAACCCAATATACGTCGTAAAAGTATGCAGCATGAAAGTAAATGAGCGAAGAAGATAATGAAATATGTGTAATTGGTCGAGAAAAAATAACAAAAATGCAACACAAATTTCAAATAAAGACAATTAAGTTTTCCCCTAAAGTGTTCCATTGTGATAAGTGAGAAAATTTGAATGCCCCCAAGTGATTTATTATAAACGCAAGGGGATTGCATTGGGTCGAAGAGTGGAGTAATCTTAGATACTCCTCGTGAAACTCCTGTTAGATCCCACTGCAGTGTGATTTGAAATTTAAAATGGTCATTTCCCGCGAAGCACAGACTTCGAAAATGCATTGGAGAGAATGAGAGCTGAAATTTCCCCAAGCAAGGATACACATGAGGGAAATACACAATTTGACTTTACCCCCAAGCTATGATTCTGAAATACAAGGGAAAAGAGTACTTGTGATAGTCGTAAGATGATTGGAACGATCACTAGGGTAGAAATGAAATGTTTTATTTCATTGATATGTGTTGATTTGTTAGTATTTTTGAAATTTTTTTTGGTGTTTATGATTATTTGGATTTTTTTTTAAAGTTGCGAGTTTCACATGTGTGTTTTAATTTTTGATATTTTTCTGAATCAATTTTATTGTGGCATGTGTTAATTAAAACCGTGATTAAAAGAATGCAAAAAATAAATTATAAAACAATAAAAATATTGCAAAACAAACCCTTATGCATACACTAATACATACGCACCAATATTATAGACAAACCAAGATGATAATAAGACTAATTATAAAAGAGTAAAAACTAACCAAAAAATGTAACACAATTGATAATAACGACATGTGACTATTCCCCTAAAGTTCTCCACAATGAAGAATAGGCAAATATGAATTCCTCCAAGTGATATATTAGAAACGCAAGGGGATTGAATTGAGACGAAGATCACTATAATCTTAGATATTCGAAAGACAATCTTGTTAGATCCCATTGTAGTTTGATCTACATTGGATTTAATCCAAGTGTGCCCCAAGAAATGTTAGACTGTGAAGGGTTAATTGATTGTTTTTCCTTTGATCATAGATATACACCACTAGAAAGAAAAGTGATAATCATAAGTTGATCTGGAATGATCAGTAGGATTTCTGTCAAATGGTGATATTGTTGAATTGTGGTACATAGTTGCTGATATTTTGTCAAAATTTTTCTAAATGCTTAAGATGAACATTATTAACCTATGTCATATATTAGAATAATGTGGAGAGATGATGATTTTATGATTAATAAATCTACCAATGGATGAAACAATTAAAATTGTTTGTTAGATGAATTAATTGTGCAAGATGCCTCCCCTAGTGTGGAGAGCACCTGAGGATAAGATGTTTTTTCTTCTATGTTTTTTATTTTCATATAGTACATTGATGATGGGTTTGATATGGAGTTTTGTTTTCTTTTTACGCTTTTTGATTTTTCTAAGTTTTTACGGACTAAGGTTTGTAATGGACTCATCATCATGGAAGAATTTCATGTTTAGGAAAATTGAAGGGTCTTGATTTACGAGACTTGGGCGGATGAGGTATAAGTCATCGGAGTAGATAAACTTATTTTCAATGAATCTATGATTTAATGGGTCCTGATTTATCAAACTTGAGAAGACAAAATCCAAGTCAATGGCATGTATAGAAAGGTTGTTGACGAACCTATGATTTGATGAGTCTTGATTTACTAGACTTGGGTGGATGAGATCCAAATCAGTGGGAAGAAAATTTGACTGGTCATTGATGTGCGAGACTTGGGCAGATGAGGTCCAAGTCGATGGGTATGTGATTGGATAATTTTATGATAAGATCAGAAAACCTATGTGATGTTAGAGGCAATTTGTCGATGAAAAGAATATGGTGGAATTCATATTCCCCAATACCTTTATGAATTATTTCCAAGGTAAGTAGAATAAAAATATTTAGATCATTAGAACTTTAAAAGATTCTTTACATCAACATTACCATCATTCATGAATGTAATTATGTGAGGAGCGAAGGATTGATCCATAAATGGGCATCCAATGAATCTTGTAGGCTATAAAGATAAAATATTCAAAGTTTCTCCTTTTAGGCACGGAAATAATTTTTTTGACGAAAAATTTGCAAATAAATCTCAAAATGGCTATGTGAGGATACCCCTAGGAATACACACCTTATGGAGTGCATGTAGATGGATGTATTGAAATGTAGGTATCATCATCGAATGTTTAATAATTTTTGTAAAAATCAAGAAGAATTTACATTGAATAACTATTTTGAAACATTATGAAATTAAATATTCACCATGTGAGGTATTATGAACATGGAAGGTTGCATTGTTATAAGTGTCCAAACTTGTTGTTGTTGTGTCTCTACAACAAGAATAGAGATTTCATGCATAATATCTAACATTGAAAGGATATAATCAAGCTCAAAAATGCTTAATGATTGACCTTATTCTTTATAGTCTTCATTTATGTCATGGATTAGAAAGGAGTCTTGCATCCTGTTCAAGTTCTCATTCAACAATTGAAGATAGTTCTAGAGGAGAGATTAATTGGTTTCGGTTTATAGATACTTGACCCTTATCATCGTGACTTCGTTGAGTTTTATCTTGTAAATAATTTTGGACAACATTCAACTCTTCACTAGAAGTTGTAGTAGTTGACATGTTTTCGATTTTGACAGCTTCATTGTCTATTTCTATTATGATACTCTATCAATTAACTCTTGGATGTAATGGAGAAGACTTGAACAAGGATTAGTAGAGTGGCCTTCGATGCAGTGGTATTCACAATATTTTTTTTATTATACCCCTTAAAGGATTGGGTTCCCATTTAAAGAAGGGTCTTATTGATTGGATATTTGATCAATTTATCCTTTGCTAATTAATGGAAAGGATTTCTGGTTGATTGTTCACTATTTTGGGAAGCTATGTGAGAGAGTTGTTTTATCATCCCATAAGTTCTTTGAGTAACTGGTTGTTTGATGTCTTGTGTGAACCCACCATTTTGTCTGAAAGAGGGGGGACAATGAAACTTGTCTTGATGTGCTTATATTTTGAAAAAGTGAATTCCAAAATACAAGGCTAGGAAATTAAACTGACCAACAACTAGTTTTATAAAAATTGTATATTTTTATTAAATTTTGAATGCAAAGATATGTTATAATTGATAAACAAAAAATTATAAATGCTAAAAAATTATTAATTTTAACTATGAAAATAAATGAGAGGAGTAAGGTACTTATCCAAAATTTTCTTATCCCGAAGTGAGTCTGACCTAGAAAATGTGATGGGATAGGAGCACAGACAACCATAATCAGGATGCTCGTGATGCCTAGGCACAGGAGTTTGGGAAAGGATAGGAGAGCCCAGGGTGCCCTAGACCTCTCTGATGGCATTGGAGTCTGTAGAAATGATCAGAACCTAGTTCTGACAATGTCGGTAGGGCTTCACACTTGTTCACTTTTGGTCACATTTATGTTACACTTAGATCACCGAGTTACGTGTAAATATTCACAAAAATATTCTCATGTAAAAACCTATAAAATACATCAAATCATAAAAAATAAAGATGTAAAATGAGGGGTCTAACTGTCCTCAACTATCACAATGGTGAACTTACAACTAAGTGTTGCACTACATCTTAGACCCAATGTAGTTTTGTGTGCTTTATGTGTGCAATAGTGCTCCTAGGTCACCCTCGCACCAATGAAGCCAAGATAGTGATCGATAACTAGATAAAATTAAAATATGTGGATGGAATAGAATGAAATCCCCTTCCTATGTAGTGTGTATGTAGAGTAATGGGCCCAAATATAGTCCCTTTAGATATATAGATAGATATCCCTTGATAAGAATTTACCACCTTTATTACGGTATGTATGTTGTGTTTATATAGGGATATCTTACTTGAATTTTGACACTAATGACCCGACATGCCGACTTCCACCTCGGGATATGAGAGACAAATGTGAAAGATAAAAAATAAAAACTGACAAGACAAGTGAATGGACTATTGAATGGGTCACCAATGAATACTTTTACTATGTAAGATCCATTTATAAAACAATATACTTGGTGGTATAGTAAATAGTAGTAAGTGCATGATTTTGTGTCTACATTTTCCCCCACTTTATGTTGGTGAGGGAAAGCTTGATAACATAAAGTACATAGAGATGCATACCTGAGAGAAGTCCAGAGAATCCCATGTTACAGAAGTACTCGCAGATGTGGTATAATTATGTGCCGAATGAGAACACATAACGTGGAAAACCATGGATCAACATGTAAATCCATGTGACGTAATGAGAGATGTGGGACCATTATGAGGAGCACTAAACAAGATTGATGATTGCGGTGTTGAATGATTGCAGATTTCATTTTTTTTCGTTGATGGAGATGTGTTGGATAAGGAGTGATCAATTCATAACCCGATTGTGTGTGTGAAAAAAATGAGGATTTTGGTGTCCTGTTGCCAAAGGAAGAGTATAGAAAGAGAGGTCTAGTTTTACTCTCCAACTTTAACTACATCCTCAAAAGATCTATCTGCTGCAAATAGAAAAAGACTAGATTTTGTTCATTTTGATCCAATTTTGTTTTTACTAAAGAATAACCCATATAGGATAAGTATAGGAAAGGAAATGACGTCTCATTTCCCCCACTTCAAGGGTATCATTGCAATGTGTATGAGATGGATTCCATGTTAGGTCATCTGGAATCAATCACAAAATGTAGAATAACTTCCCATGTTAGGTCATCTAAGAGGATAAATATGTTGTGTTGTGTCAATTGTTTTATGTGATTTAGAATAGTAGAAAGTTTGTGTTGTTGAGAATTGAACGCGTGTGATTGATTGATTAGTTAATCATGGAAATATTTTATGCTTTTTGCCCCAAAATTAGGTCATTAGGGGGAATTGTTAGAAAGTGGTGTGAAATGTCACATGATGTATGAGAAAAATTAGAATTAGGAATGTAGGATGACCACATAACAATGTGAAGGGGATTATGGAATGCCCTGATTATATGCCCCTTTCGCCGAAAGGGGGAGTGATGCTGAGAACAAACGCTGCGTAAAAATTAAACATGTAGTGTGGTAATGGAGAATGTATGATAGATATCACAAAAGTGTGTGTATATCAAGTTGTAACAATGTCAAAGAGGAATATAATGCTTACTTAATGTGTACGATATGATAGTAGGCGTAACATAAAAATGTAAACAAGACAAGAATCAGAGTAAGGATGTGAAAAATATGATTGAAATCATACAAGGTGTATTCGTTTGAGGGATAAATGTGAATATTGACTATAATGCGGTAAGTGATGGTAAGTTACTATAAATAGTAATTTGAAAAAGTGAAAAAGTGAAATAGGAAATTCATTTGATTATTTTGCAAGTGTGAATTTAAGCTCTGGGTGTACGAAGATGCCTCAAGTGAGAGTACCACAATTGAGTCAGTTCGAGATGGAGGCAACAACTGTGGCATCACATATGAAAGATGAGCTAGTAAGTGTGTTTTTTTTTGAAAAATGTGTTTGGTATTAGTCTTTTTTGATGAATTTTTGAGAAATTTCTATTTTTGTGTTTCTTGGTGTTTTACACCTAGACAAGAGTGGTGAAGGTGCTAATGACCTTTAGGACACCAACGCCCAGGCATGGGCACCCATGACCTGATCCTAGGCACCCCAAACCTGCTCCTAGGTGGTGGCGTCCCATAAGACTTGAGTTGAGCCCAAAATGATTTATATGTGAAGATTGATGCTTATTGATGTTATAGGTAGGTGTATTTGGATTTGTATGATGTTATAATGTCGTGTTTGTTGTCATTTGGTGTTGTGCATATAGACATCCATTAGAGAGAGTTTCACGGTGGCCGTCATATGAGTAAATTGTTAGGATGGGGGTTATCAGATGAGGAGTGGGATGTTCTAGATTGTGCCGGCCTATGACACATAGTGAGGATGGGGGATATGACCCATAATATGCCTATGATAAATTTTTTTTGCAAGAGGTAGTGTGCAAATACTTGCACCTTTTGGTTACCTATAGGGGAGACGATAGTGACCTTGGAGGACGTGTATCACATAATGTGATTACCTATCATTAGTGAGATGGTTTAGGTGATGGCTATGGATGATGCAAAGAGGTAGATGAGGGCCGATAGGTGGTATTTTATGGGGAACCAAGTTTATACTGAGGTCCACATTAGCCTAGATACTATTATGAGATCAAGGGTTCCACAACTAAGAAAGTTCATTGTTGTTGTGATTACATCATCGATTGTAGTGGAGGGTGGTGGTGTAGGAATCTTGTATAAGATACATGATACCTGCCTTCGGATAGAGGAGGAGGGCATGAGATATGCTTGTGCACGATGTGTATTGGCCCATCTGTAAAGAGATCTATACAAGTTTACACAAGAGGACCATGGGGGTCGTATTGGAGCTACCACATTATTACATGAATGAGTGTACAAGCATATTATGATATTGAGGCCAGTTGGTGGACCACAAGGAGAGTGAGTGAGGTAAGACATATTTTTTTTGAGATGGGTATGTGTTCATGGTAGGAAGATGGATTCAAATAACTATATAGCGATGTTAAATTAGATGGGCCATAGGCCATGATATAGAGGCCATATCAAGACTACAGAGGATGGCCAGAGGATGCAGTGGAGCTACAATGTGTACGACATACTATATTAATAGAGGATTGGTTTCCATGGGTGACTGAGCTATTCCAAGAAGATCGAGTCTCACAACAATTTTGTATGGCCTAGGATGTGCCCCTAGAGCCATATTTATGTGTTAGGGCCATTAGCACATCAAGGAGGGCCATAGCTAGACCAGAGCCCATAGGAGTGCAGCTAGTACCCGCTACGTTAGTTGAGGTAAATGCATTGATAGAGATGATATATGTGGATGATGTAAGGTGCACAGAGGCATACCATACATGGTGGATATTTTCGATCCCAGTTTTTATGGATGCGTGTGACCTTGATAGCGTAGCAACAACAATAATAGACTTTGAGTATTTGTATAGTGATGGTTTGTGATTTTTTAGTTGGTTGTATAATTTTCATGGTTGTCTAGCATGTTGATATATGGATGTAGGTGATGTGTATTGTTCATTTATTATGGACACATATATTCACACATTAATGCAGAATGTGCCCACCGATGTACTCATAGGTAGTGGTATGTTAGAGCACGTGGATGGTATCGTTGATGAGCATGCACACTTATTTGATCCATTAGCATTAGTGGTGGAAATTTGTACCATGTTTTTGAGTGAGTGAGATGAGGAATGAGAGGAGACACTATGAGCTAGAGAGGCTATGCGTGGAGGTCCCTTAGCACATGATGTATTTGTGTGGTTCATGGAGCTACATTTTGTGGAGTAGTTGAATGAGGTGACATTATTGTGTAGGAAGGTAGAGAGATATAGGGGGCCGTATACAGTGGCACAAATTAAGTGGAAAAGCTTCTAATTATAGAGATCCCGCAATGGTAGATAGTGATAGCGATGACGATATATGATATGTACTGATGTAGCGATGTGTGGGCGCTTGCCCCCTAACGATAGGATTTTTATTTAACTCTGATTTTGATATATATATATATATATATATATATATATATATAATGGACTATCAACCTATGTTTGATGTACTTATGGACTATTGACCTATGTTTAATGTACTTGATGTTTCATTGATTATGCGATGTGATGAATAGGTGCGCATCTGTTGATGTATGATGTGTCAATTATTTTTGTTATATTTGGTTTGTGATATTGTGATGATTGTTTTGTTGATATGATTGGAAATGTGTAGTGGTTGATGATGATTAATGATGAGATAGTGTATATGATTATAGATGATGCATGTAATGTGATTGTGATGTATAATAGATAATTTATGATAAAATGTACTATATGAATGATGAATTAGAAATGTATAATGTGAAGGAGCATGTGAATGAGATGGTCATAATAGTGTAGTTAAGGGCGTGTTAGTATGATGAAGAGGAGGGAGGAGAATAATGATGCCTCCTAGTGTATATATGATAAAGGTTCATTTATATAATACCCCTCATCAGGAAAGAATGAACCATAAACAAGAGTGCGTCATCGGGAAGTGATATGATAGTGTACACTAGATAGATATGTTGATATAATGTGTAACCTAAACATATAGTGAGGTTATTATTAGAAAATATCCCTCAATAGTCATGTAAGAACCATAACAACATGAGTGCATCATCTAGGGGTTAGGTGATAAATTCACCCACCAAAGACCAAATAGGCATGGAAAAGTGGAAACATGTGGGGCGTAAGCAACATGGGTGTATGAACCGAATTGAATGCCATGTGAGATGGCACCAATGATGGGAGATTGAGCAGTGGGAAGTGTAGATGCCGATGGTTGAGGAAGCCAATGTGTAGTAGTAGCATGATGCAGTGGGTGAGATGGTGCAGTGGTGGATGAATGAGATGAAGAGCATACGTGAGTAGTGACCTATGGTGGTGTATGAATATTGACCTTAGAACTAGAAAAAGGAGACAAATCAAATGGAGTAACAACAAACTTACGTGGAAGTGGAGACATAGACCATTCACAATAATGAGAGCCAAAGGAGATGATACCATTATCTTCTAATTGTCCTAATCGATCATGAAGGACACAAAAATAATTATCACGATGGCCATTGATATGATGATAGTTACAATAAGGTCGATCACGTTGAGGTTGTAAGTGATGATGTGGATGATGTTGATGAGAAGGTAAGTGAATCAAATGCTTATCAAGACAGGAACGTAGCACATCATGAGGTCTAGCGTGTTGAGAAAAGTGTAATGGCTCCTGTAAAGGAGATGTAGAGGCCGGAGGTGGATCCTGATGCAGTGGAGGAGATTAAGGATGCTTATGCAATGGAGAAGACTGAACTAGTTTGTGAGGAAGAGGAGATAGAGACCTAGGAGGATGCTTAATATATGGAAACATAGAAGAGCTAGATGGTATGGAAGTAGGATCACTATGAGGAGGATCTATGACATGCGCAACGATGAGATCCTGTTCTAAATCAATGACCTTATATCATAAGAGTGTGAATGATTTGTATGTATCATATTACAAGCATTGCTTTAAAGTGAGAATTAAGTCATGAAAAAAGATGAATTGCTTCTCTAGGTTAATGGGATGGAATAATAACTGATGCATGTAAACATTGAAGTCTAAAATGTAAATCACTAATAGGTTCTGTTTTGCTTTGATGTAAGCCAAGTAGATGATCATATGTGACTCTAGGGCCATTGTTGATTATAAAGCATTGAAGGAAGGATTCTTCCATATCACAATAGGTATTAATAAATCTAAAGGGTAGATGCGTGTACCATTAGAGAGTGTCATCGGTAAGACTATGGAGAAATGCTTTTCGTAATAAGCGGTCATTATAATAAGAATCTATAGCTAGATGATAATTCTTAAGATAAAAATATGGATTTCCAATACCATCAAATCATGCAAATGTGCATAATCAAATCCCTACGAAATGTTGAATGTTGAATCTTTTTCAGAATAGGGCTGATATGAAAGTAATTGTTAGTGATATAAACATAATAGGATTTTATTTCAAGTTTGAGAGATTGAACCTGAGATTACAATTGGCCAACAATATGCATGAGTGATAAATATCATGTGAAGGAATGATAGTAGATGTGAGTAGTGTATTGAGTTGTTGAAGCTTGCCATTATGAGTGATCATAGGGATATTAAGAGGAGAAATTGAAGATGTTGATGCTAAGGGAAAACTAGGTATGGGTTCCGAAGAAATAACAAGTGGTGAAGCACATGGATTGTCAATAGAAGTAGTAGGACTAGCATTGAGAATGATAGAAGGAGATGAATCAATCATGGTACTAGAGACAATCTTAGAGGAAGATGAAAGTGGATCCGAGGATTCACATTTAGCAGTATGAAAAGAAATAGAATCGTGACTAGTATGTGTATCACCAATATCAAAGAAAGATTCAGATGCAAGGATTTCATTAAGTGTATCATCACCATATAATGAAGGAGGAGAACTAGTATGCGATGCACTATTAGAAGCAATTTCAAAAATGGACGGAGTATGAGATACAACTATAAAACCATCCTGACTAGTATGAGAAACAACATCATGCACATGTTTATTTTCATCTTGTGTTGTAGATAAATCATTATCATGAAGATTAAAATTAAAACTAATAATAAAATTATCTAATTTCTCATTAGAAATAACAGAAGGTAGAGTGTGGCTGACTAAATAACAAGGTCTACAACCAAAAAATCTTGTCAAAACAGAATTAATGCTAATAGTGGAATGATAAAATCTAGTACGCACATTGCATTCATTAGCTAAGAGTTATCTTTGAGTATCATCTAGAAGAATAACATTGTGATATATAGTGATAATTTTAGATATGGTTGCCTCATCATAGATAGGATTAATAATCACATGAGGCATGACTAGCCTAGGATGTGAAGAGCTATCCTTAGGCATTAGGGTTTTAGGGGATCCTAGGGTAATAATTTTGAAGCTACAGGTTCACAAAAATGATTTTATAAAATCTGTATGTTTTGTTAAAATCTAAATGTAAAGATCTGTTATGACTGATAAACAATAAAATATAAATGTTAAACAATTTATTAATTTTATTTATGAAAGGAAATGAGAGGAGTAAGGTACTTATCTGAATTTCACTTATCCCAAAGTGAGTCTGAACTAGAAAATATTATGGGACAAAAGCACAAACCACCGTAATTAGGCCTAGAAAAATGTAGAGATGCTCATGATTCCTGGACATGGATTCCTAGGCAAGGATAGGGGTGCCTGTGGGTGCCCTATACCTCTCTGTTGGCACCGAAGTCTGTAGAAATGGATGAAAACTAGTTCTTACAGTGTCGCTAGGGATTCAAACTTGTTTTCTTTTGGCCACCTTTATGTCACACTTGGATTTATGAGGTACCTGTAAATCTGCACACAAATATTCTCCTACAAAACCCTAAAAACGACATCAAATCCTTAAAAAGAAAGATGCAAAATGAGGGGTCAGACTATTGTTGGATTAGAGTATGAGGATCAACTTGTAAATATGTGCACATTGGGCATGGTCACACTTCAATGGACTTGTGAAAGCTTCACACAATAAGAAAGAAATCAAATCAAAGCAAGAATCTAATAGAGAAAGACAACAGAGTGTCTGACATGATCATAAACAAAAAAGAAGGGGTACATATATGAGTTATGTGTAACTCCTATGCATGACATGTGTACACAACTCTATTGACCTATTCAACCTATGACCTATTCCCACTAAGTGATATGACTAACCAAATAGGTGGACATGACATCGAATGAAGACAAGTCTAGTCATATACACCAACAACCCCCTTCATTGAAGTTGACGTAGAGGTCATGGAAATTCAAAACTGAAAGAGAAATCCCCTAGATAACTAAGAAAGATGTGTCAATGGGGCCCAACGACTAAGCCTGGTAAGGTACCCATGTACAAACAACATCTTCCTAGAAGAAGAAGAAGAGAAGAATGGGTCCTGACAACTATGCCTGATGAGGTACTCATGTACAAGAAACTCTAAAAAGTGGAGTGAAAGAAGAAAACCCAGTGGGAAAAAAATCCCCCCAAAAGAGAAACAAATTCACTCAAGAAGATTGGAGAAGAAGTAGAATAAATGGGTCATGACAACATGGCCTGATAAGGTACCCAAATACAACCATACTCCAGAGTAGAGAGAGAACAATATTTCCTCCAAGAAGTGTGTTGATGATGTTGTCCTCCGCGCCAAGACTGAAGAGAATTCTCCTACATTGAATAATGTTCCCGCCCTTAGGAAGGAAAGAAAAGGAGCATTTGAAGTCAGCCCACTCCACGAATGAAGAAGAAGCTTACAATACTATGAAATCTGACTTTTATCTAGAATTGGAAGTTGTCATAGCTCTGGAAAAAGAGTACAAATGAGGCAAATGTGATGCTATGATAGTGTATGTGTCAGAGAGAGAAGAAGGCGGGGGCCTAATAACACTCAAAAATAGATACACAAGAAGAGGTGGATCTTGAAGAATCTATGAAATGGTGGAGGTGACAAGTGTCCCTAGGGAAGCACTCCCAACATGAGAGATAGATAGGTCATCTAAGATGTGTGATGACTCAACCAGAGCACGCAATGCAAAACATGAAGTAAGAGGAGAAGACTACTGTAAAGAGTTGTTGGAAGGCCAAGGTGAAGCAATGTGGCACTCAATGGAAGAAAAAAGTGTAGGGAGATCATTGTCAACTGAGAAATCAATATGCGAGGGAACACAAGGGGTAATGGTAAAATTTGTCTCATAAAAAGGGTCTCCAATGGAACACAAGTGCGAAGAGTGAATGGAATCATAAACATGGTCAACAATGAGCTCTGTAGTGGCAACAATAGCTTGAGTGGTCTCAAAGAAAGGTCATGATGTTTGGATGATCAACAAGGGACTCCCAGAAAGCAATAGGAATAGAGGAACACTTAGCAGTGGAAGGGATGTGAGGAGGGGGATAATTCATGACGACACAAGAGTGGTCTAGGAAAGCGTATCTCTCAGATGGTGAAGCAATATCACTGTGAAACTATTGGATAATAGACCAAGATATGAATGGGAACTTAGTGTGCTAAAAAAAAAATTGGATATCCATAGAAACAGTAAGACCAAGAAGGCCATAGACCCTTTTAGTGTTGTCAAATCACCCAGTCTTCTGTAGAGGCTCAAGAACGAGACCACGAAGGTCGGACAACAAACCATGCATAGTGCAATGTATGATGATGCCTTCCTTCCATGTTGAATAGTTCTCAGAATCAAGCATAAAAATAGAATGATGGAATTCCATGTGGGGATAAACCCCCAAAAATATCCCAGATGACACTTTATAACTTAGTGTGAAAAGTACAAGCCCATATAAGCAATGTAATGTCCCCCAAAAAAGTGGCACTTTATAATGTAGTGCATTGATTACACCCAAGAGTTTGTGCGACATGAGAAGATTGTTCATTGAACTTGTAATTAGTGAAATATCACACAAGCATGGAAACCACAATATGCTTAATCACATGCAATGAAACAAGTGACCAAACATAAAAGCAAGGAAGAAGGGAAGGAAACTCTCTTGTAGTAAGGTTGTGGTGGACGTGCTCACTAACCCACAAATGAAGAAGAGAGATTACAATGGAAAAAGATAAAAAAATGAGTCCAAGTGTCTACTAGGATGCAACAGAGGCTCCACGAAGGTGAAAGAATGCTAAGAGGGACGCTACACACTCAACAAATAGATTAGTAGAGAAAAAACACCAATAACACTAAAATTGTATTTTTTATTAAAAAATTCCAATAATCCTATTTTAATGAAAAAAAGTCACAAAAGTGCTTTAAAAAAAAACTATAATGTTAATTTACGACTAATAAATTTTAACTACTAGAAAGAATAAAAGGCCTAAATATAAACAAAGGAAAAATAATGATTAACTAGCTTAATCACCTAGTTAAATTAATTAAGTTCCTTAAATTGCCTCCTTTGATTTAAATGTTAAGTCATAATTTAACACCTAAAATTTAAATTAACTATAATTAAATAAGATCCTAGATAAAAGACTAAGACTTAACCGAAACAAAGAACTCCCTTTTAAATTAAAAAACACCCAGTAAAGAAAATCACTTTAGTCTTAATAAATATATGCCACCTAACTTGAATTAAATTAAAATGTCCTTCCACTCTTTAAAAAAAACACCCCTTTCATTAATATGAGACCACCACAGATTTAAACAAATCACCTTTAATAGAAGCCCGGTTTATTAAAAAAAGACACCACACTTAATAATAAACCACCCAACTAAAAAATATGTTCCCCACGTTTAAAAAACAAAACAACTTCTTTTAATAATTAAGAGACCCCATGTATATTAAATCGATCACAAATAAAAACGACTAGGCCTCAAAAAATGGGAGAGGGGAAGATAGGTTTGAATGATGGTCAAAAAGGCATGACAGGGCTAAAGGGATGTTGGGAAAAGTGCAGATCCAACAACATGATGATTGGGGAGTTATAGCGACACAACAAGAGACTTTCCAAAAATAATGAACTACAAGAAAAACTTGACAAGCATAGAAAAACAACTCGACTAGGCAGAGCTAAGTGGCCCTAGCTCAGCATGCAAAAAAACATAGAACAATGAATCACCTAAACCAACAGGGTAAATGACAAGGGAGAGTAACGAGGGTAGAAAACCCAATTCACAGGACACAAAAATGATGCCAAAATCCACGCATGCAAAGAGATATGAAAGATAGAGCTCAAAGTAAACAAAAAAATGTGCAAACAAGGTCGATTAAGAATCAATCTAAGCAAGAAACACAAAAAATGCAAAAGGGAATAACCTAAACCCAATGCAAAAAAATAACCAAGAAAAACCCACCATGATATGATGCAAAGGAAGAGAAGTGCAAAAAATGCAATAGGAAATAACTGACAGGAAGGAAGGTCTAAAACCAGAAATCTTTAAAAAAAATTCACTTCCGATTCAAAAAATAAATTAAAAAACTAGAGATGAAGATACAACCTCTAATTTTAGTGGTGCTTCCAAATGTAGCTTCAACCAACCAGATTTATCTGAAAAACTCTTGAAAAATCCAAAAAGGTGCCCACATGTGCAACGAAAAACACACGAAAACCAACAAAAAACTCAACATACCAGAAGGTTAGATCTGCTAACTAGATTCAAAAACTTGAAATCTTGCACAAGAAGTGCGAAAAACCAAAAAATGAAGTGAAAATAATCAAATTCAAATGAGTGCATGATTATAAAACCCAAGCTTTGATACCATGTCAGATTGGAGTATGAGGATCAACTCAGAAATCTATGCACATCGAGCACAGTCACACTTTAATGGAGTCATAAACGCTTCACACAATAAACAAGAAATTGAATCAAATTGAGAATATAATAGAGAAAGAAAATGGAGTATATGGAATTCTCATAAATAAAAAAGAAGGGGTACATATATGAGTTATGTGTAACTCCTATGCATGACATGTGTGCACAACCCTATTGACCTATTCAACCTATGACTTGTTCTCACTAAGTAAGATGACTAACCAACTAGGTGGACAAGATGTCGAATGAGAAGTCTAGTCATATACACCAAAAATCCTTAGCTATCACAATGGTGAACTTATTACTGAGAACTACACTACATCTCAAACCCAATGTAGTTCTACATGCTTTGTGTGTGTAATAGTGCTCCTAGGTCTCTCTCGCGCCAATGACACCAAGATAGTTGGCAATAACTAGATAAAATGCAAATGTGTGGATGGAATAGAATGAATTCCCCTTCCTATGCAATGTTTATGCAGAGTAATGTGCCCAAATCTAGTCCCTTGAGATATGTAGATAGATAGACCTTGATAAGAATTTCCCGCCCTTATTATGGTATGCATGTTGTGTTTATATAGGGATCTCTTGCTTGAATTTCAACACTAATGACCCGACACGCTGACTAGTACCTTAAGATATGAGAAGGAAAAATGAAAATACCCACCTCAAATGTCAAAAATAAGACCAAACATAAAGAAGACATGAGAGACCAAGATGGACAGGAACACCTAGCGCTAGTGTCCAGTCTTGGGCACTAGTTTCCGGAGTCAAGTGACGACAAATGAGCGAAGACTGATGACAAGGATCCCTATGACCTAACCAGAATTGGGTGTATGAGCAACAAGTGTGAAAGATAAAAACAATAGAAACCAACAAGACAAGTGAATGGACTATGGAATGATTCACCAGTGAATAATTTTCTTACGTAAAATCCATATATAAAATAACATACTTGGCGGTATAGTAAATAGTAGTAAGTGTGTGATTTTGTGTCTATAACTACTCCACCCTTAACAAAGTGAATGTCAAGATAGAAGAGTCTAGGGAAATTATGATTTATTACTCAAACTTGGGTAAGTACATGGAAATGGGGGGAAAAAAGGGGGTCTTAAGTGGATAATTTTTTTTCTGAAAAATTAAAAAACATCAACTTGTATGAGTTATTTGAGATAGTTACACTCAAAATTTGAAGATGATATAAGAACATGAATTGTAGCATTTCGAGTCTAGTTTCTAAAGTACTTTTAAAAATGGTTAAGTGTAAGTGGGTTAAATATCTAAAATTTCAATTAGTGATCCTATTTTTGTAAAAAAATAGTAGACATTCAATCAAGCCCCACCCCATTTTTGAGTACTATTTAGTATTTTTGAAAACCCTTTGGTAGAAAGATAGATAGGAACATCTAGTTTGGGATAGATTTTTTTAGATTTTTTTAGTGAGTATATATATTTTTATGATTTTTCAAGTACAAATATTTTAAAATTAAAAAATAAAGGATAGCCAACCGTGCCCCCCCAACTACCTAAAAAAATAGATTTTTTTTGAATATGTATAAAATTAGTCCTAGTTTAGGATTGCATAGTCTTTTTTCAATTTGGAGAAGTGAAACAAAATATACATGAAAAAAATATAAGCATTTACAATCACTAAAAATAGACGTATAAAAGACATAGTTTGAAATAAATATAAATGGAAACCTTACAATAGTAAAAAAATATAAAAATTATATATTTAGAAAGAGGATAGTTTTCTTGATGTTGTAAGATTTTTTTAAAGAAAGATTGCAATCGTTTTGTAGGATTTATCACGGTGAAAGGTGAGTTTTTACATTTTTTGTCAAAAACTTGCAAGTTTTTGTATTGTAACAGGTCTATGGCTCATGTTTGGAAAACCAAAGCAATCCCAAGCCTAAAAAATGTTGGTTTGTATGCATAATTTAACGAACGCGTACATGTTCCTTAGTGTATGGAGAATATATGTGTTTGTGGAAAACTTATACTTACAAATATAAATGATGAAAATATTATAATTTATTTTTTTATTTTAGTAAATATAATAAATTAGGGTCACTTTGCACCTTATAGAACTAGTTTCATAGCTCCACAAGTCATGGTTTAGGAGATAGTTTTTTATAATCTATTCCGGTCATTACATAGGTATTTTTCAGTATTTCAACATTCAGCCTAAATATTTTAGGGTTTAAATTCTAAAATCAATGTTTATTTTGGGAAATAATATAAACATTGTTTAGGTTTTTGGGTCTTTTGGATTGTTAACAGACATTTGTAGGAGTGTTATATGTGTCAAAATTATATTTTACAAACCTCACAACTCTAAAAGGAAACAACATCTGCTCAAATATATAGACTCATAAAATGTCTTATAATACATAACAAATCAAACATGTACATGGTTTTATTAATTTGAGAATCCTTAATGATATATGCAAATACTAATCCCATTATTAGGATTGTTACAAAATAAACAAAAATCCTAAAGCTATTAGAATGGTGTTTTTTTATGACCCTTGAAAAATTTCACTTGTTATGTGTGACTCAACTGGTCTCTCTAATCCTTGTCACTCTAGCCCCTCAAACGGTAGACTCGACTCACTTCGTGCACACATTTTGTTCTTTCACTTTTGTAATCAATGTTCAGTATACAATTCAACTATTGCACAAAGAATTCATGAAATCCTTGCATAATTGTCACCATCACCCAAATTTTGTGTTGCACAAGTTCCTTTCTCCATTTGTAGTCACAAAATCATGCACTTTCTACTATAATTATATTGCTAAATATGTTGTTTTATATATGGATCTTGCACAAGAAAAGTATTCATTAATAACCCATCTCGTAGTCCAGTCGTCAGTCTTGTTGGTATTTTTTGTTGTTTGTCTCACACATTCGTCACTCACTCACATAGTACCAGTCAGGTTTTAGGGGCTTCTATCTGTCAGAGTTCACTCAGTTGTCATCTCTATTCTTTGACTAGGGTGTCTAGATAGGGATTATGGCGCTTGGGGTGTCCTGGTCTTTATTCCTAGGCAATCTGGTCCCCATCACACTTGGTTTTAATTTATACATTTGAGGTCAGTCTTTATGGTTTTCCTTCCCATATTCCTAGGTACTAGTTGGCTTGTCGGGTCATTAGTGTCAAAATTTGAGAAATAGATCCCTATAGAAACACACCATACATACTACCTTAAGGGAAGGATTTTTTCTACTAAGGTCTATCTATCTACATAGAGCAAGGGACCGCATTTAAAAAATATTCTACATCACACATTACATAGGAAGGGGAGTTTATTCTATTCCATCCACCATTTTACATTTTATCTATCTGTTTCCTGCTACTTTGGCGGCATTGGCGCTAGGGAACCCTAGGCACGTTATTGCACACAAGCACATAGAACTACATCGGGTATGAGATTTAGTGTAGTGATCAGTCATATGTCCATCTATTTGGAAGTTGAGGATAGTCCAACCCATTCATTTGCATCTTTCTTTTTTTAGAGTTTTGATGATTTTGTATGGGGTCTTGTAGGTGATTATTCATTGGGGATTTACAACGACACTAGCGAACCAAGTGTGACACCAAACCAACCAAAGGAGAAGTATTTTGAAGGCTTAGTGACCATACCAGACTTAGATTATGAGATATTCCATAGACCAGAGTGCCAAGATTCTATATCAGAGTGCCCCAGGCACCCCTGTCCTGTCCCAGGTGCCCCAATATGGACAAATTTGTTCCCGCTACTTATTTATGAGGTTCCTTGCAAAATATTTTTCCACCATTTCATCACTCTACTCAATCCCATATCACTACGAGGTAAGTCCAAATTAGGTCAGTAATTTTCCCCTTTCATTTCATTTCATTTTATTATTTAGCATTTACATTTCATTATATTTCAGTCATTACATTATTGTACTTCTTAGATTATTAATAAAATTCATATTTTATAGAATCATTTTAGTGAACCCATAGATTAGACCATTTTTATCTAGGATCCACAACAACCCTAAATAGCTAAGGATATCTCATCTTCTTCTCATTTCATCCATCCTCATGTGAGTGTTAATCCCATCTATGATGAGGCCACTATTGCTGAACTCAATGCCCTATATCGTGATCTTAATATTCCAGATCATATTCAACAACAAATCTTAGCCAAAGAATGCCTTGTACCTACTAGATTTGAAAATATACTATTGGTATTGTTTTTGATCTGACGAGCTTCACTCATTGTACTCCATGTTATATTGTTAGCCACGACCCTTGTTTAGACATTTCCAAGGAAGTTCTAGATGACTCTCTTATTGATTTCATGCTTGGTCTTGACAATGGTACATCTATGCATACTGATTCTCCTCCTTGTAAGACCAATATTATAACTACATCTCATGATTCTCCTATTTTTGATACTGCTTCTCATAATCCATCATATAATAATTCACATAATCCTTCATACTATGTTGATGATCCAATTGATGACATGCTTAATGAAATATTCATATATGAGTCTCTATCTAATTCCGACGACGAAATTGATAGTCATGATTCTAATACTCTACATACTACTAAGTGTGAGTCTCTCACTCCTTTGTCATTTTATCCTAGGGTTGTATCTAATATTGTGCATGATTTAACTCCATCCATCACTTCATCTACTCCTACCACTTCACCTCCACCTATCGCTCCATCTCCATCTGTCACTTCATCTCCTAGGGATGTTTCCAATGTTAGTCTACCTATTTTATGGATGTTCCATGTCCTTCATCACCTATAAGATCTTCGGCACCACACTTAGTGTGACTTTAGCATCAGAATCTCCTTTGTCTCCTCTAGATGTACCTATGATTACTCACAATGGAAAGTTACAACCATTTAACACATTATTGCCATCTTCTACTATCCCTTCACAAGACATCTTATCTCTCATGCATGTCGTCGATCAATTTAAATCTCAAGTTCAGTCACTCAAATTAGAAAGCAAGGCCTAATATGCTTCTGTTGATAACAATTCCTTATATGAAAACCCTATTCCTAATAAGATCCATAACTCAACATTCCCTAAGGATTTTATCATGTTTACCTTTTAATGTTTTGATGGTACTGGAAATCCTTACCTATATCTCAAAAATTATCGTATGGCTATGGCTTCATATTCTAATTATTGATTATTTCTTAAAGCCTTTTGCCATAATATCACCGATGATGCTTTTTAGTGGTATACTCACCTACCATCTGGATCTATTAGCACATATCATGAGATAAAGGAGTCCTTCCTCCATCACTTCATCATTAATAATGGCCCTAGAGTTACCTATGATTATCTACCTACTTTACATGAGGGAAAAATAGAGCTTATCATGGACTACATCTTACGATTAAATGTGTGTATGCACTAATTAGTATTTCAACCTATTGATCTAGAGAAGCAATTCATATTTTTTAATGGTTTTATTCCCACACTAAAGAAACACTTGTAATATGACACATGTGATTCATTCACACTTCTATGCTATAGAGTTATCGATATAGAAATAGACCTCCTTGCCACACATGTTATAGATTCTACACATCTAGTTACTACTGATACACCATATATTTCTTTTCCATTACCATCAATTAAGCGTCCCACATGATCTCCTTTTCCTCCTCACAAGCAAGCTCAACCTATTGCATCACAAAATCATCCTTCTTCTCCTACTCTATGATAGGATACACCTCACTCTTCTACACTTGTTTCGCGTGAGCCATTATATTTCTCTCATCACGCTGGACCACATGATGTGCTGCATGTTTTACTCAATGAATGATTAAACCACTTACTTTCTAACCAACATCATCCATAACATCAATGTGATCGACCATATTGTAATTATCACCGTATCAATGGCCATATGGATAATGATTGCTTCACCCTTCATGATTACTTACAAAAAATAGAGGAAAAGGGAATCATATCCTTTGGCTTTCTCTCATGTGATCAGTCTATATATCATTCTCCTTGTCAGTAACCTATTACACCAGTTTAGTTGTCTCCTCCATCTAGTACTAAAGTTATTGTTCATCCATCACCATAGGTCGTCAGTCATATGCGCTCTCCACCATGTCCATCCACTGCTGCACCATCTCATCTATCTCATCCATTTCACCTATCTCATCCATTGCATCATTCTACTGCTTCACATTGGCTTCCATAGCCTTTGGAATTCACACCTCCCACCATTGCTCCATATGACATCTAGTTTGGATTGTACGCTCATAATCTTCCATTCCACATGCTTCCACCACTTTGTGCTTCCTTGGTATTTGGTAGGTGATTATTATCACCTCACCCCTGATGATGCTCTCGTGTTCTTACGGTTCTTACATGATTGTTGATGTATTTTTTACAATAATACCATATCTTCACACGCTTTATTGCTTCATCTCGCACACCATCTTGAATCATTTCTCGATGATTTACTCTTGCATTGCATGGTTCATTCTTGACTGCTGAGGGGTATTATCTAAATTAACCTCATCATTTATACACTGGGGGAATCACTAATCTCCTCCCTATCTTCATCTTAGGAACATACATTTCATTACACTATGAAGACTATATTTCGAGAATTCATCACAATTACATTTCCACAATCATATTATATACATCATTCATTATCATCTAAATTATATCATCATTACATTACTCATTAATTGAAAACTAATAATTAAAAACCAATCCAAAAAATATGAATAACAACACTTAACACATCAAACACCATCAATAGTAACAACAACCACATATGTCATCATCACATCATAACATCAATACACAAAAATGTAATCATCATATGCCAATAAATTTGTCTATATATATATATCAATTAAAGTTACAAAACATCTCATCATTGGGGAGAAAATCCTCTACATCGGATACATCAATTTGACTCATATCTCATCATCATTGTCACTATTTGGTCGTATAAGTTCTCTCAAACATGACACCTCACCACTAACTCTACGCCACTGATTGTGACCTCTATACCTCTCCACCTTCCTACATAATAGTGTATTCTCCGTAGATTACTCTGAAAAGTGATTCGTAATGCAAGGATTTGTGAAAACACATCCTGTGCTAATGGACCACCACCCACTACCTCTCTCACTCATTGTGTATTCTCACGTGCCTCCTCCCTCTCACTCAGTAGCACAGTACATGTTGCTACTTCTATAGCTACTAGCTCAAACAAATGGGCATGCTCGACCATAATGTCATCCGCACACTCTAACATCCCTCTACTTGTAAGTATTTCTATTGAAAAATTCCATGTCAATGTGTGGATAAATGTGTCCACAATCAAGCTCCAATACGCGTCACCTATAACCAATAACACAAGACATTAGAAAATCATAACCATCACATAAGAACATAACCAATCATAGAAAAAAACTATATAGATACTCACGCTCTGCTATTTTTTCCGCTACATTATTGGGGGCATGTGATTTCCCCTCCACTCCTTCTCCATGTGGTAATACCATCACATCCAAAAACAATGGAAATAAAAACACCCATTGATGCATTGTCCATCATGTGAGGTATGCCTTCATACACCTCGCATCATCTGCATTAATAAGCTCTATGGATGCATCTATCTCATTGGGCCTGAGAGGTACTAGTTGATCTCCTGTGGGTCTTTGGCCCTCCTTAGTGTTCTAATGGCTCATAACCACACACATGGATTTGGGAGCACATCCTAGGACACACCAAATTGTCAAGATATTATCTCCTGAAACAAGTCGGTCACACCTGGGAACTGATCCACCAAGCACATAGTCCTCTGTATGTAGTGTGTAACTCTATAACATCCTCTAGCCATCCTCCATAATCTCAGTATGGCCTACATATCACTTCCTCTAGCCCAATATGATCTATCAAGGATCTATACGTATCAGTATCCATCTTCCACCAATGTGCTCCAATACATCTCCCAATAATATGTCTAGCCTCGCCCACTCTGCTCATGGACCACCAACTAGCCTCAATACTGCTATATGCTCATAGGCCCATACCTATAATAAATTAGTCTCTCCAATCCCACCTCCATGCTCCTATGTAAATATGTAAAGATATCTATACATGTGGGCCAACACATATTGTGCCTAGGCATACCTAGTACCCTCCTCCTCTATCCGCTGACAAATATTGTGCATATTATATAAGATTCCCACACCACCTCCCTCCACTAAAATAGATGATGCAATAACTATGAGTATAAAATTCCACAAGCGTGGAAGCCCTGACCTTAAAATATCATACAAACTAATATGGGCCTCGAAAGGCACTCGAGTCCCCACATATGTCTCTCCATGTTCTCTATGGCCATGATGTGTACCCTCTCATCGACAATCATTAATCACAGTATGTGATATACATCCTCTGGTGTGACTGTCATCTCCCATGTAGGTAGCCAAAATATACAAGTATCCACACACCATATTTGACATAGAGCAGTCAATATAGACATATTATGGGGCACATCCCCCATCCTAGTTATGTGTTGCAGGATAACACGGTCCATAACCTCCCAATCATCATATGATAAACCTAACCCAAGAAAAGTACTCAAATTTTGACCACTACTGAACTTCCTTGAATGGATATCCCTCTCCACAACACCAAAAAATTGTTAGAACACTATACATAGGTAAATAAAAACATTTACGACATTAATACACAAGAAAAAATCATATTTACACCACTCAGGATTGACTACACACTTTCTAGACTGGGGTGCCCAAAAGCAGAACTGGGGTTCCCAAGAGCAGGACACCAACACCCAAGACTGGGAGTTCTTGTCCCAAAGGTCACTAGCGCCTTCACCACTCTTGTCCAAGTCTAAAATGCCCAGAATTTTTTTTCCAAATTTCATAAAAAATCACTAAAAATGACTACTACACATGCATTTTTTGAAAAATTTCACACTTACCAACTCCGATGTCGTACATGAGGCTACGAATGTCACTACCTTCTTGAAATGGCTAGGTCATTATGCTCTCACTTGCAGCATCCTTACAGACTCAGAGCTCACTCTCACACTCATGTAAAAGACAAATGAGTTGAATAATTACCTTTTCACTTGAATATTTATTGTCACTTTTCATTATTCACTCTAATATGCTCATACTTTACATTCACCACTCAACCAATACATGTCACATGGTTTTGCTAATATCTTGAGCATTCATACTCTAATTTTTATCTCATTCACACCATTATCTTCTATTTTTTTTGGATATCGTATCATGCACATGAAACACACATAATTTCTCCACGACGTTGTCCGTAACTTGATATACATATTTTTTTGTGATATCTATTATACATTATCTATTACTGGGCTTACTTTTGGCTTAAACGTTCATTCTCGTTATCACTTCCCCTTTCACTGAAAGGGGGGGAATAAAATTGGGGTCATCCTATAATTCCACTTTTTCCGCTATGCAATAATTTAACAATTATAATTTTTCATTTTTGAACATTTACTAATACACCATGTGGCATTTTATCATTTTATATCGATTCCCCCTAATGACCTAACTTGGGGCAACAAGCATAAAATATCTCTATGAGTAAACTAATCAATCAATCAACCAACCAAATACGTTCAAACCTGTAACAATATAAATCACACTATTCAATCGACACAATACAACATATCTCACCTCCCAGATGACCTAACTTGGGATTTACATTGCTATTTTCCCAAATGACCTAACTTGGAAGCTATTGCACATTGTGGCGACACCCTTGGAGTGGGGAAAATGAGATGTCATTGAATTTCCTATACTGATCCTATATGGGTCAACATGTTTGATCAAAATTTTTGGATCCAAAACTACTGAAAATTTGATTTGAGTCCGTTTGCAGTGGCTAGATCTTGAGGATGTAGTTAAAGGTTGGAGAATAACACATCTTTCTCCTTACACTCTTCCTTTGGCAATAGGATGTCCAAATCCTCCAATTTTTCATACATGCACAATTAGGGTTATGAATTGATCACTCCTTACCTTGTCACATCATCAACATACAACATTCGAAATCATCAAATCATTCAATGTTACAATCATCACTTTCAACTAGTGCACTTCATCATGGTTTTTCGTCTCTCACTACGCTACATGGATCAACACGACGATCCATGGTTCATCACAATATATGTTCACATTCAGTACGCTCTTCTACCACATCTGCATGTTATTCTATAGCATGGGATTTTCTAAACTTCCCTCATGTATGCATCTCTAACTACTTTATGTTACCAAGCTTTCAGTCACCAACATAAAGTAGGGGAAAATGTAGTCACAAAATCACTCGCTTAATAATATTATTATACTGTCAAGTATATTGTTTTATATATGGATCTTGCGTAAGAAAAGTATTCACTAATGACCCATCCCATAGTCTAGTTATCGGTCTTGTTGGTATTTGTTGTTTTTTGTCTCACACATTTGTCACTCACTCACACAGTACCAGTTAGGTTTTAGGGGATCCTATCTATCATATTTATATTAGTTATCATCTCTAGTATTTGATTAGGGCACCTAGATAGGGATTAGGGTGCCCGGGGTTCCCTAGTCCTAATTTTTAGGTGCCCTAGTCCCTATCACACTTGGTTTTAATTTAGACATTTGAGGTCATTTTTTTATGGTTTTCCCTCCCATCTCCCTGGGTACTAGTCAGCATGTCGGATCATTAGTGTTGCAATTTGAGAAAGAGAACCCTATATAAACACAACATACATACTACCTTAAGGATATAATATTTTATACTAAGGGATATATATCTACGTAGAGTAAGGGACTACATTTGAGCACTATTTTGCATCACATACCACATAGGAAGGGGAGTCTATTCTATTCCATCCATCATTTTACATTTTATCTAGCTATTTCCCACTACTTTAGCATCATCGGTGCTAGGGAAACCTAGGCACATTATTGCACACCCAATCACATAGAACTACATTGGGTATAAGATGTAGTGCAACAACCACTCATAAGTCCATCCATTTGGCAGTTAAGGACAATCCAACCCATTCATTTGCATCTGTATTTTTTTAGGGTTTGGATGCTTTTATATGGGGTCTTATAGGTGATTATTCATTGGGGATTTATAATGACACTATCAAACCAAGTGCAATACCAACCTGAAAAAAGAAAAAGTATTGCAAAGGCTTAGTGACCACACTAGACTCAGATTTCAAGATATTCCATAGACCAAAGCATCCAAATTCTAGACTAGAGTACCCTAGGCACACCTGTCCTGTCCTAGGCACCCCAATATAGACAGATCTATCTTCGTTGCCTCTTTCTGAGGTTAGTTGTGACATCTTGTTCTACCATTTCATCACTCTAATTAGTTCCAAATCACTACGAGGTAGGTCCGAATCAAGTTGGTACCTTTCCCATTTCATTTCATTTTATTTTATTATTTAGCATTTACATTATAGTATACTTCAATCATTGCATTGTTGTACTTCTTAGATTCTTAATAAAATTCATATTTTATAGAATCACCATTATCCTTCTCACCATCCTTATGTGTTCCCATGTACTTAACTAATATAGTAAAACTTTTGTAAAAAATTCAATTCCCTTATGATACTCATTAATTCGTAAAATTCTACTTTAGAACTCTACGAAATCACACAATGATGTTGTTATACTTTCAACTTTGGAAAATGACAGATTGATTGAAGATTATATCTTTAGTGACTGATTATCTAGTGCTTAGGACAAAATTGAAGAGGAATGCTAAAATAATTCTACACAGAACACAAATTTTTTTATCCTGGAAAACCCAATGAGGGAAAACCAGTCGAGAGGGGAAAATGCTCTTTCTTCCCACTTGTATTGGCTAATTAATCAAGCTGTATAGATTACAATAAGTATGAAAAGAAGAAAAAATGTAAACATTCTCTCCAATTACTTGCTTGTTCTATTTTCTTACACCTTGCTCCTACAACTCCACTCCAACACTAAAGAATATCTTCTCACTTGCTCTCATATTAATACTTGGCTTCTCGATCTCTCTAGATCTTTGAATGAAAAGTTCTCTTTCTCCTTTCATGCATTTATAGGCCTTCCCATGTCCTCCCATGCATAAGAGGATGTCAAAGGGCATGGAAGGAAAGAGACATAGTCAGACACTTCAAATTCGTGTCCATACATGGTCCATTCTTATTTTCTATTTAGAAGTCTCAGGACCGATGCCCTGAGCAGACCGACAGTTTTAGGACTGCCGCCATGACTATGTAGTGGTTATAGGACCACCACCCTTGCATGGCGGTGGTTCTACAACCACCGCTATGCACAAAGCGGTGTTTCTATCCAGAACCTTTGTTTAACTCATTTCCTTCATTTTCTTCAATTCTCCTTCTTAGTGCTGATAGAACCGATGAAGTGGTGTGTTTTTCTAGATCCCTATGGATCACTCATGCATCAAAATTTGTATAGATTCAATTTCAATCGAATTGACAGATTGATTCGTGCCTATATATTTAATTAGTCCTATATGAAGTAAACAATCAAATCATATAGTTCAATAAGTTTCACATGGCTCAATTTAATCAATATTTCTTCTATTATTAAAAAAATCAAATAAATAGGTAATGCATGATATAATTAGAGGGTAAAATTGAGTCCAAATTCATTATTTTCATGTAAAATATCTAACATGAAAAATTGAAAATATTAAGCATGACAACTAAGCTCCTAATTGAAAATTAGGCTTCATTGCCACTATGCATCCTTCCTATGGCTAACCTATTTTCAATTAAACCTTCACCCTAGATCAAAGGAAATTACTAACAAGGTTTTCAAGTTTTTTTAGGGTGTATGGATGATTACCCAAGGTGATAAATTAATTCAGTAAGATTTAGTGAAAGACAACTTCCTCCAGAGGCCTAAGGAGTCTGTTTTTGGCCATTTTGCAACTGATAAACACCCTCCAGAATGTCTAGGGAAATTATAAAGCATATAAGGGTTATTTTTGAGATAATTTAAGCTTTTTAAAGTGATTTAGGAAAATTTAAGAAATAAATTATCATTCAAGATCCATCTGTTCGATAGCGGGTATTCAGGGTGTAGGGAATGAGAACTTCAACGATGAATGTTGTCTTCTCAGGAAGATTCTAGGAATTCCCGAATGAGTTACGAGGAAAAAAATATGAATTGGAAAGCTATTGGAATCCTCTACAAGGAGGAAATATAAATTTGTATCTAAGGCTTAATTATTTCCTGATATATTTCAAAATTCTTCAGTTTCCCCTCTTAGTTTAAGAAGGAATATTCCCTAAATTTTGATTTTTAGGAAGAAATGAATTTGGGAATACTTTGATTGACCTTTAAATTTTATTTTGAGTCAAAATAATATAATATTTGACCCTAAACCATTTTTCTAATCTCCTATGGTGAAAACTTCAACCTCGGTGTATAAAAATAGACATCTATTTAGGGAGTGGATTTCATATTGCTTCAATAAATTTTGAGGTCAATAACATGGATATAACCCTCAAACATTCTATTGGAAAATATATCAGTGCTATGTGGGATTCGTGACATGGACTAATCACCTCCCATGGATGGACTAACTTCCTCCCTTGGATTCATTAACTCTGGTGAATGTATCAAAGATCAATACATGTAGGTTTTGGTCTAATGGAATTTTTTTCCAACAATTGGTATTATAGGAAAAGGTCATGGGTTAGAATCCCCTCAGGTAATGTTGAGGGGGGGTTTGTTGGAAAAAATTTCAGCGCTCCCCTTGAGATGCATGACATGGACTAACCACCTCCCATGGATGGATTAACCACCTCTCTTGGATTCATTAACTCTGGTGATTGTATCAGAGAGCATTACCTCTAGGTTTTTGTCTAATGGAAATCGTTTCCAAAAAATTCCTTCAAGTATCATTTAGGGATCAATCCTTCTAGTTGGAGGAGGAAAACTATTTCCATGTTGGAGGAGCAATCGAGTAAGGAGGTATCTAGATACTATAAGCATGTTTCCACTCATGTGACATCTTGGTCAGGGAATTGAATTGTGAAGTTAATTTTTTTTGTGTCACTTAAGTCACCATTTGACGTTTTAGAAACATGCTTTCAACTCATGGTAGCTCATTTTTTACCATGTTTTCATGATGAATGGACCCATGGCGGAATTTTTGAGATATGATGTCACCTTGTCCCTTTTTTACAATAGGGGACACAAAAACAAAACCTAGGGTGTTAGTAAGGTGTTTTAAACTCACATAATTTGGGCCCATCCTCATGAGATCCTCACTCTTGGTAAATAAAAGTCTATTTATGAAAGTACGCATTCTGAGAGGTAATTATCGATGTTTTCAAATATCCACCTATGAATATGTGGTGATCATCTCTCTCGAGCTTGCCTCATAGGAATGGTAAGGAAAAATTCATGATTACAAAGGATTTACACTTGAATTATGACTTGGATGGAAGAGAATCCCTCTCAGTTTTAAAATTTGGTCTCAAATTATATTTTTCTCTTAGTGTGTTTCTAATATCATTAGATGGGTTGATCAAAATACTGAAGCATTATTCATTAAATATCTTACCTTCACCCATCTCAAGGTCAAAAGGTTTTTGGCCTCACATTTCATTAGTCACTATGTTTCCCAAATGGAAGGATCACCATGGTTGCATTGTGTAAGAAATTGTTTCAAGTTCTCATCAAGTGCAATAGGGTCAAAAAGTCATGGAAGTGTTTCACATGGATTTTTTGAGTGAAAAGGTATTTCTTCATTAATCTCAGTGGTCCATTCATCAAGTGATTCTCACTTCTTCTCCCAGTGTACCTTACAGGGCTAAAAAAATTCATCATTTTAGGAGGATTATTCACTCATATAACCAATTATTTCAAATAATGATGTAGTTACATTCCATAAAACCCAAAAACACATCATACACTCACATTTGATTTATTGTGCCTAATGTTATTGAGACCAAATAATCCCTAAATCTTATCACATCATCATAATTAAGTTCATATGACTCAAATAGGGTAAAATACCTCTCTCATTGAGCCGATGGGTGGATAATGTTTAGGAAGGTTTAAAGCATGTATACATTAATTTATAATACTCCAAGACTCTATTTTTTTGATAAACACCTGTTATGAATCTTTGTTATACCATAAGGATTAGTCCTATAAATGTATTGTGAGAATCTCTGGTGTTCCCATGTAGAAATGGATTTTTTTATGATGAGAATGGTTTTTAAACCTTTAGTAGAGAGGAAAAAAGAAACTAAAGTTTTAATATGTATGAAAAATTATCCTTATATGATTTCTCATTCCTTTATATATGATGATCTCAGATGCCTTGGTATCCTAGAATAGCTCATCCTAGCTTGTTCCTTGGAGAAGGTTTCAACATAACGGTAGAGTCAGGATATGGAGATCATCAACTCACTCCTTGAGTCTCACAATTCACTCACTTTCCCAACCATGAGTGGAAACATACTAATATCAATGGAATAACAAATTATAAGATCGTTGTAATAACCTTCAAGGCTTGATTATGCCTGAATCTAAAAATTTAGGCCCATATTTATCTGGAACCAAAAGGGAAAACTACACTATTTTGAAATGATTTAAGAAACCTTAAAGTCATAGGAGGATTCACATATTTTTCCAATTTCTATTTTTTTCCCTCTGAACTCCTTATGGAGCTCCTGAAATCATCTGGAGAAGTTAGGTTTCACCATTAGAGTTTTTATTCTCTACACCAAGAAAACCCACTATTGAGCATATTGTCCTTAAATGAGTAAACCTTTCCTAAATCTTCCTAAATTACCTATAACACTTCAAATATTCCCCAAAATAACTTCTAGACGCTTAATATATTTCCTGAACTCTCCCAGAGGGTGTTTGATTAGCTGAAAGATGGCCAAAATAACTAGCATGGAATTTTTTTTTTTGAAGCATAACAACTAAGTCCTTAATTAAAAATTCTTCTTCTCAGTCACTATGCATCCTTCCTCTATCCAGCCTTCCCTCAATTCAAACTTTAATCAATCTTAAAGGAAATTCCCAAGTATATTATTTAATTTGTTTAAGTGTACAAGGAAGAGTGTTTAAGGTGATTGATCAACTCATTCAATTTTGATGAGATATTACTTCCTCTAGAGGCCTAAAACGCCATTTTTGGCCATTATGTAGCTAATTGAACACCCTCTGAAAGTTTTCATTGAAAATATAAAGGATATGAGGGTGATTTTAGAGAGAATTGAATATTTCTAAGGAAATTTAGGAAATTTTATGAAATAAAATATCATTTAGGAGCAACATGTTTAAGACCGGATTTTTAGGTGCAAGGAATGAAAACTAAAACAGTGAAAGATGAATTCTACGAATGATTCTGAGAGTTTTGAAAAGAGTTAGGATGCAAAAAAATAATCATTAGAAATATATTAAAATCATATAAAAGGTGGAATAATCAACATTTATTCAAGGCTTAAATACATCTTAGGGGTACTTCAAAACTCTGTAGCTTCCTCTCTTAATTTAAAATGAAATAGGACCTAAAATTTGAGTTGCATGCAAAATTATATTTTAGAATAGTTTCATTCATCATAAAATGTGATTTAAATTATTTCATTGAAGAATGAAACGTGATTTAAATTATTTTCATTTGAGGATTCATCCCCCTATTTGGAGGAGGAAACCCATTCCATGAGGAAAAACTATGTCCAGATACCATAAGCATGCTTCCACCCAGGTCTCATTTTGGTTAAGAAAATGAATTTTGAAGGATTAATCATGTTAAAATGTAAAATTTGAAGCTCAAGGATTGGCTTGATGATAATTATATCCCGACCCTGCCATTATACCCAAATCTCTCCAAAAAACAAGCCAAAATGAGATAGCCATGTCATCAGGTATCTAGGGCCATCATGTGTGAAGTATTAAGGAATCATATATATCTATGAGAGACATATGAGAAAATATGTGTATGAGAATCATGAAGTTGATTCCATGAAAGGAGGACTTTAGAGATAGGAAAGGTGAGGGGATGAGCTTTATATGGAGTACCTGGTTTCTAAGAATGAGAAATAATCTCAGTTCACTTGATTCCATTCACTTGGTAGTTTTCTTAAAGACTCATGCAATTCCTATTAGTGTGATCACACCTCAAGGAGGAGGCACATTGAAATCACCTTATTTTGGACATAGGAAAAGAATATCATTCAAGGAGAAATCCTCTGTCTATAAAGTGAGAATATCATTTCAGTAAGAAGAATACAAAGATCATAGAGTTGATTCGTGGTCACTAAAGTGAATTATGGACCAAATTTCAAACTTGTTACCAATTCAAGAAGTGGTAGGGCCCCTATATCCATATGGATAAGTACCCATGAACCAATTTATATAGCACTTGTGATCATCCCCTTCCTCTCCTCATATGGCACAATAAAATCCATTGATAAAAGCTCTTAGCATTCATCAACTTGCTATACATAACATACTTTTGATCCGTTGAAAGAACTTAGGGAGGGTGGTTATGCATTTTATATAGTAAGTTAGAACTCCCACACCCTTCTCTCTATCTAGTGTTTAGCTTAGATGTATGCACCCTTATATTTACTCATTATTACCCACCCTATCCTCAATATAGATATGGTGTGGGCTCTCTAACCTAAAATATCTCTCAAGAAAGAGTGTCATTTTTGGGTTTGAGTATGTTTATTCATCATCAATCCCTCATCTCGTATGGAAAATATATATGGCTCCCTTCTAATATGAATGCATGGATTAGTGTGGTGAGATAGATACGATACACTTCACCTATTAGACCTATTTATATGGTTGATTATATAGTTCCAGGCTTGTAAATTATGTACTCATCCCTAATACGATGCTACTCTTCTTCCAAGATGAAATTAAGGATTCGACTCCACACTCATGGGGAAAATAATATGTCCATATACGCAATCAAGTGTCATTATATTTGGGTGTTGTGTTGTTTTTAAAATTTATTTTTGACACATCAAAAAACCCTATAAATGTTAGTAACCAATCTAGAAGATAAAAAAAACCTACAAAACAACTATATGTTTTCCCAAAACAAAGACCAACTATAATATATATGCCTTGAAAGATTTAGGTCCTTGTTTGTATCCTAAACATGAGTAAGTAATGACTAGATTAGATTTTGAACGACTATCTTCTAGTATTACTTATTTTATTATAAATAAGTAAAGAAATAATAAAATAAATATTATACTTAACATTTATTTTAGTAAATATGACCCCTTCACCCTTCCAAAATTCCTAACACTTAAAACATGTATGTGTTATAATGTTTAAACATTATAACACGTACACATTATAATGCATACACATTTTAGGTTTGGAAATTACTAAACTTGAGAAACAAGAACATGTATGTGTTTTAGCTATTTTTGAATTTTTTCCCACTTTTTGTCCCCCCATTTTTGTGCACTTATGCCCTTAAAAAATGAATGTTAAGATGGAAGAGATTAGGGAAATTACGATTTATTACTCAACCCTTAACAAAGTGAATGTTAAGATGGAAGAGTTTTAACAATGAAAATTGATGACTCAACCCTTAGCAAAGTGAATGTTGAGATGGAATAGTTTGGAAATGAGATTGATATATTATACTCTTAGAAAAGTGAATCTTAAGATAATAAAGTGTAGAAAAAAATTGATTGATTACTCAACCCTTAACAAAGTGAATGTTAATATGGAAGAGCGTAGCGATAATGATCAATTGATTTAATCAACCCTTAACAAATTGAATGCTAATATGGAAGATACATGTAGTTAAAATTTGATTTACTCGACCCTTAGAAAAGTGAATGCTAAGATGGAAGAGGTTTGAAAGGTTTGATAAGATACTCAACCCTTAGAAAAGTAAATGCTACTATGGAAGAGGTTAAAAATCAAAGTATAATTATTCGACCCTTAGAAAAGTGAATGCTAAGATGGAAGAATTTAAAAATGAGGGATTATTACTCAACCCTTAGTAAAGTGAATGTTAATATGGACGATATTTTAAAAATGATAATACTTGAATGTTAAATTTGTAAATGTAAGATTCTCCAGTGCTTAAAGTTTAACAATTTCCATTATAAACTAAAATACTTAGGAAAGCAATAGAGTAATAATATCACAATGGTGTTTGACCATGATAAATTGAATATAAAGTTGTCAAGACTTAGATTGATAATTAATGCACTCAAGTGAGGACATGGGTATCCAAAACTCAAGGCTTTGAACATTGATTGCAAATTTAGAATATGGGAAAGTAGAGTGTGTATGATAAGATTGTGGAACAAAAACTTTATAACACAAAATAGACGATGATAATGTTATGTGAGGGAATTTAAACTTAAATTGGCTTGGTCAAGAAGGGGCTTCATATAAAATATTTCTCTCCCTAAATGCCAAAAGATTACCCGAGTCAATGTGGTATATTATTGCTAGTTATTAGATTTAATTTACCCCTCTTGATACGATAAGTTGGATTTGACTCCGCTCAAAAAATCAAATCAAGGACACTATAATCCTCAAAAAGCTATATCATTTAGGTAGGTGGGGATCCTATTTCATCAGCTAGTTCATTCAATATGCCAAATAATTTGGGGTTCTTGTGGTACTCCTCAATAAAGTGTTTTTGGCCATTGGCCATGTACTTCCCATAGTTACAATCGTAGGGAGAATAAAAATTGTTAGTGCTTAAAATTGTGCCCTCAATGTGGTTATGATGGATTAGGAATTCCGAGGCAACAATGAGAACCATCTCTAGGTTGTGGGACCTTGCTTACAGAGATAGACCTATAGAGAAGGTCGGTTCCTCTACCTATATCTCACACTACTGCTACTCCTAATACTTAAAGAAAATCCTAGATTAAACATGCCAAGGGACTAGGGATAGAAGGATATGTAGAAAGGAAAAATCCTAAGCTAAGGAAGATGATGATGTCAGGGAAAGGGTCAATATTTCTCCATGAGGGAAAAGGAAATAGAGAGGGTGCGGGAGAAGAGGGCGGACCGCATGCGCCATAGATCAACATGCAGGCTTGTCCTTCCAGTGTGTGCAACACATAAATGTGAGGACTGCAAGTAGAGGAGACAAAGAGGTGACATGGAATGAAAATGAGAAAGGGAAGAAAAGAGTTCCACAAAACATGATTTTATTACTTAAGGGATGCACAATCAGTTACATTCATGGCAGGAGGTGAGAATATATTACAGAGACCATGTCAAGTTATGAAACCTGTGGGAAGTCAGCCACCATTTTGGCATGGTGCCGTTATAAGAGAGAGGGATCCTTTTTACAAAGTAGAACTCTACTATTTATAGAAGAAGAAAGAGAGAAGAGAAGGAGAAAAAAGAGGGAAAATCAGATTCAAATATGAAACCACCAATAACAAGTAATAAATTCCTACAAAACCACTTATTGGGCTGTCAGATGTGCCTCCCCATGTCTATTTGGCATGTAAAAGAAGGAAGAAAGGCCAAATATGTAGAAATCTTGGTGGTTAGAGTGATTAGATGTGTGCATTAATGATCAGAATGACGTTTCCCTATTTTCTGCCTACCAAATCTTTCCTAAATCTGATTTTGAAAAGTCCAACGTGCATCTCATGTCAGCAGTTTTCAAATAAGACCATGTGTGTGGGAATTTGAGTACTCAGGCAGAAGTTATGGTTCTCATAAAATTTTCAAAGCCATTTGGGCACGCAAACCACGTGGCGCGTGCTAATTGACTGAAGGATTAGACCAATTGTTCATTTTTTTTTCCATGTGTCACGCACTGATTGGTTATTATGATTGATCACCTTATTGGCGCGTTTTTATAAGTTGCATGTGGCACACTCAAGTCTGATAGATAATGACATGGCACAAAATGGCACAAAGGTACGCACATAGAAGAAGAAGGTGCAAAAGGGAAGCAAAAGGAAAGCTCATGTAAATGAAACACGTAGTAAAATGGGAAAAACAAGTGAGAGAGAGAGATACACATGGTCAAGGTATAACTATTACAAGGTAATGTGCAGGGTGTGAGGATGCCAAGGACTTAAATTATTTTGGGAAGTGGGGCTAAGGCACGAGTGGAGGTTGCATGAAATTTTGGGAAGAAAGTGGGTACACAGAGGGAAGGTGCAAAGGGGAAGTGAAAGGAGAGAACAAAAGTAAGAAGGGATTAAGGTGTGCGGGGTGTGGAAGAACTACATCTAGGAAAATTGTGCCAAGGAAGAAAACTTGAGTGCACGCAACCTGAAATAAAATATCAGAGTTAGAATAAAATATAAGTTGTCCAAATAACTTGGGGAGTTCTTTAGGACAATAGTTTGGAAAATTTCAGGAGCCATATGCCTGCTAGATGAAGAGACCAATGGCCTTAGAAGAATCCATTGGGCATGAAGTTGAGCTCAACACTTTGAAGAATTTATGTGCAACTTAAAGAACACCCTTTCATTCACTGAAAACACCCTATGAACTCTGAAATAAACTGCCGCTCTTATGTGAAGATGTTCTGACTTGGAATCATGAGGTTTGAAAGCTGTGCACAAACTATTGGAACTACCTCTGCTGAAAAATGAAATGCCATCCTAGAAAGAAACAAATGGGGTGCTTACAAGAGCGCCCCACAGAAAAGGAAACAATGCCAAAAGGAGTGCACCAAACAACAAAAAACACAATAAATATGTAAAAAAGATAAAAATCATACATATTTCCAAAGGGGAACATGTAGAGTGTGTGCGAGAACTTGTTTTGTTGAAATCAAACCTAAAAACACCTTACAATAACCAGAGGCAAAGGGTGCTCAAGTAAAACCTACAACATGCAAGGAGAATTAGCTTCCCTTCCTCACAAACTGTGACCATGTAATTGATTTGGCATCGAACATGGTCCGTGACAAAAGTGAAAAACTGACTTGCATTAAGTCTTTCACCCTCATCAAAGTATCAACAAAAAAAATATATACCTCCTAAATTTGGTCTGTGCTTGGATTCGAGAGTTGCTATTGCTGACCTTTGGCACACGAAATCATGCTCTGAAATGGGCATGACTGGCAGAAACTCTGTCTTTGGCTCTAGACTAGACAAGTATTTGATCGGGCATGACCTGATCCTTATGATTTGCCCACTATTTTGAAGCTCAATCCTGCAGATGGGATTTTCTTACAGAATTCCCTCTTAAAGGGGAGTGCTTGTATGTTAGTTCATGCATGGTTATACCTCTACAAGTAACTCTATCTCTGTTAGGACTGTGCCCTCTGGGACTTACTACCTTTCTTCTGAAATATGTGCCCTAATAATCTCATCATTGTAATCAAAGTCACACCATTCTTCAACCCTTATACAATCATCAAACATGATGACATTGGTTGCGGATGATGTGTAAGGAATGAGCTATTTATAACATAGCTAGATAGTAGGGAATTAGAAGGAGATAGGAGGATGGGCGTAGAAGGAATAGAAGGTGCACACGCTGGAGGTGTGGGGTCGCGCATGGAAGGAATGAAAGAAGAGAAGTGAAGGTGATAGGATGGAGGGGAATTCTCAATGGGGGTAACATGCAAAAAGGTGGGAACATGAACATTGTGGTGAGATAATGTAAGTTAGGGTGAAGGAATAATAGAGCTGTAAGATGATAGTGTAGAGTTTCCCCATTGACAAGGTTTCCTAACACTAGATTTTTGAGCCTCCATTAACTCCACCCAATTTTTGATCTGGGGAAACATCTTAGTAATGAAGTAAAATTTTTTTTAGGTGCTAAAACAATCTAGTACATGGCTGACCTATGGACAAGGGACCTTGTAGCCAACTCTATCTACCTTTATGGAGCATTTGACTCTGAGTTGCATCATGTCCATCTCCATATTTTGAATCAGCCTCTCAAAATCAGCTTTTTCCATGGAGTTACCTCCATTATCTGCATAAACATGTTCTTCATTAACATTTTGGTCAGAAAAAAGTGGGTTATATACATTTTCAGGATAACGGGGCTTATAAAATTGATTTGGAGGAGGATTTTGAAATTGTGGTGATGGAGGGAAATAAATTTTCTACTGCAAATGGGAATTCTAGGAAGGGAAAGAAGTAATGATTTCATAACTTCAAAATAAAAAGGTGGAATGATGGAAAAAAGGAGAAATGATTGAAATAAGGAGGGGATACTAGTCTGTGAATGAAATAATGGGTGTGTTGAATCAATGGAGTCGCTAGATGTGTTGAAAAATTTCTCCAAAGGCTAGATATCAACAATGATACACTAAAATTGCTGAGATGAAGATGTATAACTCTTCAAACTGGTCCCACCGGGCATGATAGAAACTGTTGGTGCTTGAAATTGCACCCTTGATGTGATTGTGATGGATCAGGAATTCCCAGGCAACAATGGGAACCGTCTCCAGGTTGTGGGACCCTACATGCAGAGACGGACCTTGGGAGAAGGCTAGTTCCTCTACCTATCTCTAATGCTTCTGCTATTCCTAATACTGAAAGTAAATCCTAGACTAAACATGCTAAGGGACCAGGGATAAAAGGATATGCATAAAGTGAAAATCCTAAGTTGAGGAAGGTGATAACACCAAGGAAAGGGTTGATCTCTCTCCATGAGGGAGAAGGAAATAGAGAGGGTGCATGAGAAAAGTGCGGACCGCACGTTCTACATATTAACACCCAAGCTCAGACTTCTAATGCACATAACACATGAACATGGGGACTGCAAGCAGAGGAGATGCACAACATGCCAGAAAATGCAAACAAAGAGGCAAGATGTAATGAAAATAAGAAAGGGAAGACAAGAGTTCCAAAAAACATGATTTTATTGCATAAGGGACACACAATAAGTTACATTCATAGAAGGAGGTGAGAATACATTGCAGAGACTATCTAAGACTTGTGGGAATTCAACCACCATTTTGGCATGGTGCTGTTATAATAGAGAGGGATCATTTTTACAAAGCAAAATTTTGTTATTTATAGAAGGAGAGAAGAGAAGGAGAAAAGAGACGAAAAATCAGATTCAAATCTGTAACCACCAACAACAAGCAATAAATGCCTGCAAAACCTCCTGCAGGGCTGTCAGATGCACCTCCACATGTCTGTTTTGCATGTAGAAGAAAGAAGAAGGCCAAATATATAGAAATCTAGGTGGTTGGAGTGATTTGATGTGTGTATTAATGATTAGAATGATGTTTCCCTATTTTACACCTACCAAATCCTTCCTAAATCTGATTTTGAAAAGTCCAACGTGTATCCCACGTCAGCAACTTTAAAATGAGATTGGGTGCAAGGGAATTTTATCACTACAGTAGAAGTTATGGCTCTCAGAAAATTTATAGATCCATCTATACACACAAAAAACATGACACACACTGATTGAATGAAAGATTCACCCAACTATTCATTTTTTTGATGTTTCTACCACGTGTCATATGCTGGTTGGTTGTCGGTATTTGGCATCTTGTTGGCATACTTTGAGAGGTTGTGTGTGGCACAATCAAGTCTGACAGATAATGACATGGTACAAAATGGCAAAAAGGAAGGCACAAAGGTACGAGAACAGAAGAAAAAGGTGTGAAAGGGAAACATAAGGAAAGCACACATAAATGAAACACGTGTGGGAAATAATGGGACAAATAGGTGAGAGAGAGATGCATGGTCAAGGAGAAACTATTACAAGGTAATGTGCAGGGCACGAGGAAAGGACATGTGAGGATGCCAAGGAATTAGCTAATTTTGGGAATCTAGGCCAAGGTACGTGCTTGGAGGTTGCATAACATGCTATGAAGAAAGTGGGTGTGTAGAGGGAAGGCACAAAGAGGAAGTGGAAGTAGAGAGCAGAAGTAAGAAGGAAGCAAGGTGTGTGGGGTGTGTAGAAGAACTATAGTCAGGAAAATTGTGCCAAGGAAGCCAAATTGAGTGCATGCAACTTGAAATGAAACATCAGAGTCAGTATAAGGGTAAGTGTAGGAAGTTGATGGACAAATATAGGATCATCCATGGACGTCATATTGCAAAAAACAACAAAATTTCAACTTGTAGGGATTATTAGCTATACACGCACTCTAAATTAGAAAAAAATATATAAATATGAATCGTAGCATTCGGAATCTAGTTTCTAAAATACTAATTTTTTTAAAAAACGGACAAGTTTAGCTATATTAAACACTTAAAATTATATGACTTAGTTTTTTTTTTTAAAAACTTACAAGATTTTAGTCTGTTTGCCCTCATTTTGGATGACCAAATCTTGTTTTTTTTTTTTTCCTTTGGTGAAACGTTAGATGTAGTTGTATATCTTGGGATGAATTTTATTTTGTATTTTTTTAGCAATATTTTTTTTATGATTTTTTCCGTGAAAGTGGTCTGAACATATTTAGAAAATGGAGCGCTTTCCATTTGTCCACCATAACGATATCAAACAATATCGAAATCAAATATTTTTTTTAACGTGTATAGAATTTGTCCACACTTGGGAAGGTATAAGTTTTATCATATTTTGATAAGTGAAAAAAAGGTTACAGTCTTAAACGTAGACATGAACATTCACGGGAAAAAATGTCATAAAGACCTATTGTTAGTAAAAATTATAAAATGATATTTATCTTATTCTATTCACTTTAAAATCAATATTTCTACGAAGCTAAGAGTCTCCCCTATGTGATGGCACCATTTTTGTGAAATGTTTTTAGTTTTTTAGCATGGTTCAAGTCTTTGGAAGAGCATATTTGAGGTTTTTTGACCTTTTACACTTCATAATGACCTTCCATAGCTTTAGTTGGGAAAAAACAAAGATTTTCCGAGGCTTAGGTTTGGCAGATAGATCCGTGATCGTGGTTTATAAAGCGCGATCGCGGTTTTTTTAACAAAAACCATGAGCGTGCTTTATAAACCGTGATCGCGGTTCATAAATCATATTTACACATATCCCAATGTATAAATTACCATGTGATTTTTACTCTCTGACCTTACCGTACGAATTACTGCGAAATTATTTCTTTTTCTACATGTTTTTCTTATCACTGGAAACAAAACATCATGAGAGACAAAAAACGAAGTCAAAAAAGGAATTCATTAAGTAAAAAAACACCAAACGAATTAGAGGCCAACAAAATTCAAAATGCTGAGCGAATGCGGAAACTTCGTGAGTCAAGAAAAGGTTCATCTTCAACCCCAACTATTGTAAGCAATGAAGAACTAGGTAATGTTTCTATTGTCAATGTTGAAGTTGAATTAAATACTCGTGATGAAGATGTTTTTACTGTCAATGTTGAAGAAGAATTAAATACTCATGATGTATCAAATGTTGAAATTAAAGGAGACAATGAAAATGTGAATAAGGAAATTCATGTTGAAACTGTAGACAAACAAAATTTGACAAAAACACCTCCTAGGATTTTACGTAAGAAACCTATTTTTTTTATTGAAATTGATGAAAACATTTTGAAACCAATGTCTGACAAACTTTCTAAATGACAAATCAGAAGAAAAGCCAATGAAATTTGGGATAAACATTTTAAAAATTTCAATGATTCCCAAAGATGTCGGTTGTTGGTTAGTTTGATGAAATTGATTAAAATGAGACCTACATTAAACACCTTAGGATTGACAACATCTAATATATGTGGTCAAACCTCTACAATTGTTGAAAACCTTCATAATGCATATCACATTGTTGGTGTCAAGACACACTAGGGATAGTAATATTGTGCGTCGTGTACTTGCTACTAGTGTTGTAAGTGAATCAATAAAAAAAAATGTTTGATTACGTAAACAAGTTGAATGTTGTAAGTTAATCGAAAAACTCTAATGAAAGTAATTGAAAGATGTAATATCCTTTAATCACTCAATAATGCCAATTTTTGGGTATTTTCTGCTAGAGCACCACATAAGGAAAAAAATAATTCTGATGCTACTAGAGAAGTTGTTATTAAATTTTGGCATGATAACACTAGAGTTTCACCTAATACAAGAGATGTTATAAAATGAAGAGTTGGTTCTACTAATTGTGAACCACATCCAAAGCATTTCTTAGATATGACTCAAACTCAATTTTTTTGTAAGTTTGAACAAGAGAATCTAGGAATTAAAATCAGTCAATATTTTTTTGAAATGTTGAAACCATTCTATGTGAAAACAACCACGTTCGCACCACTTGTTGTAGGCAACATGTTGAATTTGCGATGCATTATGCTAAATTTTTACGTATTCATTCTAATTTTCATTCTGAAACTATTTTATCAGAATGTGGTGTTCAAGTTCCACCAATATCTTCTAGGGATTTCATTCTTACTATATTTTGTGAAAAAGAAGTTGGACAATTTTTTTATAGTCAGGATTGTTTAGATGGAAGTTATAGTACATGTGACGGATTACCTAAATTGGAAAGTTACATCCATGAGCAAATTGAAGGTACAATAAGACATAATTTAGTTGAGTTTGATAAATATAAATCAGTTGCATACCAGTTGAAAGATGGAAAAGAGTCAAAACGGTGTGAGCTAGTTACAGAACAAATGTCCGTTTTCCAAATTTTGAGAAAATTTAAGGATGAAATTGTTTATGAGTATGCGAGGCATACACATGAAGCTCGATGGTTGGATGAACAGTTCAAGATATGCAAAGACACATTTCCTATTGGTACTATTATTTTAGTGGTCAATTTTACAGAGAATTACACATTGCAACCACAAATGGAGGTTCAATCGCAATATTACAACTCAGTACAAGTTGCTATTTTTATGTATATAAAATTTCTACATTCTCCTGATAGTACAGAGAATGATCAATTTTTTTTAAGAGAGTACCACTTTTATATCAGTGATGATCATACTCATTCTAGTGAATTTGTGCAAGGCTGTTTCCGATTATTTTATGGAAACTTGTCTGATAGGGACATACACTTCAAACAACATTATATATGGTCAGATAATTATACGTCTCAGTTTAAGAATGCACGAATGTTTTATTGGATGAGTAGAATGCAAGTCAAGATGGGTGTGCAACATATTTGGAGTTTCACTGAGGCTGAACATGGAAAAGGAAAGCATGACAGTGCAGGGGCATGTGTGAAAAGAGCTCTTGCAAGAGAAGAGTTGAAGTACAAAGATGGTGCTAAATTAAAAGATGCAAAGAGCATAGTGGAATGGTGTACTGACAACATGGCCTGATGTTCTCAAGAAAATTCCACAGTTCACAGATATTTTTGGTTGATAGAGGAACAACATATTTCTAACTATGAGGATTGTATGACACTCACTGGGTCTAGTGATATGCACTCATTTTGTAGCTCAGACGCTACTTCATGGGCCGTATGGACAAGAAAGTTGACATGTTTTTGTGCATCTTGTATCAAATTTGTCACTGTTAAGTGTGATTCAAAAGAATGGGTGGAAGGATGGATTTGTAGGCCTCTAACTCCGCTTCCTAGTTATCAACCTCTACAAGCATTACGACTTCTTTCTACAGATGAATTTGCAACATCCAAGGACTTTGACGAAATTTTGATTTTGGTGCGACAAGGTATTTATGGTTATTTATTTAATTTTTGTATTGAGTTATGTCCATTGAAATTTTAATATGTAATTTAAATTTGAGTTATTCAACCAAGTTATTTTTTTGTAGGACATGTGTTTGCAGTAATTGCAACAGAAGACAATGAAGAAGGAACAAACTATTTCTTATGTTGTTACATCGAGGAAAGAAAGAAGTTGACTTCTCCTATTATAGATGGCGAAGATATTGAGTATCCTATAGGGTCAGTGGTAGTTACTGGAACTTGGATTCGATGGTATCCATTAAAACATTCCTCTGTTTGGGTGTTTGAAGACTTTGAGACACATAGGAAAATACTCTTATATTCGCATCTAGTTCTAGCGACAAATATTCAGTTGTATAGATATCAAGGAAGACCTAATAACAAGATTCTTTGGAAGGTTCGAGAGTCAGATCATGAAGCAATCTTATCTGCTATTCAGAGTAGATCTGATCCTGATGGTTCATTGGAATGAATTTACAATGCTCATGTGTCTGGTATATATAATTTCTTTTCAATATATATAGATATTTGTTAGTTTAAAGATCTAGATTTAAGTTTGAATATATTTTATTTTAAATTTCTTTGACTAACACTTTTATGTTTAGGTTAGTAGTGCTAGAAAAGCTTCCACCTTCACGTGGTTGGCACTATTAGTAGAGAATTTTAAATTCTCGAAGCTAAGAGAAGCTTTAATTGTTTGAAAAAGTTATAAATTTTGAAAATGTTGTAAATTTTGAAAAAGTTGTAAATTTTGAAAATGTTGTAAATTTTGAAAAAGTTGTAAATTTTGAAAAAGACTCCTTCCCAAGTGTTTACAAGACCATACCTATGAGTGTGCATCAATCTGGGAAGGAAAAATCTGAGAGAGGATATTGTAGAGGGTCCCTACGCCAAGGGTTCAGATCAGATGAGACGTCTCTAGGTACCATAGAGTCTGAGTCGTCACCCGTCGAAGTTGAACGATATTTTGGTCTCAGGGCTCTTAAGGGACTACGCCCAAACAAAGTAGCCCGGAAGCAATGACCTTTTCGTGCACCAAAACACCACCTCCTCTAGCATTCACCTGGCCACCCGGATGTGCCAGCACAGTCGGTTCGATGCCACGACCCATCATTTGTAAAATATAGCGTTTGACAACCAATCACTGGCTCCAACTGCACTATTTCACGCGTTTGCAAACAATAGGGCAACAAGAGCACCAAAATGAGAAAGAAAAAACTGAGAGAGACTATTGCAGAGGGTCCCTATGCCGAGGTATTGGATCAGACGAGCCATCTCTAGGTGCCACGGAGTCCAAGTAGTCACCCGTCGAAGTTGAACTATATTTTGGTCTTAGGGCTCTTAATGGACTACGCCCAAACGAAGTAGCCCGGAAGCAACGACCTTGTCATGCACCAAAACACTACCTCCTCTAGCATTCACCTAGCCACTCAGATGTGTCGGCATAGTCGGTTCGGTGCCATGACCCACCGTTTGCAAAATATAGCGTTTGACAACCAATCACTGGCTCCAACTGCACTATTTCACGCGTTTACAAACAAGACGGTAGCGAGAGAACCAAAATGAGAAGGAAAAAATTGAGAGAGGCTATTATAGAGGGTCCCTATGCCAAGGTTTTGGATCAGACGAGCCATCTCTAGGTGCCACGGAGTCTGAGTAGTCACCCGTCGAAGTTGAATGATATTTTGGTCTCAGGGCTCTTAATGGACTACGCCCGAACAAAGTAGCCCGGAAGCAACGACCTTGTCGCGCACTAAAACATTTCCTTCTCTAGCATTCACCTATCCACCTAGACGTGTCGGCGTAAGCGGTTCGGTGCCATGACCCATCGTTTGTAAAATATAGGGTTTTCCAACCAATCACTGGCTCCAACTGTACAATTTCACACATTTACAAACAATAGGGTAGCGAGAGCACCAAAATGAGAAGGAAAAATCTAAGAGAGGATATTGTAGAGGGTCCCTACGCTGAGGTGTTGGATTAGATGAGACATATCTAGGTGCCATGGAGTATGAGTAGTCACCAGTCAAAGTTGAACGATATTTTGGTCTTAGGGCTCTTAAGGGACTACGCCTGAACGAAGTATCCTGGAAGCAACGACCTTGTCGCACACCAAAAAACAGACTCCTCTAGTGTTCACCTGGCCACCTAGACATGCCGACGTAGTTGGTTCGGTGCCACGACCTAGCGTTTGGAAACCAATCACTGGCTTCAACTACACTATTTTATGCATTTGCAAACAATAGGGCAGCAAGAGCACCAAAATGAGAAGGAAAAAACTGAGAGAGGCTTTTGTAGAGGGTCCCTATGCCAAGGTGTTGGATCAGACGAGCCATCTCTAGGTGCCATGGAGTCCAAGTAGTCACCTGTCAAAGTTGAATGATATTTTGGTCTCAGGGCTCTTAAGGGACTATGCCCAAATGAAGTAGCTCGGAAGTAACGACCTTGTCGTGCACCAAAACACTACCTCCTCTAGCATTCACCTGGCCACCCAGATGTGCTGACATATTCAGTTCAGTGCCACGACATCCTGAGGCATGACTTCTCACTCCTCGCTTTCGTTCATTTCCTAGGACTCAAAACATTCATTTTGTCACTTGTTTAACTTCCATCTCTCTTGTTCTCTTTGGACTTGCCTCTGTCCTCTTAGACCTGCTTCATCACTGTCCTTGCTTTTCTCTCTTGATCTATGTTGTTGTGGTGATCTCTCTCCATCCTTTGTTGCCCCAGCTATGTGCTTACATGCTCATTATTTTTGCATTGTAATAAGATTCTTCATCACATATCACTAGACACAGAATTAGGAGTATAAGTACAAATCATCAAACAATTAAGGGAACACATGTGTGAGGGCATTTTATTCATAAGTGCCATCACTGATTGCATGAGAATAATCATCTCTACCTCAAATTGAAGCAATGTCTCCCATCTGAGACTATTCATACAACAAAGAAGGACATGTGACCATTGGGTGAGCATGATCCTTGAAAAAGGGAACATGATCTATTTCCTAAGATTATCTCTTTGTTTATATTGTTCTTGGTCATATTTTTGAAAATCAATAGGAATAGAGTTGAGATCAAGAAAGAGAAATTCCATTGGGAAAATAATCTCCCATTTTTGAGTGAGATGAATAATACTCAGAGAACTTGTATGACATTTTTTCCCATCCCATCACCTAGAGGTTTGAAGCTCTAAAAGAAGCCATTTCTGATTTTGAATCCCATGAGGAGAATGTATCAAAATTTTTGGAAGATCTTGGCACAAGAATGCATGAGCTTGGTACTTCTCTTAGGGAGAATAATTCCACATGAAGAATCTTTAGGATTCAAATTTTAAGAATTGGTTCAGGAAAATATTTGTGACCCTTTCCTTTAATAGTCAATAAGTTTTAGTTCAGCTCTTATAGAGATCATATGTTATATCGCTAGAATCCTATGAAGAGTTAAATGAAAAATATTTTAGTCAATGTGGAAATATCAAAGCCATTCCTGAGAATTGTCTCAACACATTGGAGCATGTGAACATCTTGGAAGATGAGAAAGTTTCATTTGTAGTTTCCAGATTCAACAAGATGGTCTATGGAAAAGCCTCATCATTCAAGATCTTCCGCGGAGGAAGACATGAGTTGATTCTTCATTAGAGGAGGATTCTTCATGTGATGGTTGGAACCTAAGAATACTAATCTTGGAGAAATCTCTCCCTTTCGTCACTTAAGGCTTGTAACATTCTCACTAGGTATTCAATTCCTCAGCACCCCAACTTGATTATGTTTCCTCCTCTCATGAATACTTAACCCCTTCTCACATTATCACCCCTTTAAGTCCCTTTGTCACTTAAGGCTTGTAACCCTACCCTGTCATGCCATGTAACCCAAGTTAATCCAGAATGGTCAAGGATGAGTTAGAAGGTGAGTTAGCTAGGTTAATGTTAAGAGGTGAGTAAAAACATACACCTACCCATTTTTTTAATCCCTTTTAAAAATATTTTCTTTTCCTTTATTGCTGCTAGTATTTAGTTATGCTACTAATTTTTCAAGAAACCCTATTGCAAAAATCACATTTTTGCTCATATCTCCTTCATTTTTTCTCCATTTCCCCTGCAATTTTGCCCATAACTTCTACTCATGAACTCCTTGAAGATGATCTAAAAATATTTTCCATTGGTACCCTAATTTTTTATAGCATCCCATTTAAAATTTCAGAGAAAAAACTTACCTTTTTAGATCCTTGCAATTCTAGAGATCGAAAACACTTAAAATTTGAAGCAGGAAACCATATGAAAATACCTAATCTAATGAAAAAAATTCATCTCAATCCAAATACAAGAAGACATGATTAAATATTTAAATCAAACATGTACATATCAGAGAACTAATTTAAATGGTTATGAAAACATACATAGAAGGATATCATACATGCAATGAAATCAAATCAAACATATATAGTTTAGATTTATCGTTATGAAAACCAACACACATGGATATATAAGAATCAAACAAAGTGTGCTCCAAATGCATGTCTCTGAAAATATATACATAAGTTCATAATGTATGTGTACATCTCAAACTAAGTGTGTCATAATGTACATATGGGACCACATGCGGTCACAAAAGGTATATACAATGGACTATATGAAGAAACATGTTCACTAGGACTAGATGGCCCATATATATATCTATGTACATCTAGGTGGACTATGAATCTACTTATGAAACATCTTCCCTCTCTTCGCCTTACTAGAAGTAGCACGTCCATGACCTGGGGCTGTAGTGGAGGGAGATTCCACTACGAATTCCATCTGTGTGGTCCTAGGTGTCTCTAAGCATGCTTGCAACCTAACCTGCACATTCATAAAGAACAAGTTTTTGACACCCAAAATTTTAAAATACATTCAAAATTTAGAAACTTGTACAATTTAGTTCAAATGCATGTGAAATCTTACTGCAATGTCATGATCCCTATCAATTTGTTGTTGACGCATCACATGGACACCAATAGACTCACAAGGGGTAAGCTACATATAAATAATTAATTTTCAAATTAAATATTTCACATATACATACAAAATTTGATATTGTAGATTTAAGTAATAAGAAATAATGAACCTCCAAAATTTAACACATTTGAAAAATTGTACCTCAGTTAGTGGATCTGCAGATGTTATGGCAGTATCTACAGCAGCCTCCACAGTCTGCATATATGGAGGAGTCTCTCTAACAGTCATAAGCTATACAAAAAACATGTACAAATCAATATTAAAATCTACATGACTTTGCACCACATAACAGAGGTTGAAAGCATGTAATCCACGTGAACTTCGAGTAATTCGAAACAAAGTGTAAAGAGATTTACTAACCTGCGTAAAAATCATGTAAGGCATGCCAGTAGCCTCAGTTCGCAGAGCAGATGATGACTCGCCAGGCTCCTGTGTATAAAAGAGAAACATATAAATATGTACAACATACACGTGAAACATTATAATAATAATCTAGTGCAATCAAATGAAATTAAAAATGTAAGTTTTTATAACTTGAAACTTACGTTTGAAACATGCCCAGCTGCAGTAGATAGCATGTCGACACCAGATGTTGCCTTCATCAACTCTTGCTATTTAAAATAAAATAAAAAATTAGTTTTTTACATGTATGTACATGACGTACAATTATATATATATATATATATATATATATATATATATATATATATATATATATATATATCTCAAACATGTGAATTAAACTATTGTATATATATTATTTAAATTTATTTAAAATTTACCTGTGCAAGACCAATATCAGTGGCACCAGTTCCAAAAACATTCACTAGCATCTCATATATAGAAAAGAAATCCTGTGAACCAAAAAATGATGTCTCACCCGTAGTGCATACGGCACCACATGATCCATAGTGGTGTGGTGTGCTAAACTGGTACCTCCACCAACATCACCAGATGCAATCTGGTCTCTATGCTGGGTCAGAGTGTTAGTGAGCTCCCTCAATGCATGCAATGTATCAATCTCCACAACCTCCTTCACTGTAGGAGGGATAACTGAAGGCAATGGGGGTTTTGGGGCATGGGGGATCCTAGGTTAACCTATGTATGCACAAGGTTTACTCTGTGGAGAGCCACCTCCTCGACCAAAAAAGTCAGAAAAGTCAAAATAATTTGGGACCTCATTGAGCATGAACTCGCAATATAATTTCTTCAAAAAATAAAGAGGAACCTCATTGTTGTTGCATGGTGAATAATCAAAAACCATCTACCATCGGTCCCAAAAATTATTTTTGATTCGGTCATCATGGCACCAATGGATTAGGAACCATTTGCAAGTAACTGTGGGGGGGGCATTTGTTCTAGGGTCAGTAAATAATGCACAAATGAGGTCTTTTCCAATTTTTTTATCTTTTACGGCCACATGGGATAGTTTATCCACATACCACCGCCTACAGTCACCTTTAAAGGTATTCCATCTATGTATTTGGTTGGTTGCGGACTCGACTTCACCAATCAATGTTTGTAATGTATTGGCTAAAGTCATGCGGGATGGATTTGTAGCATGATTTTGTCTTATAGTCTGAATTAGGTTCTCAATGACAATTTTATTTTCTTGGATTCTTCCAATGATATTATCTTGTGTTCCTACTGGCTTAATGGGGATAAAAGGAGCCACAGGGGGTAGATCTATGTTTGGAGGAGGGTTTTGAGGAATGTTCGGAGGGTTTTGAGGAATGTTCGGTGGGTTTTGAGGAATGTTTTGATGGTTTACATGATTTTGAGCTTGCCGACCAACTGATAAAACAAGAAAATTGTATACATAAACAAACATTTCAAAAAACCCATGAAAATGCAAAAAAACCTAAAATGCAAAAAAATGATTAAAATCGGGGGCTTACCTCCTTGTCTTGGCGGCATGGTTGAATCTATCGCTATCCAGAAGTCCGATGAGTAATTTTAAGGTGGTATTCAAATCTCAAGTGAAAAATGTCTAGGAAAAATCACAGTTTAAAATGAAAAAAGGGGAAAATAAGGAGTCGCGGGACTACTAATTTTTGTCTCAGAGTTTCGCGATCGCGGTTTTAGGTTCAGTAATTGCCAAACATGGAATTCAGGAACCGTGATCACAGTTTTAAAACTGCGATCGTAGTATATAAACCATGATCGCAGTTCCTGAATTTCAGGTTTTTATGTCCATAGAATTTTCCACCAACTTTGTGTGCTTACCCATAAAATATAAGTTGTCCAAATAACTTGGGGAGTTATTTGGGATAACAAAACTATCTTTAAAAAAATTAATAAAATACTATGATAAAAAGGTTTTCTTAATTATCATGAATAAAGGCAACCTGTAGTTAGTAGTTTTGATTTAAAAGAAAATTTCGTAGAGATGGTCCTACAAGAAATGAGTTAGAATTTTTCCTACGGTAAACACATAATAGAAAACACAAAAAAAACATCACGTTTCTGATTTTCAAGATCACTTATAGAAGTGTGAGAAAAGAAAATACATGTGAGCTTATCAAGATTAGATTCACAAAAAAAAACTCTCAAAATGTAATGAAAACCCCCCAAAAAGATTTAATATTGTCACAATATCCTAGGAAAGCAAGATAATGGAAAAGAAACGCTAATGACCCTTAATTTAGAGTTTCATAGTTGTTTTAGTTAGTCTAATTTAATTAAAAATTTAATTTAGGACCTAATTTCTCAATAAATCTTAAGTAATTAAAATTTTTTAATCTAATTAATAAGAAGTTAGAATAAAATAATAAACTACACTTAGCTGAATTTGAAATTTGAATAAAAGGAAACCCCTAAAAATATAAGGTTTAGTGTTGAAGATGTGAAATGGTTCGGGATCAGACTTAAGGGGACGAGTTACAAAGGGAGGGCGGTTTGGGATCGGGTTTAGATGGAGGTGAAGGGTGAAGCCAAGATATTGAGTTTGACTCGATGGGTTGAGTTAGTCTCATAGAAGGGAGAGAGGGATGACTGTGGTGAGGAGGAGCTTTGTGAGGTTAGTGGAGTCAAGAGATTGGCATGGGACCAGGATCAAGGTGAGGCTGGAATGGTGAATGGAGATCGGGGAAAAAAGAGATCGGTTTATCTTGATGAGGGAGTTAATCAACTAGCCCAAAAGAAGATAAGTCAAGAGAGGATGTGGCAGTGTATAAGGCTAACTCGGTGAGCTAAGTCAGGAGGGGAGCTTGGTATTGGGGATGACAAGGTAAAGGGGGTCTTAGGATTGAATCATTGAGATGAGTTAGGAGAGAATAGATGGCCTTGGTGAGGAGGGAAGATTACATGCAAAAATCTCAAGATCGGGATCGATGACGAAGTTAAGGAGAATGAGAATTGGACTCAGTGAGGTTAAATCAAATTGGTAGGGGAGTCAACTTGGCAGGTTAGAGATATAGAGGGGTAAATACATTGATGAGTTGGCTTGTGAGGGGTCAAAGGCATACCACTAATCGACTGATAAGGGAATCTTAGTATGAGCTCATTAGGGTAAGAGCAATGTGACACGATAGAGGTAGATCAAAGACACGAGTTCTTAGCTTGGTGGAGACTTGGTGGAAACTTGGTGAGGAGGTGGAGAACTTAGAAGGTGAATAACAAGAGGCCAAGCCAAAAGGTAGCTTGGTCGATGGGTGCAAGGTGGAGAATGTGAGTAGGGAGCTTGAGGATCTCGAGGTGATCTCGCTGAGCTCAATGACGAGATGGGGATATACAAGGGAGTAACTCAATAATGAGTAGTTCAATGCAACTTTGTGGAGATTAATAATATACCCAATGCTTGGATCTCCCTATCTTGTGTAATTCCTCCAAATTCGGAAGGTTTGGTAAATGTAGCTGCAACTATAATCACCACTAAATTTAGAGGCAAAAAACCTACAACTTGGGGATTTTTTTTTTTATTTTGATTTTGTTTCTGATTCTTCCAAATGCATAAAATTCACAACCTACAAAAATACTACAAAAAATCGAAAACAAACAACAAAACACACCTCAAACACAAATGTTAACAACATAATTTAAAAAAAAAAAAAAATCAATAATAAAAAAATAGTGAAATAGAGATTAAAAGAGTGTGGGTAGCTCCCACTAGTCATGCCAGAATTTATGTAGTGAAAAACTACAAACAAAAGAAGAAGTAAGCAAATAATAAAAAGTAAACCTCTCTTACAGTCTTTCTTGCAAACCTCAATGATAAGATTGTGCAAGTATTTAAACTTGTATAATCTTTTAATGGTTGGATTGTGGGTTCTCTAAACTATTCTCCAAATGAGGAAATTTTTGGGGTAATAATGTCATGTGGGGATACCATTTTGGTGGACCACCACCTCACAAACCCTTTGTTTTAAATTTTATTTAGTAAACTCTATTATGTCGGTCTTTCATAGTTAAGAGTGAAATGGTGTGACCGGTTCACCCATCCTATATAAATAGGGTGATCCCTCACGGGATTGGTATTATGTTGGTACATGTGAGATCATATGATTTTGAGATCATTTAACTATAAATTTTCAAGAAACTGTTATGTAATTATTCTGTGAGACGAAGGAGTGAAGTGGAAGTGCTGGGTAAAAAAGTATGTGAAAATATTAATAAAGGAAGTGCTTTATTCTGTGTGGGGTTTTTTCCTTCGGGTTTCCCTACTATAAATCTGGTGTTCTGTGTTATTTAATTTACTATTATTTACTTATTTTTCATGTTTTGTAATATGTAATATAAACATCAGAATCTATGTTTAATTTATCTACACTTCATAATCTATAATATTTGAAAATTATATTACAGATTTATAGTTCATTAATTATTCATTCCAGTTAATTCCCTAACATGGTATCAAAGTAGGTGATTATGATTGTGTAGAGATAGATCTGGATGTTTTTGATTTATAGGGTGAAGAAACTTGAAGTTTTTTGGATATGTGAAACCCTAATTGTTCCACCATCGAGTTCAAGTTAATCAAGTGAAAAAATCTATTTTTTTTCTGTAATATTTTGACTATTGGTTAATTTGTTGATTAGATCTTGCTTATACATTTTGTGTGCATAGATCTATATTTATGTAACCTTGTTTCTTTGTTTTTGGTTCTTCATAGTCTTTTGAAGGATATTTCAAATATTTTGTGCCTTTTTATATAACAATTATATAACTGTGTGACTTATTTTAATAAGTTATTTTATTTTACGACATGCTTTGGATTTTTCAGGCTTATTTCTTTTCTGGAGTGGACCCAAAATTCTATTATTTTTTGGCTCATTCTGGGGACTTCACATTTTCCTGGACTCATCTCTCAAAAGTTTGGAAAAATATGTCCATATGTCCACCTTGGTTGGTAGATCATCGCCAAATGGAATTTTTTGATTAGTCTTTAGACTTCGTCTTCCAATTTTGTGTCTTCCTTTGGTTGGTTTGGAGATTAGGCCTTTTACATTCTCTATTTTCTATTGCGAAGCTTTAGCCAATCATAAAGCTTCATGTAGCTTTGTCATGTTAGATCTTCAATAGATTTTTTTGTCAGTTGCAAAGTGTGAGCCAATAAGGTTATTCCACACTCTTCGCAAATTTAATTTTTTATCTTGGTTATGTCAAATGAGAAATATGATCTAATAGAAAATATCTTAGTCATTTCAAATTTCGCATTGTTAATCTTTTGTTAAATGTGTTAGTTGCTAACCAATAAGATTAAGCCACCATTTTTTCTTTTTGAAACACTTTATCATATGTGAACTAATAAAATGTGTCGATGTTATTTCACATTTTATTCATCCTTTGTTATAACCATGTCAAAGTGTGAAAAAATGATCCATTAAATTGTCAACACGTATGCACGGTTTAACAATCTATTTTTTATTAATTAGTTTTTCAGACTTGTTTGTTTCACTTAGAAGTACGAACTAACAAAAAAGCTACACGTATATTTTGTTTTTTGTAGTGTCAGATTTCATTGTTTATTTTTTACGTATTCTGTTGACTTGTCAACCTTATTGCGAACTTGATAATATATTTATTTTGATTAAATTATGAGGACTTTACGTTTGTCAGGGGGATCTGCATTATAATTTTATGGAAGGTCAACACCTTCCCTCTTATGTTTCTTTGATTGTAGACGCGCGTCACCTCCAATTTTGTTCACATTTTATCACTTTATTTTAATATTTTCCAAGAGTCTTATTCTGCTTTGGTTGTATGTTCAGTTATGTCTGTTGCTTCACATATCCAGACCTACAAATATTTATTTTTTGTTTAATTCCAGGGACCTCATGTCCATTGGGCTAATCAGCTTGAAAATTTTCCAAAAAGCTGCTGCATGTCCTTTTGATTATTGCAATTTATGCCATGTGTCACTTTCTACTTCGGCCACACGTCCTTTAATATTTAATTAATTTTGTCTTTGATTTTTTTTTGTGGTTTTTTAGCTCGACTCGTCCGAGCTTGGTTGACTTGCTCACAAGTTATAGTTAATTCAGGATGAACTAAGCATGTAGTATGTCAAGTTGGGTCTGTAACCTGTGTTTAGATAGCTCATTTTTTGACTATGTGTGGATCTCCCACAGAGAATGTTTTTGTGTTCAAGATAAATCCATTTGATTTAAAATTATATTCCGCTGCACTCTGTCCTTTAAATTTGGCTTAAAATGTATAGTAATGCTAGTTTCTTAATGAATAAATATCAGTTATTAAATGGAAGTAATTACATTATCTAGAGAGTTAGGTTAAAATCTTATTTCATGGCTAAAAAATTATGGGATATTGTAATTGGAATGGAAAAGTGACCCACCGGAAGACTTGTAAACCATGAAAACCTTAGCTCATTCTCTCAAAGATCACATGAAGCTTTATCCATCATATTATAGAGCATAAGAGGTGATTTTTAATGCATATAGGTCATATGGATTCTCTTGCTGTTGCATGGAAAAAATTAGAAACTATGCATGAAGGTAATTATCATTCCAAGATAATTAAACTGATTTTAGAATTATTTACAACTCCCATGAAGGGGGGGTGAGAAAATTGTTAATTACCTGGCTAAAATTAAAAATATTAAAGCTCATTTGGATGGATGTAATTTTGAATTGTTTCAGGTTAAGCTTCTGTATTTTATCATTCAGATAAATATTCATAAAAAATTTAGAAATTATATCTCCATCCTTAACACTAAATATCAGAATGAGAATGATTTACCTAATCTAGAAACTCTGTCTTCTCTGTTAATTCAAGAAGAGTGAGCTATGGATAATTTTGATTCAAAAGAGACTACCTCTTAGGAATTGTTCTATTAGAATCATAAACACTCTCTTAAGATAAATAATATATATTCTAATCATAAATCTAATATTAGATCAAAATTTATACCTAATCCTAAATCTAATTCTATTAGAAACAATCAGAATTTAAAAGTAAAATTCAATTACACATGTAACCAATGTTACAAGTTTGGTCATAAAGAGTCTGAATGTTGTGTGAAATCAAATAAACTTGTTAAAAATACTAAAAATAATCTTGAAATAAAAATAAAAACCATGTAAATAATGTTGAGCATTCTATTACCCTGTATACTACTCTTTCATCTTCAAATGACAATGAATGGATCATATATAGTGGTGCCTATAGGCACATGACTTATATTAATGGTATCCTCTCAGATGTTGTTAAATGTGAGGAAAATATATATCTAGGGGATAATTCTATAATAAGATATGTAATTTATGGAAATGTTAAATTGAAAAAATGGAATAATTAGGAATGTCTTGTATGTTCCTCAATTGAAAAAGAACCTTTTATCTTGCTCTTAGTTAACTAAAGAAAAATTTAAAGTTGTATTACTATAAGATAAATGGTATGCAAAAGATGAACTTACTAATGTTATTGCATTTGGTATACAAAAGAATGGTTTATATATTTTTGATGGATTTGTTTCTGAAGCTTTCTTTTATTCTTCTTCTAGAAATGATCTTCAAATTTTGCATGAAAGATTATGAAATGTGAATTTTAGAAGTTTGTATGAAATGTCTCACCTAAATCTTGTAGTTGGTCTCCCTAAGATAAAATATGATTATGAAACATGTGAATGTTACTCGCGTGGTAAGCAATATGTTGTACCATTTCACAAACATCATGATCCAAATTCCTCTCATCTATTAGATTTGATTCACAATGATGTGAGAGGTCCACTTGAAGTTCCTTCTCTCAATAGAGACTTGTATGTTGTATGATTTATTAATGATTTCTCTAGGATGACCTAGTCATATTTCATTAAGAAAAAGTCTAATGTATTGTCTAAAGTTCAAGAGTTTAAAGCCCTTGTTGAAAATGCTTCTAATCTAAAAATAAAAAATAATTAGGATTGATAATGGAGGTGAATATATTACCAAAAAATTTGATGAGTTATGTGTTTCATGTGGTATTTAGAGATATTTTACAACTTCTTATTCTCCACAATAAAATGGCATTGCAGAAAGGAAAAATAAGACTATTTTAGAGATGACCAAGACTATGATTCATGCAAAAAATGTGCCTAAGTTTTTATGGGAAGAAGCAATGAATACTGCTGTCTATATCATTAATAGAGTTCCTACAAAATATCTTCATCAAACTACTCCTCATGAAGTATGGACAAAGAAAAAACCAAATATCTCTCACTTAAGAATATTCGGTTGTCCTACTTCTATCTTAATTCTAAAAGATAAAAGGAAGAAGCTTGACCCAACCTCATATTCTTGTATTTTTTTGTTATGGCAGTTAAACAAAAGGATTAATAGTCTATGATCCTTTCAATCATGACATAGTAGAAAACATGAATGCTTATGTTTTAGAAAAAACATTTTGTGATGCTTTTATCAACCCCCTATGTTTCTCTTGAAATAGAGTCTGATAATCCTTCTCCTAATAACATGAAAACATAAGTTCAAGAGGATGATTATCTTGATCTAGATATTATGGAGTTTGAGGGGGGGCCATCTCAAAATATGTTACATCCCAAGATTCCTAAATGGGATAAAAATAATGTTAAACACTCTCATCCTATTAGCCTAAGAAAGGTAACTCATAGTCAACATACTTATCATGCCTTGATGACCCTCTATGAGGTTGCACCACAATATTTTGAAGAAACATGCCAAAATGATAGATGGATCAAGGCTATGAAATATGAATACAATTCTTTAATTAAAAATAACACTTGGGAACTTTTCCCTCATCCTTCTAAAAAGCATTGTAGGATCCAGGTGGTTGTATAAAATTAAGTATAACTCTGTAGGAGAAATAAATAAATTCAAGGCAAGATTAGTAGCTCATGGTTTCACTCAGAAAAATGGTCTTGACTATGTTCAAACCAATACTCCCATAGCCAAAATGAGCTCTGTTAGGACTCTTATAGCTTTAGTTGCTCAATATGGTTGGGAGATTAACCAAATGGATGTTAAAAATGTATTTTTGAATGGTTATCTAAAAGAAGAAATTTATATGCATCAACCTAAAGGTTTTGAAGAACCTGGTAAGGTGTGTAAGTTGAGAAAATATTTATATGGTCTTAAGTAAGCTCTTAGAGTTTGGTATGCTAAAATTAATAGTTTCTTTCAGGATCTTGGATTCACTAATTGTTGTTCTAATAATGATTTATTTTTCAAGTTTGAAAATAATCATATTATCATTATTGTTCTATACGTTGATGATATTTTAATTACTAACAGTGATAATAATTTAACCACTAGAATAAAAGAAAGATTAAAACAACATTTTGAAATGATTGATTTAGTTCTGCTAAATCATTTTTAGGCATGGTTGTACTTCAAGATCATAAATCTATTGTTGCATCTCAATCTCAGTTTGCTACTGATTTACTTAGAATATTTAACATGATTGATTGTAAACCTATTGCCATTCCTACTGAAGTTGGTGCTAAATTAGATCCTAAACTTGCATGTGCTAAATTTGAACCTAATCTGTATAGATAGCTAGTTGGGAGTCTAATTTATTTGACTATTACTAGGCCAAATATTTCATATGTAGTAGGAGTTATTTCTAGATTCATGTAGGATCCTTATAAGGATCATTGGAAAATAGTAAAAATAATTTTGAAATATGTTAAAGGAATAATTAATTATGGTTTGTATTATTATTCTTGTGATGATGCAAAGTTATTTGGATATTGTGATTTTGACTATGTTGGTGATGTTATAGATAGAAAATATACGTTTGGATATGTTTTCATGTTGGGTGTAGGTTCCATCACTTGGAGTAGTAAGAAGCAACCAACATACTCTATCTCTTCTATTGAAGCAGAGTATAGAAGTGATATGGAAGCAACAAAGGAAGCTATCTGGCTGAAAAAACTATTGGAAGAACTACATATTGGAATCAAAGGAAGAACTAATAGTCTATGTGACAAAGCATATCAAATTTCACATTCAATTTATTCGAGAGAAAGTCCTGAATGATGATATTGATCTCAAGTTCTATTCAACTGAAGATCAAGTTGCATGTATCTTCACTAATCCATTGTGTGCTGTAAAGTTTTGCAAGTTTTGTGCCTTGTTGAGCCTATCATAGTTTCCATTGAGGGGGAGTGTGCATGACAATGTCACCTCTTAATGGCCTGTTGTAAACTTCCAATACTTCCTCCATTTTGTGATAATTAAATGTTCATGCTATGTGAATTTAATTGTAAATCCCCATGAAGCATTAATTATGGGAATGCATTTTTTATAAAAGGATCCATAATATGATATGAGTCTTCGTATATAAAGAACTTGTCCTAAGAATTTATTTATGGAAAGATATATATGATTTCCCCTGTATATTTTTTTACGGGAAGATTTGTATGATTTACCTTGTTTACATGATAGCTTGAATCATTATTGATGATTTATGGATATGTAAATCCTTTTGTAGAAAATGATATTTTGACATGTTTTTTTTTTATCCCACTTAACATTAAAGGGGGTGTTGGGGCAATAATTTCAAGTGGGGATACCGTTTTGGTGGACCACCACTTCACGACCGCTTTATTTTAAAGTTTATTTAATAAACTTTATTATTTCGGTCTTTCACAGTTAAGAGTGCAATTGTGTGACCAATTCAACCATTCTATATAAATAGGGTGATCCCTCATGGGATTGGAATTATGTTGGTACATACGAGATCATATTGTTTTGAGATTATTGAACTATAAATTTTCAAGAAACTGTTATGCAATTATTCCTGTGAGACTGAGGAGTGAAGTGGAAGTGTTGGGTAAAATTTTTATGTGAATTATTAATAAAGACAATGCTTTATTCTGAGTGGAGTTTTTTCCTTCAGGTTTCCCCACTATAAATTTGGTGTTCTATTTCATTTACTTTACTGTTATTTACTATTCATGTTTTGTAATGTGCAATATAAAAATCTAAATATATGTTTAATTTAACTGTGCTTCATAATCTATAATCTTCAAAAATTATATTGTGGAGTTATAATTTGTTAATTATTCATTCCCATTAATTCCCTATTAAAAATTAAAATTCTATGAGCATATTTAGACACAAGGAATGAAAATTTGAATATTTTTTTTGGAAGAGTTTAGCTGTAATTATACAACTCTTCTAAGGATCATTTTGCAAAGGATATGGCCTACTATTTATAGCTGAGGGAGAGGCCATGGAAATTTGATCATAGTTTGAATGAGTTTCAGGATCATGAATGCATTTTCTTGAAATAGCAAGTGGATTTGGTATGTGCAGTTGTATCTTTGAAGGGGAAATTAATATTTGGTAAATAGTAATATTTCATTCAAGAATTTGTCTCTACATGCAATTTTATTGCCCCCACCTTTGTAGGATTCTAGAAGTGGAGTGGGAGTGGATTGTCTAGGATAGTGAAGTGGAGTTTAAGTGGAGTATGAGTAGGAGATTAACCATTAAATTAAATAAATGTTTAATTAAATTAGCTAAAGGGTGTGGGAATTAACTTAATTAATTCTATAAATATAATATAATTAATTAATTCTATAGGGTTGAGATTTAAATGGTAGAATTAACTTAATTAATTATAACAAGATGTACTCTAGTATGATAGAATTAATTTAATTAATTATAATGGGATGGAATTAACTTAGTTAACTATGATGGGATGGAAATATGATATGAAAAATCCAATAATAGGCTAGAAATAGGTATGTATTTTTAGGGCATGTGTACAATACCATTTCATTAAAGATTATATATAGTGGTCTAGGGAGTTATGCTCATGATTATTATATAGTGTTAATAGTTTTAGTAGTATGTGATGAAAATTTTATTGCATTGGATGGTTGATACCTATCTACTCTTATGATGTAGATATATAACATGTTTTTGATAACTGTTGGAATATTGATAACAAATTCCATTAATCAATTAAGGCCGAAGTGGAAGAGATAGTGTACTTTAAGGGTATTGTCATGCTAAATGTACTGAGCATACTTAGTTTACTTATATTGCATGTGAATAATTATTATGTCATTTGACCTTGTCATCTTAAGGGTAGATACCATATCTATTGCTTCAATAATTTTTTGTACATTATTATTATATGTTGTGTACTCTTATCGTGCACTAGAGTATTGTTTTGAGTCTTGGAAATTTTGTTTTATTCCTTGAAGCATATTATTATATTCAAATGTGTTATGGAAAATATATATGGAGAGATGAATATTTTGTTCTTGATAACTTGGGATATCTTATTCTTAGATTTGAGCTCCAAATGTGTAATGAGTAATGGGATTGTATGACTGTGAGTGCATAATATTGGGTTTTTTTGGGAAGTAAAAAACTAGGTTTTTATTACTTTGCGTAGATGAAACTGATTTCATACAAATGAACCTTTAATTTCAATTGTGCTTAGTGTATTTGTGACATTGTATCATGCTTATTATAGATATGCAAACTCTTGATCTTATAGGTGACCTGTGACATTCCTTTCTTTAGAACTAAAAACATTGTAAATTTCATTAATTTATCATTGTGTTTAAAGTATCTCTATTTTATGACTACTCTGAGTGTATGCTGTTAGGAATTCTAGGCACTAATAGGGGGTGAATTAATGCTCTTTAAAACTTCTGAAACAATATTTAGTTATTCAATTATTCACAATTAAACTCTCTTAACTATGATGAAGCATAACTCTTCAACCATAAGTGAGAGTGAGAGAATAAAACACACATGAACACATGGAGAGATACGATTTAATGTGGGAAACCCAACAAGAGACAATGACCCATTGAAACCAGAGAACTAGCTTGGACAATTGTCCTATAAAGTTACAATGATTTCAGCATATTGTGAGCACCCACTCACCTTGAAGTACCCACTCCAATTTTAAAGCACACACTCCAATACAAGATCTAAGCACCCACTTTGCTGATTTGGAAATCACCTACTTGCTAGGAAGCACCCACTCCCAGATTTCTGAGCAACAAATAAAACTTTAAGCAAAAGAATTTTGATCACATTCACCACTTTTTTCTTACATCAACATGTAATGATTATTGTTTCAACTCTTCACTTCATCTTCACTCCTCTCTCAAACTAGTGCTCAACTCTCATCCAATTCAATATGTTATTTACCTTTCATAACTGATATAAGATATTCAAAGATGATTGGCATTATGTTGTCTCCTTGATGAGAATAATTCTTCTCATAACTCCATTAAATATTCTCTTTACTAACAACATCACCTAAGTCTTATATACATTCATCAAAAAATATCTCTCTAGGTTTAAACAACATCTACTTCCTCAAATATGAGATTTTGTAGACATTAAAAACTCTACCACAAATGAATTTTCAAATTCATATTAAATGACTATTCATTTTTATCATGTGTTTTCCACGTACCAAGGAAATGAAGAGGTTTACAATTGTAACTGCCTTGAAGGTTAAAACTACACCTGTCATACTTCATTTAAGTCTTCATAATTTACATATTCTTGCAAGATCTTTTGATGATAAATGATGAATAATAAGTACTTATGAACTCTCTTACATTTTTTCATGTCAATTGATATTCCATTTAAGCTTGACTTCCCTAACTTGTAATGTTCATTTGGGATTTTTCTTATTCCCTACCAAGTAACTTTCATTTTATAGCTTAATAATGTCTTCTCCATGTGTAAATAATGATATTAAATGTTTCATATACTTATAAGAGTTCTTATACTCCATTTCCATAGCATATCCTTCACAAATTTAATTTTCAAGACTCCATTTGAGTCTATGGGAGCATATTAAGTGTAAAGGTTGACTCTTATAGAATTTAACCTTGAAGGATAGTGAAACAATCATATATCCATGATCATGATATGTACATGATATATAATTCAATCACAAGTGCTTTGAGGACTGGGTAGAGTCAAAGACAGTTCATTTAAACTCTTATTCACAGATAGGGAAATCATAGTCTTGAATTTCTTCATTGCAATCAGATATTGGTTAGTCTATGCATAGAGGTAAATATTCTAGTTGTTTTCACATCTTGGAGACACTCTTTGAAGTAACCAAAACCTTCAATATATCACAGTAGCACATATCTTCTCAAGAAAGTATACACATCAATAGAGTTCACAATTTTACAAAACTAGATGATTTGATAGAAGCACATGTAATATTAGTAAAATGTGCTTTTGAGGTCATTTTTAAGGGAGAAGGAGATAGTTTCATAGATCCAAAGCCCATATAAAACATATTATCATCCCCAAATTTTTTTAACTAGCTCATCCTTTAAGACTGTGCACTGCTAGGGTTTTAAGAAATTGACCCTCATTCTCTGATTAAAGGATCATAATCCCTTTAAACTCCATTTTAACATAAAAATAGATATAGGACCTCCAATGGATGAATTTGTTCCAACTTTTAAGCTTTTATCATCATGAAATGAAAGGAGAGACTCAAAATTGACTGATACAGTCTCAGTCCTTCATGACTGTTACAGTGAGCTAAGTCTTCAAGAAGTGGATGAACACACTTGTATAAGGTTATATCTCAAGGAATATAACCATGTTAAAGAGGTCCTCAACCTTTTTCCTTTACCATACTAAGTGTAAATTTGACATGATAGAAAGTCATTTTTGAGACTTTGTTCTTTGTTTCATGAAGCACAACAGGACAATCCCGATAAGAATATTTATTTCTATATACAATTAACCTTACATGATTATCCTGTGGGAGAATAAATTCAACCAAATCAAATACATTAACTTCACAAATTTTCAGTCACCAACTCCAAGGTTTTGACATGATGAACTTAGAATTTTGAAACTGTTTGTAGGGTTCCATGAAGTAACTAAAAGACAATTATGATATAAAGACATTTTAGCCACCAATGCTTCAAACTTATGACCATCCACAACCACAAAACCCTCAAATAATACCACTTTCCTATCTCCAACTGTTGACAAGAATGAGATATGAAATAAACTCAGCATTGGAATTATACACAAACATTATGATAGAACCTTTCAAAAAACCGTGATTGAATATGCACATCTTGCAAGGGTTAAGTTGAAATGTATAGAAAGGACATGCTTGAATAACAAAAATGCCATAATTTTGACCTGGAGAGAACCTTTTTTAACCTTGAGAAGTTGAAACACCTTACAAAATTTATTTGTAAATAAAATAACTCATTTCATGTCTATTAATACAAGGAGGCCTAGAGGGAGATAAACAATGTTAATAAAGTGAATAGAACTTCTTTGTTTCTTATCAAATTTCCCACAAAATTTTTGCCAAAGTTTAGTCTTGGAGTTATCTTTAAAAATTTCTTCTATTATTTATTTGAAGAATTCTGGATAATTTTTATTGGATGTTAAGAAGACAGGGCGATCAATTTTCCTTTTTGAAGAAACCAGTTTTGGTAAAACTTGAATAACTTCAAAAATCCTTTTCAAAATTTGATGAAATTTTACCCAGAGCACCTAAACACATACCTCTACATGTTATATATATATTTTTCTCATAAATGATCTTGTAATGTCCTGACCAATCTAATTTGTCCATGAATTCAATGTTGGTTCTCAAGGGTAGTTTTAGTGAAAAATTTAGTTTTTTCCTCTAGAAGCTAAAGTAATCCCTATAGATGCACATACATGCTCTAGGAAGTGCTCATAGGCTTCTAACATTCTTACCTATGATTTTCATGGCCTGATTTGTGCCCATAAACCTCATTAGGCTCTAGAACTAGGCATGTATGAGTCAATTTCAATTGTGAATTACACCATATGACCTGATGATCAACCTATAGCTATTGCATATCCTATAAACATCATTTATGACCCGTGGGACACCCAAACCAAGCACACCAAGCATCTCCATACCTCTCGTGGGCTCCTTCCTCAATGAACAAGCCTACAACACACTAAAGTCATCATGAAATCACTTTGAATCCACTATGTAAGCTCCAACCAACATTGAGAAGGCACCAACCACCATTGATAAGGAACTACCAATCAATATTCATGCCCCTAACAGACCCTCACTTCACCACTCACACCTTTTGCATCAATGCCACTTGACATCAATGACAAAACGAATGACCAGGGTTCAACATATACATGTAAGTAGCGGAATATTGGACCTATTTATAACTATGCAATATTACTGAGTGGACCATATGAATCCTCTTAGAGGTGTTTATTTTGAATCTTTGTGATTTTCACCTTCTTTTCTAACCTCACCAAGGAAGTCCATCTGTAAATAGAGAGTATTGGGAGACATGGTTGCTTATGTGGTTATCATTTTTAGGTTCATTTGTTTATGACATATGTATCATGACATAATTGTAGTGATTTATGTGAATGGTTTGATGTGTTCCTTCCTCTATGTGCTCTTGTTGTGAGAATTGTATTGATCTCTTTTTAACTCCTAACCATGTTGGAAGAAGGTGTAGTTCATTTAAATGTATGATACTCTATTTTGCATGATAACTTAGGAATTTATTTACCCATGTTGATAATGGTTTTCATATAGTATGTTATAATTTCAAGCTTTGGTGATATGAATCATGTTAGTTCCCTACATTGTGAAATGTACAATGGATTGTGATAGTAAAATAACGTTGTGTGGAATGTTACATAAACCTCTCACTTATCCCTTTAGTATAGAGAGGGGATTTTTTATTTTTGGTGTTTAATAATGATTTTTTTTTATATTGTAATACCTATGATAGTATCCTTGTTTTGTACGAGGGCACTATAATTTGGACCTTGGGGAAAATTTTGATAGGGTTGGTTGTAGAATGCATAGTATAAGATCTTCCTTTTCATACTTGTCAACATTAGGGATAGAAACATACCTCATGCCATTTTTTGAGGTCATGGATATGTTCTCTTTTAAAAAATATGAATGTGACTATTCAAATAAGTTAAAATATGGATAGGGTTTAAACAAGCTTATTGAGTGATTTCATGATGTGGAATTATCGATGCATTTCTCTACTATATTTTGATAACAATGATGATCAGTGATCATTGGAAAAGTAAGGATGTTAAATTCATTTTTTGATTAAGGGAAAGAACTTTAGGATCCTTATGAATGTTGTAAATTGTTCTTGGTTTTAAATAAATGAAATGATAAGTAAACCATGTTTAGAAATAAGTTGATTGTGGACTTGAAACATGAATTAAACCATGTTTGGATAGGTAAAAATGTTAATGTTGACTCGGATTGAATTTTGATGCTTTTTGTATTATTTTATTGAGAAATTTTGATATTTTTTAACACAATTCTATTTTTATTCTTAAGATGAAATTTGACAAATAAATGAAGTTCATTGAAGTGGGATATTATAGGGTGGACTTGCATTCCAAATCCATTCAAGGAAGAAAATAAGGGAACCCACCCGATTCACATGGTGCATGAGGATGGTAAAGATGGATCATGCCCAGTAATGCGATATGATAACATAACATGTGCAATGATATAAATAAGTTGGGTAAGAAGCGAGGATGAAGTAACTAGAGAAGAGCACAACAATATGGGAAGATGTGGCACATGTAAAGGATTGTTGAGAAAAAATTGTGTCTACAGGTGGTGCCCAAAATTATTGCGCAAGGATGGAAGAAGGATAATATGCAAAAAATAGTGTTGCAACTATGGTAGAAGAGAGTTACCCCTCACAGATAAGAGGAATCCACTTGAAGAAGGGGTGAATCAAGGGGTTGAAGATCATAAACATACTTTGTGGATATGGATGGTTTTTATTCCTGACAACACCAATGACCAGGGTCCAAAATATAGATGTGAGTAGTGGAATGTTGGACCTAATTATAACCATGCAGTATAACCGAGTGACCATATGAATCCTATTAGAGGTGTTTATTTTGAATTTTTTTAATTTTTCACCTTCTTTTCTAATCTCACCAAGGAAGTCCATCTGTAAATAAAGAGTATTGGGAGACATGGTTGGTAATGTGGTTATCTTTTTTAGGTTCATTTATTTATGAAATATGTATCATGACATAATTGTAATGATTTATGTGAACGGTTTGATGTGTTCCTTCCTCTATGTGCTCTTGTTGTGAGCATTGTATTGATCTATTTATAACTCCTAACCATGTTGGAAGAAGGTGTAGTTCATTTAAATGTATGATACTCTATTTTGCATGATAACTTAGGAATTTATTTACCATGTTGATAATGGTTTTCATATAGTATGTTATAATTTCAAGATTTGATGATATGAATCATGTTGGTTCCATACATTGTGATGTGTACAATGGATTGTGCTAGTAAATAAGTTTGTGAGGAATGTTACATAAAACCTATCATTTATCCCTTTAGGATAGAGAGGGGAATTTTTATTTTTGGTGTTTAATAATGATTTTTAGCTTTAGTCATTGTAATACTATGATAGTCATCCTTGATTTTTGAGGAGGCACTGGATAGGATGTGGATAATAAATGGAGGATATTTAATGATAGGGTTTGATATGTAGAATTAGCATAGTATAAGATATTAACTTTTCATAGGGGGGTCACATTAGGGATGCAATAGCATACCTAATTAAATTAAATCTAGAGAAGGATGATGAGCATGTTAATAAGATTTTGAACATTTATGAATGTGTAGTGGTTCATTTTGGGGTGTCTAGACTAGAAAATTGACAAAATTTCTTTGGGTTCACACTACATAACTTATTTAAATGATTGCATGTGCTGGAACTATGCTACTAGCATTGCTATAATTTCTTTCTCGCACAACTTTGATTATTTACATGATTGATTTATCACATTACATTTATTGTGTAAATTCATTACTTATTGTATGACATTGCTTGAACTTTAGGATCCTTATGTATTTTTGCATGTTGTGTGCTTTGGTTTTACCATAAATGAAATTGATAAGTCCTTGAATGTTCTAGATATAATTTCAGTGTATGTACTTGAAACATTTTTTTAACCATGTTTGGATAGGTAAAAATGTTAATGTTGACTTAAGCGATTGAAATATGCAATACTTATCTACCTTATTTTCTTGAGACACTTGTTTGAGTATGTGATATTGACTACAATTCATGCAATTGTATTCTTAAGATGAAATTTGAAAAATAAATGAAGTTTTTTCTCACTTGTATATTATAGGGTGGATCATATGCATTCTTTATACACTTCAAGTGAAGAAAATATGTTGTGTATTCTTAGCACGACTCTTATGTTGTATGTTGTTTTTTCCTATCTATCATGTATTTCAATAATGTGACATGATTTCCATTTCTTGTTCACTTTATCCTCATCTACATTTGGGGTAACAGGTGACCCCTCCCAAGTAACTAGACAACAGAACAACTTTTTATATTCTTAGATGTGGCACATATAAACCACCCTCGAGATACATTTTTTTGCTACATCCTGGATAGGATCACACATTACTAGTGACATACTTTCTTATTTACTAGAAGTGAGAGTTTCATTAGACGTAGTTGTTATGACATAATTATCTGGTACAAATTATATTGCTTTACTACACATTGTAGTATTATAGGACATCCAATTGAAGATTCATGAACTACTCACAGGGGTTGTTTGATCATACACATACTTCTGTGGATATGGATGCTGTCATTCTCTAGACTGATTACTACGGTTGGAAGGTACACTAATGATTCTTTCTTGATTGCACATTACTGTCCTTACACATTGGTTTGCTAGGAAACTTATACTAATATACACACTAATTCTTAGCACATATTCTCATAGCACTTTCTGATTATTACACAATTGGATGTCACAAGGAGTTTCAGGGGTTCACAATCTTTCTTATGTCAACTAAAAATAGTTGGTAAAACACATTACGAAATTACTTATTACACATTGTTTTATTTTTACATTGATGTTCTTAGATTGATACAATGCTATGAATAATTACTTGTTATAAATTACTCCATGCTCCATGCTCCATGCACATTTGTTGCTTACTTCCTTGCTTACTACATGATAGTTTTATCATTTATGACTACATTATACTTATCACTTGCTTTATATCACTTTTTTTTGCATGCATGTTCTTGCACACACAACATAACATCGAAGATTATAATTATTGGTCAATTTTTTCATGTAATTTAAGTCATGGCTCTTTATGATGGGCATGTCATTTCATATTGCATCATGTCATGCCTTAGGTCACTACATATACATTATCTATTGAGGTGTGTGTTGTTATCATGCTACTCATCTTATCATTGTTATAATAACTTGCTTAATCTTTTTAGAGAACATTCATGATATGTTTAATTATTTTGATGATGTTTACACACTATTGAGCTTATATTTTTATTATCTTCTAGGATTTAAGTTAGTGGAGTTTATTGGATAAATAAATAAAACCAAATTTCGTTAGAGAGGTAATTCTCAAGCAATGGAGGAGCTAAGAGAGAAGAGTGTGTATGTGTTTTTAAGGCTTGAGGTAGGGTACCTTACATTTGGTAGTTTTTTTGATGAAGATACTTATGTGCAAGTCTAGATTCATTTTGTATTACATTGTGGTGTTGAATGTTTGTTAGATTTTGTGAATAAATTTGATATGTAAGGTTATATCATTGATGATAAATATCTATCATTTTGAAATATATTTAATTGAATAAATTTAATGAGTTGTTCCTAAATTATTTTGTTAGTTTTATTTTTTTCATAATTTTGTAGCAAGCTCAGTTTGGTGGTTTCTTGTAGGAACAACATATATATGTGTGTATTACTTACCTCTTCCTATTGGGTTTCAATCAAAAATTCAAAATACATTATGAGAAATGAGATCCATCTCACTAGCTTAGTTCATATTATGCCTCTTTTTGGGGACTTCATACATGACTCAATTATTGACCAAGTTATAACCTAGGAGTATAAAAGACTATGTTCTCGATTACTTCTATGCATTAGCTCAAGGAAGTATATATACCTTCACATCTTCATTTAATGACTTCCTTGCACATTATTTATGAACATTAGCATGAAATTAACCTTTACATAAATTTTTCAACAAAAAAAGGTGTTAATGAACCTAATAATGAGTATGTATTTAGATTCAAGATATGGTTACAAATTTGACCAATAAGTTTTATGAAATTGAATTTATAAGCCTACTTTCTTAAAGCTCACCAACACCTATAAAAGAAAAGGTAATATTCAACATATACTTATCATTCGATGAATTATTCATAAAACTAATAATGTAGAGGTAAATATTTTAGAGGATAGGATTCTCAAATATGTCATAAATTCGCCTACCTCTAATAGATAAAAAATCAACTATATGGTAGTTTTAAGGATAAAGATGTGATAATAATTTCCACCTAATCCTGAGGCCAAGAATGTGGTCAATGTAATATAACAGTCAACCAATAAAATATTAATCTTACCCCAATAATAATAACATATACATTTTACGTGTTTAAGTGAGAGTCAAGAAAAAGAATTACAAAAATTTCTTGAATAACTTGAATATTTTACCTCATATTCATGAGTTACATTGTTGTGCCCCTAACCTATACCACTTATAAGTCTAGGTGTGGGTCAACCTATGGTTTATATAACATTAATATTTGTATTCATTAGTTAGTTGTTTATTAAGTGTAAACTAATAATATGGAAGCAGTATGACCCTTCATAAGCGTACACATACATACATACATGGATGAGTAAATATCTATCATAGGTGTGAAGAGTGTGAGTTATTATCTAATTTGAAGACTTGGGATGTTTCCCCCTCAAATTGGATGAATAATATATTATATATTCTAATATATTTGCATTTATATTCAAGTAATTTCATTACAAGTGGTATCAAAGCTTTGATTATGGTAACAAATATTTTTTCCACCATATCTCAGACATATTTGAGAATTTTTCAGAGAATTTTTAGAGTTAATTTAAACATGATATAAAATATTCACTCCAAATTTCAGTTTCTTTTGATCTTATTTTCTCGAGTTATTGTAATTTTAGTGTTTTTTAAAAATCCACTTTATTGGTTGTAAATTTCATAATTGTTCATAATTATCTACATTTTCATAAATATTATCAAATTTTATGTATGGTATTTTCTTTGCATTTTCATTTTTGAGGATTTCTATCTTTAGAAATTTGTTGGTCAAAGTTGGTCAAAGTTGACAATTCACTTCTACCCTGTTAGGCCTCAACATGTTGGACTCACAAACTAGAGCATGGGAAAAAAACTATACACACCATGGAAAAAATCTTATAAAGATAAAATACAATATAATTTAGAAATAGGAGGGACTACCACTGTGAGGGACATGTGAGCTTATTGAACCAAAATAAATCAACGATTAGATGAGCTGAAATATTCGATCACATTTTTCATTTTAAAAATTATTCAATCATTCCTCCATATGTATCTAACATCTAGGGTGACAACACCATCCATGTGCTATAGTAATTGATGACAACATGGAATATGCCATGACAAGGCATGCTAATTATGACTCATATTTGACAAGACCAAAAATTCAGAAGGTTACACCACATATGGATGAAGAACGTCAAAAATAGTTTGGGATGGATCTATGGAATACAATATGCTTAACTTGGAATCCTATGACAAGGGTTTGGTAATTGAGGATCTTTAAAAAAAAAATTGTTGGTCCTCAAATCTGCACCCCTTATTGGGCTGACAACAATTCACTCTAAGGAAGGGTAAACTTGCTTAGGAATGGTGATAGGTTGGATTATATGGTCATTTTGTAGCTGGGGAGGGGTCTAATAAATTCCTTAGGCATCAAGAATTGGGATGATTGAGGTGAACGTACTACCTTGAACCAGGATGAGAGGACCCAAGGTGTAGCCTGAAATTTAGAGGGGGAGATGGAGCCTTTATTCCCTCTTATTTATTTTCAAATGATGGGCTGATCTGGGATAAACATGGCCAATGACACAGTATTTCACTTTCACAAGTTGTCACACAAAGTATTGTGTATGCTTATTACACCATAGGAAGGTAACTGAAAGAATTTAAGTTTAATTGCTCTTACGTTCTCTTAGTAAAGTAATTAAGGCTAAAAGACACTTTCAATTATGTTTAGAGAAATTAGGTATTAATATAGAACAAATAGATGTTGTAAAATGGGGGATGAGATCAATTATGGAAAATATGAATTCACAAAGGGGGAATCATAAGTAGAAAATTTTATCATGACACAAAATTTAAAACTATAAGTATCTTGTAATCATGGAAAATGCAACTGGATTAACTAGTGACACTATCAACTAATAACTATTTGCATTTATTAGAGATCAATAGATGCAAAGGAATTAATACAATCTCTAAAATATATAACACAAGTGCTTGTGCAAGTATTTTAACAAAGTTTTTACTGCTTCATCCCTCATATGCCTAAGATACACTCAGAGGATTACAAAACTCTATAAGTACAAAATGTTTATGACAAGGATTTTACAATTCGGTCCAATATTGTAGAGGTATATCTCACAACAAAATATCAAAATTATTAACCAAAGCATAAACATCAAGGACAAATTTAAAGTATGACAAAGAAAAAAAGTAAACACAAGACTGTAGCCAAAGAATATCACTCATTAATGGACAATTCTACAACATAGAACCCAGAAGACAAAATTTAAGACTTAAAACAAACATACTTTATTCAATTCTTGAATTTATTAACAAGGGAACATCAAATAAATCACCTCAAATCCTATCAATGGTTGTACAATTACAACCAACTTGACACAAAAGTTTGGGAAATTGAGATTAGTATGCATTTCACGATGGAAACATACAATGTTAAAAATTACATCTCTAACCTTTCCAGAATTCGAACGAATAAGCCCCTTTGATCTGAATACCAAAAATTAACTCTCTCAACTATGAGGAAAAATCCATATTTATACAATTTTATGCCTTCTTACAACCAAAATTTCCCCCCAAAAAATTTAACGAACCATCCCAGAAAGACACAGCAAACGAGCTCCATTTTTGGAAAATATCTTGTAACGGTAAAGATATCTTCTTATTTCTTAATATGATTATGCTTTTAGATTATGACATAGATATACGTGGGATTTTTTTACTTTTATTTTTTAATCCCCTTTTTTCTTATTCATGTTGTTACCATCCTTCATGCGCCCCATCACAAACCATCTATTCCCTCATGCCTTTATTTTAAATTGATTTTGCAACTGCCCTTTTGGGAATATGAATTGGGAAATGGATAATAATTTACACTCCCTCGTGTTTTATTTTTTCTTTGTGTGAGTTACCGCTTCAAACCGAAAATCACCTTTTGGAAGATATTGATCTGCTCCAGATCCGTGTGAGTTTTTCAGAATTGATTTCACATTCAATTCTAAAATGAAACCTTACATAATTACTCCCAAATTTCATCTTCTTATAAATTCCCATTGTTATCTCATAAGATCATATCTCCATTCAAACATTTTGATCAAAAAGAGAATTTGCTTCCACTCTTCTCAAGCCATGGTAGATGTAGAGCTAGGAACCAGCTTGAAATAAATTTCTTTGGATACTTTACACTCAATCTTTGACCTTTCTAGTCCAGACGAGGCCTTTGTGAGGATGATATTTGATATTGAGGATCAGATGGAGACTAATGGGCCATTAACACATCTTGTGGTTTGGGTAGCACTAATAAGAAGCCTCATCAAGATGACTCCCTTATTTTCTATCTTTTAGGTCATGTATTATCATTTGTTTTGTGTGGAGGACCAAAAATCTCTTGAACTATTGAAGAATTTTCAGCTCTGCTGTCGGCCCACCATTTACAAAAACATCATTATATATCTCCTTTATTATTTAATGAAGAATTGGTGAGTAAATAAATCCTCACCGCTACCTATAAAATGTCTGTTGATGATCCTGTGGAGGATATATCATCAATTTCCTATAAAATCACCATGATGGAACAAAGAATTTATCTTCTTGAAAAAATACCTGTGATATATTTTTTTGGGAAGGCCCTTGAAGTGCCGCCTCCTTATATGAGAAGATGCAAACAATGTGCACCTAATCCAGCTTGTACAAGTCAACCCATTCTTGTGGATGAACTTGAATCTTCCTCGACAGTACCCACTGATATTCCTGGGTCTTCCTCATCTTCAAAAGTGACTACTTGGTGAGGTACCAAGGCCTACCTTAAAGGCAAGTCTAACCTCCTTGAATGGGTTTCCTCCTACAGAAGGAAATTCGAATTAATAAAAATCTTGGAGGGGTCCCAAAAACACTATTTCAAAGCTCATGGAACTAGGAATGTCTAGCAATATTACGGGGGACATCTTGTACATTCATGGTGCTCAAGACCATAAAGAATTGGAGTTCAGGAAGAAGAGGTTGTTGAATTAGAATCCACCTTTTGCAGAGGAATGCATAACAATTAATTAATATTGTACCTCTTTTGTAATATATTTTTTTTGTATATGCATATTATCAGCTATGTGAATTTTAAGGGTCGGGGCCTCTATAGAATCCCCATTTTGTTCGTATTACATAATACGATTTCTTTTATTGCATTTGTTAACTTAATAATTACTTTCCATGATATTGAATTTATCTTTATATAGCACATCAATCATTTCTAAATTCATATTTCATGGTTTGAATATCTGCAGTAAAGATTTTTCTTTCTCTGAGTGCCTTACAACTATTTTGGAACCCGCAGAGTACTAAATTTTGTGATTAAACCATCCTATAGATTTTATTTTTACTTATCTGATGTTCCACGACCCTTTGGTGAAATCTTGAGTGTCCCACAACTTTTTTGGAATCCGCAGAGTATTAATTCCTTTGTTAAACCTGTAAAACACTACTTCAGTGTGCCACAGATTTTTTGATACAACCACCTTTTCTTATCTCTTGTGACTAGTAGTTTGTGGTATCCCTTCTTTCCTTTATCTTACATTACAACCCGCAGAACATTGAATTCTCCATTCCACATAATACCAAGTTAATGTATTGCGACTTCCTTAGGGTTGAATAGTTATGTCCATCCTTAAAAATTTTAAGCTTTAGGGGAAGGGATGATCATATAGATTCAAAAAAGCTATTAGTGACAAGGTGACATAAAAATTTGGGTCTTTAAACAATGCAAAGTATTATGTGAAAAAAATCAACTAGGGAGGGCTCAAAATGAGCACCAACAAGTTCTACGTGGAAGAAGTAAAAAAGATACAACCGAAACTTTGAGAAGTAAAGAAACACTATGTGAGATCTGTTTTGGGATAGTGCACCAACAACTTTATAGGGAAAATGTATATTAAAAGAAGATTTAATCATGCCCTATTTAATGTGACTGAGATTTGTCATTCACATAGTGGATGCCAAAACCTTAGGTATAATGGCTATGAAGTTCATTCAACCATAAGTTCCATTACATCCTTGATTAAAATATGCACCATTAATGATTATGATGGGGCACAATTGCATGTTTCTCATGAAAAAATGGATAATTCATTATTTTCAAGTGAAACACAAGATATGTATCCGGCTGTGAAAGTATTGCAAGATATAATCATCCCGGAACTAGAGTTACTTAACTAGACTCGACTCAAGAGGTTACATCTAAAGGTTCTCACACATGATCTCATCAAGGAACAACACCTGCCATATAAGGATGTGTAATGAGAGGAAAAAGGTCGAATAAACAATTTTCCATAGTTTTTCCTATTAAGGATGATGTTTATTTGAAGGGGAGAATCATGTTATACCCCTAACCTATACCATTTATAAGGCTATGTTTGGGATGACTTATGGTTTATATAACATTAATATTTATATTCATTAGTTAGTTGTTTAATTAAGTGTAAAATTTTAATAATGAAGGGGTATAAACCTTCATACTATACCTATATATGTGGGTGAGTAAATATCTCCCATAGGTGTGAGGAGCATGAGTTTTTTAATTATTTAATGACTTAGGAGTTTCCCCCCTCAAATTAGTTTAATAATATGTTATATATTTTGACATATTTTCATTTATATTCAAGTAATTCCATTGCATACATCCAATAAGGCTATTACCTAAAAGCTATAACACAATGCATATTGTGACTATCAAAATATCATGATATTATTCTAACAAATGGATAACCTTGAATAATAAGATCCATGACCTTATTGAAAGTAATCACATTTAAGTTGAAGTTATCCATAATATATTAAACAAAGCTCTAGTTCTACCTAACTAACATTTAAAAAAGTTAAGAATCCTCTTACAAACCATGGTACCTTGTTATAGGATCAAAACAATAACCATATGATAAATGACAAGGACCAACCACCCAAACCTATTAATCATCCACTTAACACATTTATTAGTGTATTCATGGTTGCAATAATGAAGAGAAATCTTACTCTCATTGTGTTATGTCATAATTCTAATAATGACTCTTGTAATAGGCCACTATTCCTACACACTTTGATTGTAAAATATCCATAGAAGACACATAAATATATGTTTTATAATGGCTCAAGTAACAACTTATGCATGATTTTTTTCAGTGGCCTTGGATACCATAAGAAATAACTTTTGGAATTTTTGTGATTAATATGGGATATGATGGAATTACATAAAAAACCCTTGGTTTTATATTATTACCTATCACATTGGGTCCTAATACCATCTTAGTTTGGTTTCATGTAGTGAGTGATAGTGGATCATACGGTGTGTTATTTAGATGTTCGTGGATTCATGAAATGAGATAAATGCTTTCTACTTCATATCAAATTCTAAAATTTGTACAAGATTACATAATGATAAATATGCATCAAGATATATATAATATTACATCCCATTCAATATAATTTTATATATTAAAAAAACTGACAACATCAACTACTACACCTCAATCATTTGAGCCATATAGTCCAAAAGTCCATACAAAGTATATAAGGGTGAACTCATAGCACTTAACAATGTACAAATACATTAAGCACTTATAAATATCACGTTTCAATCTAATACCAAGATGAATGATCATATTATTTTACATATAGGTGTAATAAAATGGTGTGGTGGTATAAACAATGATGACGATGATACCAATGATTTATATTTTAAATACTTGTTGCAATGTATTCATTTTCAGATCTTGCACCCAATGCTGATATATATATTTCTTGACATATGGATTATGATAATGACTCTTCAGGATGTGATTATGTGATATATTTTTTCTTTGGATTATTCATTTATGTGTGACACTAATTTTTCTTTATTGATTTTTCATTAAAAAATATTGCCCCTCATACATTGTTTCTTATGTCTCTTTTTATCATATATTAATGATCACTTTCCTTTGATATCGGATTGTGCTTTATCTAACTATAAATTTTCTTATTTGGATTCTTGATGTGTCTCTTCAATCTTAGTTACTTGAATTTTTGTGTTGACTTATTTTTTAAACCCTCTTCTTCTATTGTCCTAATGGAAAATATATTTCCTTCATGACTCATTTGATCTTTGGTGGATGTTATTATTTTCCTTTCACTGTGTCTCAAGTTATTTTCCTTTTCCTTCCCAATTTTCTATCGTTTCCCTTGATTTATCAAGTTTTAATCCCATCCCCAACATCTATGTTAACTTACAAGTGATGACAACATAGTTATGGATGCGCCACATCCCTAAGTGAGCACATATTTGATGTAATTTGTGGTGATTAGGGATTCATTATTATTGATTTTTCCTTCCCAGTATTTATAATATTCTTCTACTTATTAAATTTCACATGATGGTATTTAGATCCTAAAATTATTTTTCCTTTACCTTTTTGTGTACATTGATTGCTCCCACTATGCAAAGCCATCCCATATTCACATTATACCTCATGATGTTATTAGGCATGTTGTGTACATATTTATTGATCATATATTGCCTATCTTGGTGCATTATCTTATCGATCATACATGATTTATTTACTCGCACTTGGAACATGAATTTGATATCGTGCTTATATTTTTTATACTTAGGCCCACATTGTGGTAGTTTGTAATATTTACATGACGATATGTTATTATGTTTACATCATAGATTTATTTCCCTATCATACACATTGTGTGTATAATCCATTTCTTTTTAATTTGTTATTGAAATGTTCATCTCACACCTTGAAAGGGACCGAAACGGGGACATATGTATCCCACTTAATTTTTTAGTCTCTACCATTCATGACACATCATCACCTTCGTACATGGAAATGAAGACATCATGATGCACAACATAATTCATTTAGTGATCTATAAATTTCTACTTTAGAAACTTAAAAAACCACACAAATGTTGTTCTACTTTCAATTATTTGAAAATGACAGTTCTTGAAAGCTAGTGAATGAAATCTAGTGCTTTAGAACTACTTGCAACAAGTAAAATGAACAATGAAAATACATAACACAAATTTTTTATCCTGGAAACCCCTAGATTGAGGGAAAACTAGTCAAGAAGGGAAATTTCTCCTTCTTCTCAGTAATATATTGGCCAATTAAAAATTATTACAGATTACAAGAAGATGAAGGAAAACAACAATATTACTTCAACCTATCTACTTCCTTTCCCTACTCATACACCTTTCTTATACAAATCAATTCCATTACCAAAATTTTCTTTCTCAGTTCTCCTATAAATTAATACCCAATTCCACATGTTCTTATTACTTTTATATCTTACTTATTATGTCTTCTTGTGCACTAGAGAATAGGAATGGTCATACAAGGAAGAGACACAATATAAACACTCCAAATATGTGATTTTTTGTGGATATATATCCACAAAAAATCACATATTTGGAGTGTTTATATTGTGACAGGACTACCAGTGAATGCAAACTAGAAGTTACACAACCATCGTGGTGGTTACGCAATTGTCGGTTTGTGCAGAGGGGAATTTATGTAACCATCACTCTGAACAAAGTAGTGGTTCTGTAATTGAACCTTTTTCTCCTTCTTCTTCTTATTTTTCCTTATAACTCTAGTTGCTCTGATGAAATAGTGTTTTTTATAGATTCGTATGGATCACACCTCTTCTGCTTAGGAGGATTTTGGTCCCACAAAATATTAGTTGCGGAGTAGATGAGGAAACAATTCCCTCACTTTCTCCTTTGAGTACCATCGGGCATGTCTTGGTGTCTTTCCTTTAAGTCTAACCTGCCAAGATTTCTATAGACCTCTCCTCATTTCCCTGACCTTCTATTACATCACTAATCCTCCTCCCACATGCCTCGTGGATCCAAGATGTAATATTCTATGAAAGGTAGAAACTGAAATTCTTCTTCCACATTAAGCATGTATGGCTCATATAGGTGAAATTTATTATAATTTACTACTGAGTACATCCGCATGAAGTGTGAAAAATCAAGTCTAAAAACATTTTCTCCAATCTACTCTAGTATAGTGAAGGGTCCATACCATAGAGGCTTTAGTTTCCTTGCTTGACCTTGTAGTATTTCCTTGCTCAAGTACAACCAAACTTTGTCTCCAACATGAAGCTTTTCCTCTCTATGATGTTGATCGTGTCTACCCTTCTACTTGGCTTGAGACTTCTCCAATTATTCTTTCACCATGAGATTGATTTTTTGGATCCTCTTAATGAACTTCATTACTCTAGTTAAATCTGAATCATGTATCTCTCTTTTTGATTCTCTAAAATATATATTTTAGTAATAATATAAGAATTAAAACAATGTAATAATTGAAATATAAATGCTAGATAATATTTATGATATTTTAAATGAAATCAAATAAAAGGGGAAGGTACTAAACTGAATTAGAATTACCTCGCAATGACCTGAGACTAGATAGGGTGATGAAATTGAAGAACTAAGTGTCATGAAAAAGATCACAAAATTATAGAAGAGGCAAATCTGGCTAGATTGGGGCACTTGGAGAAGGATAAGGGCACCTAGGGAGCCTGGTCTCAAGTCTGGGTGCTCTGGTCTATGAAACAACTTGAAACCTAGTTCTGACAAAGTCCCTAGGTCTTTACAATACTTTTCCTTTAGTTGGGTGGATGTCACACTTTCTTCATTGATTTCACCGTGAACCTGTAATAAAGAATTACCTGTAAAACCCCATACAAAGCATCAAACCCTAAAAAATGAAAGATGCAAATGAAGGGGTCAAATTTTCCTTAATAGCCATAATGGTGGACTTACAACTAAGAACTGTACTACATATTAGACCTAATGTAATTTTGTGTGTTTGTGTGTGTAATAATGTGCCTAAGATTCCCTAGTGCCAATGACATAGAGAATATTAGGTAATATCTATATAGGATACAAAATAACATATGTAATAGAATTTATGTAGTGTGTGATGTAGAATAATGCCCAAATACAATCTCTTTCTCTATGTAGATAGCTAGCCCTTAGTAGAAATAGTCTTCTCATAAGATAATATGTATGTTGTGTTTATATAGGGATCTCTTGCTCAAATTTCAACACTAATGACCTGACATGCCTACTAGTGCCTAGGGAAATGAGAGGAAAAATCATAAAGACCGACCTCAAACCTTTAAATTAGAACTAAGTGTGACAAGGACCAAAGCACCTAGAAATGAGATCCAAGGTACCCTGGGTGGCCTAATCCCTTCCTAATTTCCCTAGTCAAAGACTAAAGATGACAACTGAGTAAATAATTACAGTTAAGACTCCCTAAGGGATGACTAGAAATTTGGTAGTAACTGACGAGTGTGAAAGAAAAACAACGAAAAAATACCAAATAAAATAATGACCAGAAAAGGGGATGGGTCATTAGTGAATACTTTTCTTATGCAAGATCCATATATAAAACAATATACTCAATGGTATAATTATAGTAGTAAGTATGTGATTTTTTGACTATAGTTTCCCCCACTTTATGTTGGTAAGCGAAATATTGGTAACAAAAGTAGCTAGAGATGCGTACTTGAAAGAATAATGGATAATCCCATGCTATAGTAGAACACACATATGTGGTAGAAAAGTGTGTCAACTAAACCATATAACATGTCAAACTATGGATCAACATGTTGATCCATGTACCATAGAAAGAGAGGTAATATCACAGTGGAGTGTGCTAAATGAGAGTGATGATTGTGATATTTGATGATTGATGACTTTGAATGTTGTATGATGACAATATGATGGGGTAGGGAGTGATCAGTTCTAAACTGATTACATGCGTACAAAAAACTGGAAGATTTGGGTGTCCTGCTGCCAGAGGAAGAGTGTAAGGAGAAAGGTGTGTTATTATCCAACCTGTAACTACATCCTCAAGATCTAGCCACTGTAGACAAAATCAGATCAATTTTTTTGTGGTTTTTGGATCCAAATAATTTTGATAAAATAGTTGACCCATATAGGATTGATATAGGAAAGGAAATATTGCCTCCACTCCATGGGTGTTTTTGTAATGTGATGGCTTCCAAGTTAAATCATTTGGAAGCAAACGTGAAATGTATGATGGCTTCCAAGTTAGGTCATTTGGAATCAAACACCAAATATAGAATAAATTCCCAAGTTAGGTCATCTGGGAAAGTGACGAATGTAACTCCCAAGTTAGGTCCTCTGGGAGGCCGCATCTATTGTACTGTATCGATTAAATATAGTGATTTCGATTGTTATAGATTTCAACACATTGTTGAATTGATTGATTTATTTATTTCGATTGCTTACTCATAGAGATATTTTACGCTAGTTGTCCCCAGGTTATTTCATTAGGGTGAATTGATATAAATTTATGAAATATTGCATGGAGATATTTTGTGTTTGTTTCCCCCATATTAGGTCATTAGGGGGGACCGCTAGAAATTGATGAATTATCACGTATAGAAAATTTATGCTTGTTTCCCCTAGGTTAGGTTATAAGGGGGAATCAATGGTGAAATATTACATAGTGCATTATTAAGTGTTTGGAATTATCAAATTGGTAGTGTTGGTTAAACACATAGTGATGTAAGGGGAATTATAAGATGACCCCAATTGTATGTCCCCCCTTTTGGTGAAAGGGGAAGTGATGATAAGAATGAAAGTTAATCCGAAAGTAAGCATGAGATAGACAAAGTGTAATAAAGATCATCAAAATGTGTGTATATTGAGTGAACGATAATGTGTACGAGAGATAAAAACATTTTTCATGTGTATGATGTGATGGTAGGTAGAATTTTGAAAATAATGCTGCAAACATGGTGTAAATCAAAGTAAAAATGCCTAAGTTATGGAGAAAAATGTGTGGTGTGTATGAGTTGAGAAAATGATCGTGAAATAATGACAATAGTAGAGTAGGCCATGGAAAGTAACTATAAATAGTAAGGTGAAAAAGTGGTTATTCAATTCATTTTTCTTTTTTTTAAGTGTGAGAGTGAGCTCTGAGTGTGTAAGGATACTGCAAGTGAGAGAAAAATGACCTAGCTGATTTGAGATGGTAACAACCACTATAGGACTGTGTATAATAGTGGAGTTGGTAACTATAATGTTTTTTCAAAAAAAATGGTGTGCAGTACTCAGTTTTAGTGATTTTTTGTAAAATTGTGATTTTGATTTTTTTGGCATTTTAAATCTGGACAAGAGCGGTGAAGGTGTTAGTGACCTTCGGGAAAGGAGCACCCAAACCTGGGTGATGGTGTCCTGCTCCTGGGTGCCCTAGTCTAGAGAGTGTGTATTCAATCCTGAGTGGTGTAACTGTATTTTTTATTATGTAGTAATGTGATAAACAAGTGTGTATGGGTTTGTATAGTGTTCTAACGCTACATTTTTTGTTGTTATGTGTTGTGCAAAGGGATATCCACTCAAGGGAGTTCCGTGGGGGTATTTATTTGAGTTTTTTTTTCTTGGATTGGGTTTGTTTGACGATTATTGGGAGGTTATTGACCATGTTAGTCTACAGAACATAGTGTAGATTGGGGATGTGCCCCATAATATGCCTATGTTGACAAAATTGTGTGAGCGATGGTGTACGAATACTTGTACTTTTTGGTTACCTACCAGTGAGATGTCAGTCACGTTGGAGGATGTGTATCACATACTATGATTATTAGTTGTTGGGGAGAGAGTTCAGGTCATGCCATTGGAGGATATAGAGACAAAGATGTGGGCCTTTGGACGTTATTTTGTGGGGAATCGAGTACCTACCAAAGACCATATTAGCTTAGATGTGATTATGAGGTTAGGGGTTCCATGATTGCATAAGTTCATAGCCATGGTTATTGCTTCATCTATTGTAGTAGAGGGAGGAGGTTTTGGCATCTTGTATAAGATGTGTGATATATGCCATTAGATAGAGGAGGAGAGTACTAGATACACATAGGAATGATGTATGTTGGTGCACCTATATAGGGTTATATATATATTTACATAAGAGGAGCATGGAGGTGGGATATGAGCTACTACACTATTACATGTATGGGTGTACGAGCATATAGTAGTGTTGAGGCCAATTTTGTTGTCTGCGAGCAGAGTGGGATAGACCAAATATATTTTCTAGGAGGTGGGTTGGCGTGCATGGGCACAAGATGGATATAGATACCTATAGGGAATTGATAGATCAGATGGGGCCTGAGAAAATGATATGGAGGCCATACCGAGACTACGTAGGATGGCTAGAGGATGCTATAGAGATACGATACATATGTAAGACCATGTGGCTGGAGGATCGATTTCTAGGGGCGGTCGAGTTATTCTAGGTGGAGAGGGTATTACGACAGTTTGGTATGGCTTAGGGCTTGCCCCAAAGCCATATGTATAGTTGAAAGTCATTAGAATACCAAAGAGGGCCAAAGCTAGACCGAATCCCATAGTAGAGAAGCTAGTACCTCCTAGGCTAGATGAGGTAGATGCGGTGATAGAGCTGATAGAATCATATGATGTGGGTGTACAGAGGCTTACCATGCATGGTGGGAAGCACATCGATGGGTATTATTATTTCCATTATTTGCATAAGCAGTGAGATTAACACATGGAGGAGTGGGAGGGGGGAAAGCACATGCCCCCAACAATATAGAGACAGCTATAGTGGAGTGTGAGTATCTGTATCGTTATGTCATGATGTGTTATTTGTTCATATGCTGGTGATGGTTAGCTAATGGGTTGTTTTATGTGTTTTAGGTGATGCGTATTAGTCCTTGATAGTGGAAACATCCTTCTAAAAATTGATGTGGAATGTGCCGAATGACATACTTATAGGTGGAGGGATATCAGAGCGTGCAGATGAAATTATGGGAAAGTATGCCCATTTGTTTGAGCCAGTGGCCATAATAGTAGTGATGTGTACTTTTCTACTAGGTGAGAGGGATGAGGCATGCAAGGAGACTCGATGAGCCAGAGAGGTGGTGGGTGGTGGCCCCTTAGCACAAGATGTGTTTGCACATTATGTCAAGTTGCAAAATTAGTTTTCAAAGTAGTCTACAGAGGTTACACTACTACGGAGGAAGGTGGAGAGATATTGAGGCCTTGACCAATGACATATAGTTAGTGGTGAAGTGTCGAGTTTGAGATCTCTTACAGTACTAGAGAGCGATAGTGATGATGAGATTTGATTTGTATTATTGTATATTATGTAGGGGCATTTCCCCCCAGTTATGAGATTTTTTTGTAACTATGATCACACTTAATTTATATAGATGATTTTAGTTGAATATGATAATTAGAATTGTTGTGTATTACTGTTATAATGTGACTAATGAGATATGATTTGTGAATGATTTTATTGAATGTTGCTCATGATGTGTAGTTGTTAGTATAATGTTATTGATGATGTACGATCTCATGATTTTGGTTGTAATTTATGTAATGTGGTGGATATTGTTTATGGTTATTTATTGATATTTGTAATATGATGATAGAAAAAAATGTGTAATGTGATGATGATATAGTGTTGATTATGATGGGCGATGTATGTAGTATGATTGTGATGAATGATCGATTAATATGTACTAATAAAATGACCCAAATGTTATTATGATGAAGATAGGGGGAAATTAGTGATGCCCACCAATGTATAGATGATGAGGTTCATTTATTTAATACCCAGCAACATTCAAGAATGAACCACATAAAGCAAGATTGCGTCACCGGGAAATGATTGAGTGCGTTAGATGACTCGATAAAGCATGTGATGAGAGGTTCCTATAGAAAATCCATCAATAGTCATGTAAGAACTATAAGAACACAAGCACATCATCGGGGGGTAAGGTGATAGTAATCACCTACCAAATACCAAGGTGGCGGGAAGCAATGGAAGCATGTGGCATGAAAGCAGCGTGAGAATATGAACCAAACTAAATATCATGTGGAGCACCTGTGGGATGTTCAAATTTGGAGGGTTGTGGCAGCCGATGTGAAGTAATAACATGATGTGATGGATGAGATGGATGAAGTGAATGTGGTGGATGCAATGGTGTAATGATGGATTGATGCGGTGGAGAGCGCGCATGAGCAACGACCCGTGGAGGTCAATGAACAATGACCCGAGTAACAGATGGAGTTGATAACTCAAATTGAGTAGAATCATACTAATGAGGCAGAGGAGATATGGAATGCTCATGTGAGTGAGAGCCAAAGGAGATGATATCCTTATCCTCTAATTGTTGTAGTCTATCATGAAGGGAAAATAAATCATTGTCACTATGGCCATTAATACAATGATAATTACAATAGGGTTGATCATGCTGATGCTATAGATGGTGTTGTGGATGATGTTGGTTGGAGGGAAAGAGAATTAGATGCTCGTTAAGTAAAACACCTAGCACATCATGTGGTCGAGCGTGATGAGATAAGTGTAATGGCTCATGTAAAATAGATGGAGTAGATGGAGAAGTAGTCTATTGTGGAGGAGGAGAAGGATTATTTTGTGATGCAATAGGTTGATCTTTCTTTCTTGGAAGAGATGGAGATTGTGTGGGTTTCTCAACTAGTGGCAATGAGGAAGAAATAGATGATATAACAGTAGTAGCATGAAGTGGAGGATCAATAATATGTGCTAAGATAAGGTCATGTTCTAGGTAAATAAATTTATAACACAAGAGTATGAATGAATCACATGTATCATATTGCAATTGTTTCTTGAGAGCAGGAATCAAACCATTGAAAAATATTAATTTCTTCTCAATATTGATAGGTTGGAATACTAATTGATGCATACAAGCATTAAATCATAAGACATAATCCTTGATAGGTTGATATGTTCCCTGATGTAAAGTAGGTATAAGATCATAAGTAATTCTAGGGCCATTATTAATGATAAAATGACAGAGGAAACCATCCTCCATATCATAATAAGTACTAGTAGACCCAAATGGAAGAGGAGTGTACCATTATAAAGCATCATCAGTAAAACTATGTCGAAAGGCCTTAAACAATAATCTATCATTAGAATAGGGAGCCATAACCATGTGGTAATGTTGGAGATGTAAGTGAGGGTCACAAGTACCATCAAAGAATGTGAATGTAGGCATGATAAAGTCCTTAGAAAATGTAGAGTTATGAATATTCTTAGGAATATAGTTGCCATGTAATGATTTTTTATCAATTGAAGCATAATAGGCCCTACTTTCTAAAGTGAGTGACTGAACCTGAGATTGTAATTGACATATGGCATGCATGAGAGACAGAATGTCCTGTGAAGGAATACTAGGAGATGGAAATAATGTATTAAGTGGTCGTGACTTTCCATTACGAGTAATCATAGGTACCTCAAGAGAAGTTAAACGAGATTTTGATGCTCAAGGAACACTAGGGGTAGGGTTTAGAAAATATATAGGAGATAAAGGATATGGAACATCCATATCAGTGGTAGGACTACCATAAAAAACATCCATAGAAGATGAAGTGACCGATGTAGAACCCTCGGTAGAAGAAGATGCACTAATAGATGTAGGTGAAGTGTTTGGAGGAGATGATATTCTAGGAGAAGAAGAACTAATAGATGGAGGAGACTCGTGCACGATGATAGATACAACTTTAGGAGAAAGTGGAGTAGGAGATTCACACTCACCAATATGAAATTTAGTAGAATCATGACTATCAATTATAGCATCAACATCAGATAGAGACTCAGAGATGAGAATGTCATTAAGCGTACTATCAATGGGAATTATCAACATAATATGAGAGAGTATGCAAAATAGTATGTGATGGATTAGGAGAAGCAATATCATAAATAGGACATGATACAGGAACATTAGGTGTATATCTCAATTTTGGCTTGATTAGTCTAAATAAGGTGTTTTAGAGTGTTTGGTAAGTGGTTTGGTCCATTTGGACTCTTGATGTTGTAATAAGATCTCATTTGGAGGTTTTATGTTGTAATATGTTAGTCACTTAAGGGTTAGTATAAGTCTATGTTAGTAAAAAAGGTGGTCATGACATGTATTTACTCATACTTGACCAACCAAGATGTAACTCACTAGAGTTATTCACGTATGGTTAGAGAGAAAACATAACTACCTCCATTCAACCTATGAAAAATACTGTGCATTCGAGGAGGATTATTAGTGAGGTTGGTAAGGGTGTGAAAAGGTGAAGATCTCTGTAACAGAGCCTTCAAGGCTCAAATAATCTTGTGAATGCATGGATTATTTAATAAAAGCTTCCTAATTTAATGACTGTGACAAATTTATAAGCTTTATGAATGAATGAATTCTATATTTGAATATGATGAAGAATCATTTTTAGAGGTATTTTTTAGAGTGATTTGATAGGCATTTATATGTGAGTGTAGGCTTAAGAAGACCAAGGAATTCTATAGATGTGATCATGAGAGTGGACAACATTCAAAACAAGAAGGTAAATATTGTGTGTAAGTTATTACTCATGGGCTTCAAAGCATTTTGATACAGTCTTATAGCTAAAGTATGATCACTATAGTACTTTGGTGACTAATAAGTAGTTCAAATACTATGATGGAAGTTTTTTTGTTTGAAGTGTGAAACAAATCCAAAATCAATGTCTTTGGGATATGTCTCGGGCTTGAGAATGAGTTAAAACAAAGTACATTTCTTTCAAACATAGATGCTATGAACTTGTTAAAGAATGGATTATGAGGGTTTGGAATTGTTATTGGAGTTATATGCACAATTATAAACACAAGGAAAATATTAAGTAAGCAAACTTAGTAGTATTTGTGAGCATTCCCTTTATACCCTATTCCTAAGGGTTTCAGAGGTTTAAAAGAGGTAAATTGCATAAAAAGCCATTCTCTGGGCATAGCCAATCAAATATTTAGTTCCAGATGCATTATAGATAGAGATAATGAGATAAGACATTGCTAGAGACAACTCTGATTTAAAGGTGTAAATTATGAGTCAAAACTGTGTGCATTCTAGTTTCCAAGTCTTAAAGAATCAAATAAGGTGATTAATGACTATGAGAAGAATATAAACCCTTAGCCATGATGAATTCAAGGAATCATGATGTAATTAAGTTGATAAAGAATATAAAGTGTTTCATTGATGACTGTATAAGAACTTGCATGGTTGTGAAGAGATCTTGAGTGGCATATAATATGATCTTTCACAGTAAGACTTGGACTGTACCACATATTTGGAATTCAAGAACCATGAAAATCAATAATATTATTCTAAAAAGACCTGGATATTTGTTTTAAGAAATTTAATAGGGTTTTTAAGATGTGTACTACGTGTCTTGGAATCTGAGACAATAACCTTGGAGATTTGATAAGTTCAAAACTGTGAAACAAAGTCTTTTCATGCAAATTGTCACAGTCAGTGATGTAGTAGGAGATTGCATGAATTAAAAACCTTAGAAGATTATTAAAGGATTTCATGGAATATTTTGGAGATATATATAGACCTTGGAATATTGAATAGGTATGAAAATACCAAGAGACTCAGAAACCCTGGTGTAAGTTAACAATGAAAAGTGTAAATACAGTCCTGAACATGGTGTTGTGATAGTTAAGACAAAACTAGTGAGTTATGTTATTGGAATTTTTTTTTATAAGGAACAAAGGTCAAGCATATTAAGGAAGTGTTTTTATAATGTAATGAAGGCTCTGTGAAATTGGAAGAGTCTTTCAAATTCCATAATATTGAAGATTATATGACTATCCCGCTCTAGTACAATCCTAGTAAGTAATTAGGAGGTATGTGGAAGAAAGTCATAGTGTTGAGTAGGAAAATGGCTTGAATTGGTTGAGTGAAATGTTTATAATAGTATCAAGGTGTGAAGATAATGGAAATCATTGAAAATATCTAAGGAAATATCCAAAACAGAGCCTTAGGACAATTTAATAAGTTAAGGACCAAGGTAAACCGAAAAGCCAAAACCAAGAAAATGAGAAAAATGATGTTAAAGGAGTATATGGATGATAGAAATGATTTTAACATGGATAACTAAGGTATTTAAAGAGGTTTGAGAAGTTGGCATAGTGCAAAGAAGTCAAAAAAATAAGAATTTTCTATGAAACCCTAGCCTAGGTCAAGAAACAAGCTAGAAAGGAGGGTTTGATGATAAAGAGAGATAGAAGATGAAATGAGATATTTCCCATGATGAAAAGATAAAGTGAGATAAAGGGTTTGTAAAAATGTAATCCTTTTTGATTGGTTGTTTGCAAGTGATTCTAAACTTGGAGATTTATAGTGTAGGAGGGTTAATTGCCTAGAAAGACAAAATTGTAAAAAGTGGCATAAATTTTCACTGGAAGAGAGTTAGGAATTGCAATTTGAAATGAACTTTAATGAGGATAATGGGCTGCTAAAAATATTACCAGTTAGGTTTAAAAGCTATTATTTTGTGAAATTGGTCAAAATTTTCCCATTTTCAGGGCTAAAAGGACTAGTAAGGGTATAAAAAAATGATGAAAGATGGATTCTTGAAATTGATTTGATGGTTTGAGCAAGTGTACTTGGGGTTGTTAAACTTGTTTGAAGTGTTTAGAGTCTTGGTACAATGTTTCAATTATTTTTTTCATATTGAGTAATTTGAGCAAAGGGTTGTTTTTGAGAAAAGTGAATAAGAAAGTTGGTTTTGTCACTTCTAATTTTTTTGGGTGCATTGAAGCATGTATGTAGGGTGGCTGCATTAGGAGAGTCATGAGATATAGCCATAATAGTGGTCTGATGAGAAGGAGAATCAGTATGAGAGCTATTGTCAATACCTAACATGTAATTGATAAGAGAATCATCTAGAATTTCCTTAGAAATATCATAAGGAGGCTTAATAGTAGATGTATAACATGGTATATAAAGAGTGAAGGTCATTAGATCTGAAACAATACTAATGCCAATGGGATAATTTTCAAAACTAGTAGGTACATAACATTCACCGACTAAGAGTTGTTGAATATGGTATGACATAGTAACACTACTATAGATAGCCATAAGCTCAGCGATAGCGGCCTCATCATAGATTGGATTGACACTAAAGTGAGACATGATGGGATGAGAAGGAGAAGGGATATCTTTAAACATTAGGATTTGTAGAGGATCCTAGGGAAAAGTGCTCTAAGTTACAAGTTCATCAAAAATGATTATCTAAAATCTGTATTTTAGTAATAATCCAAGAATTACAGAAATGTAATAACTGAAATATAAATGTTAGATAATTTATCTGATATTTTAAATGAAATCAAATGAAAGGCAAAAGGTACTAATCTAAATTATACTTACCTCACAGTGACCTAGGAATGGACAGGGTGATGAATTGGCAGAAGTGAGTGTTGTAAAAAACCTCATAAAATTACACAAGAGGAATATCTAGATGGATTTGGGTGCATGGAGAAGGATAAGGGCACCTGGGGTGCCCTGGTTTGAAGTTTGGGCACTCTAGTCTATTAAATAACTCAGAACCTAGTTTTGACAGGGTCACTAGGTCTTTACAATACTTCCCCTTTGGTTGGGTGGATGTCGCACTTGCTTCGTGTTGTCTTGTAAATGTGCAATGGGGAAATTGACAATTTTTCAGCATGACAACAATACCCCTGTGTCGAAACTTCCAAGTTTTTCTCTTTTGAGGCATCTTAGGTCTACCCAATCAATCCCATGACCTCCAAAATGATGTTAACTCAGTTTCCTAGGTGATTTAGGAAATTCAATTCAACCCCCTATGTGATTTAGGAGTTCTTAGAAACTGCTATTTTTAGGCCCAGTTTTGGGAAGGGATGCCACTGGCCTTCCCAAGATCGATGCACTCCCCTGGAGCAGTTTGATCAAAAATAGGGTTCACAAGCCTAGGCTGTGCACAGGGCCAAAAGAGTTGTTGAACTTCATGAGGTGATTATGGGAGCTCTGGGTAGAGTTAGGAGCCAAAAAATACATCTTTAGAAATTGAATTCTAATCCCTACAAGATGGTGAAATCAGATCTTTCACAACACTTTGGTACAATAGGTTGCACAACTAAGGAGCCAGATCAAAAATATAATTTTTTAGGGCTTAAATGGATGAATCAAGATCTTATAACCCAACCATTATATTAAAAAGGCCATTTTAAGTCACTTTAATGTAATTTTTCATCAAATAATTCCATCGGGAGCTCAAGATATCATCGTTTCAAATTTCCCTCTAGGTAAGTTCTCGCAGTTAGACAAATTTGAAAGAGGATGCATGTTAACTCCAGGAGCTTGGCACAATTTTGTATCCCTTCCATCCCTCAAGCTAAGGTAAATGAGGGACAATAAAATTATCATAGCACCAATAAGGCCTTTGGATATACATACGACCTCTCGGATTGCCAGTTCAGCTCCTAGGTGCTTGTTTGAAGCTCATTCCCACAAGCATCTAGATCATGACAAGTGGTGGATTTTGGCACACCGTGAAAATAGATGACCCTCATGTCCCTTTGTTCTAAGGGACATAAAAATTTTCCCAGCCCCAAGAATTCTTCAGGTCACCCATGTGACCCTCTCCAGTGCATTTTCTTAGCCCACAGGAGCTAGTGGAGTTAAACCCTCAACCGCTGGATCTCCGCCAAGTGACGAGATGAGGCGCCATGTGCAAATTGATGAATCTCATGTCCCTTTGTATTGGGGTATATGAGGTACATAAAAATTTTCCGAGCCCAAGGAATGTCTCTTGGTTCCTCATGCAATCAACTTCTAGCCCCCAGGTGCTTCCAACATGCCTTTTGGCCAAAACCCTCAACCATTGGATCTCCACCAAGTGTCGAGATGAGGTGCCGCATGAAAATTGATGTCCCTCATGTCCCTTAATACTTGAGGTACATTAGGGAAATAAAATTTCACCCCATTCCTGGCATGCAAGTTTGTAAAGCAACTTTAAATTTTGTTTTAATACTTGAGGTACATTAGGGAAATAAAATTTCACCCCATTCCTGGCATGCAAGTTTGTAAAGCAACTTTAAATTTTGTTTTAAATCTAACTTTCCTGCTTCTAACCTTCCACAACTTTACCCATTGCTCTACAACTTGCTCATACCTACATAGTTTACCATCGTTGCTCCAAAAAATATCCACCACATCAAAAAAATATCAAATCCATGATAATACATAGGTTTCAAAGAAGGTATTGATCGAAAGAGTCAGAAGAATGAAGAACGGAGAAGAAGAACAAAGATCTTTGCCTCGAAACTCTCATTGTCGTGAATCAAAGAAACCAACATATCTAGAAAACCGGTGCACAGATCAACATGAAACTTTTTTTCTGTGTTAATATTTTCATATACCATTAAAACCCACATAAAATACCTCCCATCCATATCAAGAATCATCGTTCACATCGAAGAAACCTCTCTCTTGGCTCAACGAAGAAAAAAACTTGATTTCCCGTCAAACCAATAGTCGGATCGAAGAAAAATTTCACCAGTGGTATAAGAAGAAAAAACACAAAAAATAAATATATTTTTTTGTTGAAAATGGAGAAAAAAAAATTAGACCTACAACTTTCAAGGTCCATTAATGGCTGTCGTGCTTAGAGTGACTGCTAGATTAAAAATTTGAAACTTTAAAATCTCCCAAACCACTGATTGGGTAAGTCCAAGATTTCAGAGGGGCGATATTGAGCAAAAACCCATATCAAAAAATGTTTATCTATAGTTATCCAATAACTAAAAGCCCAATTTCTAAAAATAACATGTTTTCTACATAGAGGGACTGTTATTTCAGGAAAGTCATCAACTGAAGAACATGTGAAAGAGACGGTGAACACATAAGAGGTATTGCAGTGGAAAATTAATCGAAATATCATCTTGATCCAAAATTGACACTTACTAGAAAATATTAAGTGGTCTCACGAGCACCTTAAAAAAATAGAAAATTGATCTAGAAGGTAAGAAGAATGCAGGGAGAAAGGGAAATTTGAGTTGCAACATCGAGTTGAGGTTCAAGGGAGCTGATTTTTTCATACTTACTAAAAATAGTAAGCTACTTTTTTTGAAGAAACCATAAAGTAGAAGTGGACATGAAAGAATCTGGCACAACCTTTCACTTATGAATATGAGATAGAAGATAGTGATGTCTCATATATGGACCTAAATGACCTAAGGGCTCACGCGACAACTAAGGATCGAGGGAATATTGAGGATCGGGTATTCACAAGTAGATTTTTTTTGTAGCTGTAGGACATCTCATGTCTTTACAAATCCTTAAGTTAGTCTTGGCTTTCTCACACCACTATGAACCAAAAAAATGAACTATTATAGCTGACAATGGAATGAAAATGGCTTTCATTAGTCCCAGAACCATCTCACTCACTCTAAAAATCCTGACATCACCTAGTATGGCTATCATCTCAAAGGACAAGGCCTTGCATAGTTAGGAAACAATGGATGAATATGTATAAGGGTTTGTACTTTGTTTATGGATGAAGACAAGGAGAAAACCCTCAAGAATTCCCAAGACCCTTCCTAGGTGTGAGTTTCACGAGGGATATTCAGATACAATCACCCTCATAAACATGGTGATATGAGAAGTGAACAAAAAGAGACTTTTAGGAGTGGATGGGAATTTTCATCTAGAATCTGACTAATGGAAAGAAGAGAATTGACTGGGGGTAGTTCATCAGTGATAATCTACATCTACAACTACTCCAGGTGCCCATGAAAAAGAAGTTCCACATGAATTCTTACTTGGTCTATCTGCTCAGTAGCTCAAGATCGTTCAAAGGATTGGATCTCACTCAAAACATTTCCACCAAAGGTGCATGCATTCAAGAAACTTCCATAGTTGGTGATGGAGGAAAGCCACATACACTTCACTCGCTGGAATAATGCATTTACAATGTATGTGGTCTAAAACTTGGAGTATGATTTAGAGGCCAAGATGTCGACATAAGTGGCATCCCTGATAAAAAAAAGTATGGCTCTTACATCGACCAATTCTCAACCTTCTCCTACCTACGAGTTTCTGACCTTGACCAAGCTCCGCTAAGGTTGCCTAAGTACCTTAGTGACCAAATTTTACTATTTGAGCTTTGCAGGAAAATCATACAGGTAAAAAATAGGCTCAGGAGCAAGAAGAATTTAATCTCATTTCCCATCTCTCTCGGGGTATTCACATGAAATAATGTAAATGATGCATCTCATTAGGAGGATACCTTCACTTATTTGACTTTGCATTCCTAAACTGTCAGCCCTAATTTTAATATCTGAGATGATCTTGACTCTTTCCATGTTCTAGACTTGCAACACAAGCCACAAATTGAGGACTATTGGGGCTGATTGTGCTAATGAATTTGAATTATAGAAAAGGATCATATGAGGATGAGAGTCAATGAAATGAGGAAACTCAAGTTATCTTGGTGTGAATATATCTTACAAGATGATGGGACAGAGATATTTGATCCTGAGTATGCATCAGTCAAGGTTTCTCCATTACCTCAGGTCAACTGGTACATTCATGAATCAGGGGATATAAACAAGAGAACTGACAATGTGGTTAGGAGAATGAGAAATTATTTTTAGAGGAAGAGAACCATGATCATCCAATCACGAGGTATGCCTGCAGGTCAAAAACAAGCCTCTCATCAGTCTTGATCAAGAGTTGTCGAAGTTTCCTCAATTTTAAGGCATTCTGGAGCAAGTTATAAACAAAGATCCATATAATTGGAGACTTCTCCTAATGAAGACTCACCAAATAGGGATAAGATAGAAGAAGGATCAATTGAAACAATGCAATAAGAAGATCTAGTGGTAGAAGCACAAGCGGAAGGAGAACACATGGTTTAAAGACCTAGTCTTCGAACCACCACATGAGGTCTCACCTATTTTTTACACTCATACCTCCCTCATTCATGATTTTCCTCCTCCTCAAGAGTAGGTAATGGTTGGTGCACTTATTGTACAACATGAGTCTGATGAGATGTTCCCTTGGATATAGGAAACAGTTACCCCTGACACTCGCACTGTGAAATAAGTGATAGCCCATGACCTATCAGTAATTGTCTCACTGGCTAAAGAAAAGAAAAGAAATTTTTACACACATGGCCTCATGGTTCTACAACATAGAGACATGAAATAAAGACATTTAAGTATCCTGGTTGAAGGTAATCAATCCAGTGGATGAGATGACACCAACCAATTATGGGATGAGCACGATCCAACTAGGACTGACTACTCATGAAGGGAATTTGCACATGTACCAAAATTCTTCCGGTTTACATGGTGGAAAGGAATAAAGAATATAAGAAGAAAATTGATAAGCTGAAATAATAAGTGCAAAATATTTTGTCCTATGTGCAACATCTAGTTGATCCAAATGCCATCATAATTCCCATTAAAGAAGTTACGCCCATCAACATCTTCAATCCAGAATCTATCTGGAGGAAACACGAGTTCACGATATAGGGGTGAAATAATAATGAATGGATCAATTCAATTTATGAAAAGGGAAGTTCAATGCTCCAAGAAGTGGTTAAAATCTTCTCTTACATGTGTGTGACAAAAAACATGATGCAAGCACTCAAACAAGAATTAGAGAAAGAAAGGGACTACTGGGATCCTCTGTGTCTAGTAGTGATTGAAATGAGCAACACTCGTCATCAGTAGTTGATCAACAAGATGATTTTTGAAAATCCTTCAAAATACTTGTCACATATTTGGGTGAGGTATTTGGAAATCAGATTCAACATAGTCAATTGGGCCATTGTTTAATAAGAGGAAAAAGAGGGACAAGTGTACAAGTTGCAAGATAGTATAAATCATCAAATTTAGAAACTTGGAGTACTTCCAATGGGAGAAGACACAACTGTTGATGAGCTAATTGGTCCATTCAAGGAACATGTCAAGAAAAATGTAAGCAATCCATTTTCTTTTACTAAGGACACCCTAGAGTTCCTTTCAGAGATTTGGGCTACCATTGCACTTATTACAAAGAAACATCCATCATGGTTTGGAAAGTAAAAAGATATCAATACTGTGTCTAATGGATGGATAAAAACCCTCATAAGTATTTGTATTCCTCATGTTGACAAAGTGGAACCTGCAACAGCTCATTTCAGTAAGGAATTTGGAGGGACGGAGATCTTCTTGGCAACGCGAGATGGAGATCAGTCAAGGAGTGAGATCAAGTCCAATGCAATGGCTTATTCTTCTGCATAATCCTTCTTCCTTCTTCCTACTTCTTCTTCCTTCTCTTTCTTTCTCTTCTCTTCTTACCCAACAATCTCTATCTTCAATGTTATAATTTTGCATTGGGGTTTGTGCTTTTTGATATACCTTTAAGTGACTTTAGAAACATAATGTAAACTTTAAGTCACCTTGTTTTTATAAAAGGGAATTACATATTTAATTGGAATATGAACAGTCTAAATTTATAATATAGTATTTGAAAAGTCACTGGGAAGATAAAGAGTTACCTTTTCTTTTATAAATTCTAGCAAACTCCTCATTTGAGGGTCTTCTTAGATCTTCTTAGACTTCTGAGCTATTTTTTGTGAATTTATGAGAGAGATATCCTTGTGAAGAGAACAAAGAGATAGAAAAAATTATTCCATTTCTCCATATTCTAAAATGTCTTCAATTTTTATTCTATGTACAATTAATGCTTTAGCATCAATACAAGAAGAAGTAATTTTGTTCTTTTTGACTAAGGATTTTAGTGATACTTTGTGCTCATTAAATACCATTTGGTCTTGTTGCTGTTATGCAGATTTGTTTCTTCTTAATTTTAGTGCATGTGATGTAATTTCTAACTGGTGCATGTAATTCTATGATTTTCTACTTGCAAAATTAGTTTCCCTTGTCTAACATTCTCACTCCCTTTCTTGATCTCCTAGCAAATTCATCCCTTACATAAATTTGTAAGATTTTTCTGTAGGATTAGTGGAGTTCCCTTGTTGGATCCCCAGCTAAAAGGTCACCAAGAAAATCCACCTTTTTATTCACGTATGCATATACGAAAGTTACACCAGTTAAGTAGAGGGACTTAGATTCCTAGAGTGTTGGAAAGAAAGCCACCAATTTGTCCCTGACTAAAATTTCTCACCAAAAGATTTTGGCACCCACTGTGGGGAAGATTTTGCAACATCTATACCCAAAAGATGACCTTTAAAAATTAAAAAAAATCCAATTTCTTGAATTTGAATAGCATTTGAGCCTTATGTCTTCAAAACGATGGCTATTTTGGGAAATCCTCCTATTTAAAGACTTGAATTACTCTTACAGCATCCAAGAGGATATTGCTTCAAATTTGTGAGAGGCTATTTGGAATAACAGGTAAAGTGTCAATAACTACTTCATCACCATGAGAGTACTTGATCTTGAAGAAGAAAACACTGCTTGATTGGAAAGGCGAAGAAAAATTCAAGCACGGAAAAGGAGAGCATAAATATCTAAGCTGGCAGATAAAAGATACACCTGGAAATAGAGACAAGGAGGACAAATTGATCCCACTTTTGAAGAGCTTAAAAGAAAATAAGAGCTACTTCGAATTTAGGGGTTTCCTTTTCATCACACAGTTGGTTCTACTAGAATTCCAAGTGTAGCCAATCTATTGGACATTGATTTTCCATACATCAACGAGAACCTTGAATATTTCACCGACGTAGAGACCAAAGAAGAAGCTAGAGAAAGAGAAGCAAGTGCAAAAGTAGAATTGATAGATCAAAATTGAATAAATTGAAAGACTTCAAGCCGAAGAAGATGCAAGAGCATTAATAAAATCATCAACCTTATAAAGTTTGGAAGATTGAGTCAGAAATGGAATGATGGAATGTGAATGGGAAGAACACAGGCCTAATGTACCATGGGGTGGAAAAACCAATCCACTTGCCCTTGCTTAACCTCTCCACGAGCTACCAAAAGGATCAAGAATTTTTTTTCCAAAATTTAGAGGAGACGGTTCTCAAATTCCCGAGGAACATGTAGCAGTGTTCATCACTGTTTGTGGTGTGCTAGGTATTAAGTACGAGGATGTATCGGTCTAGATTTTTATAGAATCACTTCAAGATAAGGTTACAAAATGGTTCTACTTGTTGTCTCTAGGGTCTATCACTTGCTGGGAAGATATAAGAAGTGCATTTGAACATAGGTTCAAGTCCATGGAAGACTATCGGGATCTTTTGGTTCAATTGGTATAAATGAAGAAACATACTTCCGAATCAATGAGAGACTTCATTGCCAAATATAACTAGATGATAAGGTGGATTCCCAAAGATGTCATGCCTTATGAAAATAATTTTAAGAGATTCTTCATTAGTGCCTTACCTTCGGAAGTTGGTTTCTTCCTCAAAAGTGCCCAACCTAAATATTTGAAGGAAGCACAGGATTTCACAATCGAGATAGAAGATGATTTGATCTTGTTTGGTAAAGTAAATGGTTCAAATGGAAAGAAAAAGGGTCAAAGTTTAGGCTCAGTTACCACAAACCCAATGTTACAAAAAATGGCCAATGACTTAACTTATGTGAAGAAACAACTATCTTTGATCACAATGTGAAATACTTCAAGGAAGCCAAGTCCTCCAAGTAGACCAAGAATTACTCCACCTCCTCGCCAGCTCACTCTTAAAGCACCACCAGTCAATGTTGCATGTGATGCCAAGGATCCAGAAGAACAAGTAGAAATAGATGAACCTGAGGAAGATGACGTGGGTGATGATGATAACTATCTCAAGGTTAAGGAATTTGATGGTGATACGCATAATGTCTTAATTGAGTACGTTGATGGAGATGAGGATGATGACGATGAAGATGCCCTAAGCTTCTTGTGAGTGATACTCACTTATGAAAAATCCCAAAAAGGAGCCTCATCCTCAATGGATATGGTAAAAGAAAATAATAAGAAATAAGATCCTCCTACATAAATTCCTCAAAACAAAATCATCAGTAGAGGATCACTGTTACCACCTTCAATGGATTTGGCTAAAGAAAAACCAGACCCACTAGTTAGCAAGAACCATGCTACCATACTAAATAAGTCATCGAGTCCTTCTACTAGTCCTAAAATTTCTAGAAATAATTCTTCTTCAAATGAAATTCCTGTAAAATCATCTAAGTTTCAATCAAAATCTGCATCCCCATCTCCTTCCAAGATAGTTGCTACACCTGTAAAATAAAATCCAATCCCCAAAGTAGTAAAACCTTCTCCATGTAAATCTTCTGTCATTCCTTGAACCTCTGCCTTTCCCACCATAAACCCATTTGACTTTCAGGAACACACAATCAAAACCAAAGTCCAGATCATAGAGCTAGAATACTTACAGATGCACCCCACTCAACTCGATAATTTCATTGATGTAGTCCATGGAGGTAAGCCTATAGTATCAAGCTAAAATTCCAAAGGTCTACTTCCTATACCATCCACACCACCTTAACAAAACATGCTATCCCTCAATGCCTCTAAAACCAACAAGGTTGAATCTTTTTACATGTCACTTCTCATCAAAGGTTTCTAACTCAACAATTACATCATAGATTTCGGAGCCTCAGATAATGTGAATCCCATAAAATTTATAAATTCTCTAGGCCTTACATTGACCCAAGCAAATGGCTCTTGGTATTTTATGGAATCCAAAAAAAATTGTTCATAGGAAGAATCAAGGATGCACATGTAGCACTAGCTGATTTTCAAGAGAAGAAGGTGCTTCTCACCATCTTTATGGTAGACATTCCAGGATCCTTTTGTATCCTATTGAGTTGAAGCTTCTGCATAGATTTGGGTGGGGAAATCAAAATGGATTGGTCATCTGCCACTATTCCATTAAAATGTGAAATGAAGAAATTGTTACCAATAAGAAAGATGAAGTACACAGTGCGAAATTCTGATGATCTGAGAGAAAACATTCTTTTTCAAGATGGTGAGCTAGGAAACTACTTCCTCACATCAGAGAAAGATGAGAAATTTCCACTTCATATGGAGGAGGATGAAGACCAAGTATGAACAATGGAATTCTATGGTAGTCATTCTAGCGCAGGTTTAGGAACAAGTATGGTGTTGTTTTCTCCTTCTGGAGAATTGTATCCATTTTCCTACAAGCTATAATTTGATAATACAAATAACACGGAAGAGTATGAAGCTCTCCTTTTGGGCACGGGAATATCATAATATATGGGAATCAAAAAGCTGAAATGTCAAGGAAACGCGGATGTGATAGTAAAGTAAGTCCAACAACAATATCAGGTGAAAAATTCAACATTCTGACATTATAGAAATAGAGTATGGGATTGTATTGAATCTTTTGATGCATTTTTCCATTGATTTTGTTCCATGAGAGAAGAATGAAAATTCCAATTACGTTGTAGTGTCAACTTCCATAGTGAAACCTCATCCTTCTTTTGGAAAAGAAAAAGTGATCATTGAGATGGTGTTCAGGCCTAGTGTACCAGATAATATAAATAATTGGAAAGTATTCAATGATGATAATCAGCTTCTAGAGTTCTTAGAGTAAATAGACAACTTCAATAATCTCTTCTTTGAAGGAATTGAGAATCCAAACTGAGAAGAAGTAACTGAAGAGGAGAAAGAAGGAATTAAAGGAGTTGACAAAGAGGGAATGATCAAATTAAAAGGAAACAATATTCCCAAAGGCCTAGTTTCTCTGGAGGACCTCTTTGATAAGAACGGTAGAATCATTCAAGAGAAAGTGAAGAAATCTTTAACGTGCCTAGATGATTTTGAAAAATAGAACATTGGTACTACAAAACAACTGAGGATGGTCAATATCAAAAAGTGTTGCTCACCCGAGGAAAAAAAAGGTTTGTTTCTTTGTTGAAAAAATATTCAGATGTTTTGGCATGTTCTTATGATGAGCTCAAATCCTTCCAACCAAAGTAAATGCATCACTCAATCCCCTTAAAGATAGATTTCAAGCCATTCAGGAAAAAACAAAGGCCATACAACCCGAAGATAATAGACACTATCAAGGAGGAAGTGATGAAGATGCTCAATGCAAGAATCATCTTTCCCATCCATCATTCTATGTGGGTAATAAACATTATGCTAGTGTGGAAGAAGAATGGAAAAATAAGAATATGTGTGGAGTTCTATAACTTGAACCAAGCATCGTTGAAAGAAAATTACCCCCTCCCTGTCATGGATCATATTTTGAAAATGGTCACTGGATCTAAAATCCTCCCATTGCTTGATGGGTTCTCGTGGTATAATCAAATCAAATTGGTAGAGGAGGATCTTACCAAGACAACTTTCACAACACCTTGGGGAACTTTTGCATACAACAGAATGTCTTTTGGCTTGTTAAATGTAGGAGCTACATTCCAAAGGGCGATGGACCTGGCGTTCAAATATTTGAAGCATTGCATTGTCATATACCTAGATGATCTCATAGTTTTCTCAAAAAAGAGGGGAGACCATATTCACCATCTGGAACAAGTACTTAAAAAATGTAGAAATCATGACATATCTTTGAACCCAAAAAGTGCATTTTTGGAGTTATGGAAGGAAAGTTTTTGGGGCACATTATGAATAACCATGGAGTGCACATTGACCTAGGAAGAGTGAAGGCCATTCAGGCACTATGTCTTCACACAAGAAAGAAAGGTGTCCATTCCTTCTTTTGCAAGGTAATTTTTCTACGCCACTTCATTTTAGAGTTTGCACAATTGACGAAGCACGTCACCACCATGATGAAACCTCAATTAAGCTTCAAGTGGAATAACAAAGGAAAATAAAATTTTGAAGAAATCAAGAAAGCCTTTGCCAAAGATCTAACTCTCGTGTCTCTGGATTTCAAAAAATAATTCATCATGTATTGCTATGCATCAGAGCATACGCTCTCTATTGTTCATTTTCAAAATAACGAGGAAGGTGTGGAAGCACCCATTTCTTTCATGATCTACCCATTAAAGAAGCATGAACTAAACTACAGCCAATTGGAGAAACATGCCTATGCAGTGGTCAAGGCTGTAAAAATTTTCAGATTCTACATGCTCAACTCTCATATGGTGGTGATGGTCCCCGACAGTGCAATCATGTGTATCTTAACACAACAAGATCCTAGAGATAAAAGAGGAAATTGGGTTGCAAAAATTCAAGAGTATGACTTGGAGATCTAGCCCTCTAATTTAGTATGGGGAAATGACCTATGTAGATTGATTGCTAAGGATGAAGCTCTTAGAGATCAACATGGAGAAATTAAATGTGCTTTCTCAAATTACTTTGAAGATAATCCACAAGTTCTCTTCGTAACCACTAATGATGAATGGTATGCCAATATTTCCTATTATATAACCTATGGAGAATTCCCTTCTCATCTCAATTACAAAAAAAAAGAGAACACTCAATCTTAAGGCAAATTTTTTTGTGATCTGGAACCAGGTTCTCTATAAAAGGGGCATAGATGGATGTTTTCTCAAATGTGTAGAAAAAGAACAACAAGAGAAGTTTCTTAAAGCATTCCATCATCAAGCATGTGGTGGGAATTTTTCAGTGATGGTCACTACACATAAGATCCTCAGAGGAAGGTATTATTATCCCACCCTATTTACACACACTCAAGAATGGGTTTCCAAATGTGAAGCATGTCAATAATTTGTTGGGATACCATAGCTTGTAGCACTACCACTCAGGCTAGTTTTCATTGAAGAACCATTTAATCAGTGGGGGATAGAATTCATCAATGTTCTAAATCCTCACTCAAGCGTGGGGCATACCTACATGCTCATAACAACGGATTACTTCACAAAGTGGGTGGATGGCCATCCCAATCAAGCAAGCTAACTTTGAAATGTGTGTTCTGCTTGTTATCTCTCTCTTATAAATTTTACATGACTCCATAAGGCCCAATGGATAAGGCACTGGTATGTGCTTAGTACATAACATGTCCCCAAGCTAGAGCCATATGTTGTCATGCAAATGTGCAACGGGGAAATTGACAATTTTCCAGCATGACAACAATACCCCTGTGTCGAAACTTCCAAGTTTTTCTCTTCCGAGGCACCCCAGGTCTACTTAGTTAGTACCATGACCTCCCAGATGATGCTAACTTAGTACCCTAGGTGATTTAGGAAATTCAATTCAACACCCCTAGGTGATTTTAGGAGTTCTTGGAAACTATGCTATTTCTGGGTAGTGTTGGGAAGGGCTACTAGTGGCCTTCCGAAGACCGATTCACTCCCTTGGGGTAGAACGGAGGAGACAAATCCAAGGCAGAGGAATATTGAAGGTATAGAAACATCATGGAAGTGATATTTGGAAGATTCAGGAAGGATTTGGATAAATTGGGGCTAGTTTGATCAAAAACAGGGTTCACAAGCCTAGGCAGTGCACAGGGCCAAAAGAGCTGCTAAACTTTGGGAAGTTGATTTCGAGGAGCTCTGGTTAGAGTTAGGAGCCAAAAAAATAACATATCTGGAAAGGGAATTCCAATCCTTATAATATGGTGAAATAATATCTATTCACAAAACTTTGTAAAAATAGGTTTATAATTTGATTTTTTCCATAGGCACAAATAAGAGAGCCAGATCAAAAATATGATTTTTCAGGGCTTAAATAGAAGAATCAAGATCTGATAGAGTCTAACCATTTGATTCATAGATAGAAATTTTTAGCCAATTTAATGTATACAATTTTTTCAAAAAATTCCATCGAGGAGCTCAAGATATCGCCATTTCAAATTTCCCTCTAGGTGAGTTCTCGCAGTTAGACAAATTTGTAAGAGGAAACGTGTCAGTTCCAGGAGCCTGGCACAATTTTGTGTCCCTTTAGTCTATCAAGATAAGGGAGATGAGGGACGATAAATTTTTTCCATCCCCAATAAGTGCTCTAGACACATATATGACCTCTCAGATCACCAGTTCAACTCCTAGGTGCTTGTTCACAACTCATTCCCTCAAGTGTCTAAATCGTGACAAGTGGCAGATTTTGGCATGCCGTGTAAATTAATGACCCTAATGTCCCTTTTTTGCTGAGGAAAATTATGGACATAAAAATTCTCCCATCCCCAAGAAGTCTTTAGGTCACCCATGTGACCCTCTCCAGTGCATTTTCTCAGCTCCCAGGAGTTAATGGAGCTAAACCCTCAACCGCTGGATATATGCCAAGTGTCGAGTTGAGGCGCCACGTGAAAATTGATGAACATCATATCCCTTTGTGTTGGGGGACATGAGGGACAATAAAAATTGTGTCCATCCCAAGGAATTTCTCCCGGTTCCTCATGTGATCAGCTTTTCAGCCCCCAGGTGCTTCCAATATGCTATTTGGCCAAAACCCTCCACTGTTGGATCTCTACCAAGTGTCGAGCTAAGGCGCCACATGAAAATTGATGTCGCTCATGTCCCTTAATTCTTGATGGACATCAGGGACATAAATTTTCTCCCCATCCTTGGCATGTAAGTTTTTAAAGCAGTTTTAAATCTAACTTTCCCGCTTCTAACCTTCCAAAGCTTTACCTTGTCATTGCTCTGCAACTTGCTCATATCTGCAAAGTTCACAATCGCTGCTCCAAACCAGCTCCACCACATAAAAAAAACTCTCAAATCCATGATAATACATATTTTTCAAAGAATTTATTGATTGAAAGAGTCACAGGAATGATGAACGGAGAATAAGAATAAAGATATTCGCCTCGTAACTCTCATTGTTGTGAATCAAAGAAACCAACATATCGAGCAAAATGGTACACGGATTAAGATGAAGTTTTTTATATGTTCATCATTTTTAGATACCATTAAAACCCCATAATAGACCTCCCATCCATAGCAATAATCATTCACAATGAAGAAACCTCTCTCTCAGTTCAACGAAGGATAAAGTTCGATTTCCCGTCAAACCGACAGTCGGATTGAAGAAAAATTTCACCGGTGGAATAAGAAGTAAAAACCAAAAAAATTTTTGTCGTAAATGGAGAAGAAAACTAGACCTATAAATTTCAAGGTCCATTAATGTCTGTCGTGCTCATAGTAGTCGCCAGGTCAAAAATTTGAAACTTTAAAATCTCTGAAACCACTGCTCTAATAAGTCCAAGATTTTAGAGGGGTGATATTGGGAAAAATACCATATTGGACAACTTTGTTCTACATTGATCTGAACACCAGAAGCCCACTTTCTAAAAATAACATTTTTTCTACATAATGGACTGCTATTTTGGGAAAGTCATTAACTGAAGAACTTGTGAAAGAGATTGTGAACACATAAGAGGTATTGCAGTGGAAAATTAATCGAAATATCATCTTGATCCAAAATTGACACTTACTAAAAATAGTAGGTGGTCTCACGAGCACCTGCCAAAAATAGAAAATTGATCCAGAAGGTGAGAAGAACTCAAGGAGAAAGGGAAATTTGAGTTGCAACATCGAGTTGAGGTTCGAGGAGCTAATTTTTCATACTTACTAAAAATAGTAAGTTTTTTTTTCTGAAGACACCATAAAGTACAAGTGGACAAGACAGAAGTTGACACAACCTTTCACTTCTGAATATGAAATAGAAGATAGTGATGTCTCATATAGGGACCCAAATGACATAAGGGCTTGCATGATAGCTTAGGAATGACGAAAGATGGAGGATCGTATTCATAAGTGGATTGTTCACAACTGTAGGAAATTTCGTGTCTGTACAAAGCCTTGAGTTAGTCTTGGCTTGCTCACACCACTATGAAACTGAAACATGAACAATTTGAGCTGAAAATGGAATAGAAATGGTGGTCATTAGTCCTAGATTCATCTCAATCGCTCTACAAATCACAACATCACCTAGTATGGTTATCATCTCAAAGGACAAGGCCTTGCACAAATGGGAAATGATGGATGCATATGTACAAGGGGTTGCACTTTGTTCGTGGATGAAGACAAGGATAAAACCCTCAAAAATTCCCAAGACCCTTCCAAAATGTGAGTTTCACAAGGGATATTTAGATATAATCACCCTCCTCAATAGGGTGATAGGAAAAGTGAACACAATAGAGTTCCAGGAGTGGATGGGAATTTTCATCTATACTGTGACTGATGGAAAGCAGAGAATTGACTGGGGGCATATCATTAGTGACAATATGCATCTACAATTGCTCCAAGTGCCCATGATGAAGAAGTTACACATGAATTCTTACTTGGTCTATCTGCTTGCTATCTCAAGATATTTCAAAGGATTCCCTCTCATGCAAAACATTTCCAACAAGGTTCCTGCATTCGAGAATCTTCCATAGTTGGTGATGGAGGAAATCCATAGAAACTTCTCTTGCGTGAATGATGTATTCACAATGTACATGGTCCAAAACTTGGAGGGTGATTTGGAGGCTAGGGTGTTCTCAACAAGCGGTGTTTGTACAATGGAAAAGTGACAAGTGAGCATGGGAATATACAAGTAACTCTTCCTCACACCCGACCTCTCGAGGTCGTGTTGAGATAGCTGGTGGGGATGGAATATACGTGGGGGTATGGAAAAACTAATTAGGGAAATCTTATGTCTTCGACACGCACTAATGGAATCTGATGAATCTAAGGTAAAGAAGGCCCTCCTAACCTGAACTAGTGTGATAGATCGATTGGTGAGGATGACTGCTCGAAGGCTCCAATCAATATCGAGCTCTGGCGTGATCTGATCTATAGGTTGTGGGATACGAGGAAAATGACCTGGGATTGTTTCATGTATATCTCCAGACAGGGTCATAAGATGGATGATGGATATATAGTGGATTCTATGGGTGATTCTCTGGTCTAGTCCAAGAAACCTTTAGCTTGATTTTCTGCTACGTCTAACAAGGATAACTGTGTGATAATATCTAGTGGAAGTGGAGTGGATCTAAATACTAATGTGTGTAAACCAACATCTACGTTTGATTGACCTGTGGACTCATTGGGTTGTGGGACCTGTGGATCACAACTGTAGATTCGAGGTTGTTGTGGACCTCCTATGGTCATGCACGTGGAATCAATCCCTAACCCCTAGTATCTAGTAGTCGTATGCCTTTCGGCCTCTATATTTAGAATTAACAGTTGTGCAATCTTCTCAGAGTATGCTACAGGCGTTCTGGAAATTTGAATTCTTAAGCTAGTGTCTATATCAGTTAGAATGTCTCCTGCATCTGGCTGTGGGACCAAAGGATCACAACCAAATGTTTTCTCTTTCTCAATCCCTTCTACAGTCATGTGGATATTTATCTAGGGTAGTCTGTAGCTTGGCTGGTTTGACCAAAATGTATGCACTTTGTCGTCTTCTACATTTAGTTCTCTTAATTATGAGCTAATCTCTTGTAGGTCTGTTGTTGTTCGGAAGACTTGTATTATGAGATTTTGATCTATGTCAGTTATTTCTGCCACAAGATTGGGTTGAGGCATGATTGGCTCGAATACGTATTCTCTAGGCTCCCTAGGTCCCGTGATTGTCATATAAAAGAAACAATGTAAATCTAACTGAAGAAAAGTAAAACTAACTATATAAAGTATATCTACAGTATATATAACTTCTCTATTTTTGTGTTTTTGATGAACTATTTGAACGAAATTGAAAGAGAAGTTATTTAAAATATCTAGCAATTGACAACTAAACTAATGATGAAATTAAAACAAACAAGGCAACCGAGTATAGCTACTTGCCTGTGCAGTTGTAAGTCTATTCTAAATAATGAAATAACTGATCTAATCTATTTGAAAGACTCTCAATCCTACCTCAGAAGTGAGGAATGAATCATAGTTTCTCAGAAACTATCAATCCCCATAGCTTCCTCGAGTAATATCGAAAGTGAGATTAACTGAAATGAAATGCTTTTACTATTCTATTTGATATACTTTAACTAGAACTTTGAAAGCTTGAACCTGGATTTTGCAGAACAGTGGTGAATCCGATTGTGTGTGGATTTTGTCCCCTCAGTGTGGTCTCCTCATTCCTTCGTGCTCATGTGAATCCAGAAAAGCATGTAATGCTAGCATCAATAGAAGTAGGTATTGGAACAATGGCAGTTTTGGATGTAGACTGAATATAATGCGAGTAGGAGAGGGATAGCGCAAGAGAACAGAGCTTGGCTTATGTAATTCCTAGTGGGATTTATTGTGAGTCATACAAACGTAAAACATCTAGAACCTGAAGCTATCCTGTTTGACGAACAAAACCTGTAACTTTAATGGCTTCCAACTGAAAATGAAACTATCCTATCTCAATTGATTGTGTGAAACAATAACAACACTTGCACAAGAAGAATATGTGGCTTCTAAACAACAAAACAACACTAACTATGCATGAAACAACTGAAAAACTATGAACTCCTAAGAACTGAAAGACTAAAACTATGAAATGAGAAGATGAGAGGTAATTTTTGAGGGGCCATTTGCTTAAAGATCAACCAACTATTTATAGAATCCCCATTTACCCAAAGGTGAAAACCAAATTGAACTCTTTAACCATAAACAATGCAAAAACACTATTCCAGGGAACCAGAATCATAAATACAAGCAAAGGCGGTGAAAAAGTTGGTAAACGTTGAAATTTTACATGAGTCATGTTAAAAAGAACATTCTTGAAAATGCATGAAGGACCGCCGCCCTGAGCAGGGCGGTGGTTATAGACCGCCGCCCAGGCAGGGCGGCAGTTTCGTAACTGAAGACCAAAACGCAAAGAAAAAGAAGGGAGAAGAGGAAAACAAAGCATGCAAGGGCTAAGCGGGACATGTGGGATGTTAACACATACTTGGAGAGATTTTCTGGATCCCTGAACACCTTGTGAGGAGACCTGTATCATCATTGGGGCACGTGTAACATTGTTCCAGTGGTGCAGTACCCTACAATTTTGGGTACGTACATATTGCCCCCTCGGAGAAGTGTTTTAGCCATGAAGAGGCATAAAAATGGTGGGTCTGAGTATGGTGGTCCTGAAATGGGAGGTTAGAAATTATACCTGACATGCCCGTGTGTTGAAATGACGCCATCCAAAATTCCCGCTACCTGCAAAATTAAAAGAGGACTCAAGTGCAGATAGATAAAATAAATCGAAAAATAAATACTAAAATAATGTGAAATGAGGACTTACCATTCGTGTGGGGATGAGAACTTACCTCTGTCGGCACTCCAAACCTGCGAAAAGGGCATTCGAAAACATGTCAAGATGCTATATATGTAAGAATGGGCCCATTTTCCTATTCATTTGCGCATGTTGATTTGATTGATTTTGAGCTCTGGGACCCACGGTGACGGTTTTTGACGAGAGTATAGTCAAAACATTCGTGACAAGATAGTGAACATGCCTCCACGAGTGGAACATCGACCCATGAGATCACATGTTAGTTTTTTTTTTTTTAATGTTTTTACCCCTAAAATGTTAAAATGGCAAAATATTTATCATGGGGGGATTATTTTTGAAAATGTTAGTTTTAATAGGGTCACTTAGGGGGGGATGCCTAATGGGTAGGATTTGTTTTAGTCAAAATGGTCTTTGTTTTGTGTTTTTAGGAGTTTTTAGGGCACGTGACCCGTGTGGAAATTTGGGCCACGACCATCGCCCTGAGCAGGGTGGCGGTTACACAACGACTGCCCTGATCAGGGTGGCGGTTACAGGACCGCCGCCTTTAAGACGGTGATTACGGAACCACCGCCCTGCTCAGGGTGGCGGTCCTTTACAGAATGCCTAAATAATACTTGTTTGAATTTATTTTTGTATTTCTAGCATTCTTATATGTTTTCATGATTTTTCCAATGTCATTTGAATACTAACTTACTCCTTTTTACATGTTTTTGGGTGTATGCAGGCGAAGGAGGAATATATCAAATGGAGTTGAGAGAGAGAGTGTGATTGGCTTCCAGCAGTGTTGGATGCACTTTCTTAGGATGAGCAGGACACTCTTCAGAGGGCCAGTATATTGTGTATATCACTGGGTCCCACATGTTGCACCTTCTAGTCACATACTTTGTGACTTGTTTTCATATTGGGATGCTGATCGGAACACTTTCCGATTTCTAGGAGTTAGGGGTGAGTGGACTATCACTCTGGAGGATTTCTACTATATCTTGGGGGTCTCAATCATCAGGAGTCTCGATCATCAGGAGATGGCTTACACTTGAGACAGCAGAGTCACGGGCTCAGATAGCACAGTGGGCTTCATACATGGGAGACGCAGTTATCTCCACTGGTTCAAAGAAGGGGGTGAGGGTCCATTCTATTCCTAACCTGCCTATTCCCTTGATTCGTCAGGCCATTATGGGGATCCTTGCCTCGAGATTGATCGGGTACAAGGGAGGAGACACTTTACTTTATTACTGGTCCCCCATTATTGCACAGATTGAGGGACATGGCTGGATTTATGCCTGGGGAGCTGACATTATTGGGACTAGCTATCATGATTTGTACTAGGTGGTTCACTTACAAGGGAAGTCATTGAGCCATTTGACCCTGGTTATGAGCTGGGTCTATGAGCATATCATCCCTTATGGGAGAGGTGTATAGGTGGCGGATCCTAGAGCCATGAGGGCAGCCAGATGGATAGATATGTCGGTGCTTAGAGCACCCCACCAGCTAGTCGCCTCCCTGACTACTGATGATATGGAGGCCACACCTTATCAGGCCATGGAAGGTTTGTGGGGTGAGGAGACCCTCACTTTGATCTCTTGCTCTACCATAGGGCAGCTTGTGGATAGGACAGGGAAGGTGGAGACACACCCCTTTGATCGAGTGCCTCAGCAGTTTGGGCTTCCTTACGTCGGTATGCTCCCCCCAGTGGTGCAAGTCTTCAGATCAGTTCGGGAGGCTAGGGGAGGTCCTAGAGGACGAGGTTGGACCATTGTTACTCCTGGTGTCCCTATTATAGCTAGGCGGGTAGTATGCACTCGAGGGAGAGCTGATACACCTCAGGCACCCTTACTTCAGATTACTGCCGGTCCCACCCACAGCAGTGACGACCCCATTGATATAGACTCTGAGTCCGAGGAGTTCATAGGGGGAGAGATGGAGGAGGAGATCAAGGCTGAGGTCAGTGAGTCAGGTGGAGAGGAGGATAGTGATCTTGAGTGGCATGACACTCAGGATATCTTACAGGCTGAGAGGGCAGAGTAGAGCATGGAGAGGGTGACTCTAGTTTCAGAGGAGCCACCTTCTCAGGACCTAGGAGGGGAGGATGAGTCTGTAGCAGGATGCTATGTCGTCCCAGGCACAGGAGGAGGACATCAGTTACCAGTAGAATCTGTGGTAGGTGCTGATCCTAGGGATCCCTCTTGGAGGCCTGGAGATCCGAGTGAGTTATCATCCTTCTCTTAATATTTGTTTTTAGCTAGGATTTGTCTTAGTTGTTGTCTCTACTCTTGTTCATTTTGTTTTTATCTTTTGACTATTTCTAACTTGTTTTCTCCTTTGCTTGCAGAGACTGCTGATGAGTGGCGAGACCTGATTCACCGGGTATGCACTGATACCCTGATGATCCCCATGGAGAGGACTCGCATGGAGCTATCCATGGATGCAAGGGAGCCTTCAGCAGCTGGTAGGCATACCAAAATTTTTTCCCCAGTCTGGCATGTGGCCAAGATGGTGACTACCCTCCGCACTGAGTTGGCTGGGTATAGGATAGCAGAGCGCCTGATGAGGAGTCACTCTCATAGCAAGGCCACAGCTACTCCTCGGGACCATGAGCCCTCTGTGCACTCAGAGCGCAAGCGTAGCCAGAGTCCTAGATGCGTTCATGCACCTTCAGAGGGATCTCATAGGGGTTGAGAGGCCACTTGGCTCTCATAGATTGTTTATACGATTCATTTTGTATTTCCCGGGATCATTGAGCGTTTTGACCATGCCTAGCGCATGATGGCATTGTACAGGAAACTTGATTATATATATATATATATATATATATATATATATAATTTTTGGATCAGACTCTTGGTATCTAGTTTTTGTGATTCATTTCCACATGTATATTATAATGTTGCTTTTATATGCTTTTTAGAATGTATGCAATGGAGAACAAATGATATGAATGCTTTCTTTCTTTTTGTATTTCGTGATGCTGATATATGATAATGCAGACACAATGTGATTTTGAACTTTTAGCTTCTATAAGCAATTTTTTGGTACTTTGTATTTGTTTTGGAAAAATGAGATGATAAACCAGTATGATGAGCAGATGAACTTGCCCCACTTCTAACTCCACGCAACTAGTAAGATGTGAGGGCTCACCACCGAGAGCTAAAAAGGGCACAAGCTATGAAATTTGTTGAATGGTAGTGATGAGAGATAGACAAAGATTTGGTGGAACCAAATTAGGATGCTACAAACCTACTCTACTCAAGTGACTCCATAGTTTAGAATGCAACTTGCTTTGCGGTTTATCTAGACTTAGATCCGTAGATGGCCACATGGTAGACAAAATCTGGTTTTCGGGGTTTTGAGCTCTCTTGGAATTTTGGACATCTAATTCATTTGTTTTTGACTAAGGATTTCAAAGGTTTATTTGAACTGTTTGGTTATGACCTTCAATGTTTATTGTCAAGAGGACCCCCTACACCTTGCCCCATGCTTCTAGTAGGAAGCATGGGCTTATCACCATGGACAAGGCATAGGCGAGTAAGGGCATTCCCATCCTTTCCCAACCCAACGTCACTAGTAAGAGACACAAGTTCATCACCGAAGGTTGGTAGGGCAAGGAAATGTGTAAAAATAATTTTTTTTTGTTTGATCTATATTTGACTTATTTATTTGAGAAAAATGTCAGTATGTTCTTATTTCCAAAGAGATATGCATATGGGATAGATGTGACACTATGAAGCTTCTAGAATAGACCATAGGCAAGACACCTATCCTAGGAAGAAACCAAAAGTGAGAACAAGCATGCAGACCTTGGTATGGTTACCGTTAAGACTTTGTCATATCTAGCTTTATATGGATGAAATGATCTAGAAATAGGTGATGATGTTATGAAAATGAAGAAGTATGATTGGAAGGAGTATGCCAACACCATCAGAATTTTGTAATTCATTTCTTTGAGAATAAGTTCCTTGATCACAAAATTTTACGAAATGAGTGGACAAAATGAACCTAACTACATGAAGATGCAATGTAGATATAATTATACAAGTAGTGCTAGTTGCTTATGCATAGAATCATTTAAGATGTAAGGAATTGACTGTTTCATTGAATTCCTTGCCTTCCAGTGTACATAAGAGATATGCACCATTTCCATAGTATTTCGTGACTTAGTATGGGCCCAACCATTTGGGCCAGAATTTCCTTCCTTCGCTAGTCTTTTTATCGATCCAGCTGTCTAGTCTTAGAACTAGATCTCCTTCATATATATCTCATTCATAGACCTTTTTATTATACTTCCGGCACATCTGGTCAGCATAGACTCTATGCCATTGTTTAGTGTCTATCCTGGCCTCATCTAGGATTTCTAGTTGGGAGAGACATGCTTCTCTATAAGCTTCTTCATCCAGAATCCCTTGTAGTGAGATACGAAGACTGGGTATTTCAACCTCAAGTGGGAGAACTGCTTCTGCACCGAATACCAGTGAGAAAGGAGTTGCTCTTGTTAGTGTTCTTATCGAGGTTCGGTGGGCCCACAAGGCTGGATATAACTTTAAATGCCAATCTCATTTGTTTTCTTTTACCGTTTTAAGGAGAATAGCTTTCAATGTTTTGTTTGTTGCTTCAGCCTGTCCATTGGCTTGAGGGTAATACAGGGAAGTTGTATGATGGTTTATTTTAAATTTACTACATAGCTCACGGACTTCATCATTCTTAAAGGAAGTACCATTATCTGAGATGATGATTTGTGGGACACCGTACCTATAAATGATCTGGTTCAAAATGAACTTGGCGATCATGGAACCTGGTACAGTGGTGAGAGGCATAGCCTCTACCCATTTGGTGAAATACTTAGTGGCCGTGATTATGAAGTTATGGCCATCTGTTGACAAGGGAGAGAATTTCCCTATCAAATCTAGGCCCCATGTAGAAAAGGGCCATGGAGTAGTGATTGGTTGTAGAGCTTGTGCCGGCATGTGAATCTTGTGGGAAAATTCTTGACATTTATGGCACTTGCGTACAAACTCTACTGCGTCGTGCTCTAGAGTGGGCCAGAAATAGCCCATCCAATGTATTTTGTGGGTAGTGGCATGACCACCGAAGTGACCTCCACATATTCCATTGTGAGATTCGTAGAGAATCTTCTTGGATTCTTCTGTGTCAACACACCTTAGAAGCATTCCATCGAAGGCCTTGCGATAGAGCACTTGTTCTATAATAACGTATTTAGCTACGATAATGCGTAACTGCCTTCTTTGTTACAGTGTAGCACCTTTTGGATATGCATGGTCCATGATATAATTAATGATATTAGTATACCAAGGACATTCAGAGATAGGAGGTCTGGCTTTGATGTAGTATATGCATTCATCGGGAAAATCTAGATCTACTAGATCGCCTCCGTCTAATGGGTTGTCGGCTAACCAATCTACAATGATTTGTCCCTTAACGGACTTCTGGTTTACAAAAGTTAATTTGAATTCACCCATTAAGGTTATAAATCATCCGGAACCTTTTTAGACAAGGACCCTTGCGTGAGGAAAGTTTGTAAATGGTCTATTTTTACAATGATCCTTGTTTCTTGATTTAGCATGTAATGTCTTAAGCATTTGATTGCGAAGACTATGGCAAGGCATTCTCATTCTTCTTGCGTATAACGTGTCTCATAATCGAGTAATGTTCGGCTAATAAAATAGATCACACATTCTCATTTGTCATCATCTTCTTGAGCTAGCATGCAGGCTAGTGAGACATTGGTAGCTCGCGAATATAAGATTAAAGGGCGGTCTGGCTTAGGAGGCATTAGCGTAGGTGGTGACAACAAGAAATGCTTAACTGCTTCGAAAGCCTCATTGCAGTCTTTGGTGAAATCAATACTATAATATTTCTTGAGTAGATTGTTGATTGGATGGATGGCAAAGCTTAAATCTGGGATGAATCTTCGGATTACACCGAGTTTCCCAAGAAATGACCTGATTCCATATTCATCCAACGGTGGGATCATTTCAAGAACCCCTAGATTTTGGCTGGGTCTACGTCAATCCCTCATGATGATATGATGTAACCCAGGAGTTTCCCTCCTGTCACACCAAATATGCATTTTTCTGGGTTTAGTGTGACTCCATATTCTATCAAACATGAAAGAATGATGCGGAGCACTTCTAGGTGATCACAGTGCTTCCTAGCTTTAGCTAACAAGTCATCTACATAGGATTCCATGATTTTATGAATAAGATCATGAAATATATATGTCATTGCCCACTGGTATGTAGCGCCAGCGTTCTTGAGACCGAATGGAATTAACAACATAGCAATAGGTTCCTCAAGGAGTTATAAACATGGTTTTGGCTTGGTCTTGTTCAGATATTCTGATTTGATTGTATCCTGAGAATCCATCCATGAGAGACAAAAGCTCAAACCCAACCATTGCATCAATGATGATGTCAATGGATGGTAATGGGAAGTCCTCCTTAGGGAATGCTTTGTTAATGTCTCATAAATCTATGCAAATGTGTATCTTCCCATTCTTTTTTAGAATGGGAATGATATTAGATACCCACTAAGAATAATCAACTAGCTTAATGAATCCTACTTGGAGGAGTTTCATTACTTCTTCCTTCACCATGAGAGCTACCTTGGGTTTCATTGGTCTTGATTTTTGTTTAATTGGTTTTGCATCTGATTTGGTGATGAGGTTATGTACCACAATGTGTGGTGCAATTCCCGTCATTTCTTTATAATTAAATGTAAAAGCCTTTTGATGTTCTCTGAGGATTCGAGTGTGTATTTCTATCTCTTATGGAGTTAACAAATATCCTAGTTTTAAGATATTTGGTTCATCCTCCATTCCAATGTTAATGTTAATCATCTCTTCGATTAAAGAAGCGTTACCTTCTTCAAACTCAGGCAAGGCTGGAGGTAGTTCTAGATCTTCTCCATTCTCTACCGTGTGTATGTTGAGTTTCTTTTATGGGGGAAGCTCTATCATGGGATTTCCAAAGTAAGAAGATGAATGTGGGATTAAAGACAAATCTATCACATGATGGGTAAGATGTAATGCTGCATACGCATTTAAGTAATCAAGAGTGGCTTTATCACTATCAACATGATCTAAGATAGTAGATTTATTCTCAACTATGTTCGTTAAAAGAGGGTTTGATATTTTCTTCACTAATGGTTCAGTACGAAGGGATACCATGAAATTTGTGTCTTCTAACTCACTGCTTGGAGTGAAACATGAAGCTGAGGTTGCTATTGAATATGTGAGAAGATTTTGTTCTCACGGGATTGCTTCAATTAATATGAAGTTAAATCCTATGCTCAAATCTACTACTACTATTTTGTAGAGTTGTAGGTGTTCAACTCTAGTTTCATACACTTCAGAGACTTGGTTTGCTATTAATTGAGAGTCTCCTAACACCCTGATGTCATTAACACTGAGCCTCTTAGCTAAGATGAGGCCAAGGAGGAGGGATTCGTACTCAGCACCATTGTTTGTACATTTGAAATTTAGTTTAAAGATGAATGGTAGGATCTTTCCCTCGGGCAAAGTAAAGATCACACCTGCCCCAGCCCCATAACGACATCTAGCTCCATCAAAATGGAGAGTTCAATATTTACTTGGGAAGATGGATGTTGGGACATTTGCTACGTCTACTTCTTTTGCTTCGGTTACTTCTACCATGCATATTTCTTCTACTGGAAGAGAACCAACTCCTAGGATATATCCCATGCCTACAGAATCAAATGGTAGGAAAATTGGTAGATCATGTTCTAGAAACTCAACTATTTTTGTAGTAGTTCCTAATGATATTGTTTCTACAATGTTAGCCTCATCTTTGAGGGCTGGGATATTCTTGATTAGATTCGTAACTGTTGTATATATTTACCCCCCGGGTAAATATAGATAAACACAAAGGGAAAATATGCTGGAGAAGTTCAAAATCCCGACAGGAAAATATGCCAGAGAAGTTCAAAAACCCTACACAAAGGAAATATGTCGGAGGGGTTCCAAAACCCAACACAAAGGAAATATGTCGGAGGGGTTCCAAAACCTGACACTAACGAAATATGTCGGAGGGGTTCCAAAACCCGACACAAAGGAAATATGTCGGAGGGGTTCTAAAACCCGACACAAAGGAAATATGTCGGAGGGGTTCCAAAACCTGACACAAACCCGACACAAAGGAAATACGTCGGAGGGGTTCCAAAACCCGACACAAAGGATTTCAGGTTTCGGGTTTCGGGAAACATGAGACATGAAGCATGAAAATCGCAAGGCATGTCCCGATGCTTGAGAGTTCCGAAAACCTGAAAACACTACCTAGGAAAATCAGGTTTTGGAGTCGGGAAAGCATGGGGTAAAAACATGTTGAGGCACCCTCCAAACCCGATGCAAATGCAAAGGAGAAACCCGAACCTGACTGGAAACAGACCCTGACTTGGGGAATATTCAAATGGCCATAACTTTTCACAGGGAGCTCGGATTCTCAAAAGGTTGGACTTTTCGGAAATCTCTCGACGTCCTCTACCAAACTACGCTAGATATATTAATTTGGGTGAGAAAAATTTATTCAAAAGTGTAAAAAATAGTTCGCCATTTTTTGGGGTTGTTAGGGGTCTCACCTACCGCCATAATGAGATGAGTTAGGTGCAGTCTTGGAGGTGGTTGGGGCATATTTCGAATTCTTCAATTCTCCCTCACTTTTTCCTCATATAATTGTAAGGAGGGGCTTCTTTCTAAAGGTTGGAAATTTTTGTTTTTGCCCCTCCCTTCTTCTCTCTGGCAGGTGAATTTGTGGAGTTGAAACCTCCCATTTAGAACTGTAATGCAACCTTGCCTCTTGGCATTTTGCAATGTGTTGTATCAATATTTGGAGAAAATTAATGCATGTCTGTGGATGATTCTCAGCCCTCTCTATGTTCATTTGCATCCTCCTGATCTTTCACTACAAATATGGTTATCTGTGCATGATCGTACATTGTGTTTTTTATGGTTTGTGTTCATTGGCAAGACAAGTGTTCTTCATTCCTCAGTGCATCACCTTTGTAGTTTAGGTTTTATTTTATGCATCTTCTTACCCTGTCTCCTTGGCAAGTTAGATTAGGTTTTTGAGTAAATCCCCTGCATTTTACGTGTGCATCTGAACAGAGGAATAGGAATCGGCCTTCATCAGGAGAGCTTTTCCAATTTTGCAAGGTCCCACACTTGGGAAAAGCTCCATGTTATGAAATTGCACTGAGAGTCTCAACCCATCGAGTTGCAGAGTCCCAAGGGTGCTGCAATTCGCCATCAACAGTAACTTCTAACTCCATTGTGGGTACCAACTTTTCTTCCAGTTTTGAGTCGGTTGGCTTGTTAAGTTGGTTTGTTGGGAGTTCAAACTCAGAATGAACACCTGGTATTTTCTTCAGGTTTGTTAGGTGTATATCGAATGGTTTTGGTTCACCTTTTGCTATGAATACCTTTCCCAAGTGTGGGAATCTTATTTCCTGAAATAACATAGAAGGGATTGCCTTCATACAGTGTATCCATGGTCGGCCGAGGATCATATTATAGTTGGTTTCCTGATCTATAATATAAAACTTAGTGAGGATTTTTTTGGGTCCTAAGGTGATTGGTAGTATTATAGTTCCAATCAAAGTGGCTTTAAGGCTATCATAGCCTCTTAGCGTATTCCGAGTTGTGGAACAATTTGTTTCTCCGTACCCTAGCTTTTGAAGGAAAGAGAAGGGAACTATGTTAACCGCTGCCCTGTCATCAACCATTGCACGCTTAACGTAGTTATTATAAACCCACACTTGTAAATGTAACGCTAGATCACCTCTACATGCAATCTCAGCATCTGTTGGCATTTTGTTTACGTCAAATATAAACTCAGTATCCCTATCTGGCTACCTCGGAGGGTGGATATCAAGGTCTATATGGTTTACCTGTGTTTCGGGAGGTGGAGTGATATTAATTAAATGACCTAAACCTAATGCTTCTAAAAGAGTAGCCCTATGGGAAGGAGAGTTCTTTAATAAGTCCATAAAGGAGATATGAGAGAAGGTCTTTGTTAGGTCATTAATTAAATCATAGGCACCTACGGGTTTTACTAATGGCTGTTGAATGTTATCTGTTTCTAGAGGGTAACTTGGACTTGGCTGAGAGGAATACTCTCGTTTCCTCATTACGGTTTCCATGGGTAGCTCAGTGTCTAACTCCACTAAACTAACTATCTTGGGTCATAGCTGATTTCCTAATTGCGGTGCAACAGGTGGATTTAGTGAATTCGAGGCTTCATGATCATTATTTCCTGTCATTACACTCTTGTTTGTCCCATTTGGATTTAATTTGTTGTTATTGTGATTTGGGAGTGGATCGTTGAAGATCTTGAGGGGTGTATTTTGAGGGGAAACTACTCTCGTGAAGGTATTTGGCGCAGGTGGTGCAGGATCTACTAAGAACACATCTATGAAAAGTTGTCTTTGTTCTTCTGGCAGACGCTACATGAACTTATTGTAATCACGGAAAGTCCTAGTGTCATGGCCTCAAATTTTGTGGAAACCACAATATGAGTTAGGATTGTAATTCCTAGGTTGTTGGTTTGGCGTGTGTTGTGGTCCAAAACTCTGATTAAACCGTTGACTATTAAATTTTTATGTTTGTTGTCTTTGGTTTTGGTTTTGGTTCTGATATCCACTTGAATTTTGACTTGGACCCTGTGTTTGGGTTTGCCTTGTTTGTTGTTGTTGTGGATGATTAAAATCCACTGAATTGATTGTCGGGGTAAAGTTTTTGTTTCGTTGATTGTTAATTAGTGGTGGAGCATTTACAACATTTACTTTTTTTGTTTGGTCGGTTACTCCATCTGTTGTTACGACATGATTTTTGTTAAGGATCTTAGGTCCTTGATTGACGTTTGTGGTAGTAGGATAAGTCATAGTATTCTAGTTGGGGGTGATTAACCTCCCATTTGTTCCATACATCTTGCGACCACTATCTATTGCAGCTTGATCTATTCGGAGGGTGCTCTCAAGTACTTCATCGTAAGTTACTAGTGGGAACTTCTGGACTTCTTCCTTTACCTCTCTGCTGAGAGAATGAAGGAACAAATCACATAGTTCCATTTGGTCCATGTTTGGAGCAGTTGCCAAAGAATAAAGGACTGTACGCCATCTCTAGATGAAATGAGCAATAGATTCATTGTGTTCTTGCTTAATGTGCAAGAATTCCTTGATTCCCGTTCTCAATAGTTTGTTCATGTCAAACACCTTGATGAAATCTGAAATGAGTTGTTTAAATGAATGGATGGAAGCTTCGGGTATTCTATAATACCAATCGAAGGCGATGCCTTCTAAAGTTTTGGGGAATATTTTGGCAACAACCCCATCCCAAGGGAGCAGTTCTTGAATGGCTATGGCATAGGCCTTAATGTGTGCATTCGGGTCTCCCTCCCCTTTGTATTTGGGAAAATCGGGAAGAGGTCTTAGAAGCATGATGCTTCGTATGGTGAAGTCTAAGGGTTATTTCAAATATTCTGAATAAGTTCCTATTGCATAGGTTTCGACCATCGATGGCGCCTGCTGAGGGGGTGGAGGTGGCATGGGTTGTTGATATGGTGTGGTGTATGCTTTTGCAGGGACATAAGGAAATCCCTGTGGTTGAGTGAACATGCCAGGAGAAGAGAACATATCTCCCTACAGTGATTTGGAATACATGTTCAAGTATGGAGGAGCATTGCCCAGGAATGGATTATTTTGTACTAGACTGGGAGGTATCATATTTTCCACTAGAACGGTGTTAGAAAACACGGTTCTAGTTGGCATTTATTGTGACTACTGAGGAGGTATGCCCAACGTGCCTATTCCTATGAGGAGGTCTACTTGGCCAAGATGATGCGGAGGTTTGGAATTTCCTACCTGCATGAATTGAGAATTTTGACTTGCTTGAGCAAGTTCTCACCCTCTAACTTTTTCTACTAAAGTGGAGATGACTTCATTTGGTGAAGTCATAGTATTTTACCTTGGTGGCATTTTTTGTATGCCCTGAGGTTGCAAAGGGGCATGATACCCTGCTATGAACTAATTGTTTCCCTACCAAGTTTCACTGAGAGAAATTCCCATAGGTAGCGGCATGGAGGTGTTTTCTTGAAACAAGACCTCAGATTGTGTTTGTAAACTTCCTATAGGCAGGCACATACTCCAAGAGCATTGTTCACTCCTGGCATAATGCATTGAATTTTCATCATCTAAAAATAGATATGGATCTGATTATCTACTAATTTATGGTCTAAGCAACATCTGAGGAGACAAACCAGATTCTCCCATAAACATCATGTTGTTCAAGCCTGAAGGCTCTGGTTGTTGCATTTGAGTGAGTTGGTCCAACTCCTCTATTTGGAAAGAAGAACTATATCTAGCCCTTGGAGATGGAGTTTTTCTTGACAAACGGTCAGTTGAATAGTTGTCACCCCATGCTAAGAGTGAGGGTGATGGTTGTCTATTCAGTTGATCGTAGTATGCTTCAAGACCTAGGAGAGGTCTGCCGTATGCATCGAATCCTGACATATTCGGGGGGTATATCAATACCTGCAGAATAATGAAAAAGAGTGAAGGTGGATGAAAGAAATAAAACTAAAAGAGGAAGAACTGTTTCATTCACGTCGGGTTCACCAATTTTGTTGGTGAAGCTGATGTGAAGGCTAATGAAGTATAGAAGATGAAACAGTTGTTTGTTTCATGTTGGGTTCACCAATTTTGTACGATGGAAAAGTGACAAGTGAGCATGGGAATCTACAAGTAACTCTTCCTCGCACCTGACCTCCCGAGGTCATACCGAGACGGCCGGTGGGGATGGCATATACATGGGGTGCAAGCAAACTAGTTAGGTAATCTTATGTCTTCGACACGCACTAATGGAATCTATGAATCTAAGGCAAAGAAGGCCCTCCTAACCTAAATTGGAATGATAGATTAGTCGGTGAGGATGACTGCTCGAAGGCTCTAATAAATATCAAGCTCTGGCGTGATCCAATCTATAGGTTGTGGGATACGAGGAAAATGACCTGGGATTGTTTCATGTATATCTCCAGACAGGGTCATAAGATGGATGATGGATATATAGTGGATTGTATGGGTGATTCTCTGGTCTAGTCCAAAAACCTTTAGCTTGATTCGCTGCTATGTCTAACAAGGATAACTATGTGATAATATCTAGTGGAAGTGGAGTGGATCTAAATACTAATGTGCGTAAACCAGCATCTACGTCTGATTGACTTGTGGACTCGTTGGGTTGTGGGACCTGTGGATCACAACCGTAGATTTGAGGTTGTTATGGACCTCCTATGGTCATGCGCAGAATCAATCCCTAAACCCTACTATCTAGTAGTCGTATGCCTTTTCAGCCTCTATATTTAGAATTAACAGTTGTGTAATTTTCTCAGAGTATGCTACAGGTGTTCTAGAAATTTGAATTCTTAAGCTAGTGTCTATATCAGTTAGAATGTCTCCTGCGTTTGGCTGTGGGACCAAAGGATCACAACCGAATGTTTGCTCTTTCTCAAGCCCTTCTACAGTCACATGGATATTTATCTAGGGTAGTCTGTAGCTTGGCTGGTTTGACCAAAATGTATGTGCTTTGTCGTCTTCTACGTTTAGTTCTGTTAATTGTGAGCTAATCTCTTGCAGGTCTGTTGTTGTTCGGAAGACTTGTATTATGATATTTTGATCTACGTCAGTTATTGCTACCACAAGATTGGGTTGAGGCATGATTGGATCGAATACATATTCTCTGGGCTCCCTAGGTCCCGTGATTGTCATACAAAAGAAACAATGTAAATCTAACTGAAGCAAAGTATAACTAACTATATAAAGTATATCTACAGTATATATAACTTCTCTATTTTTGTGTTTTTGATGAACTATTTGAACGAAATTGAAAGAGAATTTATTTAAAATATCTAGCAATTGACAACTAAACTAATAACGAAATTAAAACAAACAAGGCATCCGAGTATAGCTACTTGCCTGTGCAGTTGTAAGTCTATTCTAAATAATGAAATAACTGATCTAATCTATTTGAAAGACTCTCGATCCTACCTCAGAAGTGAGGAATGAATCATAGTTTCTCAGAAACTATCAATCGACATAGCTTCCCCGGTAATATCGAAAGTGAGATTAACTGAAATGAAATGCTTTTACTATTCTATTTGATATACTTTAACTAGAACTTTGAAAGCTTGAACTTGGATTTTACAAAACAATGGCGAATCTGATTATGTGTGGCTTATCTAATTGTGTGTGGCTTTTGTCCCCTCAGTGTGGTCTCCTCATTCCTTCGTGCTCACGTGAATCTAGAAAAGTGTCTAATGCTAGCATCAATAGAAGTAGGTATTGGAACAATGGTAGTTTTGGATGTAGACTGAATACAATGTGAGTAGGAGAGGGATAGCACAAGAGAACAGAGCTTGGGTTATGCAATTCCTAACGGGATTTATTGCGAGTCATACGACACAAAATGTCCAGAACCTGAAGCTATCCTGTTTGACAAACAAAACTTGTAACTTTAATGGCTTTCAACTAAAAATGAAACTATCCTATCTCAATTGATTGTGTGAAACAATAACAACACTTGCACAAGGAGAATATGTGGCTTTTAAACAATAAAACAACTTAACTATGCACGAAACAACTGAAAAACTATGAACCCCTAAGAACTGAAAGACTAAAACTATGAAATGAGAAGATGAGAGGCAATCTTTGAGGGGCCATTTGCTTAAAGATCAACCATCTATTTATAGAATCCCCAATTACTCAAAGGTGAAAACCAAATTGAACTCTTTAACCATAAACAATGTAAAAACACTATTCTAGGGAACCAGAATCATAAATACAAGCAAATGTGATGAAAAAAGCTGGTAAATGTTGAAATTTTACATGATTCACGTTAAAAAGAACATTCTAGAAAATGCATGAAGGACCGCCACCCTGAGCAGGGTGGTGGTTACAGGACCGCCGCCCTACTTGGGCGGCAGTCACGAGACCGTTGCCCAGGCAGGGTGGCGGTTTCGTAACTGAAGACCAAAACAAAAATAAAAATAAGGGAGAAGAGGAAAACAAAGCACGTAAGGGCTAAGCAGGACATGCGGGATGTTAACACATACTTGGAAAGATTTTTCGGATCCTGAACACCTTGCGAGGAGACCTGTATCATCATTGGGGCACATGTAACGTTGTTCTGGCGATGCAACACCCTACAATTTTGGGTACATACAATGTGCTTGATAAAAAAATATGGCTCTTAATTTATCCAATTCTTGACCTTCTCCTACCTGTGAGTTGTCTATTTTGACTAATCTCCACTAAGATTTCCCAAGTACCTTAGCAACAAAATTGTACTATTTGAGCTCTACAGGAAAATCATGCAAGTAAACAATAGGCTCAGGAGCAGGAAGAAGAATTTGATCTCATTTCCCATCTCTCTTAGGGTATTCACATGTAATAATGAAAATTATGCATCTCATCTGAAGGATTCCTTTGCTCATTTGATGTTGCATTCATACACTTCTAGGCCTAATTTCGACATCTGATATGATCCTGACTCCTTCCATGTTCCATACTTGTAACACAAGCCACAAGTCAAGGACTATTGGGCCAATTGTGCTGATGAATTTGAAGTACGTGAAAAGGATCATATGAAGATGACAGTCAATGAAATGAAGAAATTCAAGTTCACTTAGTTTGAAGATATCTTGTAGGATGATGGGACAGAGATGTATGATCCTGGGTACGCAACACTCAAGGATTCTCCATTTCCTCAGGTCAACTAGTATGTTCATGAATTAGGGGATATAAAGGAGAGAACTAAGAAGGTTTTCAGGAGAACGAGGGATTGGTTTCAGAGGAAGAGAAACATGATCCTCCGATCACAAGGTATGCATGTAGGTCAAAAATAAGCCTCTCATCATTCCTCATCAAGAGCCATGGAATTTTCCTTAAGTTCAAGGAATTATGAAGAAATTTATAAACAAAGATCCATAGAATTGAATACTTCTCCTCATGGAAAGTCACTAAAGAGGGCCAGGACAGAAGAAGGCTTAATTACAACAATGTAATAAGAAGATCCGATCAACACTCATACCTCCCTCATTCAGGATTACAACAATGGAAAGTCTTCAAACCACCACAAGAGGTCTCACCTATTGTCAACACTCATACCTCCCTCATTCAGGATTTTATTCCTCCTCCAGAGTAGGGAATATTTGGTGCACCTATCATAGAACCTGAGTCCGATGAGATTTTCCCTTGGATGTAGGAAATAATTTCCCATGACACCCACACTGTGCAACAAGTTTCAACCCCTAACCTATCAGTAATTGTCTCACTAGTTAAATAAAAGAAAAGAAGGTTCACACAAATGGCATCTTGGTTCTACAGTGAGGAGATAAGAAATCAATACATTTAAGTAGGTCAGTTGAAGTTAATCAAGCCAATGGATGAGATGACATCATTTGATTATGAGATGAACATGATCCAACTAGGACTGACTACTCATGAAGGGGATTTGCACATGTACTAGCAATATTATTCTCACATGGTGGAAAGGAACAAGGAATATAAGAAGAAGACTGACGATCTGAAAGAATAAGTGTGAAATTTTTCATCCTATGTGTAACATATATTTTTTCCAAATGCTAGGACAATTCTCATTAAAGAATTTGTACCCATCAAAAACTTTAATCTATAATCTATCAGGAGGACACACAAGTTCATAATGAAGGGGTGAGATAATAATGAATGTATCAATTCAATTTCTGAAAAGGGAAAGTCAATTCTCCAAGAAGTAGTCAAACTCTTCTCTTACATGTGTGTGATAGAAAATAGGACGTGAGCACTCAAAGAAGACTTGGAGAAAGAAAGGGAATACTGGGAATGAAATGAGCAACACTCGTCATCAAGAGTTGATCAACAGGAATATTTTTGAAACTCCTTTAAAAGACTTGTCATGTGTATGGGTGAGGTATTTGGAAATGAGACTTGAAGTAGTCAATTGGGCCATTGCTAAACTAGAGGGAAAATAGGGACAAGTGTACATGTTCTAGGATAGTATAAATCATCAAATTTAGAAACTTGGAGTACCTGCAATGGGATAAGACACAACTGTTGATGAGATAATTGGTCCATTCAAGGAACATGTCAAGAAAAAGGAAAGCAATCTATTGTCTTTCACTAAAGACACCCTGGAGTTCCTCTCAGATATTTGGGCTACCATTGCACTTATCATAGAGAAACATCCATCAGGGTTTAGGAAGTGCAAAAATATCAATAGTTTGTCTAATGGATGGAAAGAGACCCTGAGAAGTATTTGTATTCCTCGTGCTGACAAAGTGGAACCTGTAGTAGCTCATTTTAGTAAGGAATTTGGAGGGATGGATATATTCTTGACAGTATGAGATGGAAATTAGTCAGGGAGCCAGATCAAGTCCACTACAACAACTCATTCTTCTGCATAATCCTTATTCCTTCTTCATACTTCTTCTTCCTTCTCTTTCTCTCTCTTCTCTTCTTACCCAACACTCTCTCTCTTCAATGTTATAATTTTGCGTTGGGGTTTGCACTTTTTGATATACCTTTAAGTGACTTTAGAAGCATAATGTAAACTTTATATCACCTTGTTTTTATAAAAGGAGTTTAAATATTTAATTGGAATATGAACAGTCTAAAGTTAGAATAATGTATTTGAAAAGTCACTGAGAAAATGAGTTGCTTTCTCTTCTATAAATCATAGCAACCTCCTCATTTGAGGGTCTTCTTCGATATTCTTAGACTTCTAAGTTGTTTTTTGTGAATTCATGAGAGAGATATCCTTTTGAAGAGAACAAAGAGATAGAAAAATTCTTCCATTTCTCCCTATTCTAAAATGTCTTCCATTCTTATGCTATGTACAATTTCTACTTGAGAATCAATATAAGAAGAAGGTTTTTTTTGCATTTTTTTACTAAGTATTTTAGTGATAATTTGTGCTCATTAAATGATATTTGGTCTTGTTGTTGTTATACATATTTTTTTCTTCTTGATTTTAGTGCATGTGATGTAATTTCTAACTTGTGTATGCAAGTCTATGATTTTCTACTTACATCACTAGTTTTCCCTTGTCTAAATATTCTCACTCCCTTTTCCCACTCTCCTAGAAAATTCATCCATTATAGACATTTGCTAGATTTTTCCTTAGGGTCAGTGGAGTGCCCCTATTGGATCCCTGACCGAAAGGCCACCAAGAAAATCCACCTTTTTACTCGTGCATGCATATATAGAAGCTACACAAGTTAAGTAGAGGGACTTATATTCCCAAAGTGTTGGTAAGAAAACCCACCAATTTGTCCCCAAAAATTTTTCTTGCCAACCACTTCCCTGATTTCAACGGTGAGCTTGCAATAAATAATTACCTATAAAAAACCCATACAAAGCATTAAACCCTAAAAAAGAAAGATACAAATGAAGGGGGTTGGAATTTCCTTAGCAGCCACAATGGTCGGTCTTACAACTAAGTGATGCACTACATCTCAAACCCAATGTAGTTCTATGTGATTTTGTGTGTAATAATGTTCCTAGGATGCCCTAGTGCTATTGATAGAAAGAATATTGGGCAATACCTAGATAGAATGAAAAATGGTGGATGGAATAGAATAGAATCCCCTTCCTATGTATTGTTTGATGTAGAATAATTCCCAAATGTAGTCCCCTTTTTCTATGTAGTTATTTATCCCTTACTAAAAATTTTCCTCCCATAAGATAGTATGTATGTTGTGTTTATATAGGGATCTCTTACTCAAATTTCGACACTAATGACCCAACATGCCGACTAGTGCCTAGGGGAATGGGAGGAAAAATCATAAAGACCGACCTTGAACCTCTAAATTATAACCAAGTGTGACGGGGACCAGGGAACCTAGAAATGAGGACTAGGCGAGCCCCTAGGTTCCCTAATCCCTTCCTAGGTGCCCTAGTCAAATACTAGAGACAACAACTGAGTGAATAACGACAACTGAGTGAATAACAACAACTAAGACTCCCTGAGGGATGAAGGAAACTGTGGTAAGTAAATGATGACTATAAAAGAAAAAAATATGAAAAAAATACCAACTAAACTAATGACCAGATAAGGGGATGGGTCATTAGTGAATAATTTTCTTAGGCAAGATCCATATATAAATAATAACATACTTGGCGGTACAATTATAGTAGCAAGTGCGTGATTTTTTTACTACACCCTTTTTGTTGTCTAACTGCAATGTCTAGTGGATTGGTAGGTAGATACCCCAAGCATGTTTCAAAAGGTGACTGCATAGTGGATTTATGTATTTCCCTATTGCTAGGAATGTTGAATGTAGGATAAGGACTCATCCCAAGTCCATGGATATTTTTCTATTATACCCTCTAATCAGTTGGAAATAAAGTCCTGATCACCACCTCTATTTTTCCATTTATTGTGGGGATGGAAGGGCATGCTTCTTTGTAACTTGGTGTCCATATTTTCCCAAAAAGTATTCCAAAAATTTCCCAAGAACCTAGAATCTCTATCAGAAATAATAGACTTTGGAAAACCAAAATGAACCCCTTACATTAACAAATAACAATTCAGCCACCTCATGTCCCTTTACTATCTTTTTAAATGCCATAAGAACACACATCATACTAAATCTATCTATAACAACATATATATAATCATGGCCATGTTTAGACATAGGTATTCCTAAAACATCTATAGAGATATCCTCCCAAGTTTGAGTAGGGACCAACAAAGGTATATACAAACAATTCCTTCCCAATTTTAGTCTTGTTAGTACAACAAACTTTACATCCTCTTATGAGTTTGGAATATTGGGACAATGTACATAAATTTTCAAGTGCGCCATGGTCTTTCCAACACTGAAATGTCCTAATAATTTCGAGGTATGTGCTTCCCTCATCAATAGAATTCTTTCTTCTTTAGGCACCACATAGTATTCCCCCATCGGTAGAGCATAGTCCGTCCTTGAGATAACAATCTTCAATCCCCATATTTTCAACCCCTTGGGATTGCAACTTGCTGAAATGTTACCCCAAAGTCTTTTTCTTGGGCATATGCTCTCTCCATAAGCTTCCTTCATGAAGGAGTTCGATCATAAGAGATAGTGTCCAAAACTGGAGAAATTTCTCCTGTGTGGGTGGCCTAGATAACATGTCTGCCACCAAATTTGTACTACCTTTCTTGTATTTGATCGCTAGATGGAACTACTGAAGATAACCCCATCCATTTGTAGTGTCTCACCTATTGCATATTTAGACCTGTGCTTGCAAATACTGGAGAGGTTTGTGGTCAGTGTGCACAATATTTTCTTTTACCTAAACAAATAATGTTTCCATGTTATTAATTGCTTGAACTAGTGCATTCATTTCTTTATCATATTACTGAATATCCTTTAATTGCTGAAGTGAAGGTTTCAGAATGATAACATACGAGTTTACCTCACTTGTAAAGCAACATTGCACCCATAGTATAATCATTGGCATTTGTCTCTACTTCAAAAGGCTATTGCGAACTAGGAAGAGAAAGGCACTGGAGCATGAATAATCTTGTATTTCAATAAATCAAAGGATCTTTTCTTGTTCCTTACCCCCAATCAAAACCCTTACTCTTTGTGGCCACTAGTGTGTAGAGGTGCTGCAATCAGTGGAGAAACCCGGAATGAACTTCCGCATGTAATGTACTTCTCCCAACAAAACTTCATAGTCTCTATGGCTCCTGTCATTGGTGTTGGCCAATTTGTGATGGTTTCCACCTTCTTTGGATCCACTCGTAGCTCTCCTCCTCCACACCACGTGCCTAATATTGACAAGTGACTATGCTTGGAAAATTCACCATTTCTTCATATTACATAAAGTAGTATGTCTCTCCTTGAGAACCTGCAAGAACTTGCTACAAATGCATTAGATGTTCATCCCATGTGGCACTAAAAATCAAGATATCATCTAGGTATACAATGACATCGTGAATCTCTGAAATCCCGCAATATATCATTCATCAATATCATAAATTGTAGCGGGTGTGGTTACATAAACCAAAAGGAAGTACTAACCATTCATACAAACCCTACTTTTGTTTTGAAGGCAGTCTTCCATATATCCCCCTCCTTCATCCTGACTTGATGATAACCTGATTTGAGATCTAACTTTGTGAAGAAATTTGGCATGCTGAAGCTGGTCCAAGAGATCATCTATACGTGGGAGAGTGAATATTTTTTCTTTATGGTGATCTTATTCAAAGCACGGTAGTCGACGTAAATTCTCCAAGAACCATCCTTCTTTGGCACCATCACAATCTAGGCAAACCGCACGTGTGAGGTGCTTGGGACATATCACCCCTTGGTCTATTAGTTCCCGGAGTTGTTTCTTTACTTCAGTGCTCTCCAAGCAAGGATTGCCGTATACAACCTGATGTTTGGTAGATGAGTGACTCTGGCAATAGCTAAATCTCATGCTATACTTCTCGTTTTGGTGGTAACCCCACTAGGAGCCTGAGAAAAATTCCTGAAAAGAATGAATAATACTATCCAAAATCCTTTTTCCCTTGGTTAGAAATCTCTGAAACTTCTACCCCATCTTGTTTATCCTTTCAATAAAAGCAAACAAAACTTATTATGATTTGACCCTAAATAAGTCTGTTTTACTTGGTTAGCACATTACCATAGTAACCCGTTTGTAGCTTACGTTTGGTGTGCCCAGATGTTGTAGATGAATCCCATCCTTGACCCAGTCTATATCGGCTTATCCCTTCTCATAAAGATAGCATCCCTAACATACATGTAAGGACTCAACAAATACCAACATCAAAAGCATCAAGTGGAATAACATCAGCTTCAAAAACATCTATATATTGGGAATTTATCCCAAACTTGACCTTACATCTTCTTGTTACCCTGAATTTCTAACACCCTTCTTCACACCAACCCAAAGGATATGGATGATGCAGATGCTCGTAAGTCTCAAGACCAAGCTTCTTTACAACTGCCTCAGAAATCAAGTTATATTGAGAAACGGTATATAACCAAAAGCATTTACCTTAGTCCTCTTGATCTGGATTTTGATTATGGAATAGTCTTACTCATTTCTTCCTTTGGTTACTGGCTTGTTCCATGTTGGTGGCCGTGCATCCAAGACTTTTGTCTACATCAGAATTCATCCTATCGATTTCCACCTCCCCTTCTGTATTTACATTTTGTCATGGACTTCTTGGAGTCCTTGGTTTTGGTTCTTCGGATGTAACTCCAGATGCAACTTCCAACATGTAGTGTCAGTATGACTATTAATATCACAATTCTTGCAAAAAATTCTGTAGGCATCTTTACAAGTATTTAAAGTAGTAGCAGTATTGTTTACCTTTCCCTTTTCCACTTACTCTTGTTACTTGTTTTCCCATAATCCTTTCTCTGGATTGATTTGCTGACCTGGTTTACCCTCGGCTCCTGCTTCTCCTTGCTTTTTCTCATCATCTATGTAGTATGCTTGCACATATTCTTCATTGAGATCCTTTGGTTTCATGGAGATGGCAATTTCTTCATAGGTGAGTGTGAAGTCCTCCCAAATACTTGGTAAGAATATCCTCATCCTCTAATTCCATATTGAGCAACATGGTTTGTCTCCAAAAATCCATAGTATAATCCTACACACTTTGAACACTGGTTTGTCTAAAAAATTGCCATTATTTCATATGGACAGTCCTTATGGCCAATAAAATAAAATAATTCCCTTATAAATTATTTTAAAACCCTCCCAAGAACTTACAATATGACATTTATTCTTTTCAAAAGTGTCTAGATGGGTTTCCCACCAAACCAGAGCATGTCCTTTCATCTTGAGAAGTGCAAATGTGATCCTTTGTGCCTGATTGATATTATGCACACTAAAATAAACCTCCAATTATTTCAACCATTTATCTAGTACTTTTGAATCCACTTTTCATTCAAATATTTTAATCTCAACTTTAGTTTCAAATTTAAAAGGAGCATGATCATAGGTTTACCTTTCCCTTATCAACTAGAGTTTTCTCTTCCCACTCTTCCACATCTTCCTCATCGTGGCTCTTTTCCTATGCCAAATTTCTCAGAAAAATCTTGAACCACTGAGTCTATGGAGTCTTAATTAATCACCATTGTCCTTTTTTGGTTTGAGAGTTTCCTTTGGTGTTGAAACAACCCTATCCCTATTACTTTTTTAGTATCTCAATTCTACAGACCAAGTTATATTCTTCTATTTGATCTCTAATCCTTTATTTTCCACCTTTTCATAGATATCTCCAAATTTCAAGATATTACTTCTTCACATTTGGACCTCATCACCATCATAAAAATCAAATAAGAATGAATACCACAGTCCCCTTGGATTTTATTGTCAGCTTTGATACCAAAATGACCTGTAAAATTCTACTTTGGAAACTTACAAAACCACACAAATGTTGTTCTACTTTCAATTATTCAAAAATGATAGTTCTTGAAATCTAGTTCTTTAGAACTACTTGTAGCAAGTAAAATGAACAAGAAAAACACAAAACACCAAATTTTTATTTTCAAAGCCCCCATATTAAGGGAAAACCAGTCGGGAAGGGTAATTTCTCTTTCTTACAAGTAATAAATTGGTCAATTAAAATTGATTATAGATTACAAGAAGTTGAAGGAAGACAACAATGTTACTTCCACCGTCTCTACTTGTATGCTCTACTCATAAACCTTGCTTCTACAAATCAATTCCATCACTAAAATTTTCTTGTTAGATTCTCTCATTAATCGATGCCCAATTCTACATGCTCTTTTTATTTTTATAACTTACTTCTTATGTCCTCCCGTGCACTAGAGAATAGGAAGAGTCATACAAGGAATATACATAGTCGAGGCACTCTAAATCTAGGTCTATTTGTGGATATATATATTTTATTTAGTGACAGGATCGTTGATGAACAAAAACTGGTGGTTACGCAACCGCCAATTTGTATAGAGGGTTGGTTATGCAACTGTCACTTTTCACAAAGTGGCAGTTCTATAACTGAAACTTTTTCTCCTTCTTCTACTTATTTTTACTTCTGGTTTTGGTTGCTCTGATGAAGTGGTGTTTTTATATATCCCTATGGATCACTTGTTATCATTGTAATGCCCACTCCTTTTCAGAACTATTTAGATTAGATTAATCTAATTATCTCATTTATAAGGCTTGTTTATCTTGTATAATAGCATGGGGTGCTTGGAATTTATTTTTTATTTATCCATTATTTATTGATAACTACTATGTTCTAATTTTTATGACATGGGTTACAAAAACCTTAATATTTATTGTTTTATTATTTTATGTTGACAGTGGATTATGTTATGATTATTGGCTTATACATACTTTTATGGTGATGTAGATAGATGTAATTTTTTGAATTATGAAAATGATTTAGTTAGACATTAGAACATGTTGAAAATGTTATTTTTCACTTTATAAAGACTATAAATCAATTTTATGAATTTATATCCTTGGTGTGAATGATATTGATGCATGAATGTATATGGTTTCTTAGTTCTTGTATACTTTTATTTTATTTTATAGCATTATTGTTTGGGTGGATATGACAAGTTCCTTGAATGTGAAAATGTAAACAAGTATAATAATATATATACAAACATATTAAATTGAGTATGAAGTATACCAAATCATTAGTGGCGCACTAGCAAATATGAGGTCCCTTAGGATTAAGTGGCAATTTATTTAGCATGTTTACTCGTATGATTTTAATTTCTAATATTTGTGGAGTCGACTGTTTTCATTTGGGATCATTGTATTGCTTAGTTAATTCTAATTAATCTTGTTGTAGATATATTTCAGTGTTTGGTTAATTATATTGAGCTCTTTCAAGTTTTGTGTTTGCAAGTGGCTAGTCAAGGTGGTTAACACCATATGTTTTACAAAAAAATCAGATTTAGGCTTTAGGCCCAATTTTTGGAGGTGTGTGGAACAACTAATACTTGTCTCACACTCTCAAAACTTTTCCTTGCACCTATACATGGGGTAGGTGGACTTCTTAATTTTCCTTTACCACTTTATAACTCAGAAGGACCCTTATAATTACTTGAAAGACATGCTAACGAGTAATGAATTTAATTTTAATGAGTGGTGGAGTGTAAATTTTGTTGATAGGGACTAAATTGATTTCCTAAATTTTAATGTTTTGACTTTCAAGGTTGATTTACTTTCAATTAGATCTTGGTCATGAGTGTTTTTGAGTTGTGGGTGCCCATGTGATTTGTAAGTGAATTTTAATGTTTATGGTTTCAAGGTTTTGTTGGCATGGGATATGGATCTTACCACTTGGTAACCTCTTATTGGATGCTCCCTTTTGGTTGTATTTCTATTTATGGGAGTTTGATAGAGATTTTGGGATTTATGAAATTTGGTGATTGGTTTTTTTGTGAAAATTGAAGTGTGTTAGAGAGATTTATTGGTGAGTGTGGATTGTGTGAGAATCACTCAGAGACCTAGATAAGATTAGAAATATGTAGGAACTTGGACAAGATGAGAATCAATGTAAGTCAATATTTCTTGGTGCTTATGGATTGTGTGATAATTAGTTGGAGACTTAGAATATTAACCCCACTTAAGCATGATAAGTTCATGTTAAGAACTCAAATCTTACAGTCCCTGCAATATTTAGTTATGACACTTAGAAAGAGTGTACATGATATACCCTTAGTTTATAAGAAACATTTACGACACCCTTCATGGGATCATCATGAGTTTCACCCACATGATGATAGAGAGGATTCTTCAAGGTACAAAGAGAGGACTAAGAGTCCTCATCAAGAAAAGAAATAAGAGGAGATTCCCAAGCCTCACCAACACTATACTTATAACCACATCTGGGATATTTAAAGACTCCACCCACCTATTTGGGAAATAATTTATCACTTGCGATTTATTGAGTTTTCACAAACATTGCAGGGCAAAGCCCCCTCTTGCTTGTGTATGGGGAGGCTCCCTCTATTTAATTTAAACTACCTAAACTATCTAAATTTTTTGGGGTGGTCAGTAAGTTAGGGATCACACAAGAACACTCCACTAAACTTGTGGAAAATGCTTTTATGAAGTATAAGAGAATAGTTTATAGTCAAGAGAGGTAAAGGGGATTTGGAGAAATAAGGAGAGAGATGGTTACTATTGTGAGTAGGCACTAGTAGAATTCACATACAATAACTAGATCAATTCCACATCCAATTAGAAGAAAACAATAATGTAAACCATGATAAAACATAACAAATAATACAAATATACTTTTATTAATTCATTTATCAAAGGTGTAGACACCCTTCTTGGTTTTAAAATATTATCATATATGCAAAGTTGAAAAGAGAGAGTAGAGGAACATAAGACAAGAAATAGAATAATTACAACTTTTATTGATTGATGTTGGTAATCTCAACAACATACACTCAATTTACGATTTCCAACCCCTAGAACGGATAAGCCATTCACATTAATATCATTACAATTTTTCCTTTCATCTACCCCCAAATTAACTCTTCACCTATCCTTTTAACATGTGACCTTTTATATTTCTAGGAAGTGAGTCTCTTTCTTATTATTGGAAAAAGGAATATTACAATGTTTAACTAAGGGTCACTTAAGTGAATGTGGGGGTACATTATCATGATTTCAAGTTCTGGTTTAAAGGTGATGACATCCCCATGCCTATTATTGATCTTATTCAAAGTGACAGATCGCAATAATTCCTCTATCTCTCACACGAGCAATTTAAGTTGGGTCATTTCTCATGACAATAAGCTAGAGTGTGGGGATTTAACTTCTTAGAAAATCCATTTTGATTTCATCAATTATAGGATGCATCTGGTTTTTTAGAGAACAATACTGATATCATGGGTGGTGACAGAGTTAGATCAAAACCTTCGAACCATGACAACATTACCAAAAACCCTTCTATGTGGTGTTTTCTCAGAATAAAGGGATTTATTTAGAAAGTATATTTCTAAGCTGCATGGGAACAATCCTTCACTCACCAAGGATTTTGGTATGGCATGGAAGGAGGATAAGGTGGTTTTCAAGGGTATGGAGATCAAGATATTTGAGCAGACTATTTCCCAGGTTATTGAAATGGAGACGATTGGGCTCAAAATTTTTAAGGACAAGAATAGGTAGGACCATAAAATTAACACTTTTTTCATCGGAAAGGAAAAATTTCATTTCTTTCACTAATGGAATTTCTCAATCGTGCATACCTAGGGTGTAGAAGGAGGTATGTCTGCACATTATGAAGTATTTAACCTTGGAATTCAAGTATCATAAGATCTACAGCCATCATTTGTCCTTATTGAACATGTTTAGGCATAAAATCATGTTGAGAATTCATTTCTTTATTTATACGTCCTTGTTGAATTCTATGAGAGATTTCCATAAGGCGAAGGTGGATACCCCCATCCATGAAGGCATCATCCTCTATTTTCAAAATGGAAAACCTGTTTTGGCCAAACCATATGCCCCAATTAAGGAGGATGACAATATTACTTTGGCCGACTGTATCACTAATATGATGGAGGGAAAGATTTCCCACAACAGAGTTGGGGAGAAGGATAATGGGGAGGGTAGGGTTAATAGGAAGGTTAGGCCCTCGAAGGGAAAAGGGAAAATGGCTATGGATGAGGATTTATGCTATGAGAATTTGAGGAAAATATTGTAGTATTTGGAGACTGTGTTACAGGTTATGGAGGAGGGAAATATTGATATCAGGGCATGTATGATTGAAAACATTGAGGCCACCAAACAAGTATTAATCTCTTAGAATAATATCAGAGGATAAATTATTTATTTGGACAAGATTTTTTGGGACACAAGGACCATATTGGAAGTGGCGGAAGAGGAATTGAAAAAAATAAAATACTAGTCCAACGATAGTAGCTCCGATGATGGGGATGAAGGCAAGGATGAGATTGAAATAGAACCCAAGGAAGATAATTTCCAATAATTTCAAATAATTTCCAATGATGGCTTCTTTGGGTGTATATTTAGTACCAATATTTACCTTCTTGTTCTTCATGGGAGCATGGTATGTGTATGCCTCTTTGTCTGCAATGTCCATTAGTTCAATGGTCTTTGCTACCTCCTGTTCTAATTAATAATTTCCAATGACGGCTTATTTGGGTGCATATTTGGTACCATTTTTTACCTTCTTGTTCTTCATGGGAGCATGGTTTATGTATGCCTCTTCCTCTATAATGTCCATCCTAGCTAAACAATTGCAACACCTTATTCTTTTCTTTCACACACCTCTAAAATAACACATGTTACTTCCCTAGCATTCAATATTTACTGTCTAACGGTCAAACCTACTTCCACCCCACACGAAAAGTATGTGTGGTCCTCTACGCATCATCTTAATAAATAATAATAGGTTTTTGTGCACAAACACACTTATTATAACAAAACAAACAAAACAACCATAAAATATGAAGGGAAACCTACTCTAAATGGAAATATTGCCTTGTTACAAAACATAAAAGAAGATTTTTTATAATAGGGATTCATCTTACTCCCATTAAAGTAATCAGGAAACATGGTTCCATATAGTGCCTAAAATTGACATGTGCCTAAATAAAGTATCTTGGTTACTATAAAAGGTCCCAACCAATGCACTCTCAACTTCCTTTGGTGGCACAAAAACTTGGAGTCATAGAGGAGTACCATATTTCCAACTACAAATGAATTATTCTTAATGTGCCTATCATGTCAGGCCTTCTGTTGTGCCTTCTCAGTCTTCTAGATCCAACACACAATTGCGTGCCACTCATCTGGTTACATTAGTTTCTCAATGCACTGTTCTACAAATTTTTCATTTGAAAAACCTCCTACGTCCACAATACGCAGAGATGGTAATAAAAAATTCCACACATAGTACCGCCTTTGTGCCAAAAACTAACTAAAAAGGTGTATCCTTGTTTAACCTTTTATATGCGGTCCTGTAAGCCCAAAATATAGCTAATACTTTATTGTCCCAGTCTTTCCTTTCAATATCACAAATCTTTGTCAAAATTTGTCCCAAAATTTTGTTGAAAGCTTTAGCAGTACCATTAGCTTGAGGGTGATAAGGGGTGGTTTTATGGTGTGCCACCATAAACTCTGATAACAAAATTAGGATTGTCTCATTTGAGAAATGAGTTACTCTATCACTATCCAAGCTTAAAGGGCATCCATACCTAGTTATAATGTTCTCCCAAAGGAACCTTGTTGTTGTGGTTATTGTGCAATCCTTTGTAGGGAAACCTCTACCCACATAATCAAATAGTTTGTGTATGTTATAATGTAGTGTGCCCCACTCCTGCACGCGGGTGGTACAATAGGTCCTACAAAATTTACATCCCACTTCTCAAAAGGTTTCACACTTTCTATGAGTTGCAAAGGCATTTCATACCTATGTCTAGGATCAAAAATTCTCTAACAATGATCAAATGCTTTAACACAATCCTTGGTATCTATGTACAATGTATTCCACCATAAGTAAATGAGAAGAATCTTGCACACAGTCACATCTCTTGCATAATTTCCACCTGAAATTCCTCCATGATCCTCCCTCATAATGTCTTTGCACTCATGTTTCAAAAGACATTGAAATAATATCTCATCACGACCAATTTTATACAAATATCCTTCGATAAGTTGATAAGGCTCATCCTGAATAGCAAGCTATTTTTTCTCCAATGTTTTCATCCCTTCATGTACAAGTCCAATGCACAAAAATAATGTTATTTCATCCAAATCATTGGGCATGTGATTTAATATAAACAACTACACATCAGACATATTTTCCTCAATAATCTACATTCCCTCTCCAAAATTTATCCTTGATAAGTGGTCAGGTCCCAAGTTTCTTTTTCCTGGATTTATAACAATTGTGAAATCAAGTTCATGGAAAATAAGTATCCACCAACAGATGCATCCTTGCAAAACATGTTTGTTGAACAAATATTTTAATGTTGTATGATTTTTATAAAATATGAATGGAGTGGTCAGTTATTATCAATTTTTTTGAAGCGCATAGATCATGGATAATTCCTCGTGCTCTGTTGTAGTATAATTTTGCTCTATTGGTGTCAACTTCATGCTTACAAATCATATGGGATGATCCACATTACCCTCTCTTGGTTGCGCTAAGATTATGCCTATAGCCATACCCAAAGCATCAATATGTACATGGAAAGGTTTTTTCCATGAAGGAAATTACAAGATTGGTGCAGTTGTAAGCTTCTCATTCAATATTTTAAACACCTGTTGTTATGTTAGAATTTGAGGATTCTAATAAATATGGATTTAATCAACTTACATATTATATAATGTTACAATAAATATTTAAAGAAAGATTACGTCATAACATAAGTAAATAAAGAAATACTTATAGGAAATAAATAACACGGGTGACACAATATTTATAGTGGAAAACTCCAATAGGGTAAAAACCACTTTGAAAATAATCTTTTACTTTAGAGAACTTATTTTACATCCAGTAATATCACCTATTATGAAACCCTGTTTACCAAGGGTAAAACCAAATCACTTGATTTGCACACCTTTGATATATTTCCTGAATATATCAGGTGAGGACCTAAAGTCCTATTTATATAAGGTGATTGGGTATGTCTCCCGACCCACCTTTTCAACCTAAAATGGTTGACACATACACCTAGGTTTATAATATTTAATGTTAGAAAAATAATCATTTCATGATCTTAAATATTTAACCTAAAGTATATACCTAGGTTAGCATATTTAATAATAGAAATATAAATATTTCATATTATTAAATATTAATCTATATATTAGTGATGGACCCATATACATTAAGGGTTGACTAGACCACTTAATCATTATGTTCTAACACTCTCCTTTAATGTTAAGCGGGATAACATAATATATGTAAATAGATTACCTGCCCATGGTACACTACAAGATTTACAATCCTTAAACCATAAAGTTTTTAGGCTAGCCTATTAGTTGAAGGAATTATAACACCTTCATCATACTCAATTTACCCTTTAGTACAAAAGGATTTGGAATCCCAAAGATCATCTCATGGTCAGTGGCTAAGTATGATTTTTGAGTTTTACATATTCTCACAGGTTCTCATAAAAGGTTATTGAACCCAAGCATATAGGATCTTTTTACAACCAAGAACCTCCTTAACAATATGCTTGTATTGGATGTTTACTAGTAAACTCAATAAAACTAAAGAGTTTACTAAAGACTGCCTTTAAGACCTTTCTACACTTCTTTCTAAAAAATAAGTCGATGAGGTATACATGCCTAAATGTCTTTTTACACTTGCCCGAAGGTCTTTTTTTACACTTTCCCGAAGGTCTTTTACAAATGCCCGAAGGTCTTTTTACAAAAACTAAGTTCCATTAGGAGGTGACATTGTCATACACTGGCAATTACGAAAATCTAATATTTTTCACGAAATTGACAAAATTTTATAGCACTCAGGAACTTTGTGAAGATGTCAGCAACCTGCTCTTTAGTCAAAATGAACTTGAGATTTATGTCATCACTTAGGACCTTCTCACGGGTGAAGCGTATATGTATCTCAATGTGCTTCGTCCTCTGATGTTGAACTGGATTCTTAATCAAGAGTAATATAACTCTGGCCACCGCATAGAAGAGGAATACTTCCTTTAACTTCCATGTGTATCTCTACAACAACCGTTGTAGCCACATGACTTCTTTACTTCTTCCATTGTACTTCTTTGCCGCAATAGAAAAAATAGAGACTGTTGATTTCATTTGTTGTTCCAAGTTATGGTTCCTACACTAAAAAAACTTGAACACATATCCAATATATTTTATAACACAACATCAGTATGGTTAGATTCATAAAATCCATATAAGATAGCATTTTCATTCTTAGTATAATGTAACCCATAATTGATTGTTCCTTTAATATATATCTAATTTTTTTGCAAGATTCCAATGATCTCTAAAAAAGTTTCCTGCATAAACCTTGAAGTAATTCCTACTGTATAGGAAATATCTGATCTAGTTATAGTTAGATAAATCAAACTATCAACTAATAACGTATATAAAATAGGATAAACCCTTTTTATATGCAGATTTAGGGTCAATATTTATTTCAACTTCCATTGAAGTAGAAAATGGTTTACAATCAATCATAAGAAAAAATTTCAATACAATGGTTGCATATTGTGTTTTGAAAAATAACAATAGAATGAAATACAGTCATACAAAGAACATGATGTGAGAGACTTAACTCATTTATTTCAAAGTATTGCTTCAATTTCTCTTTAATCCTATTAATTAAATCAAAATTGTCACAAGTCATAAGAAAATCATCAACATATATACATATAATGATAATATGTGAGCCTTATTGCTTGATGAATATATCATTGTTAGAAGAATAATTAACAAAACCTAACAGTTTAAAGAAGGAAACAATTTTTTCATACCAAGCTCTAAGAGCTTGTTTTAAACCATACAGGGATTTCTCAACTTACAAACATAGTTTTCTTTACCGGTTTCTTCAAATCCTTTAGGTTGAAACATGTAAAGTTCTTCTTTTAAATCGTAATTCAAAAAAATATTTTTCTTATCCATTTGGTGGATTTCCCAGTCAAATGGAGCGGAATTTACAAAAAAGGCCCTAACAGTACTCATTTTAGCTACAAGAGAAAATGTCTCAACATAATCAATACCATGTTTTTGATTGAAACCTCTAGCATCAAGTCTAGCTTTATGTTTATTAATACTACCATCAACATTATACTTTACTTTGTCTATCCACCTAGACCCTATAATACTTCACGGCTCAAGTTCATACAAGGTAATTAATGCATGGTACATATGACGGTTTCTGGTCATTTTCCCAAGGTTAATAGGATTTGAAATTTCTACCATAGATTGAACCCAATTTAATTTCTTATCTAAGAAGATAAGAGTTTCATAAAAATCTATGTCATCAAAACATCATCATGACAATTTACTAAATCATAATCAAAACCATCATTTAGAAGTATTTAATGAAGTAACTTCAAGAGAAGAAGACAACACATTGTTGGTCCAAAAATCTGTCGCCTGGACAGATCTATGGATAGACGAGCCAACAGTGTGCAGGGCTTAGCCCCTCTTTGAGTCAGCAAAGCGAAACTGGTTTATTGCTATTCTACCAGCAGGAATCTATGCAAGTCTCACAGATTCTGCCTTTCGGGGTTTGGGATCTCATCCCAGTAGAGTGTTTCAGGCTGCGAAAAGAAAGGAATGAAAGAGGAAGAACAGATCCGAAGGAAGAAAAGAAATGAATTCCAAAGCAGAAAGGTCAGAAGATTTATGTTTTTGGGTTGGTAGTAAACAGAGCCAAACCTACTTACATAAATAAACAAAGCAATACTGATGAGCAAATGACAGAAAAGTAGATATGAATCCAACAGATTAAACACATACAGATCTAACGTAAGGAAGATCTAATGCATAACACAGCTATTGAGCACAAAGTCTTAATATTTGTATTACTATTTTCTTCTGTTACAAGAAAGTTCAAAGTCTTTCTCTCCTCACTTCTATTTTCATCTAAAAAATGTTCACCCCGAATACAACAAGTATTCCAGTATTTATAGAAGAGAGGAGAAGGAAAGAAGGAAAAAAGGAGCCAACTACCTATTTACAAAGATATTTACAAAATATCTAAAATTCATGTTGACTTTTGACAACTTGATGGATGACATCATCCCATGATGCAACATGGATGATGTCATCATTTGTGCCAACACACTTTAGACATTTCAACAAGAAAGTCGGAGAATAGAGAGAAGAAGAAGAAGAGGAAGAAGAAGAAGAAGAAGCTACTCGTCATCGTCATCCTGCGGCCGAAAGGGGGTTGCCTGCTTCTGATGCTGCTCAGGAGATGATATGTGGAACTGAGCGCGGTATTCCAAAAACTTGTTAATCATGGGCCCAAATTGATCCTGTGATGGATCCTTGTGCCGTTCGCTGATTGCTTCGCAAGTCTCCCACTCACTTATGAGCTTTTCTGGGAGTTTAGAATAATCTTTCTCCGCCTCGATGAGGAACCCGATGAAGTCCCTACAGGCCAGTAGGTTGTTGATAGATTCAGTGTCAAATGTGACCTCTGGCTCCGTTCCTTGAGAAGCGATCTCCTTGAAGATCCGGATAGTTTCATCAGCTGATCTCATGGTAAAGGAAGGAGTGAGCAGCCCTGGAGACATGTTAAGAACAATTCACTCCATTTGATGCATCGATCCAGGGCCTCTTCCTTCACCTTGTCTATCTTTTCCAGAACAAATTCCAGCTGATCTATCCGATAGTCCAGAGTGGACATGGTTTTGTTGAGGGCCCTTGGATGGCCGAAAACTCTGAACTTGACCAGATCTTCGACTGAACAGTCGAACATTTGTTGAAAGGTCTCATGTTGGAGTCTAGCATGATCTAGCTCTTCTGATATGGGACCCGCTAATACTTGGAGTTCCTTGTTCGCCTTTTTGATGTTTAGATATGAATTGACATACTCGGCGATCACTCTTTCACTGTCCTTGAGGATCTGGCTCCTCCAAGCAGAAACGGCCATACCCTGCTCGCCGATCTTTGAATATTCATTGATTTTCTCCTGGCTGAGAAGCTCAGAAGTCTCGGCGGCAGTCATGGGAGGTGCACTACCCATCTTCTGTAAGGCTTGAAGCAGATATTTGTTCTGCTCCTTCAATAGCCTTTTCTCTTCTTTTGTTTCCTGAAGCTTTTGACAAAGGGCGTCAACCGCGGAAAGAGCTTCCCCCTGGAGACTTTCAGAAGATGTCCCCATTGTGACTTGGGTCACAGTAAAATCTGCCGGAGACAGATCCTTTTTCTCTTTGAGGGGATCAGGGTATGCAATTTCCATGATCCTCTCACCTGCAGCACTTTTAGAGAAGCATGCAACAGGCTTCAGCTTCTTCGCCCCTTTGGCTGGGATCACTGAAAAGTCCATCAGAGTGATGGGAACTTTCCTCTTTTGTTGGCTCAACTGCTGAGAGATCCAGGCTGGTCCCATAGAAGAAGGACCAGAGACAGAGGAGGAGGGAGCAACAGTAGAAGAGGGGAAAAACGTGGAGACACGCGGCGGTGGCATTGAAAGCATAGCCAAAGAAGTGTCCACGAGAGGAAGGGAAACTGCAGCTGCAGAAGACAAAGGAAGGGAAGGGAGCCCAGAAATGAGGGAAGAAATGGAAGAAGATAAATCAACGAGGGAAGAGAAGATAGACGAAGAGGCAGGGGAAAGAGTAGAAGAAGAGGCGGAGGACATGACCAAAGGGATGGTCACCTGAGTCACTTGAGGAGGAGAAGGAAGAGAAGAAGAAGGGATAGAAGGGACTTCTGTGGTTGTAGCAATGCCGACATCCTGAGTGGATGGGCGTATGGGACTATCCTCCGCTGCTTCTTTCTCTGGTGAATCCAGAGTTATTACCTGTTCTGGCGCTGTGGAAGGAGGACTTCCAGGGGCTTCTTCCTGAATGGTGCTAGGTTCACCTTCTGCACCTTTGCCTTTTAGCTGCTTCTTGGACCTTGGAGGTGCATTGCCCAATGGGGAGGTTGTGAAATCTACCCCGAGGTAGATCAACCCGTTCATGCGGCACCAGTGCTCTGTTCTGCGCATAGTCTCCTTGACCCTCTCCTCAATTGTTTGAGGAGCTTTGCTTCTGTCAATGGCCGGGAAGGGCCAATCATCCCCTTCCGTGTCATTATACACCTTGTCTACTTCATCTTCCGTAGTTTGGAAGCCTTTGGGGACAATGGCCACTCCGTATTGGATAATTTCCGCCAATGCTAAGCGAGAATGATCCTTTCTTCTGAGTTCCACCTCGTGGATGACGTCAATGTAAATATCCTCAATTTGAGGGACATGGATCGGATCAAGCTTAGCCCTTGGCAGGCAGCTCCTTGGGTCAAAGGTAGGCCTGGCTGGGAAGTCATGTTTCAAATTGAGCAACTCCAGCTCTGCGAACATTTCCTTCACCTTGTGATGGGAGGAGCATGTGTACCGGCCCACTGTGAGGGGGAAAGGAGTTCCGCCCTTCTTTCTTTTGAGGCATTTCTCATGGTATGTGACCAGCTACCTTGATAACTCTAGTAGAATCAGCTTAGGTCCAGCATACCTCGGTAGCCTGGTTGGCTCGCCCAAGAAGTTGACCGCCCTCAGATAGGTAAATGTGGGAAACTGGGTGAACAGGGCCCCCCACTTCTCCACGGTTGACACAATGTTTTTGGTCGTGCGACCATGAGTTAGATTTGGCCTTAACAGGCAAATGATGTGATAGAAGAAAGCATCATTAATTTTGGCGAATTGAGGGATGCTATTCTCCAACCTTAGTTCTGGATAATATTCATATATTTTGACCTGAGGCCAAATTCCACTTCGGTTTAGCCCTGGATAATCCCTTTCCGACGCTGCAGCGTAGACTACGTAGGAGTTCATATGGAACACTCCCGTTGTGGCGAATTGTTGTAGCTGCTCGGAGATGGTGCTGCTTATTATTTCTCCCCAGCAAAAGCGCTGCTCAGGCACATTCTTATTCATTGTTTCCAAGTACCTCAGCATCCATTTATGGAAGTAGTGGGTGTCAGAAAGCCCGAAGACCCTGCTCAGGAAAGTAATAGTATCGCTGAGCTCTTCTGAGAAGTCACTACGGTGGATGATTTGGGGCCACCGGCTTACCACCTTCTTGTTTTTCAAGTAGACTTCGTTCATTAGTTACATGCATTGGTCTTCATTGTCTTCCCAGGCCTTGATGCACTCTTCTTGGCTGACGGCCACAAAGTGCCGGTGGTGAGGGATGCCGAGCATTATCTCAAAATGACGGGCAGTGAGGTTTATGACTACCTCGCCCTTGCTGTTTTCGACACATCTTGTGTCCTTGTTGTAAGATTGTGCAATCACCATCATGAATTCATTGTTGACGGCACTGACGGGGATTCCTCCGGTGAAATGCAGGGCACTGCCTATTAATTTGTCCATCCACGGACTTCTTGTAACCTTCTGAGTCCTAACCCAGAATTCTTCCATGTCAATGTGACCCAACTCTGAGTCCCTGACATCCATACTGCATTCAGCCTGTGATTCAGGCATCCTGACCCATTGATATTTGTACTTCATCTCTTCCTCTGTAAGCTTAGCCTTTCCTTTTGATTTGACGGGTCTCTTGCTGGATGTAGACATATGTTCTTTCGAATTCAGTTGCTGATCTGCATGAAGAAGAAGCGAGACCCAATCCAAAAAGGTTGAATTAGCCATTTGATCTTCCATCGGAATGTTAGCAGAAGAAAGAGTTAGAGATTTTAAGGCTCAGGGCGTAGGGCGCATGAAAACTGCAGCTAACAGGGCTAAATAGATAAGGCGCACAGAAAAGGAGTGCTGCATTTTATAGAAGGGCGTTAAAATTGGTGCCAAAGGCGCATGGCGCATGGATACTGCATATTGCATTTGATATAGGGCGCATGAGAAGCGCGTGTTACATTGGGATAGGATGCGCCCAAGGGAATATGGCGCGGCGCACGAAAAACTCACACAACATGGTGTTATTGCAATCGGGGATGCGCCTGCACCTTTATAGCTTCATACTTAGCGCGGAAAAAAATTTTGTTGCATGGAAGCTGGGTGCGCCATGGGCGCATGGAAAAAGGATGCAACATGGACGGATGGTGCGCCATTGGGGCGTAGTTTCAGCACTTGTAGCACGCGGAAAAGGCGCGCCTTGAGGGTGCATGAGCTCATGATGCAGCAGGCCGAAAGGGTGCGCCATTGGCGCGGATTTTGCTTTTGTAACAGGGCGGGTAGATGCGCCATGGGGGCGCAACTGTTCTTAGTGTTGCAGGGGTGACAGACGCGCCAAGGAGAAAAACAGAAAACCAAACTCTTAAAGGGGGTTATACATGATTCTTAGATTTCTTCTCCTCTTTGTTTTTTAACATGCTCAGTGGGCAAACGAAACGGTTAAAACCAAGAGGATTACAACCACGGTTTCAAGAAAATGACCTTCTCCAGCAGATCTGGAAAGAGGAAGGATAGCATGGGGGGGCAGACAGCAAACGGAGGAGGCTAGGCCAACACATTTATATATAAACAACCACCCAACAAGCAAGAACCAAACCAGGAACACACCAGGAACTGAAAGCACAAAACGCACAAGAGAGAAATAACACCTCTTACCTGGATATATAGCAAAAGTTGCAACGGGTCCACAGGACGATGAAAACGACGGAGCAGAGGCTGACAAGTTCAGAACGATCACGTGCTCAACAAAAGTGAAAATGACATTTGGGAGCGCACTCACATATATATAGAAAAAATGGTCATAAATGCGCCAACCACTTTTTCAAAGGCGCATGAGATTTGTTGTCGACAGGAGAAAGCGTGCGCCCTTTGGCGCACGAAAGTATTTGACAACAGGAGACGAAGTGCGCCTTTGCGCGCCAAAAGCATTGTCGACATGAAGTTATGTGCGCCCTTTGGCGCACCAAAAAGTGGAGCAACAAAAGTTGTGTCAACAATAAGGCGCATGCGCCTTGGCGCACGCAAAAGAGACTCAACATCCTTTGGTGCACCGAAAGATGTGTTAACATGGAAAACCATGTGCCAAAGGCTTTTAAGGGGGCGCATCAAAAGCTAGTGTTACAAGGATATTTCATGCGCCCAGCCAAAAGAAGGCTCAGAAAGACTAAGTTCGAAAACTAGATTTCCCGGGAAGGGATTTTACAACGTTTCGAACGCAAGGGATCCCTAACGAGGGATCGGAACAAAATTTTTGGTATGGTTATCGGTAAAATTGCCCTTGTCAATTTCACGGGATAACAGCTGGCTCTTTCTGGGGACTATCCCTGAACGAACTCAGGGGTAGAGAATCCCAGATCACTTGTGCCTATCCATTGGGTAACGGAGTCAAAAACAAGGGGGACCGGAGGGAGAACAAAGAAAACACACAACAAACCAAAAGCAAACACCGAAAGAAACAAACACACAACGAAAAGCAAACTGTACAAAGAAGAGAGCAAGCTCTACTTCCTGAAGATCTTCAGATGCTACCCGCTATAAGGAAGCGGGAGTTCGGTTCCATCCAGATATGAGAGATAGAAACTATTCTCTCCGTTGAGCTGCTTGATCTTGAAGGGCCCTCTCCACAGGGAATCAAACTTTCCATGCATGCCCTTTGGTTCTCTTCGCTTGTCCCATAAAAGGACGAGATCTCCCACTTGAAAATCCCTTTGCTTGGCTTTCTTATCGAAAAGCCTCTTAACTTGATTCTGATGTTCAGTGATCCTATCGACCACCTTCACTCTCTTTTCTTCAAGTTCTGCCAGATACATGATTCTCTTTTCAAGAGAACTTTGGAAAGTTTCATCTTCAATGGCTCGTGCCAAGCGCAGAGCAGGAAGTTCCGCAGAAATGGGAAGCTCAGCATCGATGCCATATAACACTTGAAAAGGTGACATGCCGAGAGATCTCTTGGGAGTAATGCGATCCGCCCACAAAGCGTCGTATAAGGACTTGTGCCACATCCGCTGATTTGATTCCACCAGTTTTCGTATGATGGCCACCAAGTTCTTGTTGCTGGATTCCGCTTGACCATTTCCTTGAGGGTAATAATCTGAGGCATGAGCCAAAGTTATCCCATATTCATAGCAAAAACTAATAACTTCTCGAGAGGAGAAGTTAGAAGCATTATCAGCAATGATTTTGTTTGGAACGCCAAACCTGACAATGATATTTTCTTTAATGAAATTACAAACCACCTCAGAAGTGGCATGCTTGACAGGTATGGCTTCCACCCACTTGGTGAAGTAATCCATTGCTGTAAGGACATAGCTATGTCCGGCACTCGATTGAGGATTGAGTGTGCCAATAAAATCAATTCCCCATTGCCTGAATGGTTCATTGATAATGACCGGCCTTAGGGGAAAGGCAGCCAACTTGGGCTTGCCGACGAATTGCTGACAGGGTTCACATTTTGCCACCCAGGTGGCTGTATCTTGAAAGAGCGTCGGCCAATAATACCTGGCTCGAATGATCTTGTGTGCAGTTACGGATGAAGAGAAATGCCCTCCACAAGCTGAATTGTGAAAACTTTCCAGTAGTTTTACTTGCTGGGGCTTGTCGACACATCGCAGGAAGATGCCATCTATCCCGCGCTTATATAAGCCGTCATCCCAGATGACATATTTAGCCGCCCTGAGCTTTATAGTGCGCTTCTCCTTTGCAGTTAGGTGCATCGGGCATTCACCATAGGTAAGGAAGAAAGCGATGTCGGAGTACCACTCATCACTAGTTGCAACAAATAGAACCAGAGGCAGAGAATCAGGCTCTTCCTGCCGGTCCCGTGTTTCATCGGTATAGTCACCCCTTTCACCAGGGTTTTCCTGAATCTTTGTTTTCAGCCATTAGCTGACACAGGCCCTTGCCCCTTACCAGCTTGGTTGGTTTAATATCCAGGTCATACTCCTGGACCTTTGCGATCCAATTTCCCCGCAAACTTCCTAACTCCTGCTGAGTTAGAATTGATTTCACCGCCGTGTCAGGGACCAGCACCACCGTATGCGAGTTTAGAATGTAATACCTGAAATTCTTCACTGCTTTGACAACGGCAAAGGCATGCTTTTCCAGCTGAGTCATCTTTAGTTCGTGAGGTTTGAGGGGAGAACTCATGAATGCAATCGGGGATTCAATGTCTTCTGAATTCTTTTGCATTAAGATTGCGGACACAGTATGCTCAGATGCATAACTATACATGATGAAGTCCTTGGAGAAAGTCGGGACATACCAGGACTGGTGCATGAGCAACAGAAGCTTTTATTTCTTCAAATGACCTTTTCCCCTCCTCACTCCATCTGAAAGTTGGTGACCCCTTCATCATGTTCAATATGTGACGGGTCTTTTCGGCAAAGTCAGGAACAAAACGCCTGAGAAAGTTCACCTTTCCAAAGAAAGAATGAACACCAGTCTTGCTTGTAGGCAGAGTAAGGCTTTGAATAGCCTTAACTCTTTCAGCATCTATCTTTGTTCCTTCTTTGCTAACCACATGGCCTAGCAACTTCCCTTCCGTGACTCCAAAAACAGACTTTTTTGGGTTTAGGGAAATCCCATGTTCTCGGCACCTGGCCAACACTTGCTCCAAATGATCACAATGATCATTTCGCTGTTTAGAGAACACGGTTAAGTCATCTAAATAAACCACAATGACTTTCCCCATCATACCTTTGAACGCAAAGTCCATGGCCCGCTGAAAAGTGGCACCAGCATTAGTTAGGCCGAAAGGCATCCTGCTGTAGGCAAATGTACCCCAGGGAGTAGTGAATGCTGTTTTAAACTGATCTTCAGGTGAAACCTCAATCTGATTGTAACCTGAAAAACCGTCAAGCATGGACAGCATCTCTGATCCAGTTACTGCTTGCAGAACTTGATCCATTATCGGAAGAGGGTAGTTGTCTTTCAGCGAAGCTTGATTCAAATTTCGAAAGTCTACGCAGATGCGTATTTCACCGTTTTTCTTGCGCACTGGCACAATATTTGCTACCCAAGTACTGTGATGGATAGGGAAGATGATTCTTGCGTCTAGCATCTTCTGAATTTCGGCCTGGATGGTACCCGAAATCTTGGGATTATAGTGCCTCTGCTTCTGGCGGAAGGCTTTGGCATCGTCTTTCAACGGAATATCGTGCTGAACGTCCTTTGGCTTGAAGGACTTTAAATCGGCATAAGACCATGCCAATACATCCATATATTTTTTCAGCAACTTGACAAATTTTCACTTTTCTTCTGGCGTGCAACATTTCCCGATGTTCACAAATTGCGGATGTGCCTCCGAACCTAAATTGACTGGTTCGGTCTCTGGGGATGAGTCAGGATCATCCCGCCTCTTCTTTTTTACAAAACGGTCATGCCTGTCGAACAGGCGTTCCAGAGAAACCAGGCCCTTTGGAATTTTATTTCCCTTGAGCTGACATATGCCATCGATACCTTCAGATTCATTGCCTTGGTCGGTGACTGACTCACGGCAAGTGGAAGTAGACCCTTCAAAGTGCAATTCTTTAAAATTTTCTACCTTCTCCAGAAAGGCAATGAGTTGATTATCATCATTGAACACCTGCCAATGCTGAGAGTTGTCCGGCACGCTCGGGCGGAAAACCACCTCAATGGTGTACTTGTTTGTTTTCAAACCTGGATGTGGGAGCATGAGAGATGCTGAAACAGCCAATGAATCAGCCATGTCATTTTGGGCTCTTGGAATCGCCCCTATTGAAAAGGCATCAAATTCTTCGATGCTGTCCCATACTGCATTACGGTAGTGCCTGAGCCTTTCATTTTTCACTTGGTAAATCCTTTTGACCTGATTTACAACTAGCTCAGCATCACCTTGTACTTTTAGATTTTTTATTCCTCTTTCTTTTGCGGCTTGCATACCGAGTAAGAGAGATTCATACTCAGCAGTATTGTTGGTGTTGAAAAACTGCAATTTGAAAGAGAGAGGAATGACTTCTTCCTCAGGAGATATTAACACGACCCCAGCGCCACATCCACTAGTTGCACAGCTCCCATCGAATTGCAATGTCCAGATCTTATTAAGATCTCCTTCCTGAACGAGAACAGCCCCTGTTTTATCCGTCTCAGTAGATAAGAAGTAATTCCCCATCCCTGATGATTCAAAAAGGATTTGAGCTTTGGGGTCTTCAGAGCTGGTAACCAAGTATTTCTTTTGTGATTCTGGCTCCAAAGTCTGCATTACGCCTTTGACTGGAATTCTAGCTTTGGACCAGTCCATATGAATTTCTCCACCAACTTCGCTGCAAAAACTTCTTCCCAGCAATATTCCATATGCTGCCGGAATGTCAGCAACGAGGACTGTCATTTTTACTCTTTTATCCGGGAAAGCCGCAAATGCAAATTGCGCGTCTTTGATTTGGCCAACCAACGGAACTTGCTTAGTTTCCAAAGAATAACATCTGCCGAAAGGCTTGGTAAGAGTGAGGCCCAAAGCATGGGTGACTTTTGCCGGCATGACATTATCAGAAGCCCCGGAATCAATTATGCAGTTACTCAGCTTGTGTCCATTGATCAGAAGAGAGAGATAGAAAGGCTCTATCTTGCCTGACGCAGATGTTGAAGCAACATTTATATGGGATTCAGGGGGAGTGGAAAGGATTCCTTTTGGGGAAGCCTGATTAGGTATAACAGCTTGACTTTGGATATACTTAGTTAATCTTACAAGCTGTTCGGGGTTTGACTGAAGATACTCAGCTTCAGACATTTGGATCTTGGTCTTTTTTGCATGATCTATAATATCAAATGCGGCCAAGGGTTGCGTTGGTAAAGGAATGAGTCCCTCACCTCACGATGATGGAATAGGATTGGTGGTCTTAGTAGGAATGTGAGAGGACTGATTTGGAGGAGAGATAGGGGGAAAAGATTTCTTTGTAAAAGATTTTCCAGGGAGTTGAGTAGGAAGAGGATTACCTCTTTTAGCAATGATCGGAGGCGCGTTTGACACGGCCTTCTCCTGCTGGACATGGGCAGCAACTTCCGCTTCTTTTCCTTGCGAATGAGTAAAAACAGCATATGACTGCCCGCTTGCGTACCCCTGGGTACCCTCTTCTTCATCAGATTCTTCCTCATCAAATTCCATATACCCGATAGTAGAGTCGCCAGTCGGTTCACCGACATCTTGATCATCTTCGCCTTGAGACGAAGGTTCTTCATAATACTGCTCTTCTTCTTCAATCTCGGCCAGAGCATTGACCGGAGGGGCCTCAAGTGCCAACCGCGGAGCAGCTGTAGGTAAGCGCGGTCTTTGTGAAACATTGTTAGGAATGAAATTCCTCCACGGAATATCCCGGTATGAGGAACTGGGAGAGGCCTGGGCCAACTGCTTCTTCAATGCAAGCAAATCGTTCGCCATCTTTTGGAATGCTGGATCAGACGAAGTGGTGGGCGAAGGGCCCAAAGATTTAGGCTTGGCTGATTCCTTTTTTAATTCACCGGATATTATCAGATTATCCTCTATGCGAATGGCAGCAGCTTGGGCTGAGAACCAAGGTGGCAACTCGTTCCTGAAGGAGTAAGAAACTAACTTTCGAGCTCATAGCGTTTACGAAGAAACACTTTTGATTTTCCGGCGTTGGAAGCATGGCAACAGGGACACGGTTGATTAGTGCATTGAACCGGGCGACAAAATCGCGCATGGTCTCATTCGCCTCCTTTTTCAGGTGAGTGATTCGTGATAATAATGCAAACGCATCCTCTGAAGGCTTGTACCTATCTTCAAAAGCATCCCGCAAGGTGGCCCAACTGGTGATAGATCCGGCTGGCAAATGCTGAAACCATTCAGCCGCAGGTCCTTGTAGGGTTTCCAGAAAAAGGCGAACTGACACATCTTCGTGGGTCACATCCAAAATACTGCATGACATGATGAATGCAGATATGTGGGAATCCATGCTTTGATTTCCGCTCCCGTCGAATTTGGGAAAATTCTTTCAATTTCCGTGAGGGAGAGCGTGAACTGGATGTGGTAAAGCCAAAGGACCCATCGCGTTTCCCCATGGTACCGCCATCTGAAAAGCCGGAAAGAGAACACGAGCTGGAATTGTAGTTCCGCTGAGTAGCAAGGCACTACAAAGGGATGTGGATGCCCCCTGCAAAATACTTTTTCTTCGTGAAGGTGAGACACTCCTGGATGACCGGCTAGCCGAGCTTAGTGCTGAAAAATGCGCCGGTGTTACGCTGAAATTGTGCCTTTGAAGCAGATCGAAAGTAGGATCAGCTTCTCCACGGGCTCGCCTGCTGCGCGTAAAAGGTTCACTCGCCAGTGTTCCTTCCAGATCTGTAATGTTATGGCACAGATTTAAACTTTCTTTTTGGTTGTACTTGCTGATTTTCTGGTTTTTCTGTCAAAAACCAGCAGCAGGCACTTTTCTAGATATTTAAAAACTATCCTCTTCAGAAAACCGATTGCGGTTAAATGACAAATTACAATGAGGATAAGACGGTAGGGAAGATTAGTAAGCTGATTTTCTGATCTGATTTTAACTTTTTTTAGAGGGTTTCAAACTTTTTTGCAAACAGTCAAAAACTCAGATCTATGGCAAAATACTGATTTTTTCAAAAACTCAGCGAACTAAAGATCTTTAACTGGACCAGATCTATGACTCTCAGAAGAAAAATTTTCAATTTGAGCACTTTTGCAAATTTTTGGATTTTTAACAAAAAGTTCAGATTTGCAAACAGGCAGCAATCTTTTGATTTTTTCTGATTTTTTATCTTACTACCATCATAGATCTGACAGATCTATTCGATCCCCAGCGGAGTCGCCAAAAACTGTTGGTCCGAAAATCTGTCACCTGGACAGATCTATGGATAGACGAGCCAACAGTGTGCAGGGCTTAGCCCCTCTTTGAGTCAGCAAAGCGAAACTGGTTTATTGCTATTCTACCAGCAGGAATCTATGCAAGTCTCACAGATTCTGCCTTCAGGGGTTTGGGATCTCATCCCAGTAGAGTGTTTCAGGCTGCGAAAAGAAAGGAATGAAAGAGGGAAAAGAGAAAGAACAGATCCGAAGGAAGAAAAGAAATGAATTCCAAAGCAGAAAGGTCAGAAGATTTATGTTTTTGGGTTGGTAGTAAACAGAGCCAAACCTACTTGCATAAATAAACAAAGCAATACTGATGAGAAAATGACAGAAAAGTAGATATGAATCCAACAGATTAAACACATACAGATCTAACGTAAGGAAGATCTAATGCATAACACAGCTATTGAGCACAAAGTCTTAATATTTGTATTACTGTTTTCTTCTGTTACAAGAAAGCTCAAAGTCTTTCTCTCCTCACTTCTATTTTCATCTAAAAAATGTTCACCCCGAATACAACAAGTATTCCAGTATTTATAGAAGAGAGGAGAAGGAAAGAAGGCAAAAAGGAGCCAACCACCTATTTACAAAGATATTTACAAAATATCTAAAAGTCATGTTGACTTTTGACAACTTGATGGATGACATCATCCCATGATGCAACATGGATGATGTCATCATTTGTGCCAACACACTTTAGACATTTCAACAAGAAAGTCAGAGAATAGAGAGAAGAAGAAGAAGAGGAAGAAGAAGAAGAAGCAGCTACTCGTCATCGTCATCCTGCGGCCGAAAGGGGGTTGCCTGCTTCTGATGCTACTCAGGAGATGATATGTGGAACTGAGCGCGGTATTCCAAAAACTTGTTAATCATGGGCCCAAATTGATCCTGTGATGGATCCTTGTGCCGTTCGCTGATTACTTCACAAGTCTCCCGCTCGCTTATGAGCTTTTCTGGGAGTTTAGAATAATCTTTCTCCGCCTCGATGAGGAACCCGATGAAGTCCCTACAGGCCAGCAGGTTGTTGATAGATTCAGTGTCAAATGTGACCTCTGGCCCCGTTCCTTGAGAAGTGATCTCCTTGAAGATCCGGATAGTTTCATCAGCTGATCTCATGGTAAAGGAAGGAGTGAGCAGCCCTGGAGACATGTTAAGAACAATTCGCTCCATTTGATGCATCGCATCCAGGGCCTCTTCCTTCACCTTGTCTATCTTTTCCAGAACAAATTCCAGCTGATCTATCCGATAGTCCAGAGTGGACATGGTTTTGTTGAGGGCCCTTGGATGGCCGAAAACTCTGAACTTGACCAGATCTTTGACTGAACAGTCGAACATTTGTTGAAAGGTCTCATGTTGGAGTCTAGCATGATCTAGCTCTTCTGATATGGGACCCGCTAATACTTGGAGTTCCTTGTTCGCCTTTTTGATGTTTAGATATGAATTGACATACTCGGCGATCACTCTTTCACTGTCCTTGAGGATCTGGCTCCTCCAAGCAGAAACGGCCATACCCTGCTCGCTGATCTTTGAATATTCATTGATTTTCTCCTGGCTGAGAAGCTCAGAAGTCTCGGTGGCAGTCGTGGGAGGTGCACTACCCATCTTCTGTAAGGCTTGAAGTAGATATTTGTTCTGCTCCTTCAGTAGCCTTTTCTCTTCTTTTATTCCTTGAAGCTTTTTGCAGAGGGCATCGACTGCGGAAAGAGCTTCCCCCTGGAGACTTTCAGAAGACGTCCCCATTGTGACTTGAGTCACAGTAAAATCTGTCGGAGACAGATCTTTTTTCTCCTTGAGGGGATCAGGGTATGCTATTTCCATAACTCTCTCACCCGCAGCACTTTGAGAGAAGCGTGTTACAGGCTTTTGCTTCTTTGCCCCTTTGGCTGGAATCACTGAAAAGTCCATCGGAGCGATGGGAACTTTCCTCTTTTGTTGGCTCAGCTGCTGAGAGATCCAGGCTGGTCCCATAGAAGAAGGACCAGAGACAGAGGAGGAGGGAGCAACAGTAGAAGAGGGGAAAAATGTGGAGACACGCGGCGGTGGCATTGAAAGCATAGCCGAAGAAGTGTCCACGAGAGGAAGGGAAACCGCAGCTGCAGAAGACAAAGGAAGGGAAGGGAGCCCGGAAATGAGGGAAGAAATGGAAGAAGATAAATCAGTGAGGGAAGAGAAGATAGACGAAGAGGCAGGGGAAAGAGTAGAAGAAGAGGCGGAGGACATGACCAAAGGGATGGTCGCCTGAGTCACTTGAGGAGGAGAAGGAAGAGAAGAAGAAGGGATAGAAGGGACTTCTGTGGTTGTAGCAATGCCGACATCCTGAGTGGATGGGCATATGGGACTATCCTCCGCTGCTTCTTTCTCTGGCGAATCCAGAGTTATTACCTGTTCTGGCGCTGTGGAAGGAGGACTTCCAGGGGCTTCTTCCTGAATGGTGCTAGGTTCACCTTCTGCACCTTTGCCTTTTAGCTGCTTCTTGGACCTTGGAGGTGCATTGCCCAATGGGGAGGTTGTGAAATCTACCCCGAGGTAGATCAACCCGTTCATGCGGCACCAGTGCTCTATTCTGCGCATAGTCTCCTTGACCCTCTCCTCAATTGTTTGAGGAGCTTTGCTTCTGTCAATGGCCGGGAAGGGCCAATCATCCCCTTCTATGTCATTATACACCTTGTCTACTTCATCTTCTGTTGTTTGGAAGCCTTTGGGGACAATGGCCACTCCGTATTGGATAATTTCCGCCAATGCTAAGCGAGAATGATCCTTTCTTCTGAGTTCCACCTCGTGGATGACGTCAATGTAAATATCCTCAATTTGAGGGACATGGATCGGATCAAGATTAGCCCTTGGCAGGCAGCTCCTTGGGTCAAAGGTAGGCCTAGCTGGGAAGTCATGTTTCAAATTGAGCAACTCCAGCTCTGCGAACATTTCCTTCACCTTGTGATGGGAGGAGCATGTGTACCGGCCCACTGTGAGGGGGAAAGGAGTTCCGCCCTTCTTTCTTTTGAGGCATTTCTCATGGTATGTGACCAGCTGCCTTGATAACTCTAGTAGAATCAGCTTAGGTCCAGCATACCTCGGTAGCCTGGTTGGCTTGCCCAAGAAGTTGACCGCCCTCAGATAGGTAAATGTGGGAAACTGGGTGAACAGGGCCCCCCACTTCTCCACGGTTGACACAATGTTTTTGGTCGTGCGACCATGAGTTAGATTTGGCCTTAACAGGCAAATGATGTGATAGAAGAAAGCATCATTAATTTTGGCGAATTGAGGGATGCTATTCTCCAACCTTAGTTCTGGATAATATTCATATATTTTGACCTGAGGCCAAATTCCACTTCGATTTAGCCCTGGATAATCCCTTTCCGACGCTGCAGCGTAGACTACGTAGGAGTTCATATGGAACCCTCCCGTTGTGGCAAATTGTTGTAGCTTCTCGGATATGGTGCTACTTATTATTTCTCCCCAGCAAAAGCACTGCTCAGGCACATTCTTATTCATTGTTTCCAAGTACCTCAGTATCCATTTATGGAAGTAGTGGGCTTCAGAAAGCCCGAAGACCCTACTCAGGAAAGTAATAGTATCGCTGAGCTCTTCTGAGAAGTCACTACGGTGGATGATTTGGGGCCACCGGCTTACCACCTTCTTGTTTTTCAAGTAGACTTCGTTCATTAGTTGCATGCATTGGTCTTCATTGTCTTCCCAGGCCTTGATGCACTCTTCTTGGCTGGCGGCCACAAAGTGCCGGTGGTGAGGGATGCCGAGCATTATCTCAAAATGATGGGAAGTGAGGTTTATGACTACCTCGCCCTTGCTGTTTTCGACACATCTTGTGTCCTTTTTGTAAGATTTTGCAATCACCATCATGAATTCATTGTTGACGGCACTGACGGGGATTCCTCCGGCGAAGTGCAGGGCACTGCCTATTAATTTGTCCATCGACGGACTTCTTGTAACCTTCTGAGTCCTAACCCAGAATTCTTCCATGTCAATGTGACCCAACTCTGAGTCCCTGACATCCATACTGCATTCAGCCTGTGATTCGGGCATCCTGACCCGTTGATATTTGTACTTCATCTCTTCCTCCGGAAGCTTAGCCTTTCCTTTTGATTTGACGGGTCTCTTGCTAGATGTAGACATATGTTCTTTCAAATTCAGTTGCTGATCTGCATAAAGAAGAAGCGAGACCCAATCCAAAAAGGTTGAATTAGCCATTTGATCTTCCATCGGAATGTTAGCAGAAGAAAGAGTTAGAGATTTTTAAGGCTCAGGGTGCAGGGCACATGAAAACTGCAGCTAACAGGCCAAATAGATAAGGCGCATGGCGCATGGATGATGCAAATTGCATTTTATAGAAGGGTGCATGAAAATTGTGTGTTACATTGGGACAAGATGCGCCCTTTGGCGCATGCAATTTTCATGTTGCATCAGGATTTGGTGCGCCCTTTGGTGCATGTATGGATCGTGTAATATTGATTTTTCATGCGCCAAAGGGATATGGTGCAGCACACGAAGAGCTTACACAAGATAATATTATTGCAATCGGGGGTGCGCCTGCACCTTTATAGCTTCATACTTGGCGCAGAAAAAAATTTTGTTGCATGGAAGCTGGGTGCACCATGGGGCGCATGGAAAAGGGATGCAACATGGACGGATGGTGCACCATAGGGGCACAGTTTCAGCACTTGTAGCATGCGGAAAAGGGCGCGCCTTGAGGGCGCATGAGCCCATGATGCAGCAGGCTGAAAGGGTGCGCCATTGGCATGAATTTTGCTCATATAACAGGGCGGGTAGATGCGCCATGGGGGCGCAACTGTTCTTAGTGTTGCAGGGGTGACAGACGCACCAAGGAGAAAAATAGAAAACCAAACTCTTAAAGGGGGTTTTTTACATGGTTCTTAGATTTCTTCTCCTCTTTGTTTTTTAACATGCTCAGTGGGCAAACGAAACGGTTAAAACCAAGAGGATTACAACCACGGTTTCAAGAAAATGACCTTCTCCAACAGATCTGGAAAGAGGAAGGATAGCGTGGGGGGCAGACATCAAACGGAGGAGGCTAGGCCAACACATTTATACATAAACAACCACCCAACGAGCAAGAACCAAACCAGGAACACACCAGGAACTGAAAGCATAAAACGCACAAGAGAGAAATAACACCTCTTACCTGGATATATAGCAAAATTTGCAACGGGTCCACAGGACGATGAAAATGATGGAGCAGAGGCTGATAAGTTCAGAACGATCACGTGCTCAACAAAAGTGAAAATGACATTTGGGAGCGCACTCACATATATATAGAAAAACTGGTCATAAATGCGCCAACCACTTTTTCAAAGGCGCATGAGATTTGTTGTCGACAGGAGAAAGCGTGCGCCCTTTGGCGCATGAGAGTATTTGACAACAGGAGACGAAGTGCGCCTTTGCGCGCCAAAAGCATTGTCAACATGAAGTTATGTGTGCCCTTTGGCGCACCAAAAAGCGGAGCAACAAAAGTTGTGTCAACAATAAGGCGCATGCGCCTTGGCGCATGCGAAAGAGACTCAACATCCTTTGGCGCACCGAAAGATGTGTTAACATGGAAAACCATGCGCCAAAGGATTTTAAGGGGGCGCATCAAAATCTAGTGTTACAAGGATATTTCATGTGCCCAGCCAAAAGAAGGCTCAGAAAGACTAATTTTGAAAACTAGATTTCCCGGGAAGGGATTTTACAACGTTTCAAACGCAAGGGATCCCTAACGAGGGATCGGAACAAAATTTTCGGTATGGTTATCGATAAAATTTCCCTTGTCAATTTGACGGGATAACACACATGTAAAATTTTTACTGGATTATATCTATACATTTTATATAAGCTTAGATAATTAACATGTCCTAACCTTTCATGTCATAGTTTTGAATTATTCAAACTCAGAAATATAAAATAAGATGTAGAAGAGAAATCATCAAAAATATAAAAACCATTTATTTGAATTCCTTCAACTATTATACTCTTATTACTATCCTTGATATACCAAGTATCATTCAAACATGGATTTTAATTATGTCCATACCTCTTACGGATATTCGATAATATGAATGTGTAGAAGGTAATCGTCATTCACATTACGCAAAATCATAGAAAGAGCATCATGCATTCATTGCAAGAATGCATTCACGTTATCTACAGTTGCTTGAAGACCAGTGGGGTAAACCTTGGATCCATAAATAATCGTCAAGAGTTTCCTCGCCATAAATTCTATTTTGACCCAAATATTGTAGTTGGTTTCATTCAGGATCTGGGTTTTGTCAAGAAAGAAAGAGCTAGATGTCATTGTTTTCTAAAACCTGTAAAACACACCCCCATTATAATATACAATGTACCACAGAGTTAGATACATATTTATCAATAATAAAAACAATACTTTTAATAGAATTAGATCTAAAGAAACTATTTGATTATAACTAATTCTGTCATTACAATGCATTATAATTAACCTCCTATGATCAAAATAATAACCCACAATATAAAGGGCTCTGCCTTATACCCCAAATTTATATAAAAAATATTTCTGACCATATAGAAGTGAAGAAGAGACCCCTAAGAATGCATAACTTCAAATTTCTGAAATTTTTTTTAATGTAGACAAAGATCCGGCCAACTTAAATTTGACATCTAAATGATCGTCATAATGGCTTATTTTTTGGTCTATCATGATGGTCATTTGACCGTCAATTTTAACACAATGAAACTTTCTTGGAACCTACGAGCTTAAATTTGATGTCTAAATGACCGTCATATTGTCTTATGTTTGGTCTACCGTAACAGTCATTTGACCGTCAAATTTAATGAAGCCAAAACTTGTTGTGTATTTCCAGAATGTGAAATTCTAGAATTTCTTCTTCTGTATAATATTAGGGAGGTTATATTTTAATACATTATGATAGTATATTATAATTTATAATATAAAAATATATACACTTTTTCAAAAAAGAGATATATAGTTTATAGAATGTAAATAAAAAACAACATATAGTTCATAAAAATTATAAACTATAGTATTTTTTTTTAATAAAAAAATACAATGACCAAATAAAAAACATCGGCCACTTGGTATGTAATTATTATTTTAGGTTTTTATAAACATAAACTATGCCAAGGCGGCCCACATTAATATGGCATGATAATTTGGAAACACAAGTTAGGATATTAATTTTTTTTAATTAAACATGTCATACATACCAATGCCACGTGAAAAACCTAAGAAAATGCCATATGATTTTAAAAACTACTTAGGTTTTAAGTTTAATTTTTTTTTATATCTCACTTAGAATAAAGAATGGGGCCACTTTAGAGTTGAAGTAGTTTTTACGGTTTAGGTGTCCATTTTTTGTTTTTTTTTAAATGAACAAGAATAGGATTAAACTTAGTAATATTGATTACTAAGGCCACCAACCTTTAACTACCCACCATTCACCACATCGGGCATTAAGATTAAAACAATGTTTTATAGTTTAGGGATGTTAAAAACATGTTTTTACGGAGCCCATACGAATGGGGTAGTTATAAACTATAGTATAAGAACTATATAAAATATATAGTTTTCAAATTAAAAAAATATAGTTATAGATTCACTATAAACTATAGTTTTTCAAATAAAATTCTTTTAGAGGGGACCAAAGAACATGTATATGAATTTACCTTCTGAAATATTTAACCTCCAAACATTTGAAATTATAGAAAATATGAAAATTATTACATATAGTAATAAATCCTTTCCTATTCTATATATGATTTTCATGTAGGTAAATATTTCAAGCCCCTTTCACCTGTGTGTCACACATCAATCTTCAAACAAACATTAATTCCATATAATTTACAAAATGTAAATAAAAGTAAGAATCATATCATATTACATCTCCCCCCCCCCCCAAAAAAAAATTAGGGATTTAAAATTGAAAAACCCTTAAAAATTTACTGAGAGTTTAATTGCACAAATGCAGTGCCAAAATAAATTAGGAAAAAAAACAATGGGCCCAGATATTTGTAAATACCCTTTCGGGTTGGTTGAAAAAACCCGTACAAATTAAATAAATAAAATACAAAACATTTGATCTTAATTTATTTAATTTACCTTCCTCTGTTACCATGGTAGAATTTGACGATTCTAATCAATACAGATTTAATAAATTTACATATTATATAATGTTACTTCAATAGGGTAAAAACCACTTTGAAAATAACCTTTTACTTTAAAGAACTTATTTTACATCCAGTAATATCACCTCTTATGAAACCCTATTTACCAAGGGTAAAACCAAATCACTTGATTTTCACACCTTTGATATATTTCCCGAATATATCAAATGAGGACCTAAATTCCTTTTTATATAAGGTGATCGGGTATGTCTCCGACCTGTCTTTTCAACTTAAAATGGTTGACACATACACCTAGGTTTATAATATTTAATATTAGAAATATAATCATTTCATGATATTAAATGTTTAACCTAAAGTATATACATAGGTTAGCATATTTAATAATAGAAATATAAATATTTCATATTATTAAATATTAACCTATATATTAGTGATGGGCCCATATACATTAAGGGTTGACTAGACCACTTAATCATTATGTTCCAACATGTTACACGTCACCCCAATAAATCTTTCCTTTAGCCTTGAGAAATTATTCCAAGGGCGCAACAATCTTTGCATATCCTTTAATAAATTTTCTATAGTAACTAGTATGCCCCAAAAATTTACACACTTCACTTTGGTTGGTAGATTATTTTAATCCCAAAATTACTACTATTTTAACCATATCTACCAATAACCCATCCTTGCAAATGATGTGCCCAAGCAAAGTGCCAAAAGGTGTAGTTAAAATACAATTATTAATGTTAAGAAAAATTCTCAGCTGCCTACATATCTCAAACACCAGCCTCATATTTTTCACAGTGGTCCTTAACCAAACCATAAATGTTCCAATCATCTAAACAAACTTGTAAGAACTTGTGGATGAAATCACAAAAATCCTACACAACAATGCGTGAGAATATAGTTGGCATATTCTTTATTCCAAAAGGCATCATTGTGTATGTAAAACTTCCCCATTAAGTGGTGAAGGTGGTATTTTCCTGGTCCTTGTGTGTAATGTGTAATGTGCACCTAATGATATTATGATAACCCATCAGTAAAGGAGTAAATCTCTTGCCCTACGATGCCCTCAAGGATTTCTTCTATGAATGGTGTAGGAAAAGGATCTATAACACATGATACATTAATTTCCCTATAATTTATGTGGATCCTAATTTGTTCATCGTTTTTAATATTTATCATCATGGGGCTAACCCACTCATATTCCTCAAGTAGTTCAATGATTATAGTCTTAAGCATTTTATCTATTTCTTCCTTGACCCTCACGCGTAGATTTAGACTCGTCCTGTAAGGCCTCTTTGGAACTAGACGTGTGCCCTCTTTTAGTTGAATCTTCATCTCTCCAATTGAGGGGTGTACTCCTTTTAACTCATGGTAACCTTGTGGGAACAAATCATGTAAGTCACACAATAGTTCAATGGTATTCGCTACCTCATGTTATGACCAATAATTGCCAATGATGGCTTCTTTGGGTGTATATTCAGTACCAATGTTTACCTTCTTGCTCTTCATGGGAGTATGGTATGTGTATGCCTCTTCATTTGTAATGTCCATTAATAGAACTTATACACCCATAGGGATGGTGGTACTGACCCTTCATCCATTATCTCTCACAGTTATGAACGTGTACCAAAGTATGATTCTTCCCAACATACTCATGTATAAGCATAGGCACATTGTTTTAAGTAAACCTTGTTGTAAAGGTAATTCTCACTTCTTGTCATCCCAATAGGTTATCTATGTGTGTTTCCCACTAATGTGTTGTTGTCCCATGTAAATTATATACTAGTATATTCCTCTGGTTTCTCTCATTCATCCATTGGTTCTCCATAGCACGCAAGAATGATTCCATATTTTCCTCACCAATATATCTAGGTAATAGAGTTCTCCCCATGCACCTAAACATGCATGACCTAATCATTCTGGATAATCTCCCCTTTATCTTGCACCCAACCATCTCATATGTCCCATGGGCCTAGTATTTACACACAATACTGGTTGTGTCACTAACTAACTAGGTGTCTTCCCACTAAAGTACACCTTCCTTGGATGGCTCTAGTCCCAGGGTCTCACATCGTGTGCGTATAAATCCTATTCAGATATTCTTCACTCAAAGGCTCAATGTATGGTGTATAATTTGTCTCATCCAGAGCTATGATTATGCACTCATCATTGTTCTCAAAAATTATATACCATTTTTTTGAAACACATGTTTGCATTGTTAACATAACACCATGGTCATCTAAGTAGTGCTAGAAATTTTTTTGCCTCATCCAACTCCAATACTTCAAAGTCTCTAATAAAATTGGCTCCTCTGAATGGTAATTGAAGCATCCTTCAATACCCCAATGGGCATTTCCCTCATCTTTCTCACCATATATGGTACATTGTAAGATGGCTTTAATGGTGGTATTACCATCTGATTCCACACATCCAGAGTCAACACATTTACCTAAGCACCTGTATCTATTAGAATTTTTCTTACCAACCACCTATCAATCACTACATCAAATGTGATTTATTTATCATACTCATGGTTATGTGGTGGTAAGTTTCTATGTAGTATCTATCGGTCACGCTCAATTCCTACACGCGATACTTTATCACGCATCCATTCTCCCATGATTGGGATGATATTCTCTTACCTCAACATATTGCATATCTCATTTAAATTGTTAACATCCTTATGAGGGTTCCCAATGTTCTTAGCATGTTCCATTTTACACTCTTATTCTTTCAGGCACTGGATCTCACCCTATAAATATTTGATCACCATCATAGTCTCATGATAGACCTCTTTCCGATGGGCAACATCTTGATACTTGGCATGTATGATATCTTCTCTTCTGATGAGAGGCTTATATTTAAGGGGATCATGTGCATTTATTTTACGTGAGTAGTCACTAGCATGGGTTGTAAATCTGGATCACGAATTTTCTTTGATGTAAATTTTTTCAGTCTTCTCATGCTAGACCTTGATCATCCTCATGTCCTTGTATTTCTTCATGTTATCATACATATGCTCATAAAGATCTAGACATTCCTCAACCTTATGCTACTTTCCAAAAATATGCACAAACCAAATTTTGGGGACACTCACAATGGTAATGATCAGGGGCCCCACAGGTGTAGCAAGTCCCATGTGTAAATCTACCTCTTCCACCATGCACTCTCCTCCTATAACCTCTACTGGACCCACCACCTCTATTATTATGTTCCTCAGTAGGCTAGGTTTCCTAGACCTGAGAATTATTTTCCAACATGGTTTTCTATAATCCACTCTCACATCCTTCATGAATTTGGTATATCAACCGAAAGTATCATATGTATGTGTATCAAAAAATCCTAAAGTACATGGATACATTCTTCATCATCACGCACTACAAGAGGGGATAGTTCCAGACATCATAATTCTTGTGACATATCTCACAATACTGCAACAGTGCATGTATATTCCTACGTGGGTAGTTATCCTTAGTATGTCATTCAACTTCATAGTCTGTACACCATAAACCACTGCACATCTCATGTTCTGAATCAGCTAATTTTTTCTCCATTTTCTTAGCAATCACTGTTATGAATGCCTCCAAAAATGGTCTTACACTAGTATTAGTGCTTCCAACTGCTTCAGTGCACAAAGCTACTTCCAAGGCCTTGCATGAGATCCACATATGTCTTATGAGATAAATCCCTTCAAGACGGTATCAAAAAACCCCCAAAAAACTAGTGTCCATGTTGACTCGGATGAATATCATAAGACAGTTTGGACATGAGAGTTTTAAATCATGCATCATACCCCCTCACACTTTCAGAAAAACCTTTCTTGATATCCTTGAGTGCGTTAATGCTTTGTTGTTCAAACTTCAAAATGTGGAACTCAGCTAAGAATGTTTCACGTAATGCATCATAATCTACTACAGTATGGTGTGGCTCATACTTGCTATACACACTATGTGCATGCCCTTGGAGTGTGGTGGTAAAATGGCTTGCCTTTCCTTCTAGAGTTGTAATTCATTTAGTGTGTCATAATATTTCAAACTTGTGCACATGCTCTACCACATCCTCCACACCTCTATACTATCGCAAGTGGAGAGAAATTTCAAATAATACTTAAGGTGTCTGAAGTGGTAGTTGTTGAGGTGGGTTTTATGATGGATTTAAACATTGACCTAGGTTGGGGCCAAATCCGAAAATTGAGCCTCCATAAGTGTTTCCTCTAGGAGGGTATTGAATTGAACCTCCTGAGATACCTACGCCACCTACTGTGACCTATGGACCCTTCAAAAAACTTCCTTGTGTCCTAGTTGAGGTACTGAACTAGACACCCACTTTCTACATTATCGCAACACCTGTAGAAGTACTTGCAATAGTCTACACGCCAACACTATGTCCTGATGACGTGCATGTAAATAATCCCCCAAGAGTTATTTTTATATTAGATAACTATTATAATCCCCCAAGAGTACTTTCAAACACTAGTTTCTATTTTGTTGTCATGTTTACGTTCCTCATTTACTGCTCTGAGGATAAATTAGTCCTACTTGTATCTCCTTCTATATGCAGAGATGGTGTATGTCTACCTTCACTACTTTTTCCTTAAACTACCTCTGGATCTAGAACCCTTTGTGTAAGGGATAGGTAGCTAGGCTAGATTAGGTGTGTGTATGCGGTTCTCATTCTCTCCTTTGATGCGCTCTCATCCAGATCTGATGAGGTCTCTCTACTGCACTTTCCCAATGTTGGGAGGATATTATTTTGCAGCTCCTCATCTTCCACGAGGGTCTCCAAACATTTTTGAGCCATCATTCTTATCGACTTTAGTACTACTTCAATTTCCCTCTCTCAAACTTCATTATACTTGATTCTTCTTTCCTCTCTTTTCTTGTCGTTTACTAGGGTCACCCCCATCCTTCTCCACACTTTCTCCTTCCCATATACATGGTGGGGATTCATCTATCCATAATTAACCTCTCCAATCCCAATTCTATCATCAATATATTGATATCTTAGGGTGTTGCACACAAATAGGATCCTTTGTGATCGCGCAAGAACTTATAATTTTTTTCCTCTGGACAATAATATGTGGAAATTGTGTACTCCAAAGTATAATTTTTCAATACACCTTCCCACCAATTATCTACAGCTCTATGTCACTCTTCATCTACATCAGATAGCATCTCATAACCTTCCTCTATCTAGAATCTTGTTCTAGGGAAGTAGATTTTATTTGAAGCGTAAGCTTCTAACCAATGGTATAATTCTACAGGAAAGAAATTGAAGAATGTCTTGTACAAGTATTCATACAAATTATCCTCCTCCCACTTACATGTGTTAAAGTTAGGTATAGTTCCAGACCTCTATGTAAACAAGTCTTGGTTGTCTTCTACCTAGCTCTCAATACTCTCCTCAAAGACAATCAATACACCATTTGTATGCAACATCTTGGTAGAAAAATTAAAAATAGGTCCCTGGAAATGGAATCAAAATGTAGTCTTTTGTTTTCACAAACATTAGTTATGCACACTGGAAACTCATTTAGACACATCTGAATTCTCACCCGAAGTGCATGTAGCCACTAGGTCCCTCTTTTGTTATGTTTGATAGGATGTTAGCATGCATAACCATCTTGTTATTAACCCAAAGAAACCATTCATATATAAATAATTACATCTAATCATGGCAATTTGGAAACACATATAATAAGGAAACAATTAATTCATATATACAATAACTAATATCAATTGCACTATCAAATCATCATACTCATATCCATGAGTTACCATTATCCAACCACAATTATCCATCAAAAATATTAAGCAATTACATAAAAAATATGATACATAACAGTCAATGCACTGATGCACTGGACTATGTGCGTAAGCAAAAAACTTGTTAAGTGTTACAACTCAACATAACTGTACTCTCTTACATTTATCTTCCTCTATTAAAAAGGCATAAAATGTCATACATATAGGGGTGGGGACTTTCCCTTCACTGCTCATGCACTATCCTAATAATAGGTGCGCTCACAAAAATAAGTTGCATGCTTTACATTCTTAAAAATAGCCATGCGTACAAAACTTGAGTGCTTTTACTTCCTCTACTAATAATAGATTAACCTAATTATATTACTTGTTTAATCCTATAATTATCTCAACCTGTGCATGATATTCCTCAATCTCATGCATGTTTTTTTTGCAACTATATTTTGTGTGCATCCCAATTCATTCTAATTTTTTCTAAATTTAGATCTTGTTTGGGTGCGAATCTTTTGTTTCCCTTTCTATATTTAGCCATGTCCTAGAGAATTGTCTAAGTCCTAAATTTTATCTTCTTGGGCTTGAACCTTTGCACTCTTTTCCTCCATTTACATGCATGCCCTTTGTGCCCTTTCTTGTGTGTGGTTACAAAACCTTCACGCATGGATAATAATTAGTCATTTCTCCTACTCAAACATGTGGAGGTGGCCATTAGGTCGAGGATCACATAGGAACACTCAACTAAATCTGTGGAAAATGCTTGTACAAATTACAAGGGAATAATTTTTAGTGTAGAAAGGTAAAGGGGAGGTGGGGAAAAAAGGAGGGAAGGTTATTTTTGTGATTAGGCACTAGTAGAATTTACATGCAATAACCATAGTAAGTCCACATCCCTTTTAGAAGAACCAAAAAAAATGAAAACCATGATAAGACATAAAAAAAAATCATAGACATATACTTCCATTGGTTCATTTATCAAAGGAGCATACACATTTCTTGGTTTTACAAGATTATCATATATGAAAATGTTTAAAGAGAGAGAGTAGAGGAACATAAAGAAAAGAAATAGAAGAATTTGTAGCTTTTATTACTTAATGTAGAAGTGGTAATCTTAACAATATATATTCAACCAACAATTTCCAACCCCCTGGAATGGAAAATCCATTCCCATTTATAACATTACAAATTTTCCTTGCATCTACCCCCCACATGAATCTTCACCTATCCTCATCACTTGTGACATTTCATATTCCTAGGAAGTGATTCTTTTTCTTATTATTGGAATAAATATTCCTACAATGTTTAACTAAGGATCACTTAAGTGAATAGGATGAAATAGAAAAAATTACATTCTTAATGATAAATTAGAACATGGAGAGAGAAGAATGAAGAGAGAGAGAAGGAAGTGCTTAATGATCCAATAAAGAGAGGATTTTATGATAGAGAATTTTCTTATTCATGATACCTAAGGGATAGTTTTTGGAATGGGTTCCTACCCGTTGAATTCTTTATTGAATTGAGATGTCATAGGTACCACCTTATTTGCTTTAGGAATGAAAATGTAGCTCTACAATTTGATCCATTTCTTTGGAACATCGTTGATATCCTTGCACTGATTAGACCATTCTTAATAATCTCTTGCAATGTTGGAAATATATCCTCTGATGTTGGAAAGGGACTCTAAGGTATCCTCAATAAATAAAAAAGGATCACCTGGTTCTTTATTGACCAACTCCTAGAAGGAATTAATGAGTTATTATGATGATGAATTCTCGTTAAGTAGAGGGAACTCAAGTCTCTAAACATAATTACAGGCCTCATTCAAAATATCAAAAGCATCTTGTCTACTAGAGTCAATTTCAGAGATGGCATATTCAATCATACCACATCTAGTGTCCATGTTGCAGACCCAAACTAGGGAAAAATTTTCATTTGTTGATGTGAACACATTTTTACACATGAGGGTGTAAGAGCTGAGGGAGCTCATGTCTAATACAAGTGGGAGAACCTCATCAAAGTGAATAATTTTTTGTTTAATCTCCTCCCTTTCCTTATCCACTTCCGAAAAAGTGGTGAGAATATACTTGAGTAGAGAGATAAACTCTAGAAACAAAGTCTTTCCTTTCTCGATGATGTTATCAGTCCATCTCTCGTTAGCCTTCCCTTGCACCATATAAATTTGTGCTTTCTTGATCACAATAGGGTCAAATCTACTGATTGGAGGAATTTCTTCCATAAGAAGAAGATATGTTGAATTGGGATGCAAGAAAGGTTGAGTATGAGCACAAAGAGTTGTCACATGTTCCTGTAATTAATCAATTGTTTGTTTATATTAATCATTTATATCAAGAAGGATGGAAGATGATTCCTTGAACAAATGAGATCCCTCATGCAAATCTTGACCCAATGATATATGATTCAATTCATATTATGATGGATTCATCTCCTTAATAAGACTTACATTCTTTGGTTGAGAAAAGGTTTAACATATTGGTTTCTTGATGCACCATTGAAGAAGAGGGAAGTTGTATGTTCCTTATTCCTCTGCTTGGATCTCAAGAATGTTTTGATAGCTTCAAGATTGAGCATTACATATTTTTGTGTTGTTCTTGGTTCACTTTTGAGCAATTCTTAAATCAACAAGAATGGCTATTTTGGAGAAGAAATGATTTTTATCACCAGAGAACTTTAAGGAGCTTAAAGTAGGATCACATATTGTTCATTGTAGGAAAACTATACCATTGGGGGAGACATACTTGGATGCACTCGAAGAGAAGGATGCTGCGATGGATTACTTTTTCTTGACTCATGAGGCTCACTTTGATTTACTTCTGGGAGAGATGATGATGGATTCTAGGCACAATGTTTCATAAATTTCCTAAAGAGTTTCTTAATTCAATTATGATCATGACAACATACTTTGATGAATCATGAGTTATAATGGGGCACTTGACTCTTTTCAAATCCTTTGCAGACCACATAATTTCTTTTACTTTCACCTGTTGCACTTTAATATGCTCTATATTTCTCCTTGACACAATTGTGATCATAATCATACTTTAGGATCCTTTTGAAAGGTTAATTTTTTTGTTTTAACTATGATTAAACTTTAAAACCATGTGAGGATGGAAAAAAGTAGTGAGATGAGTGAAAACGGATCCAATAACAACTTTCTATGCTAGAAATAGAAACTTTCTATTTTTGTCAGGTGAACCAGGATCTATTATTTTGGGACTTTTTTACTTTTTTTCTTAAATTTTTTCTTCTGAATCTCCTAGCATACTTAATTCACCTTCATTGATGATGATTTACCATTTTGAGAAATATTTTATTTTTAGCAAGTTATTTTTTTGGAAACTACTATTTTGGGAAAACTACCCATTTTACCTTGTTTTTTATTTAACACCATTTATGGATGTGTTGAATGATTGGAGCTTGTTTTTATGAGTGTATTACTATTTTTTAGTAGTTCACCATACAAATCATAGGCCAATTTTCAAGATGGGGTACAATGTGAGGGAGATTAAAAAAGTTGTTTGAGCACCCAGGGGCTAAAAAGTGGCTGCGTGAAGAACCTAAAATGGGATCATCCATGGGAAAATTTATGTCCCTTGTAAAAATTTATAAGAGGGAAAAATGTGCTTTGAGAAATATGATGAAACTTGGCAAGATTTGGTGCATTGTGTAAGTGAGGGGTTTAGTCAGTAAAGCACTCTGTCAGGTTTAGGAGGGTCACATGAGGGACCAAAGAGGGGGCTTACTCATGGCTGAAATTTTTTTCCCCTCTATCCCATTTGGAAATGGATGAGAGGGAAATAAAATTGTGCATTGAGTAAGAACCTGACATGTGGAAGTTAGAAATATAGCTAAGTATGGGAAACACACTCTACACTAGAGAGGACTTGAAAACTTCACTCTCAGACCTTAGAGAGGTATTTTGAGATGAAAATTTATATTATTATGACTCAAAGAGACATTATCAAACCAATTTTATATATTTTAGAACCTAAATTTTCCTGAAACTCCAAAAAAGGGATCCTTTTTCTTTAGGATAACAGGTTGTGCCTGCAAAGATTGAAATGTTTCAAGAAACCCTTAACACTTGTGTAAAATATAATTATTTTACCATGTAGATAATTATTTCATATTTCATTTACTAATTTTTCAAATTATAAATCCTTACGGAGCTCCTGAAATCATCTGGAGAAGTTCAGATTCATATTTAACAATTCTTTCCTTATACCTGAAAAACCCCACTTTTGCACAAATTGTCCCTAAACCAAAAAACTTCCCTAAATATTCCTAAATAACTTCAAAACTATTATTGGATCTCCAATAACACCTTTGGATGATTATAATCCTTTGGAACCTTCTCTTATGATGCACACTTGCCTTGAAATTGACAAAATTGGCCTTTCTAGGCCCACAAGAGAACTACTCTTTAGTTGCACTTTTAAGGATGAAATAATTGATCTTGTCACATCATTTTAAACACCTGAATATTATTGTTCAACCTATTAATAAGGCATTTAATTTTTTTATGATCATTAAATGAAAGAAAAACTAGCTAATAGAGGATTTGGAGCATGTTTTTGCATTTGGCTTAGTTGTCATGGCTTAGGTTTCAATTTTTGGGGCTAAAGAAAATTCATGAAAACACCATCTATGTATTCTTAAGACACCACTAAATTTCAATTTGAGGCATGGTTGGTATGTTTGACTAGATGCTTTAAACTCTACCCTTACATAAGTAATAATAAGGCTTGTGTATCCATCCACTTATTGAGAAAAGGGGAAGGATTTTGAAGGCATATAAAGGAGTTGAATATCTAATTGGAATAAAATGTTATTGCTTTGGATATATTTACGAAATGATTTATAATATGTTATATCTACTGATTCTTTGTGTAAAAATGCATTGATGAATTCCATGAGCTAAGGAAACTAACAAGCATAGTGGTAGAAAACAAGAAGTTTCTAGATCTTCTCAATATGTGGACTATATTTAGGATGAATATGTATAGATAAGGATTAAATGTGGATATTTGTGATCCATTCAAATGAAATTTTTTCAAACCCTTATTGAGGATGTGGAAAATACATACATATCAAAAGAAAACAAGGATAATATCTAATAGGCTTGGGATAATGTTAGGGCCCATATTAAGGCTATGTAGGATGGTCATTCAAGGGGTGCACCACCTCATCCTAGGGATGGATTTATACCTCCACAAAAAATATCTTGACTTCCACAAAAAAAACATTAGTAATAAATGTTCCATCCTTGATACGGTGCATAGGAAAATAAAGATGGTAGATCATAGTTTCATGTGCCTACTAGATTTCAAAGGCCACAGGGATAGCAATCAAGACCTCCCCATTCCTATTAGATAAATAGGTTAGGACATATAAGTTCTAGTGCACAAATTTTTTGAGTGACAAGATGTATGCCTTATTTTCATAGACTATTAAGAACAACATCATGCTAGGAATTTTCCACATGGACCTACATAAAAATATAGGGGGAAGTCCCCATTATTATAGACTATGGGATGTAATGTGGTAAGATCTCACTGAGTATATGTAATGGTAGATAACCGGTTTAATTTAAATTAGATTAAATCTTTATTCTAGAGTAACAACTGTAACTAATGATATATAAATGATATAATATAGTAAATGGACAAGTAACAAATAAGCAATAATATGAAACCCTAAGCAAGTGAGAGAGAGATATGACTTAGTTGATTTTCCAGTGATCTGGAAGTGATCTTAGTTGAGGAAATGTTAAGTCATACTAGGAGGAGTGTCGTCAAGACTCACTGTAGATTCTAGAACTCAGATATGTTCAAAAGAGAAGCACCCATGGGAGGACAGGGGTGCTTGAGCACCAATGATTGATTTGGGCACTAGTATCTATCCAGGTGCTCAATCTCTGATATTTTTTGTGTAGTAGAAGATTCATTATTGATTTCCTTTTATCACTCTGGTTTTTCTCTAATGTTTTCAATCGTACATGTAACCTGTAAAATAGACAACTAGATGTGCATACCCATAAATCACATCAAATCTAATCAATAATATGTAAAATAGGGATTCGTACTAACCCTAGCAGTCACCCAAAGAGTGATCTTACGATTGATTTTTTCACTACATCTTAGACTCCATGTAGCTATGTGTGAATGTGTGTGTAATTATTTCTTGGGTTGCTCTTGTGTAAATTGCACTATGATAGCGGAATAGATCTAGAATGCTCCAAGTATGAAAATGTGTGAGAAGGAATATAATGAACCACCCCTCCTATGATGTGTATGTATGTTGTAAGTGACAAGGAATGAGAGGGGGGTTAAATCAGTCCCCAATAAAAAATTTCACTCTATACTTCAGAATATGAAACACACAATCTCATGAAGCAAAAGTATCAATGAGTAATCACGAGCAGATATATGTCACCATGAAACATACTCAAGAAAGGATCACAAGATATACTCAAAAAAACTTATATTGATGCTCAAATCAGATAAAAAACTTCTATTGATATTCAAATTAGATTAAAATGAATAATGTCTTCAATAATGATTAACAAGATACAATCATGACCTCTCAAGACAATCAACCTTGTCTCATGAATAAATATGAAGATAAAATACTTTAGAAATGTCTTCAACTCAATTTCAAAAATGAAAACACTTTAGAAACCTGTAAATTACATCAACATGTTATGAAGGTATCACCCAAACACAAATATCCAAATATGCCATCATTCTTTAACTCGATATCTAAGAAACATCACTATCTTTGCTTTGCTCAAATCCTCCTCATGAAGGCTCAACCAGATACTGAGCTAGAATGATAACCTCTTCTTGATTCATATTAAAAATACGTCAGTTTCCCTCTATTTTCACAACTATACCAGCCTAAAATAATCCCATAAGAATCACTATAACATTCACAATCGACCCATATAGGTTAGCCTAGAAAAAACACTTCATCCATGCATCAAAAATCCTAAAAAAGCTTGCATTGGGATGAAAAAATAATCCTCATTCTAAAACCATGCTTATTCATGACCCATAAATAACCACACATGTTTAAATTAACATTTCAACATCATAAATGGTTGAAATTTATCTCAACAAATTTAATTATTTTGTTTAATGGGCCCATTGTTCTTTGTACTTCTCAAAATAGTTGTTTCCTACACCCTTTAGGACCTTGAAAAATTCTTTAGGACACCATATCACTTAAAACATATAAACTATGTCATGTGAAAACTCAATGTAAATTGAATAAAATTTAGTAAAATTATATGTAAGATATAATTCATGAAACAATCACCTACTCAAACCTCATCCACTTTTGTCTTCACCAAAACAAACTGCCCAAAACACTATTTTCAAATATCATCTTATTAACACCTTTCTAGGAACAATAAAGATATATAAATGGATTCATTAGATGAAAAATTAAAACCTGTTCACTCTTCAGGTGATATCAAGAATCACATACTCTTCATGATTCAAACAACTCAAAACTTTCATCATATCTTGTCTTGTCCTGCACTAGAAAAAATATTCATGTCCAAAACCAAACCTGGAAAACATATAACCTCTGCTCATCATAAGAAAAAAATTATATAAATTTAAATATCTATGAATCTTATTTCCAAAACAACTTAAATTATCTCAAAATTCCACATGCAGCTCTAGTTATGACCATTTTACTTAAGACTGCTTTTTATGGCTTCAAAACTAAACTTTGACCAGTTAACCTAAATGAAGCTCACTTGACCATGTAACTACATCAACATGTCCTAAAACATATTTGGAAATTAATATCAACTCACATAAATCACAAAATGTTAATTTATTTCATACCTCATTTGGAAACTTTCTCCTCAAACTGTAATTCTTCATAAACTTACATTTTCAGGTGGGACCCACATATTGTCACAAGATTTACCATACCTTTATGGAAACCTAGAAGAGTCCTATACAAAATTAAATCATCAATTTTGATTAACCAATCAAAATTGGGCCCATATATACATTTTTTTTGCAAACTTCTCTTGACTAGGGTCTTTACTAGGGTTTCAAACCACTTTTCCTTCTTAACCTTTGTTCATAAAAATGTGACAATGAACTGAACTTGTTATTTTTATGAAACCTTTTAAACTTAGTATAGAATGATCCCTGAAATCCAAAAGCTCCCATATAAATAACACAATTCATGGTGAGCATCATAAGTTCCAATTCGAGTTGGAAATACACTTGTTCTTGACCCTGTTTCACCAAAAACCTCATAACATGCAAAATACTCATCATGGGAACCTGAAATTTACCCACAACACAAGGAAACATCATAAAAACATATCCAATCATCATCATGTCATTATTACTTCTCAATATTTGCATACACTGATACTTTCATAGCTACCCCTTAGGATTTTACATTCTAGAAGCTAGGGTTAACTACAAAAACATTATAATTCATCATGAAATCTCTTAAAATGATCCAAAATACTTGGTATACCATAATACACCTACAAACATGCATCCATGAGCTCATATAGTTCCAAAACTCATCCTCATACCCCCTAACATTCATACTTGCTCCAAATGAGCACCTGAAACATAGTCAATCACATGTATTTGCACCCTGCATCTGATGTGAGTGCTCAATCACTCTCTAAACATTCTATATAACATTCCAACATTATTCTCAAGTAACCAATAAGCTCATACCATCATGCAACATCACCTAGGAACTTGAATGGGCTTGCAAGAGCAGGCAACCTTGACTGAATCTCATTGTATCATCATGAACTCACCCAAACCATCATGTCAACACCATCCACAACATCATATGACCCTAATCAATCATCCAATTTTTTATTAATGTGATTTTTCATAAATGAAGACACCTATAGGACCACATGCCAACAATATCCTCCTTTGTCATTGATGGAAAACTACCTGAAATTTTTCCCTTTTTACATTAATGACAAAGGCATACCTGCATCAATATAATATTCATCTTACTTGACTTCATAGCAGCATGCTTTGGTTAGAAACATAAACCAAAGATCTCGTTCAAGCCAAAGACCTTTAATTTTTACACAAAAACTTATTTTTCCTTCTTTGCAAGCTTGCAATTACCATGCTACCCCTAGTAATCGCATATACTCCATCTGAATTCATAAATAACATATGAAGAAAACATCATATTACCTTGCTTGGAGCCAAGAACACCATATTTAACCTTCTAGGCATGCAACAACTTATCATTTTCACCTTAGCCATATTTTTGCCTTCAAGACCTTGTTGTAGCAACCTAACATATGTAGCATACATTCTGAGAACATGCCAACAATGTCATGTATAACATACAAAAACATCATACCTTCATTATTGAGCATTCATCATCTTGTCTAGGCATAATACTGGCTTTACAATGCACTTTATTTCCTATGTCATACTTAAGACTAAGATCCCTAATCAGTCTTCTTAGTGCATTTTCAATCAACTTTGTCACACTAGAATAGGTTATTCATGATTTGACTCATCAAAAAATCACTCCCCCTTGACTCAAGACCACTGTATCTAGCTCAAAAATATAAATTTTAGTGACATACCTTGCTATCATAGCTAGAAATCACCATAAACATTTTTTCTCTATCATAAACCATTTCTTCAGTCCTTAACAATCATAAATAACTAAGATATAACACCTTTTAGCCTTGACATTCATGAACATGTGAAAACACACCTCATAATCCTTGAGAACGTCATTTTCAACTTTCAAGAGATAAACTCACTTGCTCCCCTGACTTGAATGGACTTTTGCATACCTTAGCATTATTCATACATGTAGAAACATATTTTTTTATCATAGTGATATTGTATCAATCAACAAAGCTACATTCAAACCTTTCATAACTATCTTCAACTTTTGTCAAGAGCCTTTTTCTTCAAGCATATGAATGCACCAAAAGTATCATCAAGAGATAGACATATGCACTCCCACTGTCAAATTTGAACCATACATATTGTATACACCTGAAGGTACTTCTTTCCACACCATTTAAACAATTACTTCATTAAAAAAATACCAACTTACATCTTATAACAATCTCCTCAATGACTTCATGCCTCATATATCCCTTCAATATATCTAGAACTTCTGAGAGACACTACATATATGTGATCAAGGTCAAATACACTCACTTAGGATTAGTGAACTTCATCATACCTGTAGGTGTTCATACAATTTTCTCCATTTGTATGACTTAATCACCAACCACTAGACTCCACATAAGCATCTTCAGAGGAACCATGCACTTACATGACTATATATGAGTCCTTGAATGAAATTAACACATGCACACACCTAAGAGGTCATCATACACTTCCTTTTGTATATGTCTTACACATTCATACCCTTCATTATCATCACTGTGATTGATCATGCAAGATAAAGCATTATCTTAAAGCTCTCAAGACTTTATAAGATTGAAGGCACACCATTTTACCTTACAACATCGTGAAACTCCTTCTAGGACAACTAGAGAGACACGAGAACAACTCCATACACCCTATTCTTATAGAATCTTACATGCTCTATCTTTGTCACATTCAATAATCATGTAGTATAAAATTTTGATTCATGTTACATAATGATAAGCCATACAAGAATTTTGTAAAACTTTATTAACTTTCAAGCTATTCTCAAACTCAGAACATAATCTTAAGCCCAATGCATTGATTCATAACTATTTTTTAGCCTCATAGGACAAAAATTGATCCACATGCCTATAACAACATTTTAAGTGTACTAAAACTCTGTAATTACCTCTTCAAGGAGGAAAACACATAATTTTGATATTTCTAGCCTAGATTATTATACTTCGAAACACCAAATAAAATAATATTGCACTAAATTAAAAACATTCGGGATATTTTATTCATTGTTTGAGAATACATTATATAGATCAATTGATCTCCTACAAAGGAGGATTCAATACCAATCATGAATCCCCCTTATCTCTTCATAATCTACATATCTCTCAAGCATTATTCTCTCCTATAGAATCTCTCACACCCCTATCTATGAGTTGTGCATTACAACTATTTGCACACTCATGTATTATTTAAATAATAAATAATACAAATATTCAAACTATATGTTCACACTATGAACAAATATTTCCTAACATTCACCCCCTTAGTGTGAACATGGGTGAGTTCTTTCTAGCACCTGCTCATGTTCTACAATTCGATGGTTTTCAAAGAGTACCTTCAACTCCAATAGGTTTTCTAGTGGAACCATTAACCACTATCTATGTGATTTTCGAAGAGATTCACAAACTCTCAAATTGGTTTTCTAGTGGACCACTAACCACTTTCATAGCAACGTACATGTTTCCCCACCCACATTTTACAAAAGATAACAAAATTTAGGAAAATATGTTCCTAACTATGAACAAGAATTATTCATCTGTTCTTTATTTACTACCACACATGCTGAAATTAAATACATTGAACACAACTAAACAACATGGCCACCAAAGTAATATTGTGGCCTCATCGATGGTGCCTGATGAGAGGTCACTAAAACACCTCCTTCCTCCGTTCCCTCTAGCTTCCATTGTGATACTGATAACTTAGGTGAATTTGTCTTTGCCGAAAATGCACCCCCTCACTATGGACGTCGCGTACAAGCGGAAATGCGTTCGATTTTTGACAAGTGAGGAATTTTATTTATTTATTTTATTTTTAGTTTTTGGAATTTTTAATACTGACTTATAATCAACACAATGTCAACAATTATTTACTTTGACCACCTTAATTTTGATGAAATTAAATTTTGATATCGACGACATTTGACACTATGACCAACTTAACAATAAACACAACAATTAAAAAGTAATATTTAATTACTTTTTATACATTGAATCCTTATAGACACAAAAGAAAAATAAAAAATGACCACTAGATATATAATTTTAAATTACAAATTACAAATATTTAATTAAATAATAAATAGCTAAAATAGACTATTGACTATTTTTTTAAATAGACAAAAGTATAAACATAAACATAAACTAACTGGAAACTTTTGCAATAACTTACAATTGACACACATTAACCTAAAAGACCACATAAAAAATAGACTGACTAAAATTTGACAAAAAAAACTATATGAAATAAAACGTGAATATCTATTGAAATAGATGCCCGTATGGAATTCTGCTTGCATGTACCTTTGATAGTGGTGTGAAATGTCTCAGGAAAAAGAATCCATGATCTGTATAGCATTAAAACAGTTGGGAGAATATTACAGTGAATGAAATCCATGTTTTCTAGATCTAAGGATCGTGAATGAATTCTTCAAAAAGCTATCACCCACAAGGAAGAAGAATAACATCACTGCCCTAATGCATTCTTCACACCATTAAAACCACCTGATTTTTTTTTCTCAAAAAATACGACCTGGGTTGATTCGAAATTTTGATAGTATTGTTAGAGAACATATATCTTCAAACCAAATAAATTTTACAAAAACCCAAAATATAAAAAAAAAATTACGAATAGATTTGTAAATGGGTTTAGCTAATTTTTCAAATACGTTTTTTATTCACAATCCAGCATTCTCCCATCACTGATTTATCTTTCTCTGATATCAGATGATATTTTTAGCCCAAATTATTACACTTTGAAACACCAAATAAAATAATATTGCACTAAATTAAAAATATTTGGGATATTTTATTCGTTGTTTGAGAATACATTATATAGATCAATTGATCTCCTACAAAGGAGGAGTCAATACCAATCATGAATCCCCCTTATCTCTCCATAATCCACATATCTCTCAAGCATTATTCTCTCCTATATAATCTCTCACACCCCGATCTATGAGTTTTGGATTATAACTATTTACACACTCGTGTATTATTTAAATAATAAATAATACAAATATTCAAACCATATGTTCACACTATGAACAAATATTTCATAACAAATCATTCATATAGTCAACTTCTTGAATCATGGAGAACTCATACATGTGGATGCCACATTTTCTTTCTACATCATTTGAAACATTTATCATAGTAACAAGAGATAATTTTGACTAGTAGAGTTGTAAACACACTCTTTACGGGCTCAACTCCCCCTAGGATTATTCCAATTCTTAAGAATTCATTGACATACCTGAGATCCATCAATTTTTTTCTTGAATCACTTTCAATTTTTCTAGGAATTATCCACAGTGAAATGCTTATTCTTAATATTTTATTTTAATATGTGAGCATCTTTGCAAAGCTAGACTTTCATGCTCAGTTATAGTCTTAACTATCCTGAGAACTACTTTGAGCATTTAACCACCTTCTATAAACATGTAGCCTCAAGGTTTCATGAACACCTTGGAATTAATCCTTTGATCAAGTTACCTTCCAGAAAACAAACCCTTTTCATGATATTTTCACTCTTATAAGTTCATGACTCAATCTTCTTATCAAATTCAAGGCAGAGGACATCTTGGAGAACCTTAACTCCTTAATATTAAATGAAATTTTGACACAATACCACATTCCAAGTAGAATTAATTCTCATAGATCATGTATACGTATGCACTTTCCTCAAGGAACTTTATAGAGATCATACAAGATAGAATGACCACCTATAGGTTCTTAAACAATCATTCGGCTTGAACATTGTTCATGATGCTCTAGAGATGCAAACATCAATGATTATATAATTTGCTTCAACTTCAAATATTAATACTGAGTTAGGACTATCTTGTTCATGTATTGTAAAATCTAAGAATCACTAAGGTTTACTACATCATCTTCATACTATCAGATTACATACCCATGGTCAAATAGCCCTTAAAATCATGTGAATCATACCTCATATTTGATGGAGCCACCTTCATGAAGAAAACTTACCTGTTTCAGACACCCATTTGGACATAATATTTCCTCCACAAACCTTGAGACAAGTTCTTTAAGAATGCTTACCTAGTTACAAGTTCATCATTTGTCAATTAGGTCACTTTGCTCTTTCATTGTAAAAGCATAGCACTATTAGAGATTCTCATAATTGTAGCCATATTTGGAGACTGAGACCACTAAAATCTTGAAAAACATGTTATCTAGAATATTTGTACAATATTTTAGCTTTGGAATCGACAATTTACTCTCAACAAATTTTTCTCTATATCGCTCCTTATGAACCCATAGTGCATGTTAAGACTAAGAAGATTGAAAAATACATACATTTTGATTTATAGGCCTCAACCTTGACCATAAACACTGTAGAGGCACCATCTAAAGTTTTGAGCATTCATTTGTTATGATTTGAAGTGTGATCAATAGTTGTATACTTGAAACCTCCTAATTTTGTGCTAGTACTCACTTTTTTTGTCCATACAAATGCCACATACCACATTTAGAGTAAACCAAATCATCATCTTCATGACATAATCCTTTTCAATTATTTTGTTTAAGACATTAAGACACCTGATAGCATGATGAATAATTTATACAAGAAACATTTGGACTCAAACAATACACAAGAGACCATCACAAACTAATGAATGATAATGCAAACCTGGAGAGACCTCACACACCACGGTTTACTCTTTTAAGACCATTTCAAGATTCAAATACACCATACACAATTGAACATATATGAGATTTTTTCTTGAAGATCATGACAATCTCATCATACACCTATTGAATCAGAATTGACACAATGAAATATCATAGTCCTCCATTCAAGACAACCATTACTTAAACATATATCCTAACAACATTATAACTCTTGACATGCTTGTAATGACATAACAAAAATTCTTTGAGACACTAAGAAAACATATACACCTTCTGAATCACTCCGACATACCACTGTACTCAAACTCTAAGAACTCAGTCACATACAAAGGAACAAAATACATAGATTTTGACAATTGCAACATGACCAACTAATAAGAACTTGCTAAAAAACTTGAAGAGACATACATCAACACCATGGATAAGACACACACTGACCAAGACAACTTACCTTACTCCAATGCTTCATTAGAACCAATACACCTCTAAGAATCCTAGTAGAGGCATATATCAACATGTAGGAGCTTGATGAGAGACCTAGGAAGGTCTCAAGCCTTCTTCCTTCTCCTTGACTGATTCATTATTTTCTAATTCTTCATTTTTCATAGTAGATTCCTTCTTTTGATCGGTCACACTCTTGGAATCCTCTTGAGAACTTTGACTAGCCTCTTCCTTCTTCTTATACTTATGAACTAGTTGTTTAGATCCATGAGTTTCTTTCTTCAATTGTCCTTCATCATATAACCTTACAATCAACCCTACCTTGTGGCACCTAAATAATTCAACTTATCTTATTTTGCACTTAAAATCCCTATGTCCATAACCATTGAAAGAAAAATAATATCCATTGAACTTTCTTGCATACCTTCTAGTGCTTGGTTTTTTCATTCTTGTAATAATTTACAAGATGACCTTTTTCATGACAAAGATAACATTTAGCTCCATATATTTTGACCTATATTTTTCTCTTTATTTCCTTGACATTCCTCTTCCTTCTTTCTTTAACAATGATGTTCCTGAACCTTTCCTTTACAATCATCCTTATTTTCAACCTTAGGACTACACATGCTAGCTCTATGTCCATAAACACCACACTTATAAAATTTTCCATGAAAACACCACACCTATATGCATTTGGTTTCCTGATAGATGATCTTCCATGAGATGGACGCCTTGACCACTCTCCATTGCTTGGCTTCCTTCTTTTCATTAGATCCTTGACTTGATTATTCTTAATTCTTCTCTAATTTGTATGAAGCCTCATTAAAGCCTAGGCTTGTTCTATCACCATAAACCTTTTGTTTTTCTAACAATCTTACTCAGATTTTCTGAACTCTCTTGAAAATATGATACCTTTCTTATCATGGTGCTTAGCTCTTTCTTCAGGTTCCTCTTTCTCACCCTCATGTTTGATACATTCTTCCCTCTTAATATTCATCTCATCTTGGGCCACCTCAAGTTAAGTCTTTACAACCTTGACTATTTCCTCATGAGATACAACCATACTGTAAATCGTTTCACCATGCTCAGCCACCATATGCCTTATACAGTGGATATGAACATCCATTGTCATCTTGTCACTAAATATCTCCCTCTAGCTTGTTAGGCTACTTCCAAGGGCCTACTCTAATACCAATTTTTGGAAGTGACAAGGAATTTGGTGGGGGGTGAATCAGTCCCCAAATAAAAAACTTTCGCACTATACTTCAAAATATGAAACAAAAAAATATCATGAAGCACAAGTATCAATGATTAATAACAAGTACATAGATTTAACCATGAAACATAATGAAGCAAGGATCACAAGATATACTCAAAAACCAACTTATATTGATGCTCAAATAAGATCAACACACTTATAGTGATATTCAAATCAGATTACAATGAATAATTTCTTTAAGAATGATCTACAAAATACAATCATGACCTCTCAAGACAATTAACCTTGTCTCATGAATAGATATGAAGATATACTACTTTGGAAATGTCTTCAACTCAAAATCAGATCTAAAAACACTTCAGAATCCTGTAAATGACATCAACATGCTATGAAGATAGCACCCAAACGTAAATCTCCAAATATGCCCTCCTTCAACGTGCTATCAAAGAAACATCACTCTCTTTTCTTTGCTCAACCCTCATAAATAATAAACTAGATACTGACCTAGAATGAAATTATAGAGGTTTTGGACTAGGCCCAATTGTTTTTGATTTATAGAAAAGGGTTCTTCAAAAGAAGATAAAAATGGTTTGCAAAAGATTAACAATATTCCACCTAAACTATCACTTTTATAGCCTCTTCTTGATTCATATTCAAAAGAGGTTTAGTTACCCTCCATTTTAATGATAATAATAGCCTAAAATAATCCCATTAGAATCCCTAGAAAATTTTATAATTTACCCATATAGTTTGGCCTATAAAAAAAAACTTCATCCATGCACCAAAAATCCTAAAAAACTTGCATTAGGATGACAAAAATATCCTCATTCCAAAACCATGCTTAGTCATGACCCATAATTCACCACACATTTTTAAATTAAAATTTAACCATCATACATGGTCACAATTTATCTCAACCAATCAAATTATTTCATTTAATAGGCCTAGTGTTCTGTGTACTTCTCAAAACAGTTGTTTCCTACACCCTTTAGGACCCTGCAAACTTATTTAGGCCACCATATCACTTAACAAAATCCAAACTATGTCATGTGAAAAATAAAAAGAAATGGAATAACCTATATAAAACTTCTAATAAATTTATAAGTCATGACACAATCACTTGATCAAACCTCAATCACTTTTGTCTTCACCAAAATAAACTCCTTAAAAAGTTGTTATCAAATATCAGCTGATTAACACCTTTTTAGGAACAGTAAAGACCTATAAATTGATTAATTTGATGAAAAATTCATCCCTATTCACTCTCTAGGTGATATAAAGCATCACCTAATCCATATCATGATTCAAACAACTCAAAACATTCAATAGATCATGTCTTGTCTTACACTAGTAAAAATATTCATTTCTAAAACTAGACCTGAAAACCATATAAAATATCATCATCATAAGACAAAACCTTATATCAATGGAAATAAATCTAATTCCTATTTCCAACATGACTTGAATTATCTCAAAATTTCACTTGTAGCTCTAGTTATGCCCATTTTTTCGAAGCAGGGTTCATTTTAAGAAGACCCCTCTAAAATATTACTTTCGAATCATTGGAGAATTTCTGAAAAAAATGTTTTCTGGAAAAGGCAATCTCACAGAGCATTGTTCCCTCATTTTTTTTTGCAATTTTGGCCAAGTAGGATGGACGGGTGGATTGGACTAGTGGGTTGGATGAGTGGAGGTTGGACGGGTGGGTTGGACGAGTGGGGGTTGGACGGGAAGGGGTTGGGCGGGCAATGGTTGGACGGGTGGGTTGGACGAATAGGAGTTAGATGGGGTGGGGGGTTGGACGGGGAAGGGGGATAGACAGGTAATGGTTGGTTGGGTGGGTTGGGTGTGTGAGGAGTTAGATGGACAAGGGTTAGACATGGTGGGTTGGATGGATGAGGGTTTGGTTGGCTAAGGGTTGGATGGGTGGGTTAGACGAACGAGGATTTGGTTGGACAACGTGGGTTGGGCAGTTGTTACCAATGTATTTAATGTTCATTAATGATACCCCTGGGCCCTATAAATATCGTTTCAAGGTTCATTTTTTCACTTTTATACATAAATATTCAAGTGCTATGAGCTCTCTAATTTTACACCCAAATTTCACTTCTCCCAAATTTTAGCAATGGCCAGTACCACATCTATTCCTACACCCAAATTTCAATACAAAAACCTCATGTGCCCACATATTTTAGCTCTACTCAAAGCAAAAGACGCTTCAAAGGATTGGCTCGAAAAATCAGAATTTTCTGAGCTTATGAACATGCCCCCAATTCGACACTGATACATCAGTCCTTGATTACCTACTCGCCTCTTACAATGACGATGATGGAAAATTTTTTGTTCTTTTCGTGCATCCGAAATGTCATCAAATTTCTTTTTCTATTGAACCCGAGGATGTGCATCGGTTAATATGTTTACCTTTCGAAAATAAGTCGCATGTTACTACAAAGGCTGTCCTTACAGACGAAGACAAAATTTTTTTTGGAGTCTCATTACAATGTACAGGTTGATGGTAAGTTTATTATTTTCAAATATTTTTTTCTTAACATTACTTGACTACACAAAGGATCTAACGTTTTCCTTTCTGTAATTGCAAGCTACTCTTAATCATTCATCAAGAGGCCTTCTTCTACAAGGTATTACAAACAAATTCTTTATTGTAGTTACTTCACTTTTTTAGGCCAGTATTGTATTACAGGGCAGAATGTGTAGACATTCCCTATTGGGTAGTTCAATATTTATTATGGACACTAGCAGGTCAACAATTTGATTGGTGCAGTTATTTTGTCCAACAAAATAAAATCAGATATCTCCCATGCCCGCAAAAGCTAATCAAATTGATAAATTGAGGATTGTATTTTCTTGTTGCAATTTTATTCTTGCTTTTTATAATGAAGCGTACTAGGAATTGATGCAGCATAATGATTCCTACTGCAATCAATGATAAGATGATTGGTCTTAGTCTCGAAGAACAACAAGTAACAATTACTTTTACTGTTTACTTGTTATAACGATTTCAATTTCAATATTTTAAATAAAATAATAATTATATGATTTTATTTTGTAGAGAAAAATTATAGCTGCAACATCTCATAAGGAGGCCATTGCCTAGAGGTAAAGCCCCTCCAGAGGTCTCTACTGATTCTAACATGGATTCAACAGAATCAACACCAGTAAGACCTCGTCAAAAGTGACCTAGGGGGTCGATATGCACAACATGTTTACCATCACATTTAACTACATGTATGAATAATGAAGTTATATTTTATATATAAATTAAAAATTCAAACAATTACTATAGATTATGTATTCTAATATTTCTACTGATCTTTTCTACATGTATTGTATTTAGAAACTAATGATTTTGATGATGAAGATCAAACTGCATTTTGGGTCTGGAGATCAAAATGTCACAATTGTGTCTCCGTCTATGCAAGGTATATTTATACGGGTAGTTTGATTTACATGTTTTGTTTCCTTACAATTTTTTAGCATTTACAAAGCCCAACCATTATATTCTAACAATTTGTTGTTTGCTTCATGCAGGTAATATGGCTTCTAGGTCATTTTCCGCTTGCAAGGAGGCCACCAATTCCTCCAACACATCAATTACAAACACAAAGGAGGACTTTAGGAAAGAATATTAGGATTCCTATGCAGAGTCAGCAGGAACAGTTCATCCTGCTACAACCAAATTTCCTGGACTGTCACTAGGTGGTGTTTTAAGTGTAACAACCACACAACTTTTCAACAACATCACCCTTGATGAGGAGTATTTAGGCTTCAATAGTGGTGATGTAGACAAGAGTAACTATTTTGAAACCCATGATATGATTCAATCTACTCCTGCCTCAACAACAAAATGTGCATGGAATACAGGGAAGTGACTCTCCTCCTCCCATAAGGGCTGACTCCACAAACAGATGATGAAAAAACACATTTTATATTAGAAAATCTGATATCAGATAGTATGGGGGAAATAATTCAAGAGGTTTTAATGTCTGATGTGGATTTGGTGCGGGTCTTGGGAGAGGAGAGAAAAATTTTTGATAAAAGAAATAATACTAGATACCATAATCATGCTCAAAGGCATTCATTGTTCACTGCCGTAGAGAGCCAACCAGCATGGCAGGATGTTTCGCTAAACAAAGCTCAATCATGGACAATTTCATATAGTAATGATTATAATGATGAAATTATAGACATAATGCTAAATAGGTTGGAAAATCTTAATGCTGAAGCACATGCTTACTACAACAAATGGTCTAAAGACAAGACTAATGTTTTAATAGCAAATGCAGAAAAAGAAAAAGTTGTTGTGAGTGGGCATTTACTTTTACAGGAAAAATTAAAAAATATCTGATATTATAAGAACTACAATATATTTTTCATATTATCTAATAGACTAAAAATTTAATATTTCTATTTTGTAGGAAAAATATGAAAATTTAAAGAAAGAAGCAGTTGTTTTTGAAGCACATTTGAAGAATGCCTGCAAAATCCTGAATTATTTTATACAGTTGAAGGAAAAAATCATTGTTATTAATAAACAAAATAATACATTGAGAAGGATAATAAAGGAGCATAAGATGGATCCAGAAGTCTTACTAAAGGAAAAGACAGATGTAGATGCAACACTTTTGTCTGCAGGAGATGTATCGAGGGAGGAGCTGAATATACTAGAAAATATCAACACTGCAGCAGGAGATCTTCAGGCATCAGGAGTTATTCCTCCATCTCTTACGCAGGAAAAAGAAAAACCTTCACCTGCATCATAAAATTTGATAAGTTAGTAAAGTTCACCATGTGATAGGTGGGTTGTCACAATTCTGACATTGGCATAGGAATTAAAAGATAGTGGCCAACCTTTTTTAGTTTTTATTCTGTGTGGCAGACGTAAGGACAACTATGATTTTGAATCATAGGCAGAAAAGAGGATGACCTCATAATGTGTCCTTATATGACAGAACTTGTCTGAAGCTTTGAGATGTTATAACAACCCCTTTTTGAATTGTATTGGCTGATAATGCTTTATGAATTTGTACTTTTTTCATAAAGTAATCCGCCACATGAGAAATCAATTTCAAAAGAACTTTGGAAGTTAGAATTGTATAATGTTTACTATATATTAATACAAACTATGTTTCTTTGAAAGGGACTATTGTTTACATAAATGACTTGCTTAAATTTACACTAAATTTTGTTTCATTAAAATATTTATGTTTTTGAATTGTTGCAGATGTAAAATAAATAAATTAACAGCATATAAAAGAAATATGTCCTTATTTCAGGCTAAATTTGAAAACCAACATAAAAACAACAAATGGCATACTTAAAAACTACTATAATCGACATTTTTCCAATGGCAAAGGATCAAATAATGACAAATATAATATGTGGATTTATTGAAAGTTGTAATCTTGAATGAATACATAATTGGGTGATAATAATGTATTGAAGCAAGGAAATCTATGTGAATTTGAACTTATCCTAGAGAAACACTTTCATTTCATGTCTTGGAAATCAACTGTAGCATGATTTGTGGATGTGTCTTGATCCCCTGGGTCATGGTTTGAATATTACTACTCCTCAAAGGGATCTACTAGTGAATTCCAAAATGTCATTCCTTCTATCATAAAGAAAAGACTCCACTGAGTAACTTGATACATACAATGTTGAGACAAATTTCTAGATTAGCTATCCAATCTTTTTCGTTTTAACATTTGACTTTAAAAAGGATAGTGCACTAAAAAACCCTTTCATCTTCTAACAGAACCCTCATAATCATTGTTTGAGTCCAAGAGATTTTCATACAGCTTAATATACTCGGAAATCTTCCTTAGAATACTACTAGAGAACAAGATATCCTTCCAAATCCTTGTCATGTGAACTGTAATCCTGTGGGTTTTGTAGAAGTTGAACTTGTCGTATCAATGTATTAGCAAAATAAATTGACTGTGAACTAAGTAGTTTTGATTTCCAAAATCCTTCTAGAGAAACTCCATTTATCTCTTCAGTCGGTTATAGAGAATGATTAGTGAGAGATCACCCATGTTTTTGGGAAATAAAGGTTTTAACATAGATGTATAAGGTTTGCTAGATCCAAAGCTGAAAAATTCCTTATCAACTGATGGATTTAAAACTCCCATTGCTTGAAGTATTTTAGCACATTTTTTAATCCTTTTAGAAGCCAGATCTCTTTAGTTAATGGATTCAGATGTCTTTCTCAACTTATTCCTAGTTTCCATTAATACTGCATCATATAAATTTCATGTCACTTGATAGAAAGGACTTCTATTTCTGAGTTAGCCATATCAATTATTTTTTGGATACGTATGAAGTGGAATCTATTTTCCATGTGCTTTAGTATACACAGGTGATCATTTACTGTTTGTACTATCTAAGGAAGGCCACCTGGAATTTTTCAAATCTGTCAATGCATTCTAGTTTTCAAAAGTAAGCAGTTCTGGAAAAAGTCCCATAAAAAATATATCAGAACTTTCTAGACTCCAACAAACACGTCTTCTGAGTCTTATAAAGTCTGTAATGTAGAAAGACTGATCTTGAGCATGCTTCATTAAAATATTAAGCTCTGTCAACGTGGTAAAAAATACTGCAAGGGGCTCTGAGTAAAGTTTCTATGTCAGTTAGACGTGCACAATAGATCTTTAGCTTTATCTACATCCCTACAGTTTTTAAACATAAATCCTGTCAGTGAATGGATATTCATCATATACTCTACAGGCGCAGGTCTTCTACATAGATATCCAGATTGGTATCTACATGTTTTGAGAAGTTTTTATCCCTCTGTGTGGTCTAATAGAATTTTTTTGAAATTCTAAAAATCTCTTAGAGACTGCAGAGAATAATAGGCATGGAGATTTCGTATCAATTCATCCACTTTAGCTACATTTTCAAATGTGCTCACAATTTTGGAGGAGAGATTCATTCTTTGAGCCATGAAGTGGACAACAACCATATACAGAGGAATAGTTGTCTGAATTCTAATACATAGACCATTTATGGCTCCCTGCATTACAGCTGCACCATCGGTTCCGACACAAACTAATTTTATTGTAATGGCAAAGTCATCCATTCCGGAGATAGCCTTCAGATTTGACACCACATAAATTATAAATATTTTCAAAATTGATAATTCTCTATCATTTTATGAATTTCTAAGAGGTGTGAAGTCCTCATTTCATTAGCAAATGTGTAAACATGAATACATATCCATGAATTATTATCGAATGTAGTAACCTCATCTGAAAGAACAGTCCTGGAAATATACTTTTCCTTTTAGAACACACAGTTGTGGAGATCCGATCCTTCTCTACCAAAGATTAGAAATTCTGCAATCTCCTAATCACAATGGTATCTGACCAATGAGACTCCACTGAGGAACATTCTTTAAACCAATTGTAGACAACTAAAATTAGGTCACACTCCCCTTTGGTCGAACCTCGACAAATAAGGACACCCTTCATCACATTAACCTAGCCATGGCCCCCTTCACCACACTGAATCATTAATTTAATTAATTTAATTTAATTAATTCATTATCCTCACCATATATATTATTTAAATATCTTAATTTAGATAATATCCACACATACACTTCACCTGGACACCTCATCCAGCCAACTCACCTTAAGACCTATTCTTAGAAGTTGAAGTTGTCATAATTAACTAAAACTTACCCAAACCCTAAAAATCAATGCCTAAATTCCCTCTATACCAAATTCCCACATGCTTACAAGAAGCTTACAGTATAATCCATGGGTTAGATCACCCATGAGATCCGAGAAAATCAAGAGGATCTCCCTAGTTTAGTAAACCTAGGAAATATCACCGTGACTGACGATCGGTTACCCCTAACCGTCGCTAGTTAAGCCGGGAACCATCATCGGTCACCTTTTGAACCCATAAACCAGAACCTTATTCTCAAGGTTGGAAAAATTTTGGCGAACATTATTCACATCCCTGAGAGATATCACATCTTCTGAGAATTTGATCATTCCAGCAAGAACATGCATGTAAGGAAGGAGATCAAGCATTTTTCTCCTGGCACAGCCATCCAGTGCACTCACCCAAGCAATGATCTGATCTAACCAAGCAAGCAGGAATGTACATGCATCCCATGTAGAAGCTCTCCTATGGCCTTTGGTGATGCATTTGCAGTTTTCAACCTCTTACCAGCACCTTCATCTCTCACTCACAGGCATCTAGGATAAAGAATCTAAGTAAGTAAAACATTATACTCATTCTGGTTCATTTCATTAAAGTTTCATCATTATAAAGTCACCAATTTTGTTCTGCTCAACAACCCACAGACCTCCATTAACACTCACCCCTCCATATACCCATTAAAACCTCACTGCAAAGTTTAGACATAAACTACCATATACCTCATTCTAACTAACCAAAATCCTTTGTATCAATCATAAAGGAGACCTAAAACTCATTCTGTGGCATTCATCATATTTTCCACAGTAACCGGTTCACTAGTTACATCCCATATACGTTGTCGGTTTTTTTTCACCTGTTAACCGGCATCGGTCTCTGTATTTATTCCATACAACTCTTACAACAGTGATAATATCCACCTGGAATTCCATATCACCCTTACTCCACCTGTGACCTACCTGAGACCTCTGTCAGACCTGCAGAGATCCATAACCAGTTATTTGAGCCTTCGGATCCTATTCTAACCTAGCCTGTTAGATCAGATCTTTCTTATTGTGTCTTAAGTGAGATACCTAAATCATTTCAAATCACAATAGGATTTACACCATATTACCTGACATTAAATTATTTTAAATAGTGGACTGACAGCCATCCATTAGGAAGTATCTCACTTCTCGGATCTAGCAAACGCTAGGCAATTCACTGCACATATTGTTTAATTCTTCTTCTGGTGGTCTTGTTTTCCATTACAGGTAGTTCCTACTAGCCAAAAGTAGATGCTCTCATGAATCAGTTATGGATTAATAAGTCATACGTGCACAGTAACCTCATCTAACCAGCAGGGAAATATACGGGTATTGCCTTTTGAACACACGTTACAGATATCCTGTCTCGTACCAGATAGACATTTTCAATCTCCCAAACATCTAAGAATCAAGTGAAACACCAATAAATTGATACAACATTTTATTTTCTCTGAAATATGACATCGTTATTTCCCTTTTCATCATATGAAATATGGTTGCAAATTGAATACCCTTTTCTTTCATTTCTGCCTCCATAGCTTTGCTCAATTTCGCTACTATGGTCCCACCTTTTTCATTTACATATTTGATACATTTTTGTTCCTTTTCGTACTCTTCTGCATATTTGACATGTAGACAATATTTTGCATCTTTCCATTTATGTGTTTTGACTATGTTTCCATCCTTAAGCTTTTGGGAAATGTATATTTTCCCACAATGTTTTTCAATTGTGTCTAGTTTGAGATGCATCGTGTGATCCTTCCCCTATTTCCAACCACATATTTTGCATCGACATTGTGTTGGAACATCATTAGAATTTTCAGTGTTCACAAGTTCAATAAAAGGATATTTTGCAGCCCATTTGAATTGGAATTTCCTTCCAATTGTCCAGTTTTTCATCTTTCTTCTAACATATTTTCTTTTTTTCCTTGGGATTCAACTTCTGCATCTGGGCTGTCAGCAAAAATATTTTGAATCTCATGTCTCCTTTTTCTGGAAATAGACCTTGGAGTAGAAGCTTCCTCTGCTGGTGTATCCTGAGAGTTTGATGAATTTTCTTGTACTTCTATTTCATCAAGGGATGGAATGTTTGCCTCAACATATATTAGATCATCAATATCTATAAATTAATTATTCTGTGAAGGAATTTCTAAAACACTTGTAAATAATTTTATAAAATTGTTACTTATATAGTATTAATCTTATCTATAGTTAAATTTTTACAGAGTACAAATGTCAAGTTCCAAGAACATAATAAACATAATTAAATTCTATAAGATAAAATAACCAGTAAATAACACTTGCCACATACTGATATTTTCAACTGAAGCAAAAAATGACTTCATTTTTTGTGATTTTCCAAAATAGCCAAGCAAAGTATTGGCACCCTTTTTTAAACTTACTAAATTTGTAATCTTCTTGCCCTGATTTCTAGTATCCATAACTGCTTACTACTTAGGCCCTTAGGGGTCACTCTTATGTTCCAAGGCTTTGAGAGTGAATGGTAAAGAGTTGGACAAATAATGGTTATATGACTATAGGTTAGATGTTTTAGGGGTTGGACGGTGAGGGGTTAGACAAGTTAGGGTTGGACAGATTAGGGTTGGACGGATAGGGGTTAGATGGCTAGGGGTTGGAAGGCTAGGGGTTGGATGGCTCAGGTTGGATAGAATAGAGTTGGATGGTTCAGATTACAGAGTTTATCGGGTCAAGGCTAGATGGCTCAAAGTTGGAGGGCTAAGATTTAGACACCTTACGGTTAGACAACTTGGATTTCAAACTTTAGTGTTGGTGGATGAGGATTTTCTTATGTTTACTTTGGAAAATTTGGGCATGATATGATTCGAAATGGTGGCAAATTACATTGATAACCTCTTATATATGTGTAGAATCTAGGTGAAAGGAATAGTATAAGGGACATGTCGGCCGAATTTGTCAGTGAATAAGTCATCTCTGAACAAAATAATATTCACCATTTTGAATTTTCATAATCCTCAATTTTCATGAGTTTATAAAAATTCACCACTAAATTTTTTCTTGTTTTAAAGACTTCTTTTTATGGCCTCAAAATGACCCTTTGACCAGTCAACCTAAATGGAGATCACTTGACCATGTAACTTCATCAGCATGTCCTAAAACACCTTTTGACATTAAGATAAACTCACATACATCACACAATGGTAAATTAGTTCATACCTCGTTGGGAAAATTTCTTGTCAAATTGTAACTCTTCATAAACTTGCATTTTACGGTGGGACCCACATATTGTCACAAGCCCTACCATACCTTTTCAGAAACTTGAAATATTCATCTACAACATCCAATCATAAATTTTTATGAACCAATGAAAAATGGGCTGGTATACACATTTTTCTGCAAACTGCTCTTGATTAGGGTTTTACCAGGGTTTTAAATCACTTTTCCTTCTAAACCTTCATTCATAAAAATGTAAGGATTAATTGACCTCTTTTTTTTTGTAAAACCTTTTATACTTAGTATAGAAGAATCCTTGAAATCCACAAGGTCCCATGCAAATCACACAATTTAGGGTGAACATCGTAAGTTCCAGTTCGAGCTGGAAATACACTTGTTCTTGACCTTGTTTCACCAAAAACATCATAACATTACAAAAAAATCATCATGGGAACCTGAAACAATTAAAGGAATCATCCTAAAAACATCTCCAATCATTATCATGTCATGATTACCTCTCAATATTTCTAGGCACTGAGACTTGCATAACTACCCCTTAGGATTTTACACTATAGACGCTAAGGTCAATTGGAAAAACACTATAACTCATCATGAAAGATCTTAAAATGATCCAAACATACCTGGTATAGCATGATGCACTTGTACACTTGAATTTATGAGCTCATATAGTTCTAAAACTTATCCTTGTATCCCCTAGCATCCATACCTGTTCCAAATGAGAACCTTAAACATAGTCGATCACTTGTATATACACCGTATAACTGATGTGAGTGCTCAAGAACTCTCCAAACATGATATCTAACATGCCAAAATGATTCTCAATAAACCAAGACACTCATACCATCAAGCATCATCACCTAGGAACTTGAATGGGCTTGCAAGAGCATGAAATTCTCACTTAATCTCTTTATATAATCATGAACTCACCTGAACCATCAACAACACAATATGACCCTGCTCCATCATCCAATTTTTCATTAATGTTTTTTTGCATCAATGGAAACACCTATATGACCACATGCCAACAATGTAGAGTGATATAACCATTGTCCATTGCATCAGTGTGCTAGATGTATGCCTTTGAAGTGGTCATGTGCCTTTGATGCAAGATTAGGTGATAATAGGTAATGTTTAGTACTTAGCCCCTAATTTTGGAGAAGTAACTAAGTATATATATGATTCCCTTGTTTGAAAATTTTAATTTCCAACTAGAAGGCCAACCCAAAATATTAAAATAATCCCAAAAGGTAAAAGAGACCCAAAAGGGTGAGAAAAGAGTAGAGAGGGTTAGGAGAGCCCAAAAGGGATATGATCATCTGGGCACTTTTTTCCTAACTAGGTGCTAGTGTCTAAGGCCATAAAAGATAAAGCATTAAAGTTTTGGCAAGGTTGTAAGATGTGTAAAACCAATAAGAATGCAAAATCTAAAGCAAAAGTCCCAAAAGGAGTTGTCAACCACTAGTTTTCTTGATTCAGAATCATGTATACATTAGTATGCTTAAGGACCTATAAATGTACCCAAGTGCATAGATTAGGTGTCTATATTTTACCCCACTTTATGTATATAGAAGATACATACCTTGTAATCATGTAGATGAGACTATTGCTGGTAGTGTGTCGAGTGGATAAGTGAAGCTTGGAGTGATCATAATACAAATCATGAAGACTAGGAAAGGGAAGTAGATCCTAGGGGTGAAGTGTATGCATAGTAGTGTGTTGTTGGATAGTCTTATTTCTGATATGCAATACTTCTTGTTGCGTATTAAGGATGGACATGTAAGAGAAGAGTGAGAAAGTAGTCAAATTCCCGTATGTGAAAAATCATAGTAATGTATGTATAAGTAAGGTAAAGTGTGTAAAAGGAAAGTGTGCACCTGATGTATAAGAGAGTATGAGAGAGAAAATTGTCCTATTTTGTATGGATATTTTTGTTGGATTTGAATTTTTTTTGCTGATGGTGTGGTTTTTGGGAGATCTCACGCCAAGAGAAGAGTGTGGGGAGAGATGTCTATTTTTTCTCTGCTTCCACGATGCTTCCCAATAAGCACCACTATAGATGGCGTGTCCCTGATTTAGAAATTGTTGTTCCTATTCTTCCTATTGTTCATGTTGTTTATGTTGTAACTGATTGAATGCATTCTATAACATGAGGCAAGTTCCTTCTATTAGAGAACTATATTGTAAATTATACTGAAATGAGAAATTGACTATTTTTCCCCCATGACACAAGCACCCATTGCTACTATTTAGGACCATGCGCCAGTGTCTATTATGTGTTTTGGGTCTAAGTATAATTTTAGACCATTTTGCAACTGTGTGTCTATGTCATTTCTGTTTTGTGCTGATATGATCTAGAGATCTAAGCTGTTGTATGGGTGATTTTCTCATACAATAGATTCCCCCCTTATTTGGGTTACCCTCTTACCATCGTCAGTTATACCCAACCGGCGTCGGTTCCAGGTCCTTTTCTTAACCTACTCAAAGGGACATTTATTCATCTTCATCCTTGTTATTTATTCATCTTATTCCACTTTTCGCAGTCCCTATCATTGCTATCAATCCCATTGACATTGTAAACCTCATCAAATTTGGCATACCTATCAGATTTGACCTTATACCTTTTTTTGCACTCACTGTCCATTTTCTACAATGATCGGTAGCGGTTACCCCTAACCAGCGTCAGTTTTCCCTAACTAGCATCGATAGCCTGTTTCACTTTCCAACCAACATTTAGTACCTAATCCACTTTTTACCGTCATATTCACTTGTTCTTGCTATTTTTCTATGTCATTTACAGAGAAGTAGGCCTACCTGATCAGTACTAGTTCACATGGTGCTGACCTCAAGACAAGCAAGCACACTCGTATTTCACGCCATTTTTCAACCACTCCTACCTAGTCCTTCAACACCTTCCATTTTGTCACCAACCATGGATTCTAAACTATCACTATTACTACCGGAGATGAGGAGTCCGCACGACTCCTTGACCAAAACCCTGCTGCTTTACAGTTTTACCTTTCCCAATCATCCACTCGAGATGCCTCAGGTCAGTTGATATATGGCATGCCCGTATCTATCCCCCCGACTCTCACTCCCACTCCTACATCGGCCCCATCTGGCTCCGTGCTACCCACATCTACCTTACCCCCAGTCCTTTTGTAGCTAGGTCCTATACCCACTATGACTGCCACGTCTTCCACCTCCGTGGCACTTGCCACATCCACCAAAACCTCGATAGCTACCCAAAATGCAACCTCATCCGCCCCTAATGTCTCGCACATACCCGTAGCTACACTACCACCTTCGATGTCGGTGACCCTTACCCATTTTCAAAACATGGTACTTTCCATTCCACAATCATTAGCCCCTATAGCTACTAGGGTTACCACAACCCTTCCACCTCCATAAACGTACTATCAGCAGCCTCCCGTTTCATCTACTATTCACTCTAGATACATACCCCCTATTTCACTACCTTCATCTCAATCAACCTACATGGCAGCACCATATACTAGAATGCCACCTCCATTGTATGTCCAAAATCAACCCTCTCACACTATGGGAGGCGCCCAATCATCGCAAATAACCAATGACCTAATCAAATTGATGTTGGACAAGATGTAGACATTGGAGGCATCAGTTTCCGGCTCTCGTAACACTCTCACCTATGACGAGATTTGTAATGAGCCTATCCACCCATCCATTCCTATCCGCCCATATCCCATGCATTGGGAGATGCCTAAATTCAACCATTTCAATAGTAAGGAAGACCCGCAACAACATTTGTAGTCTTTCAAACACAGGTGTTACCTAATCGCTTATGATGATGCCTTGTTATTGAGGACCTTTCCCATGTCTTTGACTGGGCCTGCGTTAGATTGGTATAGTGGGTTACCTAGACACTCTATATTTTCATTTAATCAGGTAGTCCAAGCCTTCTTAGATCACTTCTCCATCAATATTGTTAAGAAGGTTACCATGACTGATCTATGTTCCATGCATCAATATGAAGATGAATCTATCACAGATTTTGTCATTCACTGGCATAGCCTGATCAACCAACTCACCTTCCAACTGCCACAAACAAAACTCATCGAGCTTTTCACACAGGCTTGTGCTAGACATATCTCACCGACCTTGTAGGTCCAAACCTTCTGAACATTCAATGAAGCATTCACCATGACATGAAAGTTAGAAATTTGAGCCATCGAAGAGAAGAAAATCCAATTACGCAATAAGAATTCGGCATTCAATTCGAATGATACCTCTTCTACTTCCAAACCACAAAACAATTATTCAAAGGCCAAGGGCACCGCTAACGTAGTGGTACTCAAGGCCGGCCCAGCTCATCCATCAAATCAGGCTACCCCCTCATCTAGTCTCTCACCTGTCCAGACTTTTCAATTCAGACGAGAATAACATAAATACACCCCAATTGGGGAACCTTATTCTTTTGTCTTAGAAAATATTATTAAAGTTGGGGCCATCACCCTTTCGCCTATCAAACCACACACTGGTTTTGACCTTGCTTGCCCCATGCCCGCATGGTATAAAGAACATGACTTCTGTAACTATCATCGAGTAAAGGGTCATAATGACGGAAATTGCATCACTTTCAAAAATATTGTCCGAGAAATGCTTGAGAAAGGTGAGTTAATTATGGATAATCCCAACGTCCCTCCCAACCAAAACCTACACATCTTCAAGAAACCATTTCCTAATCATGCCCCTTCGCCCGATCAAACCGGTGAGACCTCAACTCATGATGGCCATACTCGTGAGGTCCACGCTATTTTTAGTGACGCATCCGTTGTTGCCTAATTACCTCACATTCCTTCCATAGAGAAAATCCTATCCCGAAATCCTCCTTCCGCGTTGGAACCCACCACACCTATTCCTCCACCCACAGAGGAACACCTTTCATCCCCTTCATCACCTATGGAGGAGTCTTCCGCTAACATTGATACCGTTTCACCTTTGGATTCTCCACTTAGAGAACTGATATCCACAGTACTTCTTCAGCCCACAGAGGAACACCTATCATCTCCTCCACCCACAGAGGAGCACCCATTATCTCCTCCATCCATAGAGGAGCACCCATTACCTCCTCCACCCACAGAGGACCACCTATCTATTCCTCCATTTACAGAGGAGCACCCATCATCTCCTCCACCCATCACAGACCCAGTTGAGATACCTTTGCCTCTTGGTGAGCATTCTCCATCAGTTACCCAAGAGCCTACAGACTTACTTTCGGCTCTCTTACCCACAGAAGATGAAGCCAACCAATTCCCCATCTCTAAAACAAACTTTAAAGGAATTTCCATGAAGTCCTCATCAACCTCACCTACAGTCGTGCCATTCTCATGCTTAGCCAATCACTTAGATTATGTGGATAGAGCCTTACTTTAGGGATACCTTTTGCTTCCTGTCTCAATGCAGATGCAGATGTCAGTTGCCGATACTTCCACTATCTACCCAAATATATTCCGACAAATCAAACCGAGCACAACCACCTCTATCACAACTCCTTCCACGAAACCTATCATATCTCAAACCACACCCTTACCCATAACCCAACCTATATCTAAACCTAAACCCACACCTACATCCTCTTCCTCACCTAAACCTATCATTATCTTAGGGGTCACCCCAACCACTAGCCTTACTCATCCACCTATCAAAATGGATTTAGCTACATCCTCTAAAGTCAACACCACACCTACTCTGACACCTAAACCAAATAACCAAGCCCATAGAACTTATACTCCAGCTTTTCCCGTCACACCTTTACCCTTTCCATCCATCTTAGAACCTCAACCTCCCAACACAGTTAAGAAACATCCACCCATCAATAAATAAAAAAAACAACAGCCCATTCCTTCCTCGCAAACCTCTAACATACCCAGGCTCCCAACACAACTTACACCCACACCCAGATCATCTTTACCACCCATACCTCCAATACCTTCAGAAATTCCTTCATTACCCACTACACTTCAGTCTATGTCCCTTACACCTCTTGTATGACCTGCATCCTCTACCTCCATAGCACCTCTGTTATCCCCATGGGTAACTCATCCTCTTCCCCCATCTGCCTTTCCTTCTAGTATCACCTTTACCTAAGAAGGTATAACCCAAAGACAAAACTCTGTTACCCCACAACAAGGTAGTCAAAACAACCACACACCCTCCTACCAGTTCATTTACCATACCCCTACCTAGACAAACACGACCGGCACCCAAGACCACTCTATCACCCAAAAACATGGCTTGACCTACTCCCTCTCCTGCAAGGACCATTCCTCAACAATCAACTACACCTACACCCAAACCCACTTTTACTTCCCATTGTGATCCACTAACAGGGTCTTATGCCAAATTTTTAACAAACCTCCTTGAGACTTATGTCATCACATTACCGCCGCTCAGACCTTATGATCCTCTCAAACCCAAACCAAAAGGGTTTGATGATACTAAAATTTGCACCTACCATCGTGTTCTAGGGCACGATGTTGAAAACTACAAGGCCTTGAAAAACAACCCTATCCAGTTGTGTCCTCCAGAAGCCAACTTTGACGATGACGACCTTCTCAACGAGGACCCTGCTTCACTGACACCCATTCCCACACTGCCCACTCAATAACCACGACCTCCACCCTCATAGCTCCTAGAGCCACTCCTAAGATTTGAAATTAACATGGTTCACATCAGAGACCTTGTAGTGCCATCAACTAAATGTCATTACACTCAGCTCACTTCACAAGGATTTTCTCCTCCAGTAGGTTTTTTCCGATCATGTCGTTATACCACTTATCCTACACCTTCTCCATTTCATGACTCCCCTCAAATCAACGTGATACATGTCACTACACATGCTCAAAAGGATAAGGGAAAAGAAAAGGAAACTGACCGACCAACTAATCCAATACCCAACATACCATTTGCACCCATGCCTAAAATCACTATCCATGGCCCCACATATCCTCTTTCCAATGGGGTTACACATCGCACCATGCTCAAACAACTGCACCAATCCTCACTCAAAATGTCCTTATATGACCTCATCCAAACCTTAGAATCCCATCGTCAAGCTCTCCTGGAGGTTCTTCAATCTATTGAGGTTTTACCCAATGACCCTACACTTGTAGCCTCCATTATCACACCCCATCATGTAGCCTCTCTTACCAAATTTCCACCTTCATCTTCACCCCATCCTACTCACCAAGTATTCTCCCTTAGCTTCTCAGAGGAAGAGATTGCACCACACCAAACTGATGACTCAAACCCATCCCTCTTCATCTTTGTCCACATCGATGACATATAGGTACATCGTGTGATGATTGATGGGCATGCTAGCATTAACATCATTTCATCCCATGCATTCACTCAAATGTGCATACCTAAAAATTACATGCATAAACATCCTGTCATATTACATTCATTCAATGATGTTATCACCTCTACACTAAGCACCGTCATCCTCCACATTCACGTGGGCCCCCACACTATTCCAGAACTCTTCTACGTCTTCGAGGGGGAATTCCAATATAACTTGTTGCTTGGTAAACCTTAGATTCATGTCATGGGTTGCGTTCCTTCCACTTTGCATCGTTGTGTAAAGTTTGAGTATGAAGGGCACACCTATACTATCCTAGTTGATCCATCACCTTTCAAAACATGCAACATGATTTACCGACCCAATGATGTGCTCATACCCATTAAATCGTCTACCTCTATGACCACCACCGCTTCACCTACACCTCCGCTTACCAGTACAGTCGCTACCTCAACCACACATACCACCTCCATTCCTACCATTTCCACAACCTCCACGGATGACCTATTAGCCTCTCAATCCATTAGTTCTACCTCCGCATCAACCTCCAACACTTCGCCTATTCTAGCTACCTACATACAAACCACCAATCTATTGGAAGGCATTTTTCAACACCTCACTCTAGGGGAATACCACCTATATAGTGTCAACACATTCCTTACTCCACAAGAATACGAAAGCCTTTACCAACACCCACATTTTGATCACCGTATAGGACAACGTCTCATGTATGGTCCTCCTCACCTTCGTACTAGTCTCACGTATTGGGGACTTGATACTACCACTTACACACCCAAACCACCGTCACAAACTCACCCATTTTCCGTTGACTTTCAATCACTTACCAATCGCCATTTCACCCATACCTTCCTGCACCAATGTGCATGGAAGGGTTTTTGTTATGGCTTTTAAAAGCAAGGCCGCCATACCTTTATTCCATGTACCACCCACAAACATAACGACCGCAATGGTATCAGCTTTCCCGAACCACCAACCAAACAGGCCTACATTGAACTCATCAAGGACATCAACCCTTCTCCACCTTTTTCACCCGCTCCACCTTCATCGCCACCTTCACTGACGGAGTTAATGGATCCAGAATCTATCCCTCCTAACTTTTTTTTTCATAAACACCATTTCCTTGGGGCCTTTGACTTATCAACATGAGGGCAAGGCCCCTTCCTCTCTTCCCTTCCTATATCCTAAAATGATCGATGATGATACACCTTTAATTAATGTCATTCAATGGTATGATGATGAATCTATACTCACCTACCTTGGTGCAGAAGACTCATATATTCATCGGTCGTTACCTTCTAAGACGCAAACCATGTTGAATGAATCGAATATTGAGATCAACATTCATACTCAGGATGACCCACACATCCTAAAGATTAGTCAATCTTTAGATGTTGCTGAACAAGAAGCCATCACTTCTTTTCTCAAAGATCATAACCATGCTCTCACTTGGTATTATGCAGACATGCCTTGTATTGACCCCACCATAGTGGTCTAGAATATCATAACCATTCTCGATGCCAAACCCATCAAATAAAAGCTGAGGAAAATGCACCCTCCCATTGCCCTTCTCGTCAAAGAAGAACTTTAGTGCCTTCTTTCTATTTCCTTCATCTTACCCATTGATTATCCTCATTAGATTTCTAACATTTTCCCTATCACTAAAGTGACAGGGGGACTCCATATTTGCACGGATTTCTATGACCTCAACCTAGCCTACCCAAAAGATGACTTTCCCTTACCTGGTATTGATCAACTGGTTGACCTTACCGCTGGTCACGAGATGCTATCACTCATGGATGGCTTCTCGGGTTATAACCAAATCTTGCTTTCTCCAGAAGATCAACACAAAACCATGTTCATCACCCCTTGGGGGACATTCTGCTACTGAGTCATGCCTTTTGGCCTTAAAAATGTTGGTGGCACATATCAGCGGGCTATGAATTACATCTTCCATGATATCATGCATCGTATATTGGAAGATTATGTGGATGATCTCTTGGCCAAATCTAAACGCCGCTCTGGACACCTTGCCATTCTCAAAACCATTTTTGACCGTCTCATTAAATATTACGTTTTCCTTTAGCCTAAGAACTACATCTTCATGGTCCTCTCAAGAAATCTCCTAGGATTTATCATTTCCCTACATGGTATAGAAGTCGACCCTACTAAATTCAAGGCCATTCTCAAAATTCCTTAGCCTACTAACCTTAGACAACTCCATAGCCTACAAGGTAAATTGCAGTCTATTCGCCATTTCATTTCACAATTATCTGATCGATGTCAACCATTTCATCATCTTCTCAAGAAGGATGACTCCTTTAAATGGGATGATGACTGTCACAAATCTTTTGAGGCCTTAAAAAAATACCTTCTCCAACCACCTGTACTCATTCCACCTAAAGATGATCAACCTTTTTACCTCTACATCTCAGCTACCGATGATTCCTTGGGATTCATGCTCTCTCATTGTGATGAACAACATAAGGAGTAGGTGGTTTATTACATAAGTCATACTCTTTTGGAATACAAAACCTGATACACCCATCTTGAATTTTTTTTCTTAGCCTTAGTTTTCATTGCCACTAAACTCCACCATTACCTACTTAACCACAAAACCTATGTTGTGACCAACACCGACCCCTTACACTTCATGTATGCCAAACCTTATCAAAATCATCACGCCACTTGATGGATTATGCTTTTACTCGACCTCGAGCTCAAATTCATTCATCAAAAGTCCATCAAGGGTCAAGCTATCGCTGACCAATTGGCCGATGCACCTATTTCCAGGGATCAGCCCTCTAATTTTGACTTTCCAGATGAGTCAATTGTTACCCTTTCCCTAGACCAACCCCCTTACCAAATGAAACTCTCCTTTGATGGTTCCAAGTGTCAGCGTAGGGGTGGGGCTGGTGTCATCCTCATTCCGCTTAATGGTGAACCCATGCCTTTGTCTTTTAAATTTGATTTTGATTGTACAAACAACATTTCCAAATATGAAGCGCTCGTATTAGGTCTCTAAGCCACATATGCCCTAGACATCAAATCAACCAACATCTTTGGTGATTCTCAATTGGTTGTAAACCAAGTCAATGGTATATACCAATTTCATAACGAGATACTTCAAAAGCATAAACATCATGTAGACATACTTTTGACCACCTTTGATCATGACACCCTTCAAACCATCCCACGTTCAACCAACAAATTTGTAGATACCATGGCCTGCTTAGCTTCCCAAATACCCACTTCGCCAGCCAATTCTAAAATATTTGTCACCCTACAATGACTCCAATCACCTTCTTATCTACCTCATGATGTTTACTCCTTCAGAACCATCACCTCCGACCCGAGTGACCTTTGGTACAAACAATACTCTGACTACCTTTCTCTTTCCATTTTGCCTCATGATCTCACCTGTAACAGACAACATGCCTTCCTTAAAAAGGTCTCTTGTTATGTCATTTTAGGGGGACTCCTCTATAAGCATGACTTTGACGGTATTCTCTTATAATGCCTCACAAGTTCTGAAATTCCTTATACCATTAAGGAAGTTCATGACGGCATATGCGGAGGTCACTTCAGTGGCCTTGTTGTTGCTAAGTGTATTCTTCGCCTAGGCTATTACTGGTCTACCCTTAACCATGATTGTTGCGACTATGTCAAACGTTGTGTGAAATGCCAACAAAATTCCAATCTTCATCATAGACCTGGTCATGCCTTACAGGTTGCCCGTGACCTTTGGCCCTTCTCTCAATGGGGTTTGGATCTTGTCAGAGAAATCAATCCCTATTCTTCCCAATGACATCTATGGATCATCACTGCTACCGAATACTATACAAAATGGGTTGAAGCCATACCACTCATCTCCATGAAAGCTGATAAAATATGTGGTTTCATCAATCATCACATCATTTTTTGCTTTGGTGTTCCTTGCCGCCTCATCACTGACAATGGAAAACAATTCAAAAACAAAACATTGCAAAAACTTTGCGACGCCTTCGGCATTTATCTAAGTTTCTCATCACCTTATTACCCGCAAACCAACGGCCAAGCCAAATCCACTAAAAAGACCCTAAATAAAATTCTTATGAAAGTGGTTAATAATATTGGGAAGGATTGTCATATGCACATTCCTTTTGCCCTCTGGGCATACCACACTAATATTCACACTTCCACTACCGCCACACCATTTTCTCTGGTCTACGGTACCGAGGTGGTTTTACCTCTTGAAGTCCAGATTCCCTCACTCTGCATTTCTCTCCACGACATACTTAATGATGACAACTTTTGTCAGGACCATTTAACACAGCTAGAGTTATTAGACAAATGTCATCTTAACACTCTTGACCACCTTCAAGTTTACCAACAACATATTAAACGTGCCTATGACAAGCGTGTCCATGAACGAACCTTCCAAATTGGTGACCTCATCCTGAAAGAAAATCAACATGTAACCAAAGTAGAAAAAGTAAACGGAGCAAATTTTATCCTAATTGGTTTGGACCATACATTGTGACTCATACTTATGGATTAGGTGCTTATCATTTATCTTCACTTGATAGTAAACCCAAACCTGAGCCCCTTAATTCCTTGCATCTTCGACCATTCTATTGTTGACTTGTAGTCCTACCTCACCTTTTATCTCTTTCCATGCTCGTCCCTTGAGTTCTATCCACTTCATACACCTCACCAACAATTAAACAAGAATCATGTGAGTAGCCGTCATTTTTTATCTTCTCTTGAATATGTGTACCACAGTGTTGCACATAACATGATTTTCATGGATAATTTTCATCTACCTTTAGATGAGATCCCATGGTTTTTTCACCTTACCTTTTGCATGAGAGTCTTATTCTCCACCTTGGTCTTGTCCATGACTTCAAAGCCCTCACATGGGATACAACTCCTTGAGTCAAACTTCCACTCAATAGATGACTCCCTCAAAAGGACATCTTCCTCTCAACAATTGTTGCTATAAATAGACTTCTCCCTCGAAGGATAGCTATGTAAAGCTCTTAAAAAAAAAGAGAAACCAAATCTTCCCACATCGATCAGCTTCACGAAAACCTCAAGGAGTTAAATTTTATTCATCCCATATAGACTTCCTGCATCGATCAGTCTATCTCAAATACAAGTCAAAATAAAAAACCTTTTAGTCATGTACTTGCCCATTGTGACCTTAGATCTCTTGCTCGAAGCGCATGCTACCTCATACCATATAAAATTTAACTACCTTTCACCCTTCTTACCATTCCCACTCCCATTTCCTACTGCCTCAAGGGACTTCTTCGAACTTAGACATTTGGTGATCATGTGACTACTTTTCACTATAGAACAATCAATCATGCAATGTATTTCAGGTCTTACATTCATCACCTCCTCCACGGTGTGATCTACTTGGTATAATCCTAACCAATTAGGTGGCTTTATTGCCCCCTCTTATCTTTTAACCGTCTTTGTTTACTTTTTGATTACCTTATACAGGACTTGGTCCTCAAAGCTTACCTTTGGGGTAATCTTATTCTTTCACCACAATCAACCCCATCTACATCACTTTACCTATAATCCACCCACACCTAATAGACCTAAAATTCACACCATGCCTAAATCCTACTAACTCCTTTTCACACCCTCTCATATTCTTCCCTAGCTTATGGGAGAACTACATTAGTCTGAGGCCCCTTTTCACTAGGGATATGTAGGAAGAAATCTGAGGGCATGGGGCCCTTGGAGGTTAGCTCGACCATCATTGTCACCACCTTCCTTACCTTTTCCCATTCACACCCATTCACCTCTTGCCATTTGCTACCTATTCCATTCACATCCTACTCTAGTCAGTTGCCAATTTATCATCAAATAACTGGAAATTAATACATCTTTACAACATTCATTTCATCACATTTACCACAATCATACATCATACCAACATGATCCATATTACTATACATAGCACAAATTCAACCACAAAATTTCCATATCATCATTTTTCTTTGCCATCATAGAAAATACCTAAGAAATCAACTCAACCATGCCTAACACCAACCTGACTCAACCATGTCTATGACCTGACTCGATCCATGCCTAAACTGACTTGACTCAATCCATGCCTAAACCAACCTGACTCCATCATGCCTAACTCACCTAATTTCCATCCATATCAAAACAAAAAAACAAAAATCTCATCAACGCACCAATAAATCGAAAATCTCATCACCACATCAACAAATCAAGAAATATCACGTATCTCATCATATAAATAAATGTGTATCTCAAAACAATATACATGACTATCTCATCATGTCCATCATCTCAAAATCATCGACATGTAGGTTGATACACAATACAAAATGTCATCAGCACGCAGACCGGTATCATATACAATAAAATAATACAAAATCTCTTTGGCGCGTAGGCCGGTATATATAAAAAAATATCTCATACATTCTCACTGTCTTTGGCATGTAGGCCAATATGTGATCAAAAATACAACTATCTCTTGGCACGTAGGATGGTATGTATCACAAGAATGACTATCATACATCAAATATCAAAAGCCTCATATCAAGAATCTCAATGGATATCCTCCATCTCCGTATCACCTGTACCCTCTGCCTCCTGGGTCCCTCCTGCCACCTCACCTAAAGCCAGTCTTTGTAAACTAGTGACCTCTCCTTGCTCTAGCCTCAGCACTTGTTGGCCCCCTATACTCTCCAAACTATGAGTTTAGGATATCGTCCTCTCATTGGATGCCTGTTGTGCCCTATACTCGGCATATGATATGAAGTCTATCCCAGACGCCATCAGTTGGTCATGGTAGTATCTAGGCTCACCTAGGGCATCCTGTAACCTAGATATAAGCACAGTTTTTGGTGGTCCCATAGGTCTCAGCCCCTGTACCTATCCTACGGGACCATGTCCCGCTCCTTCCTGTGAACTGGGACCCAGTCCCTGTGCCTGTGGTGGTGCCCCCTACCCCTCTACCTATAGCTACGCCTGTAAGACCCCAATCTATCCTTGGGCTATGGCCAACTGGCCCTATAAACTTGCCACCTAGCCATCACCCTCCTTTCAATCTCCATCTCCTCCACCGGCCATCTGGGCCTGTAAATTGACCACCTATACATGTAGCTCTGCTACCTCTACCTCAAATATCTCCAGCTGTGTTTGTAGTATACCCAATTGGGTAATTAGAGTAGCCACCTACCCTTGTAGGGTGTCTCTCTACACCGTGATGGTAGCTAAATTTGGCTACCACAGTCTGGGTGGTATGGCTCGTAAGTGATCCACCCACCACTGTCTGTACTTGTCTGTGACCCCGACATCATCTATTCGCTGGTACACTACCTACTCCTCCTACCTTGTGGGCACTGTATGATGTGGTAGAGCTAAGGACCTCTCCATGTCGTCTCTCTGGTATTGTGGGAAGGGTGGAGGTATGTGTTATCAAAATTTCACCCCCCCTGGGTAATTTTGATAACATGCATCAGAATATTCAAGTCCCGGGCGCATTGATTGATTCAGAGCAAACATCATGTTTCTGAGGTTCTCTCAGATATTTTTCTAACTCTCCTGTCCAGGTAGTTAGGAGCAAGCTCTAAGAAAATGCGGGAAAAAGGTTGCAGAAGGCAAGAAGGTTGATCCATAAAAAATGGTGAAAATTGGCTAAGTCCTAGTCCTAGGAGAAATTGGGACATCTGGGACAAAAAGGTGCGGATCGGCCGAAAAGCCTCCAAGCGGCCCAAATAGCAACAGGGACATCTGGGACAAAAGTACGCGGCGGGCGCGAAATGCTGGTTCGACCAAGAGAAAAAATTGGCTAACTGCTGAGAGGGTCGCCTTTGGGACATTTGGGACAAAAAGGCGCGAAGCGGCCAAACCGGGGGAAATGAGCACAAGCAGTCTGAAACAAAGTGGGACAAGCGGGCCAAAAAGACACGAACTGGTTGAACCGGGCGAAAAAGGTCGAGGCAGTCCAAAGCAAAGTGAAACATTTGGGACAAATGGACGCGAACCGGCCGGTTCACACGAAATCAGCACAAGGAGCACTAAACATTTGGGACATCCGGGACAAAAAGACACGAAGGGCGCGAAAGAGCTGGCAGGGCCGAGGACCAACCAGATCACGCCACGTGTCACAAGGGGAAAGGACCAGAAAAGTCAAAGGGCGAGTTTTCGAGCACCGATCCGAACCAATGGGATAATGCCACGTGTCCCAGCTAGGGCCCACAAGGAAATTTCAAAGACAGCCCACCGAAAGGTAGAGGAGAGAGAATTGCTCGTCCAATCAGAGCGTGCCACGTGTCATCCAGGTGGCGAAGCGCGGGAAATATTTCAAAATCCGTTTTGGTCTGTTCCACGCCCTAAATCTTCAGATCATCATATCTTTTGATCCAGAGCTCGGATTTTCACGTTCTTGATATCAATGGAAAGCTCATGAAATTCTCTACATGATTCTGGGATCAATATTGCATTTTGGTGTAGTCTAGAGGGAGAAAATCAAGAAACGTCTCTGGTGCGTGGTAATGGCAGAACTGACATTTCAGCGACCAACTTTAATGCAAAAGACAGTCCGCCGCTCTTGCCAAGATTCTCACCTGCCGTCATAATGAGATAAACTAAATGCAACCTAGAAGTGGTTGGGGTAGATCTAAATTCCCTCTCTTTTCCCTCTCTCATTCTTCCTATATATTGTAAAGAGGGGCAAAGAGATAAAAAAGTGGTGGTTCATTCTTTCGGCTCTGCCCTCCCTTCTTTTCTTCTCTAGGGTTGAAAATGGAGTTCGAACCTCTTCCCTTGCTCTGTAATGGCGTTTTTGCCTTTTACTAATGGAATGATGTTCTGTGCAAACTTCTGGAGCAACAAAACATGTTTTGTGATGCATCTGTCCATCCTTCCTCATTTTTGCTTGTCCTCTTCTTACCTCTCTTCATTGCAGGTATTTGTGCATGTTTGAATGTTCATTGCAGGTTTGGAGCTGTGTTCATGGAGTTTTGGGACATTTTCTGTGTGAAATCTATCCTTGGGCCTATGATGCATCTGTCCATCCTTCCCATTGCTCACCTCTCTTTGTCCCATGGCAGTTTTGATAGATGTCCAACATTCTCCTTCTCTGGTGTATCACCGTTTTAGTGTAGGCTTTTGTTGTTTTTTTCCTTTCTCTCTCTCTCTCTGTCTCCTTGGCATGGTTAGATTAGGATTAGATTAGCTTGCCTGCACTGGAATAGCTTGTGGCAGGTAGTTTAGGAGCAGGAACCAGCCTTCTCTGGAGATTCCTCTCTCGGTTTTACAAGTCCCACGCTTGGAGAGAGGTTTCCATGTTGTGCAATCACACTGGATGCCTGAACATCAACCTAGAAGCCTGATGTGCGTCCAGGGGTGCTATGATTTTGCATCAACAATTTTGGCACGCCCGGTGGGACCTTAGAGGTCTTTCAATTCATCTTTTGCAGGTTGGTGTGTTCCTGTGAAGATTTCAGCCTTTGGAGGCACTTGTAAACACATCTGGCGACTCCATCTGATCAACAACCCATTTCTCTGAGCTTGTAGACCCGTTTCCATACATTTTCATCCATCTTTCTTTCCATCCCTTTCATTCTTTTCCATTCCATGAAGTTGTGCAATCATGAATTCATTTCCATCATGGATTTCACATCAACAACAACAATATATTCCACCTCCAACACGTTTTACAAATCCTCCAAATCAGCATTTTGAGCAGATTCAAGATCAGTATGCATACCCATATGAATAGCAGTGCCAAAGTCAGTTTGGCTATGGAGCTTTCCAAGAGCAAGAGTATGCATACAATGAAGACAATCAGATCCAAGATGCTGGTCTGTTGGAGAAAATCCAAAAGATGGAGGTGGGGATGGTGCAGTCCAGAGCAACAGCTCAAATGAGAGCTTTCGGAATCGGTTACAGGACTCCTTGTCCATGGGGAGGCCCTTTTCCAAGACACTTCAGCCCTCAGGAGAAGCTGGACTTCATGATAAAGATGTTGCCCCAACTTGCACAATGGACAGCAGAAATAGAGGCCTACAAACTTGTTGTTGAACAACCTTGTCAATGGGTAAGTTCTACACCATCATCTGGTTTTTCTCTTTCCATTACTCAAGCAACACCATCTCATTCAAACTCCCCATCTGCTGTCCCATGTGTTGAATCCATCCCTCCATCCCCTAGTCTTCCACCCCATCTTGATTCTTCTTTCCTTTTCCCTTCCAAACAGTCATCCCCTCCACAAGAGCTAACAGAAATACCCCCTTCTCCAAAGAAACAAGAGATTTCACCTCCTCCACCACCACAAAAAAATGTCAAATCAGTTGAGTTTCAACCCATCCCTCCTCTTGCATTCCCAAATCCATGTTGGGAGGATGAAAATCAGAATGCCAGTCAAGGAAAACAACAGCAAAAAGAGAGTGCCAACAAAGATGAAGAAATTCAAAATCTGAAGAGTTGGGCTCTTAGATTTGGGATGACAAAGATCCCCTTGATGGTTAAGCCTACAGAAGAGGCTAAGGTTGAACAAATGGTGGTGAGGACTGATTTTGTTGGAGAAGAAGATCTTGCAGTCCCAACTTGTCCTCTAGAGCAACAAATTGAAGAGTTTGACTTGACAAACTTCATGCTGGAGGAGGAGTTCAATCAAGAGCAAGATTGTCTTCAAACATTGGAGGAAGGAGAAGCTGCTCCAGATCCAAAAGAAGAGGAGCATGTTCTAGCTGTGGAGGAGAAAAGTGCAGATCCAAGGGCTTTAAGCACAAAGCAGGCTACAGGAGAACCTTCAGTTCTTCTTTCTACTTCACCTCTCTCAAGTTCTAATACTGAAAAGGAGTTTGATCTCTCAAATTCAATATTGGAGAGTGAAGGAAACCATGGTGGTCAAGTTGCAGATCAAGAGGACACCATGGAGGAAGTTGAAAACAAGCAGCAGGACAGCAATGAGGCAGTTTACCTGTCAGATTTGGAGGACTGTTTTGATGGAGAAGAGCCGGTTGAGCTTTCGCCTTTCTCTCTTTCATCATCCACATTCCAAACACAAGAGCCTGCTGCCATGAAGGAGAGCTTTCATTTGCAGCAGCCTGCATCTTACAGCAGCTCTTTGGGATCAAGATTGGAAGATTTTTATCTTCCATGTTCTTCATCGGAGGAAGAGAAAGGACAGAAGAATTCCACCTTTTCTTCCACACCATCCATTCAAGAAGGTCTACAAGAAAACTCCATTCTTAGAGTTGAAAATCAGAGCTATGGGCATATCAAACTGATCAGACCTTGCCCAATCAGGTATTTGGCTTCATTAGAGCCAAAGGAGAAGCCACAACCAGTCATGCTTGTTTCTGAGCATGAGGATGAGCTACAAAGTACCAAGGATCAGCTGCCATACCTCTCCAATCCAAATGCAGAGCAACTAAAAGAGGTATTGGATTTTTCAATTGATACCTTGATGATTTGGATAGAAGACCAGCTTCTTGTTGATTTTCCATCCATCCAAACAGCCATGATCAGTGCCAAATCAATTGCATGGCTGCCAATTTTGAAGAAAGGAAGCTATTTTGCACAACCAGTTGCAGGGTTTGTTTAGCTTGCCTTTGCTTCCAGTTAGAATAGAGTAGGTAGGTTTGCTTTCAGCAGAAGAAGTGCTTGTGCACACTCTGCATGTTCCATTTGGGGCATGTATGATTTTCAGTTTTGTACATAGTTTTTGGTGTTGCTGGTTTTGCTCTTGCACAGTTTGTTCCAGTGGTTTTTGGTGAGAACAACTCCATGTCCGGTGGGTTTCCAAGTGGCTCAAAGGGAAGTTTTCAAAGTTCAGATCAGTTTTCAGGCCTACTCATGACTCCATGCCCAATGGATGGCTTCAGGCAACTGGTCTTTTCATCTAGCAGGCAGATGACCCCGCTGAGTCGCCAAAACTGTTATCAAAATTTCACCCCCCCTGGGTAATTTTGATAACATGCATCAGAATATTCAAGTCCCGGGTGCATTGATTGATTCAGAGCAAACATCATGTTTCTGAGGTTCTCTCAGATATTTTTCTAACTCTCCTGTCCAGGTAGTTAGGAGCAAGCTCTGAGAAAATGCGGGAAAAAGGTTGCAGAAGGCAAGAAGGTTGATCCAGAAAAAATGGTGAAAATCGGCTAAGTCCTAGTCCTAGGAGCAATTGGGACATCTGGGACAAAAAGGCGCGGATCGGCCGAAAAGCCTCCAAGTGGCCCAAATAGCAACAGGGACATCTGGGACAAAAGTACGCGGCGGGCGCGAAATGCCGGTTCGACCAAGAGAAAAAATTGGCTAACTACTGAGAGGGTCGCCTTTGGGACATTTGGGACAAAAAGGCGCGAAGTGGCCGAACCGGGTGAAATGAGCACAAGTAGTCCGAAACAAAGTGGGACAAGCGGGCCAAAAAGACGCGAACTGGCCGAACCGGGTGAAAAAGGTCGAGGCAGTCCAAAGCAAAGTGAAACATTTGGGACAAATGGACGCGAACCGGCCGGTTCGCACGAAATCAGCACAAGGAGCACTAAACATTTGGGACATCCGGGACAAAAAGACACGAAGGGCGCGAAAGAGCCGGCAGGGCCGAGGACCAACCAGATCACGCCACGTGTCACAAGGGGAAAGGACCAGAAAAGTCAAAGGGCGAGTTTTCGAGCACCGATCCGAACCAATGGGATAATGCCACGTGTCCCAGCTAGGGCCCACAAGGAAATTTCAAAGACAGCCCACCGAAAGGTAGAGGAGAGAGAATTGCTCGTCCAATCAGAGCGTGCCACGTGTCATCCAGGTGGCGAAGCGCGGGAAATATTTCAAAATCCGTTTTGGTCTGTTCCACGCCCTAAATCTTCAGATCATCATATCTTTTGATCCAGAGCTCGGATTTGCACGTTCTTGATATCAACGGAAAGCTCATGAAATTCTCTACATGATTCTGGGATCAATCTTGCATTTTGGTGTAGTCTAGAGGGAGAAAATCAAGAAACGTCTCTGGTGCGTGGTAATGGCAGAACTGACGTTTCAGCGACCAACTTTAATGCAAAAGACAGTCCGCCGCTCTTGCCAGGATTCTCACCTGCCGCCATAATGAGATAAACTAAATGCAACCTAGAAGTGGTTGGGGTAGATCTAAATTCCCTCTCTTTTCCCTCTCTCATTCTTCCTATATATTGTAAAGAGGGGCAAAGAGATAAAAAAGTTGTTCATTCTTTCTGCTCTGCCCTCCCTTCTTTTCTTCTCTAGGGTTGAAAATGGAGTTCGAACCTCCTCCCTTGCTCTGTAATGGCATTTTTTCCTTTTACTAATGGAATGATGTTCTGTGCAAACTTCTGGAGCAACAAAACGTGTTTTGTGATGCATCTGTCCATCCTTCCTCGTTTTTGCTTGTCCTCTTCTTGCCTCTCTTCATTGCAGGTATTTGTGCATGTTTTAATGTTCATTGTAGGTCTGGAGCTGTGTTCATGGAGTTTTGGGACATTTTCTGTGTGAAATCTATCCTTGGGCCTATGATGCATCTGTCCATCCTTCCCATTGCTCACCTCTCTTTGTCCCATGGCAGTTTTGATAGATGTCCAACATTCTCCTTCTCTGGTGTATCACCGTTTTAGTGTAGGCTTTTTCTATTTTTTCCTTTCTCTCTCTCTCTCTCTGTCTCCTTGGCACGGTTAGATTAGGATTAGATTAGCTTGCCTGCACTGGAATAGCTTGCGGCAGGTAGTTTAGGAGCAGGAACCAACCTTCTCTGGAGATTCCTCTCTCAGTTTCACAAGTCCCCACGCTTGGAGAGAGGTTTCCATGTTGTGCAATCACACTGGATGCCTGAACATCAACCTAGAAGCCTGATGTGCGTCCAGGGGTGCTGTGATTTTGCATCAATAGTATGTTCTATAATAGCCCAACCTACCACCAGAATATATCCATAGGATCATATCGTGCTCCCCGGCACAGCGACCCTATATTCATCTCACCAGCTGGAGCTCAGCTAGCTCCTTGTGCATATGCCTATATGAGGGGAATCCATACAGCCTCCAAATAATGTCCACTCATGAAAACCCCTCTAGTAACTACCGGAAATAGGCCACATCATGTGTGGGCCTCTCAGATCTCCACTCTCCAATAACCGGCACCCATCTCCTATACCCCACACACAAAAATATCGGTGGGAATGCATCTACTTGGGGCATCCCTATAGTCCACACAAAAACTATGTGCTCATAAGCCCAGCAGTGCAGTAAAAATGTACAACACAGGATGAACCTGCGCAGCCACCCATATGCCCACAACTCCCTGTACTAGGTCACACTCCCCTTTGGTACCTCGACAAATAAAAACCCTTCATCACATTAAACTAGCCATGGCCCCCTTCACTCCATTGATATTAATTAAATTAAATTAATTCATTATCCTCGCCATATTTGTTATTTAAATATCTTAATTTAGATAATATCCACACATACACTTCACCTGGACACCTCATCAAACAAACTCACCCTAATACCTATTCTTAATAAGTTTCCATAACTAACTAAGACTTGCCCAAACCCTAAAAATCAATGCCTACATTCCCTCTAACCACATTCCCACATGCTTACAAGAAGCTTCCAGTCTAATCCACAGGTTAATGACACAAGATCCAAGAAAATAAAGAGGATCTCCCTAGTTTAGTAAACCTAGGAAATCCCACCTTGACTGACACTAGTTACCCCCTAACCATCACTGGTTAAGCCGCAACCATCGTCAGTCACCTTTTATCCCCCAAAACAACCTTATTCTAAAGGTTGGAAAATGGTTGGCAAACATTAGCACATCCCTGAGAGATATCACATCTTTTGAGAATGAATTCCAATGAGAACATGCATATAAGGAAGGAGATCAAGCATTTTTCTCCTGCACAGCCATCCAGCATTCACCCCAACAATGATCTGATCTAACCAAGCAAAGAGGAATACACATGCAGCCCATGCAGAAGCTCTCCTATGATTGGTGATCATCTGCAGTCTTCAACCTCTTACCAGCACCTTCATCCCTCACTCAAAGGAATCCAAGACCAGAATCCAAGTGAGTAAAACGTTATACTCCTCTGGTTCATTTAATTTCATCAGTATATTGTCACCTTTTGTTCTCTCAGCCACCCAAAGACATCCATTAACACTCACCCCTCCATATACCCATTAAAACCTCACCAAACCCCACCTAAACTACCAAATACGTCATTCTGACTAACCTAAATCCTTTGTGCAATCATAAAGGAGACCCAAAACTCATTATGTGGCATTCCCAATTTTCCATAGTAACTGGCACCGGTTACACCCAACCGCCATCGGTCACCCCTAACCGGCCTCGATATCTGTATTTACCCATACAACCTACAACAGTGATCTATCCACCTAATTCCATATCACCCTTACTCATCTATGACCTACCTGAGACATCTGTCAAACCTGCAGAGATCCAGAACTAGTTATTTGACCTTCGAATCCTATTCTAACCTAGCCTGTTAGATTAGATCTTTCTTATTTTGTTTTAAGTGAGATACCTAAATCATTTCAAATTACAATAGGATTTAATTTATTACCCGCATTAAATTGTTTTAAACATTGGACTGACAGTCGTCTAGGAAGTATCACATTTTCTAGAACTAGAAAATGCTAGGCAGTTCACTGCACATATTGTTTAATTATTTTTGGTGGTCTTGTTTTCCATTACAAGTAGTTCCTCCTAGCCAAAAGGAAGCTCTCATGATCAATTATGGATTAAGAAGTCATACGTGTGCAAAAACCCATCAACCAGCATTAAAAGATGTATTCCTCCTACACTCATTACCCTATCTGTTTCATCAATACTTCAAAGAAACGTCTAAGAATCAAGTGAAACACCAATAACTTGATACAACATTTTATTTTCTCTTAAATATGACATCATTCTTCCCCTTTTCATTATATGAAATACAGTTGAAAATTGAATACCCTTTGCTTGCATTTCGGCCTCTATAGCTTTGCTCAATTTTACTACTATGGTCCCACCTTTTTCATTTACACATTTGATACATTTTTTTTCCTTTTCGTACTCTTCTACGTATTTGACATGTAGAAAATATTTTGCATCTTTCCATTTATGTGTTCTGACTATGTTGCCATCCTTAAGCTTTTGGGAAATGTATATTTTCCCACAGTGTTTTTCAATTGCATCTAGTTTGAGATGCATCGTGTGATCCTTCCCCTATTTACAACCACATATTTTGCATCAACATTGTGTTGGAACATCATTATAATTTTCAGTGTGCACAAGTTCAATAAAAGGATATTTTGCAACCCATTTGAACTGGAATTTCCTTCCAATTGTCCATTTTTTCATCTTTATTCTAACATATTTTCTTTTTTTCCTTGGGATTCATCTTCTGCATCTGGGTTGTCAGTAGAAATATTTTGAATTTGATGTCTCCATTTTCTAGAAATAGACCTTACAGTAGAATCTTCCTTTACTGGTGTATCCTGAGAGTTCAATGAATTTTCTTTCACTTCTATTTCATCAAGGGATGGAATGTTTGCCTCAACATATATTGGATCATCAATATCTGTAAATTGATTATTTTGTGAAGGAATTTCTAAAACATCTGTAAATAATTTTATAAAATTGTTATTTATATAATATTAATCTTATCTATAGTTAAATTTTATAGAGTACAAATGTCAAAGAGTTCCAAGAACAGTATCATAAACATAATTATTAAATTCTATAAGATAAAACAAGCAGTAAATAACACTTGCCACATACCGATATTTTCAGCTGAAGCAGAAAACTTCATTTTTTGTGATTTTCCAAAATAGCCAAGCAAATTATTGGCACCCTTTTTAAAACTTACTGAATTTGTATTCTTCTTGCCCTAATTTCTAGTATCCATGACTGCTTAATGCTTAGGCCCTTAGGGGCAGCTCTTATGTTCTAAGGCTCTGAGAATGGATGGTAAAGGCTTGGATGGATAACAGTTGGATGACTATAGGTTTAATGGTTTAAGGGTTGGACCTTGAGGGGTTAGATGGCTTCAGGTTGGACGGATTAGGGTTGGATGGCTAGGGGTTGTATGGCTAGGGGTTATATGGATAGGGGTTGGAAGGCTAGGGTTTAGATGACTCAGGTTGAATAGAATAGAGTTGGACGGTTCAGATTTCTGAGTTTTTTGGGTCAAGGCTAGCTGGCTCAGAGTTGGAGGGCTAAGAGTTGGACACCTTATGGTTGGATGACTTAGATTTCAGACTTTAGTGTTGGCAGATGATGATTTTCTTAGGTTTAATTTGACAAATATGAGCATGATATGATTTAAAATGGTGGAAAATTACATTGATAACCTCTTATATATGTGTAAAATCTAGAAGAAAGGAATAGTATAAGGGACATGTTGCCCAAAGTTGTCAGTGAATAAGTCAGCTTTGAACAACATAATATTCACCATTTTTAATGTCCATAATCCTTGATTTTTGTGAGTTTACGAAAATTCGCCACTAAAATTTTCCCTATTTTGAAGACTTCTTTTTATGGCCTCAAAATGGCCCTTTGACCAGTCAACCTAAATGAAGATCACTTGACCATGTAACTTCATCAGGATGTCCTGTTGTTGCAAATCAGCAGCACCCATGGATGCAAATCAAGGTTCTGAATTGATGTTTTAGGCATCCAGTGTGATTGCACAACATGGAAACCTCTCTCCAAGTGTGGGACTTGTGAAAATGAGAGAGGAATCTCCAAATTAGAGGCTGGTTCCTCAAACTCCTCTAATTTAGATCTATATTTTACACAACTACAGAGGTTTAGATCCTAATCCTACTCTAAATTGCAAGGGGACAGGGATAAAAATGCAAAAATTGAAACTAACTAATGATGGTGATGCACTAAAGGAGTGGTGAAACATTTTTTGCCATGTAAATAGACACAAATTCATGAAATGCAACAAGGGAAAACATACACAAGATGATAGATGTAATTAGGGGTCTTAAAATGAAGTAAAACAATACAAACATAGGACTGAAAGCATTTACAGAGTTTGCATTGTCATTTCCATGTAAAATCTCTTGCATTCCACCCTCAAAGAGGTATAAACCTGCTACAATACTTGAAAAAGGTCTGATTATTGCAACAATCACTTGTTGGAGGTGAAAGAAGAAATTTTCTATGCCAAAAAGTGTTCAACCATGAAGAAATGAGACAAATCTAGCTTTTACAGTACATGGGTCAAGCCCAGGAGAGAGAAAACGTGAAAAACACATGGGAGCCATCCCTCATTGAATGAAACTACATTAAAACAGCATGGAGGTCCTTACAAACCCATGCTCTGACATTTTTGACCATACTGGAGAAGAATGTGACCCATTTTGTATTAAATTTGGTTGTTAAAATGTCATTTCTGGCCATGGACATGTACCAGAAGTGTTTTTGAATTTTCTCTCTCAAAATTGAACCAAAATTCAAAATTGACTATGGAATCATGTAGATAATTTCATAAGCTTTCTGTTGATATAAAGAACGTGCAAATCGGAGCTCTGGATCGAAAGTTATGCTCATTTGAAGATTTAGGGCAAAAACGGGCCAAAAACAGATCAGCGGGAAAAAATTTCAAATTTTACCTTTTTTTTGTCTTTGGAAAAAATTTCAAAAAAATCCTGTGCTCCGCTGGTCAGATGCCACGTGTCAGCTTCTGATTCGCCACTGGAATTCTCTCTCCTTCTTCCTCCGCAGGTTTTCCTTTGAAAATTTTACCTTTTTATACTTTGGGAAAATTTCCCGATTTTCCCCCACGCCCCGCCACTTGTGGACATGTGGCATGATTTGGTTGGTCGACAGGGGCACGGACTCATCCTTTGCCTTTGAATTTTTGACCGAAACTTTTTCCAAATTTCCGTAAGTCCTCCCCGAGCTCCGAACTCTACTTCCCCTTAGGACACGTGTCCTGTGTCTATTGGCTCGAGCCCTCTGTTCCATTTTCCCCTTTGAAACTTTTACCGACCACTTAGCAACTTTTTTCCTTTCTCCCCCCGCGCCACGAGCTCCCCACCACTTGTGCCACCTGTCATGCCCCTATTGGCTGTGGGAAAATCCTTCCAAAATTTGCCTTTGAAAACTCGGCAAAACCCTTAGCATTTTTCATTTTCTCCTCCACCGGTTCGGGCTCCATTGGACACGTGGCCCATTTTCATTGGGCGCGGGCTACGCAGGACAAATGTTGCATTTGAAACTTTTACCAAAACTTAGCAAAAATTTCAATTTTAACCCTGATGCCCGCGACCCTCCTTGGCCACGTGGTGAGTTCCTATTGGCCACGGGCCAAAATTCAAAATTTTTCCTGCTCAAACACTTAGCCAATTTTTTCACTATGCCTCCCCTTGTGACACGTGTCACACTGTGATTGGTCGGCGGGCCCCGCGGGAAAAATTTTCCATTTGAACCTTCGACCCAAACTTGGAAAATTTTCCAAGTTCACCTCCGACCTCCGAAACTCCCTTGCCACGTGGCAGCTTCCTATTGGCTGCGGGCCTCCAATGGGAAAATTTCCCACAAAAACTCCGCCGAGCCATAACTTGAAAAATACGAGGAGTTAGGAGGAAAACTTTACCTTTCTAGAAAGCTGAGAGAGAGCTCTATCTGATGGTGCCATCTCCAAAAATATTTAAGTGCCTGAAAATAAAAAAATGAAGACTGAGGCACAAGAGAGGTAGGAACACAAGGAGTTAGCCACAAAAATGAGCAGGGGCACATTTTGGATAACAATTTTGGTGACTCAGAGGGGTCATCTGCCTACTAGATGAAAGTACCAGTTGCCTGAAGTAGTCCATTGGGCATGGAGTCATCAAATTTTCTATTTGGAACCCCAACCTGACTTAGAATGTTACAAGGAGGAAGATGGAATATCACCTGATGGAAGCAAGGACTGCAAAACATCTCCATGGACAGCAAGTTCTACCAAAGCACTTAGGGGAAACAAAACTAACCTACAGCAAAACAATGTGCAAAGCACTTGGAGGAATGAAAATCTAATCTAATATTTACAAGGTGGAGAATTTCCCTCTAGAAGCAATGCTTGAGATAGATTCCATTGACTGGAATCTACAGTTCTTCACCATCCAATGAGGCCAATTGGAAAGCATTGTTGTTCTTGCACTTCGTGACCATGTATGGGCCACTCCAAATGGCATCAAATTTTGAATGCCTTCCCAGTTTTGCTCTATCCACATCCCATTTCAACACTAGATCTCCAACTTGAAAAGATTTATCCTTCGCCTTCCTATCAAAGGTCTTCTTGATCAAATTTTGATTCTTCTCCATTGCTTGGGATGCCTCATTTCTAATCTCTTATAGCTCCATCAACTCTACATATCTCACTTCCATGGGCCCAAACTCTAGCAACTCTAACTGCTTCATGAGTTCCAATGTTGGCAACTCAAGTGACATGGGCAAGATTGCCTCTCTTCCATAAACAAGCTTGAATGGAGAGTTACCTGTGGATCTCTTGGGAGTTATCCTATCAGCCCATAAGGCTGATTTCAGTTTGGTATGCCAAGACCTCTGATTCTCATCAAGAGTCCTCCTAATGATCCTCAACAAGTTCTTGTTTGTAGACTCGGACCTGGCCATTACCTTGAGGGTAATAGTTTGATGAAGTGCTTAGGTAGATCTCGTTCTTGACAGCCCACTCAGTCACCTTGGATCCAATGAATGCCAATGCATTATCTGAGATTATTGTAGCAGGTATACCAAATCTGGTTGCTATCCCCTCATAAAAGTCTAAGATGATGGACTCATTTGCTTCTTTGAGTGCTACTGCTTCAGTCCACTTGGTGAAGTAGTCCGTGGCTGTCAAAATCCATTTGTGCCCTTGACTTGAATTGGGATTAATGACTCCAATGAAGTCCAAACCCCATTGCATGAATGGCTGGTCAACTGAGATTGGATGCAATGGAAGGGCAGCAAGTCTCTCTTTTCCTGTGAAGAATGCACAATTCTTACACCTCTTGATCCATGCATAGCAATCACTAAAAATTTTAGGCCAATAATAACCAACCTTCATGATTTTTAGAGCTGTCACTCTCGGTGCAAAATGACCACCAGCTGATCCACCATGGAACTCTTCCAACACCCTATGAATCTGATTTGTGCTAATGCATCTCAGCAGCACTCCATTCACATCTTTCTTGAACAAAACTCCATCAACAATGGCATATGGGATAGCCTGCAATCTGAAGTGTCTTCTTTGGGTCTTGTTCATCTCCGGAGGGCATAGGCCTATGCTTAGGAAGTGCATTATACCTTGGGTCCAGCAAGGAGTGGGGGCAGCATTGTTTTCTTCTTGAGTGCCACATGGCTCATGGCTGTCTTGAACTGTCAAAACAGCCTCTCCTTCATTGCATGCTTCTTTTTGCTTCCCCAAAACCAGCTGCTCACACAATCCTTTTCCTCTTACCAGCTTGGTGATTTTGATCTCAATGTCATACTCCATGACATGGGTGATCCAACCTACCCTTTTCTCGTTCAAATCTTTGTTGAGGAGGAAGTCCTTAACCCCAGCATGTGAGACCAGCAACTGGACCTTGTTGTTTGAGACTAAATGCTTGAATTTCTTCAAGCTTCTGATTACTACCAGCACATGCTTCTCAATAAAAGAATACCTCACCTCATAGTCATCTAGGCTCTGGCTGAAGAAAGTAATTGGCTGCTCATCGTTGTCCTTGTTCTGATGTACCAAAATGGCAGAAATAGTATCATTACCTCCAAATGCATAGAGGATGAAATCCTTGGAGAAATCTGGGTTGATGAGAGTTGGTGCTTGAGAGATAGCTTCTTTGATTGCTTCAAAACTCTCCTTGCCTTCTGCTGTCCACTTGAAAGCCATGCTCTTCTTTAACATTTTGGTGATGGGCTTGACAAGGGCTATAAAAATCTGGGACAAACCTCCGGACAAAGTTTATTCTCCCCAAGAAACTCTGAAGGGCCTTCTTGTGGCTTGGCAATGGTAGTGCTCTTATGGCTTCAACCCTCTCTGGATCAATTGCTAATCCTTCTTTGGAGACAATATGGCCAAGGAGCTTTCCTTCATGTGCAAGAAAGATACACTTCTTAGGATTCAAAGACACTCCAAATCTCCTGCACCTCGTGAAGACTTGTCTCAAATGAGAGAGGTGGTCTGCTGCATTCTTGGAAAAAATAGTGATATCATCAAGGTAAATCAGCACCACGTTGTTAATCAAACCTTTGAACGCCATGTCCATTGCTCTTTGGAAAGTAGCACCAGCGTTGGAATAGCCCAAATGGCATTTTCCTGCATGCATAAGTTCCCCATTTGGTTGTGAAGGCTGTCTTGAACTGGTCTTCTTCCTTCACCATAATCTGATTGTAGCCTGAGTAGCCATCAAGTAGTGAAAACCTCTCAGAGCCAGCCACAACTTGCAAGATTTTCTCCATGGAAGGGAGTGGGTAATGGTCCTTGAGAGATGCTCTATTCAAGTCTCTGAAGTCAACACACAATCTGATCTCTCCACTCTTCTTTCTGACTGGAACCAAGTTGGCAACCCAACTAGAATGCTTGATTGGGAATATGATCCTTGACTCAATCAGCTTGTGCAATTCTTTCCTCATGAGAGGCTCCATATGTGGATTGACTGGTCTTTGTTTCTACCTGACAGGCTTAGTATTTGGATCCAATTCAATGGTATGCTGAGCTAAGTTGGGATTGAAACCTTTCAAGTCTTCATAGCTCCAAGCAAACACATCAAGGAACTCTTGACACAACTGTATGAACTCATACCTTTCTTGTTCAGTTGTCATCTTTCCAATTTGCAATGGTTTGTTCTCTTCCACCAAGATGGATACTGAATCTTCTCTCTTGACCTAAATGTTTGCTTTCTCTTTCCTAAACTGATCATTGGGATTAAAAATGGACTCCAAAGTGATAAGTCCCTTGGGAAGCTTGTTAGTTCTCAGCTGTACCACTTGGTCACCATACTGCTGTTCCAGTTTTTCTTGATTCTTAGCTGAGAACTCAACTTCTTCTTGCAAGAAATGGATGATTTGCTGGTCATTCTCAAATACTTGCCAATTGACATTGTTATCCGGCACTGAAGGCCTCACAATCATGTGGATGTTTGGTTGTACCTTGTCTTTTTGAATGCTTTCCACAATGTCAAAGGGCTACCCCTACTGCTGCAAGCCTGTCAGCAACTTGATTCTCTTTCCTAGGAATGGATTTGATGCCAAAACCCTCAAAATCTTCCATGAGGTCCCATACCCTGTTCTTGTATCACTTGAGTAGATCATTCTTGGCAGCATGCTATCCCTTGACATGATTTACAATCAATTCACTGTCACCAAAGACTTGCAAGTTCTTTATTTTCTTCTTGATTGCCCAATGCATCCCTTGCACCAAGGCTTCATATTCAGCAGTGTTATTGGAGCATGCAAAACTGAAATCTAAAAGCTGAATAGTACTTTACTCCTTGAGGTGAAATAAGCATAGCTCCACCTCCTGCACCTTTTCTACTCCTTGATCCATCAAAAAACAACTATCATACCTCATTGTCATCCTTGTGGTTTGGCTTGGTGATAATAGGAATAGGCTGATTTTCTTCATGTATACAATAGACCCTTTAGCTCAGATTCTTCTACTTCTTGATAAGGATCAAAAGCATGTACCTTATTTTCCCATTCATCAAGAGTTAGATCTAGGATGCTCCCAACCTTGGTGTTAGCTTCATCAGTGCTTGGGTGATCTTCTTGATCAAATGCTGAGCAATTGGCATTAATCTGACTTGGAGTGTAAGACTCAATGTGGAAGTTTGCAATAGGTTCAGACCTGACTGTAGCTTTGGTTCCATACCTCGTTCTGAACATAGCATGTGTGACCAATCAGCAGACAAATATCCTCTAATCTTGGCTGTGAAGTCCCTTGACAAGAAAAGGGCAAAGAGTGGTGGAAGGTCTATGACTGATACATCTTGTAAAACAACAACATTTGGACATGCATGCAAGGTAAGACTCAAGTTTTTAATCACTCCAACTATTGCTACTGCTATCCCATCTAGCTGCACTACCCCTTTGGATATTCTTTCATACTGGAGCCCTAGTTGATTAGCTATTTGTTTAGGCATCACTGAGCTACTTTCCCCGGAGTCTATCATGCAATTGTGCACTGGCTGATTTGCAATGATTAATGAAACATAGAAGGGAGAGGGCTTCAAAATTTTACCTTGCTGTCCTCCATAATTCCCCTTAGGCTGGGAAGCATTTGTAAGCACTTTATCTTGCATCTGAACTTGCTGATTCGAAGTTGGCCAGTCCTTCATGGAAGCTTGTAGCCAATCTCTTTGGCCTGGGATAGACAGGGATTCCCACATTGATATATTAACATTTGTCTTCTTCATCTGATCAATGAAATTGAATGGTGATGAAGGATCTCTTTGTCTGTCCCTTTGTTTGCACATTCACTTCTTGCACTGTGGGCAAGCAACAAATGATATTTGAGTTGGCCTAGGAGTTGTTCTTGGCTGTCCTTGTGCATTTACAACTGGATTTTATTTGCCAACCATTTGTGGAGCCATACAAGGTCATGGAGATTAGTTGGAGCTAATGGTTGTTCTTCACCCAAATTCCTTCTTTTTGACCTTGTGTTGGCTGCCACACCTTGAGAGACTATTTGATTCATGCCACAAAAATTTTCTGCTTGCCAATTTACCAACGTGGTGTCATTTGGAGCTGATTGCTGTTGGAATGTTTCTTGTTGTTGGTTGTTTCCTTGACTGCCCTCACCCTCCATGCCAGTAGTTGTCACCATTAATGCTTGATTCAAAGCACCATTGAAGCACATAGATTGGTTTATGAGGTTCATTACATGGTAAAGCACCAATCATACTCCTGAGCAATGTTGTTTTTGTTTTGGCACTAATGCCTTAGAGGCAGATATGGCATTTGGATTATAGGGCTGAAATGGTCTATTGGCAGGAGGGCCTTGTTTGATTTATATTTGCAGTTAGATTAGGAGGTCTTTGTGGTTGGTATGGCTGCTTGTTGGCCTGAGCTTGGGGCTAGTAAGAAGGTCTAAAACCTTGGGCTTGCTACCTCTTGAGAGTGACTAGCTCATTGCCTAGGTTTTGCAATTGCTTCATGACTTCTTGAAGCTCATTTGGGGCACTTGGAGATGAAGTAGAAGCATCATTTGAACTCTTATTTCTAGGAGTGGGAGAAGGAGCCAAATTAGGTGCTTGATTGGTGTTAGGACTCTCTAAACTTGGAAACAATGGCATGGGAGGTCTAGGGGCTAGTTTGCCAGCTTGGATCAAACAATTTTCAGCCTTAATGGCAATGCTATAAGCCATAAGGATAGTTATGCCTCCCATGGACTGAATCAACATAGAAATATCAGAATTTAGAGCTTTGAGATAGTAGAGAAAAGCACCTTCTACTGTTGGTCCTGACTGCCACTGGAATTCTCTCCCAAGTCTTTTGAAATATGAAGTTGAAATCAGTCAGCTGCTCATTGGGAGCTCTCTTGATGGTTGTTAGCTGCTCCAAAAGAGACAAGTTGTCTCCCTTCTCTCCAAATTGCTCATGAAGTGTTATACATACCTGATTTAAATTTTTGATAGAACCAACTCCAAGGCTTCTAAACCATTGCAATTCTTTCCCCTTGAATGAAGACGCCAGTAATTTGACAACCACTTGCATCTCATTGATTTCATGAATTGCACAAAGATTGGCAATGTCTTTAACATGATCACCTGGAGTAGTCTGATTTTATCCAGTGAAGTAGGGAATGTTCTTCAAGGCTGCAATTGGAATTGGATGTTGTGCATTAAGGGAAAGTGGGTTGTTGCCTGTGAAGTTGACATAGGGGTTGTTTTGTGCCATTCTAATTGGTCTTAAAACCCTTGTTGACTGAATGAAAGGCCTACCAGGTGGAGGAGTTGAGAGAGTTCTATTTGGTGGAGATCGAGACCTTTGAATCCTTCTTCCTCTTTGCCTTCTTCTTGGAGATAACTGCAGGTATTCAACAGCACTTCTTCTTCTCCAACTCTTGACCTTGTGGTGATTCTTCTCATGAGTTTTCAGGCCTGCACTGCTGAAACCAGTTGATTCTTCCCCTTTGGAGTTGCCAGATATGAAAATTATAGCTCTTTTCAAGCAAGAAAAATTACAGCAGATGCACATTAACTTTGCTGTGATAAAAATGAGACCTCTAAGGTCCCACCGGGCATGCCGAAATCTATTGTTGCAAATCAGCAACACCCCTAGATGCAAATCGAAGGTTATGACTTGATGTTTTAGGCATCCAGTGTGATTGTACAACATGAAAACCTCTCTCTAAGTGTGGGACTTGTGAAAATGAGAGAGGAATCTCCAAATTAAGAGGCTGGTTCCTCAAACTCCTCTAATTTAGATCTATATTTTGCACAACTACAGAGGTTCAGATCCTAATCCTACTCTAAATTGTAAGGGGACAGGGATAGAAATGCAAAAATTAAAACTAACTAATGATGGTGATGCACCAAAGGAGTGGTGAAACATTTTTTTCCATGTAAATAGACACAAATTCATGAAATGCAACAAGGGAAAACATACCACAAGCTGATAGATGCAATTAGGGGGTCTTAAAATGAAGTAAAACAATACAAACAGAGGACTGAAAGCTTTCACAGAATTTACACTGTCATTTCCATGTAAAATCTCTTGCATTCCACCCTCAAAGAGGTATAAACCTACTACAATACTTGAAAAAGGTCTGATTCTTGTACAACAATCACTTGCTGGAGGTGAAATAAGAAGTTTTCTATGCCAAAAAGTGTTCAACCATGAAGAAATGAGCCAAATCTGGCTTTTACAGTACATGGGTCGAGCCCAAGGAGAGAGAAAACATGTAAAAAACACATGGGAGGCATCCCTCATTAAATGAAACTACATTAAAATAGCATGGAGGTCGTTACAAACCCATGCTATGACATTTTTTGACCATACTAGAGAAGAATGTGACCCATTTTGTATTAAATTTGGTTGTTGAAATGTCATTTCTGGCCATGGACACGTACCGGAAGAGTTTTTGAATTTTATCTCTCCAAACTAAACCAAAATTCAAAATTGACCATGGAATCATGTAGATAATTTTATAAGATTTCCGTTAATATAAAGAACGTGTAAATCTGAGCTCTGGATCGAAATTTATGCTCGTTTGAAGATTTAGGGCAAAAACGGGCCAAAAACGGGATCGGTGGGAAAAAAATTCAAATTTTACCTTTTTTTTTGTCTTTGGAAAAATTTTCGAAAAAAATCCCATGCACTCCACTGGTCAAATGCCACGTGTCAGCTTCTGATTCACCACTAGAATTCTCTCTCCTTCTTCCTCCGCAGTGTTTTCCTTTGAAAATTTTACCTTTTTATACTTTGGGAAAATTTCCCGATTTTCCCCCATGCCCCGCCACTTGTGGACACGTGGGCATGATTTGGTTGGTCAAAAGGGGCGCGGGATCATCCTTTGCCTTTGAATTTTTGACTGAAACTTTTTGCCAAATTTTCCTAAGTCCTCCCCGAGATCTGAACTCCCCTTTCCCTTAGGACACGTGTCCTGTGTCTATTGGCTCGGGCCCTCTGTTCCATTTTCCCCTTTGAAACTTTTACTGACCACTTAGCAAATTTTTTCCTTTCTCCCCCCGTGCCGCGAGCTCCCCACCACTTGTGCCACCTGTCATGCCCCTATTGGCTATGCGAGAAAATCCTTCCAAAATTTGCCTTTGAAAACTCGACAAAACCCTTAGCATTTTTCATTTTCTCCTCCACCGGTTCGGGCTCCATTGGACACGTGGCCCATTTTCATTGGGCACAGGCTACGCGGGACAAATGTTGCATTTGAAACTTTTACCAAAACTTAGCAAAAATTTCAATTTTAACCCCGACGCCCGCGACCCTCCTTTGGCCACGTGGCGAGTTCCTATTGGCCGCAGGCCAAAATTCAAAATTTTTTCCTGCTCAAACACTTAGCCATATTTTTTCACTATGCCTCCCCTTGTGACACGTGTCAAACTGTGATTAGTCCACGGGCACCCACGGGAAAATTTTTCCATTTGAACCTTTGACCCAAACTTGGTAAATTTTTCCAAGTTCACCTCCGACCTCTGAACTCCCTTGCCACGTGGCAGCTTCTTATTGGCTGCAGGCCTCTAATGGGAAAATTTCCCACAAAAACTCTAACGCCAAGCCATAACTTGAAAAATACGAGGAGTTAGGAGGAAAAATTTAACTTTCTAGAAAGCTGAGAGAGAGCTCTATCTAATGGTGCCATCTCCAGAAAGATTTGAGTGCCTAAAAATAAAAAAATGAAGACTGAGGCACAAGAGAGGTAGGAACACAAGGAGTTAGCCACAAAAATGAGCAGGGGCACATTTTGGATAACATGTCCTAAAACATCTTTTGACATTAAGATAAACTCACATACATCACACAATGGTAATTTATTTCATACCTCATTGGGAAAATTTCTTGTCAAATTGTAACTCTTCATAAACTTGCATTTTCAGGTGGGACCCACATATTTTCACAAGCCCTACCATGCCATCTTAGGAACTTGAAAGATTCCTATATAACATCAAATCATAAATTTTTATGAACCAATCAAAAATGGGCTGGTATACACATTTTTCAGCAAACTGCTCTTGATTAGGGTTTTACTATGGTTTCAAATCACTTTTCCTTCTAAACCTTCATTCATAAAAATGTAAGGATGAATTAACCTCTTTATTTTTGTAAAACCTTTTAAACTTAGTATAGAAGAATCCTTGAAATCCACAAGGTCCCATACAAATCACACAATTCAGGGTGAACATCATAAGTTCCAATTCAAGTCGTAAATACACTTGTTCTTGACCTTGTTTCACCAAAAACATCATAACATACCAAAAAACTCATCATGGGAACTTGAAACAATTACCAAAAAAAGAAAGCATCCTAAAAACATCTTTAATCATCATCATGTCATGATTACCTCTCAATATTTCCAACCACTGAGACTTGCATAACTACCCCTTAGGATTTTGCACTGTAGAAGCTAAGATCAATTGGAAAAACACTATAACTCATCATGAAAGATCTTAAAATGATCCAAACATACCTGGTATAGCATGATGCACTTGTACACTTGAATTTATGAGCTCATATAGTTCTAAAACTTATCCTTGTACCCCCTAGCATCCATACCTGTTCCAAATGAGATCCTTAAACATAGTCAATCACTTGTATATGCACCCTATAACTGATGTGAGTGCTCAAGAACTCTCCAAACATGATATCTAACATGCCAACATGCTTCTTAATAAACCAAGACACTCATACCGTCAAGCATCATCACCTATGAACTTGAATGGGCTTGCAAGAACATGAAATTATCACTTAATCTCCTTATATAATCATGAAATCACCTGAACCATCATGCTGACACCATAAACAACATAATATGACCCTACTCCATCATCCACTTTTTCATTAATGTGTTTTTGCATCAATGGAAACACCTATATGACCACATGCCAACAATGTAGAGTGATATAGCCATTGTCCCTTGTATCAGTGTGCTAGATGTATGCCTTTGAAGTGGTCATGTGCCTTTGATGCAAGATTAGGTGATAATAGGTAATGCTTAGTACTTATCCCCTAATTTTTGAGAAGTAACTAAGTATAGATATGATTACCTTGTTTGAAATTTTTAATTGCCAATTGGAAGTCCAACCCAAAGTATTAAAAGAATCCCAAAAGGTAAAAGAGACCCAAAAGGGTGAGGAGAAAAGAGTAGAGAGGGTAATATTACAAGGTTGTAAGATGTGTAAAACCAATAAGAATGCAAAATATAAAGCAAAAGGCCCAAAAGGAGTTGTCAACCACTAGTTTTCTTGATTCAGAATCATGTATACATTAGTATGCTTTAGGACCTATAAATGTACCCAAGTGCATAGATTATGTGTCTATATTTTACCCCACTTTATGTATATAGAAGATACATACCTTGTAATCATGTAGACGAGACTATTGTTGATAGTGTGTCGAGTTGATAAGTGAAGCATGGAGTCATCACAATACAAATCATGGAGACTATGAAAGGGAAGTAGATCCTAGGGGTGAAGTGTATGCATAGTAGTGTGTTGTTGGATATTTTTATTTCTGATATGAGATACTTCTTGTTGTGTATTAAGGATGGACATGTAAGAGAAGAGTGAGAAAGTAGTAAAATTCCCGTATGTGAAAAATCGTAGTAACGTATGTATAAGTAAGGTAAAGTGTGTAAAAGGAAAGTGTGCACCTGATGTATAAGAGAGTATGAGATAGAAAATTGTCCTATTTTTGTATGGATATTTTTGTTGGATTTGAGTGGTTTTTTGCTGATGGTGAGGTTTTTGGGTGATCTCACGCCAAGAGAAGAGTTTGGGAGAGATGTATATTTTTTCTCTCCTTCCACGACACTTCCCAATAAGCACCACTATAGATGGTGCATCCCTGATTTATAACTTGTTGTTCCTAGTGTTCCTATTGTTCATGTTGTAACTGATTGAATGCATGACGATGTATACACTAGAGGCATCGTTCCTTGGTATTAGAGCTTGAGGCTTCTTATTGTAGATTATACTAAATTGATGAAATTGAATCTTATTTGTCCCCCATAACAGATGCACTGTGTGAGTGTGTGGATGACAAGCACCCATCGCTACTAGGTTAGGACCAAGAGCTAGAGTACGAAGAAGAGTTGTGAGAGTGAAAGAAGAATTTTGAAGACACCATTTTGTAACTCAGGTGCAAAATGCCTATTTTGAGGTTGTGCTGATATGATCTAGCAGATCTGAGATGTTGTAAGCTTGATTGAAATGAAGAAAGATAAAGATGTCCCCCCTTATTTGGAAGAGTGCATGTAAGAGAGTTGTTGAAGAATGATAAGCCACAAGAAGAGAACCTAAAGATGACCTGCAATGGGTAGAGAATGTGCAAGAAAGAAACCAAGGCACATGCAAGAGAGAAGTAGAAAAGAAAAAAAGAAGAGAGGATGGAACAAGAGCTTGCATGAAAGTGGAAGATAATATTTTGAGCAATCACGTAGGAAGAATATATTGATGATGAAAATTGGATTTCAGTACATGGGATTGAGTTTGCTCACAATGAGACAAGAGAGTAAAGTGGCCTCTAAAGCCGTTTGTAAGAAGAAATCAATAGAATGCAGTTGAAAGACAGATGATCAGAAGTGAAGAAAATAATATGAGGTAAGAGGAAAAGAAAGACGAGGAAGTTTTCATAGATAGACGAATGCATATAAAGATCCATGAGAAGCTCTAAATGCTACACATTCAAGCAACCATTGGTATGTTAGAAAGATAAGTAAGATGCAAAAACCATCTAGTAGAGTAAAGAAGATAATAAGCTGAAAGCAAATGATTAGAAGACAAGAAAAATGACATATTAATAAAAGTTGAAATATGTGGATTCTTAGAGGACACAAAGGCAGATGCACTCATGGTGCCAAAGATGGGACTATGGAAATAGAAAGGAAATCAAGTATGGAGCATTGTGAAAATAGATCAAATTCTTACATTGAGGAAAGAGGATGATAAAATGAATGTGAAAAAAAACAAGCACAAGAATATGATGAGATACTAACATATGCAGGACTAAGGTAAGAAAAAATGATGTAGTTTTTTACTTGTATAATCTAGCATGTTTGTGTGATTGCAATTCCAAGATATGAAAAATTTGTACAAGATGAATCCATGGAGTGCAAGGTTTGAAAAGCAAGAAATGGGTAAGCACAATGATACCCCCTAGGCATGTAATGAGTCCTTTATGAGATGATGGTTGATTCATGTTTTGCAAAGCTTGATGGTCATGAATGATGCCATGATAACAAGAGTGAAAAATGTAGGTACTGATTGAGTAAAGTGATGTGTTTCAGAGATGTGGTAATGCTACATGATCTAGTCATGAAGAAATGAAGCATGTAGTATCCATAGATGTGATACGAGTAGCTTGGTGTGATGGAGGAATTTCACCCTTGATAGAATAAACAAATAGGCAAGAAGAATGTCAGATTATCAGGACAAGGAGTGTGTTAAATGCACTTGAGAACATGATGGACATGGACTATACATGGATGAAGCACTAAGCATGGAAGAACTGAAGAAAAATTAATTGATGTTTTGTTCATTGTGAAGTTTGTTTTTGCAGGTACAAAAGGATGGAAGAATGAGAATGACGGGGACTAGAAGATGAGTTCAAGAAACAAAGTAAGAAACGTGAAGGAAAATGCAAGGAGAAAGAATAAGATATGGGATCCAGATGGACAGAAAGAATAAGATATGGGATCCAGGTGGAGCGTGAATAGAACACAAGGATAGCGGGAGTGAAGAAGGAAGGACAAAAGCATGCAAGGAACTGCATCCTGAAAAATTCAATGAAGATGGAACCAAGCAAGCAAAGGACATGGTCATTTTTCGGGTCCATCTAAGGGATTATGTGTGTACTAGGGGCATCATGAAAATGAATTCAAAAACACAAATTCATCCTTGTTCATGGTTGTAATGAGCTGTGTTAAGGTGTAGTTGTAGTTCACTAAGGAGATAGTGAATAGGTGATTTAGTACTCAAGAATTTGCAATGCCCCTAGTGTTTCATTCCAGGGATATGCAAATTCAAATTTCAAACATATAATGGAGAACAAGGTCCCCTGACCTGAGTGTCTATAGATGTTTTTAAATGGAGGTGAGCATGATTTTAGTTATGACCGGTAATGGGTCCTAGGACAGTATGTGTGTGCAGTCATGAAGTAGTTAATGATGTTGTAAAGGATACTCTAGAATGCTTATAGAATTGGTTTATGACGAGTCATGTAGAAAAGGTAGTTAGGCTTGAATAAACAAGATATAATGAAAAAAGGAGGATTGATTCGAGAGTCGTGCATTTAGGTTACCCTCAGATAGAGCAAGTCTAAGTGCAGAAGTAAAAATAGATTCTCTCAGAGGCAAAGGAGGCTTATAAGTCAGGAACTTAGTGTGAAGATAAAAAGAAGTTAGAGATCCTTTGTAATGGTGTACGTGGAAGAATACATTTGATAGTTAAAATTTTCTTGAATAAATAAGATGAAATTTTGAAAATCAATAATTTTAGTTGCATGGTAAAGTATGAATCTCTTGACTTTGAGCACTTGCTAAGGATAGACCTAGTAAGGTTTTCACAACCTGGGTGATTTCATATGTATGACGAGGACCTTGCATGTAAACATTTTGAGTTGATTTAATGCACATAGGAAAAGGCAATACCTTGTCCATAAGTAACTATAGGAACTGAAAATTGACTGTTTTGGTGGAGATTTTTTGAGTATATTTGATAGTTTATGGGAGTGCCTATTGTTGAAGCATACATTAGAAAGTTTCTATCACATTGTTGAACGTTTCTCTTATGAGTTATTTCAAGGAATTGTCAATGGACAGCATCTATTTTGCAGCTTAATCAGGGGACAACATGATATTCAAGATGACTGTGACTGTGTCTAGGATCTTGATGAAGTGACACATGCATCAGTTTAGAAAAGATAATATGCATGCTTGATCCAACTTTATCAAGATATAGAGAGCACATGGTTAAATTCATATTTATGCATGGAGGATGGTAATCAGTAGCTTTCTTGTCAAGACCTTGGCCAATGTAGACAATATGCCATGATTTTTAGATAGTTCAACATCAATTAGGCTGGTTTAGAAGAAAATGTCTTAGGGATTTAGTGGAGATGAACCTTCACTGTTAATATAGACCACGAATAGGATGCCTTATAAGCTTGAACCTATAGATCAGTGTTTGAATGCCCATTGTATTAGAAAGATTTATCATTTCAATGAATGCATTTTGATCGTCATGGGTTCATTGAGAAACCCTACATAGGGTTTATACAAAGATTGACCGTTTGAGTTACCTGGAGGAACTCATCTTTATGAGATAAAATTTTGATGAGAAATTGTTTTAGTTGCTCTGAGGTTCAACCTAATTTCATGATTAGTAAAAGTATGCCTTGATGGGTACTCTAGATTACCACCGTCATTAGATAGTTTGGTAGACACAGTCCTATAACAATGGCTAAAGACTTTAATAGGAAAACTGAGATAGAGGGGTTTGAAGGAATATTTTACAAATTAAGTCATTAAAAATTGGAATAGAGGATGGAAGGCTTAAGAAGGGTATCTATAATAAACCCATCTTTCCCATAGTTTTTAATATTTCTATCATGCAATTTGAAAGTGTATGGTGGATAAATGATCAAAGGAGTGACAAGGCTCATAAGATGACTATATAGTGGAGCTAGGAGAGTAAAAGACTTTGAAACTGAGAAGAGAGTATTGAGAGTTAGCTCATGTAATTTACTAGACCACGGGTCATCTTAGATAGTTTGTTCCTAAAGGGTACCCGAAGATATAGTCCATCACATGTTCATTGGGGGTCCTTCCTAGAACCTTCCAGACCATTGAAGCATGGAAGAGTGTTGGCGAGAAAATTTGTTGGGTAGATAAACCTGTGGGTTTCTTTCCAATGCTCTGGGAGTCGAAGTCCCTCTACTTAGACTGGTGCAACTTCTGTATTTACATGCGCTTGAAAAAGTGGATTTTTCCCGATGGCCTTATCAATCGGGGATCCAACAATGGCACTCCACTGACCCTGTGGACAAAGCTAGCAATCACTTGCTAGAGATGAATTTGTCTTGAGAGCAGGGAAGGGAGTGAGAATAAGAGGTAGGAGAACTAATGTAGTAGGTATAATTTCAGAGCCCTGCACACACTAGTTAGAAAACTTTACACATGTAATTTTTTGAGAAGAAAACAACATGATTTTTTGAGTTATTGGCTAGAGGAAACCATACGTACAAATACATACACATTCGTATGCCTTAGAAAACATAAAATTCTTCCTTTATTAGCTTGCAAAATCACAGTTGTACATAGTGAGGAATTGAGGAATGTGAGGTAGAGAAAACAAAAGAAAATAAGCTATCTCTTTGTTCCTTCACAAGAATGTTACTCTCTCATGAGATTACAAATTGACAACCAACTAAGAAAGAAGAATCCAAATGAGGAGCTCATTACAATTTATAAAAGAGGAAGGATGACTCTTCATATTCCTAATGACACTTCATATGCCTTTTTCTAACTTTAGACTGCTTGATATTCCTAAAAAATATTAAGTCCCTTTTATATAATCAAGGTGACTTAATTTACATTATGTTTCTAAAGTTTGTTTTTTGAATAACTTAAAGGCATATAAAAAAGTGCAAACCCCAATGAATAAATTAGAAAATTTGAAGAGAGAGAAAGTTGGGGGAGTGAAGAGAGGAGAGAGAGAAGGAAGAAGAAGGGGGGAAGAATGATGCTGACGATGAAAGATCTACCTCTAATGAAGTCCATAGTCTCCTTCCAGATGACTCGATGGAATGTCCCAATGTGACGATCTCTAAATCCCTGAACTATTTTCACCCCGAGAAGTTCCTTTGGATGACTTCAAGGACACCTTGGGTTAAGTTGTTCAAAAACACTTGATAAATGACTTCACTATGACCACCAACACTGACTCATAAAGATCCTTCCAAAGAGATAGGATCTCAGAACCGATCCTGTCAAGTTGAAGTAGAATTGTTTTGCCGACCCGACTGACAACTTCCACCCTACACATGATAAACATATTGACCTAAACCATGTAGTGAGTGTCGACAGACATGGTCGGGTATCTCATGGAGATGAGCTCTGAAAGATCTATGAGAGATGTCAAAGATACCTTCCTTGATGACAATGTTATGACCTTTTCTGCTGAAATATGGTATATTGAGGAGATATGAAATGAATTTTGGTGAGGGAAATGTTTAGTGACAAGTGACGATGCCCATTCTGTAAAATTGAATCTTGTTTGTCTCTAATAAGAAACGACCATTACATATTTAGAGAGCAAAACTTTGATTTCTTTAGTAAGTGTGAGGACTTGTCTTCTTGGACCATTGCATGATTGGAATTCTATGTCCTCTGTTGCTAACATTTCTTCTTGAATGTGACTTATTATTAATAACGAGAGCCAAAATGGGGACCTACTATTTTTAGTAAGCATCAAAATCCACCTTTTCAAACTCAACCGATATGATGCCAACTTGAATCTCCTACTCCCAATACGCTCCCTTTGTGAAATCCACCCTCTGGAACAACTTACTATTTTTAGCAGGTGCCTATGGGACCACTTACTATTTTTAGTAAGTGTAAAAGTCAGTTTTTTCCAACCTTAATCAGCTACAAAAACTTGAATTTTTGGCTTCTGACTTGCTACTTACTTAGGTCTTATGGAACAAATTACTGAGTGTCAATTCTCCAAGATACCTTCTTGATGATGTTCATTGATACTTCTGTCGTTCACCACTTCTTCGTAGATTCAATTAGTGACTTACCTAAAATAGTAATCTCCCATGTAGGAAGGCTTACTATTTTTAGTAATTATGTCTTTGGTGATTGGATCACGACAGGACAAATATTTTTGATATGGGTTTTTTCCCAATATCACTACCTTCTCAAATTTTTTGGACCTACTATGATCGCCCACCAGTTTGTGAGATTTTAAAATTTGAAATTTTCACCTGGCAGTGGCTTTGGGCACGGAGTTGTCATGGTGGCCATTAATGGAGCTCAAAATTTTCAGGTCTAGTTCCCCTACCTCTGATCTTGATGAAATTATACTCCATTGCATATAGGGTTTTCATTTGCTTGTTTCGTGTGTAAGATTTTAGCTCGAGATTGATCTACTCAGTTTGGTGAGAAATCTGACAACTGTCTGAGAGCTAGGGAACCAAAATGAGTTTTTGTTGTAAAAAATAATCTGATATATCATGAGAAATATAAGCCTCCATCTGATTTCATCATGAAGGCCTTCAAAAATTATGATTTCTAAAAAAAATTCATTTCAATATGTGCTCCGGATCGTTTGCAAGTTATGGGGATTTCTCCATTGGGCACCACGAGGGTTTTTCCAAGTGAAGTTCTTCATTTTCCCTCTCCGTTATTCATTGTTTTGATTTTTATCTTTATGAGATCCCTGTGTTTTTAGTGTGAGGAAATCCATTATGGAGCTGGTTGAGTGCAGAAATGGAGGTTGGAAGATCTGGAAAAAATTTTCCAGAGTTTCGACAGGGTATGCAGGCGTGTAGGGGATGAAACGGAATGAAAAATGGCTAAGTCCTAGCTTTTATTCATCCAAAAAATCAAGCATAGGGGATGATTTCATTATTTTTTCCCCTATGTCCCTTTGCTAAAGGTAATAAAGGGACATGAAATTCCCCCAGGCGTGTGGCTGATGACACTTGGCAAATTTTGGTTGGATGTGCGTTTAAGTGAGGGGGCTTGAGAGAAGCACCTGGGAGTTGAGTTTTTGGGCGTATGAGGAACCAAAAGGATTAAGTGGTGCTGAGGAAATTTTTTTTGTCCCCTATGTACCTTTTATAAATGGATGAAAGGGACATCAATTTCCACTTTGAGCCTGGCAATTGCGACACTTGGCAATCATCCATGCAGGGAGAGGGAAGGCTCAAACTTAGCTTCTCAAGGGCTTAACTGGAAAACAAGAGGTCACATTGGTGCTCTGAGGGATAAAAAGGGATGGGTGAATTTTTTGTCCATTAATTATCCCTTTAGATAAAGGGATGAAAGGGACATGAAATCCCTTCAGGCTCCTGGTGCTTGACATGTGTCCTCCCAAAAAAAACTAACTGCGAGAACTCTTACCTTGAGGCCAACTTGCGACGACGATATCTTGAGCTCCTTAATGAGATTCCGAGGTGAAATTTTTATATGAAATTAACTGGAAACATACCAAATTAGTTGGAATGGTGATGTTTTCAATCTTCAATACTCACTGACATCATCACCTCAAAATTACCCCTTATTTCTTGGGACCGCCAATTGCGTGCTCAGAAGAATGAGTTGCCTGGGAGAAGTGCATGATGTTTCATGATGTCTCATTTTTTCCACTATTTAGGGCATGGAAAATAATTTCCATAGGTAATTTTTAGGATCTTGAATCTTCAAAAATCTCCCAAAATATTTTCTTAAATTTGAAGTTCATGCACTCCTTCGTGGTGTTTGCTCCTTTAGGCCCGAAAACCCACTTTTGCTGAATTAGATCTAAAACCTCCAGATCTTTCCAAAACATCCCAAAAAATTTTACAGGATGTTCTTGGAACTTGAATGCATCTCCATGTTTAATTTTTATCCTCCTTTCTATACTCCATGGGGGTTCATTAGTCCCGGGAAGGCCAGTGGTAGCCCTTCCCAAAACTGCTCAAAATTGGTATTCTCCAAAAGTTCCTAAAATCACCTGGGGGGGGATTGGATTTTATTTCCTAAATCACCTATTAGGATTGGATGGACATCCAATTGAGGACCATTACACATACTGAGTAAGGCTTGGTGTTAAGAATGGGTATACCTGAGGTATTTTGGAAAGGAAATACTTGAAAGTTTTGACACAAGGGTATCATCGTCCTGCTTTCTATTGAATTCTTGCCCCTACAAAAATGCAAGACAACAGATATCTGAGTACTGATAATTATATAAAATTGAGTAAGGAATGCATTGGCTAATTATGTGAAGGATGTTATTGAATGAACAGGGAGATCATAAAACCATCACATAGTGTAATCGTGTAAGATTCAAGGAAATAATTTAGCCAATAACATAAGATCATCCGCATAATAAAGACATGCCAAATGAAATTATTGAAGGTTATCCTGAGGGTTTCCATGGTCATTGAAGGTGGGAATATTAGGTGTAATGAAGTTGGGAGGCATCAGATAAGAGTAAATGGTGGGTGTAAAAGGGATATGAAGGAGGAGGGAGGAATCCAAAGATGGATAGGAACGTGAAGTGGCTTGTTGAAATTGGAGAATTTTAGATTGTTAATCATGGTATAAAGATGATAGGTCATGAGTTCCTAAAGAGGATTCAAGTTGTGTGTGGGAATTATTGGGAGGGGAGAAGGGAGAGATAGTTATAGCTATAGAAATAGGAATAGTGGAGGGTAGTGTGGAGGCAATTGTGGCCAAGGAGGAACCCACGAGAGGGTGAGAGGGAGAATCTAGAACATGTTTTACATCGAGTAGAGAATTTGAATATGTGGAATATGTGTAGGGTGGTCACGTACAAAATAAATAAATATAGTGAGATTTTCAATATGCTCTTGATCAACATTGGTGTTTTCATCGTATGAGTGCTCACTATTGGAATCTTTAATGTTTTCAATAGGAACATGGGTTGAGTTGATCAAAAGGATTATCAAAGGTATCCATTGGTTTAGAAATCCTACGGGAAGCTGAAAGAATCTCAATGTGCATAAGAGGAACAAAACGACCACTACATGTGATGGGCATAAAAATAATTTTGTGAAGGAAGCTAGGGTTTGAGTGCATGGGTTCACCAAATGATTTAATTTATATTGGATTAAATATTTATTTTAGAGTAAATACTATAACTAATGACATAAAAATGATATAATAGAGTAAATGGACAAGAAATAATCAATAAATAATATAAAACCATAATAAAGTGAGAGAGATATATGACTTAGTTGATTTTCTAGTGATCTAGAAGTGATCTCGGTTAAGGAACTATTGGCACAAAACTAGGAGGAGTGTCGTCAAGACTCACTAGAGGTGTTGGAACTCAGAGAAGTGTAGGATAGAAGTGATCGTGGAAGGATGGGAGCACTTGGGTGCTAGTGACTGATCTGGGTGCAAGTGTCCACTTAGGTACTGAAGCTCTGATATTTTTCTATGCAAGAGGAGCTTTGTTATTGATTTTATTTTGTCACTTTTTCTCTCTAATGCCATCGGTCGTACCTATAACCTGTAAAATAGATATCTATTTATACATACCCACAAAACAAATCAAACCTAATAAATAATATGTAGGATGGGGATTCAGACTAATCCCAGTGGTCACCCAAAGATAAATCTTATTATTAAGTGTTGCACTACATATCATACTCTATGTAGTTTTTTTGTGAATGTGTGTGTAATGATTTCTTGGGTCGCCATTGTACAAGTTATACTATGATAGTAGGCTAGATCAAGAATCCTCCAAGTATGCAAATGTGTGAGATGTAATAGAATGAACTTCCCCTCCTACAATGTGTATTCAGAGTGATACATACCTTTTCTTTTGTATAAGTGTGATAGATGTATGCCTTTGGAGTGATCTAGTGCCTTTGATGTAAGCTTAGGTGATAATAGCTAATTCTTAGTGTTTGGACCCTAATTTTGAGAAGTAACTAAGTATATATATATATATATATATATATATATATATGATTCCCTTATTTGAATTTTCGTAATTGACAACTATAAGTCCATCCCAAAAATATTGAAATAATCCCAAAAGTTAAAAGAGATCCAAAAGGGAGATAAAATAATAAAGAGGGTCAAGAGTGATTAGGAGGGACAAGAATGCGTGGGCACTTCTATCCTAACTGGGTGCTAGTGTTTGAGGCCATAAATTATATATCAGTCAAGTTATTTCAAGGCTATAAGATGTTAAATCCAATAAGAATGCAAAAGATAAAGCAAAAGACCCAAAAATATTTTTCAACCGCTAGTTTTTTTTCTTAGGAACCATATATACACTAGTATGCTTTAGGACCTAGAAATGTACCCAAGTGCATATATTTTATGTCTATAATAACCACTAGGGAAACCATCATGACACAATGATTGATTATTTAGGTAGCATTGGGGTGTAATTATTACTATTTTTTATTATGGTTCTTTAAACTCTTTAAACTGCATACCATTCTAGAGTGGAAGTGGGATACCATTTTGATGGATTTCATCATTTTCCTCCCCATTTCAACATACCATCATGATGTGGTGTAACATCCCCATTTTAAGATACTAGAACAAGGGAATTTTTTTTATTTTTTTTTCGATAACGTTCTCTATTATGAAATTATAAAATTCAAACACACTTTCAAGTTTTAATAATTGTTCTCTGCCCCAAACAACACAGTTTGGATCACACAACTTCTTTTTAAAACTAATGTTCCCTATTCACATATTTACAATATGGAACACACATTCAATGCCATTCAATCTTATAACAGATTCTATATGTTGCTGTAAATGACTCGAGGAACTACTGATCTTCCATTTTCATGGCTCGGAGTTTCATCGATCCTTCATTTCATGACTCGGCAACAACCGATCCTTCATGTTCATTTATGCATAGTATATTATATATACCAATTCTCTTAACCATTTTCGGTTATCGAAGTGATCCATTTAAGAAGCCTATCTGAATATCTGTTACTGATATTCATCTGACATCCTGCATCTTAAATTAAGTGATAAGGACAACGCAACCAGCACTTGCGATACTTTCGCCAAATATTTTCACATGCTTTGCATGATCATATTCCTGGATGTGATACACATCAATGGAATACATCCTTCACTTCACTTCACCTATTATCTAGAATGGTATTTCCTAGTTCCTACCAGTCCTCTTGATTTAAGGTCAGATTTAAACTTCTAATTTCCAACTAGCAATATGAACGAATATAGGAAGGCACCCCTGGTAACTAAAGATACGCAGACATATGGTGTCATTCCCCACGACTTTGTGTGTCTAGTTATATTTAGTATTCCGGGGCCACTCCGTATACATGATCATACTCCGATCCCCAGTCAAGAACTTCACATTCAGCCTATGTATTCTTGATGTTTTAATTCGGGAGGGCATTGTAATATGTCAGCTATAACATTGTGTCATCATGAAGACCCCGTCTTCATGAAGACACCTTGTTATAGCTGGCGTATTTCAATGTCCTACGGAATCCTCCCATCGAGAATACACATCCTGCTCAAGTGATTTTGATATGATCTTAATATTTTAAAATCAACTTTCAGCAACCATGTTGATCCCTTTATCCTCGTTCCCGTTACAGTTGTTTATAGCTAAGAGAGACTAAATCCGTCCTTTAGCTTGCTATGCATCTTCTCCTTCATACCGAAGGGCTGCATTTCTCTACTTGGTTCTCTTCTTAATCATTGGATTAAGCAGCCCGTTACCGACGGACGTTGATAAGTTTAACCTATTAAACTCAACCAAGATTTTTCCCAACTGTAACTAAATTCAGAATTCTAGCTTATTAGACGTCATTTAAATGAGGTCTAATTCCCAATAAATGTATTCATTTATTTTCCTTAACCTTACACAGTTAAGGTCCATTAGTTATGGATATACTGTATCCCATATCCTTTATTCTGAATTTAACATACGAGGTCATTAATGGAGTTCGAAAGCGAAGTTTGATTACTCCGAAGTTAATTGATATTCCTTAGCTACCCAGCTAATCCTGAATACCTATCAGTTATGGAATCTTATTCTTCCTAATCCTTTTTAATGTCAATTAAGAATTCATCTTTACCCAAGTATGAACTAATTGCACATTTCAACTTAAAAGTTGCAATAAGGTAAGAATAGATATCAATTCCCATTTAGCATCCATCCAAGGACAATTAAATAAATCCAAATCAGGAATAACATTATAATTCCAATTTAGTCAACAATATCAAACTGATATAATTATTAAAATATCACACTTGTATTTGTATTCATCAATTCATGTCATAATCCATACATTTTCCAATCCAACTAAATGGACATTGTTTACATAAAACATCATTACAACTCATAGATAGAAGAATATACTTTCTTCTTTTTACAATTCCTCAAAGAGGAATAAAAGTAAACAAATACAATCATCTTCAACCAATCATGAAGTATCAGAAAACAGCCATGTCTTCATTCTAATAAAATTCCATCTGCAAAATTATTTGCACGGGTCAGTTCAATGAACTGAGCATATTAAGCACTTGTCATTAAAATGAGGTGCTTCAATTAACTGTCTCAATAAAAGAACCCTGCTTTTATGAAACGACAGTAAGACATCAATCAAGAAATAGGCACCAAAGAATGATCAGCATAACAACTGAACCATCAAAATACCATCACAATCAACCAAAGAACTACTGTTCCATTTTCCACATAACCATTACAAGTTCCAAATTACAATATTGTAAAGTTAGGAATACAAATAGCGTACTGCTGATATAACATACTGTTATCTTTTCCACTCCTTTCATTAATAATAAAAAACGAAGGATAAAAATAACTGAAACGTAAAACCCATTACTTCCCTTTCAGTTCATGCATCATATTAGATTCCAAGCAATCACACACAAGCAAGAAAGCGAACAACAATGCATATAGTTGCACATATCTAAGCACTACAAAATTCGTTAATAATGATTACAAATTTTCAACTGTATGAAAGATGAAAAGATCATTTTCCAAGTCATTCATCCACATTTCTATCTCCTTCCTCATGACTCTCCTAAAAATGGAATCCAAACGAGACACAAATCAAGATAACAGTTCAGAGTGAAACTTACAAAATCCATTCGGAATTCACTTTCCGGCAGCAAGAGTAATTTCATTCATAATCATCTTTAAATGAAACAAGGAAGAATTTATCATCCTTATCAATACTTCATTTAAAATCAGGCTCATGTGCATATCCAAAACAGGTTAGTACATCATCATATTTATCATAGATCAAATAGTATAAGGTTGCATACTATGTATTTACCATACTAGAAGAAACCATAATTCTTTCACTGTATTGTAAACCAGATAAACAGTTATACAATCATGCAATCAATTATTCTCATGATTTTCTAATTCTATGAATGCATTCTGTTCAAAATAAAATTTATTCATTGTTGTTACCTACAACAAGTCCAATCATAATGCACAGTAAGACCTCAATGCTATTTCCAGAATTCAGACAGCAAAAGAGAAGAATTCGTTCTTTAACTATTCAAATAAGAAATCAACCATTTTCTTCAACTCAATAAGAATTATTCATGCCGGTTTCATTTCTTCTAAATGATTGTGCAAAATCAGAGACCACAAGAAACATTCAACTATTTCATTTGTACAGAACCCAAAAATGCAATTTTCATCCAATAATACCCTTATTATCAAAAACCCGCATAGGATATCAGATGCACAACAAAGTATAATCAGAACAGGTCCAGCAGTAAGATAGCTTCCCAAACATTTCTTCCTTGCACAGCAATCCAAAGTAAAGTTTGTTTTCACAAAGGCAGTCTGAATTAAAAGGTCGAACAACATCACTAAAACACAACAAATCATCCTACTTTCTCAGCAAGAAAACAATATAATTCATTATAAGTTCAGAAGGAAAAAACTATTTCTTTTCCAACTCCCACGAATACTCAACCATATTCGTCTATTTCTTTAAGCAAGAAAAAAAAGGACAGCAAAAACGTATTACTATTTCTTCCCTCAAATCAAATTCATATGCTCATACAAAACCCAAATGCCATATCCATCATAATCAAACACAGCAGAAAGAGAAAGGATCTATTTCCTTTTTAAAAGAAATTTCAGTAAAGAATACGACTTCATACAACTCGCACATCCAGTATAGTATTATCATAGAAGTTCATATATCAAAGAACAATTTTTTGACACTGAAAGACAACTCCTATTTTCTATTCAGACTTCATCATTCAAGTTCATAAAACAAGAGAAGGATTATACAGTGATGAGAACAACACATACTGCCCTTTTTTTTTGTAAATATAACCATTAACAGAGAAAAAATACGCAAAACGTTATTCTCCAAACTGTCAAACAAACCAACACAGCATGGAGATATTCCATTCAAAGAAAATGCAAAGACAGTTTAAACACAACAACCAGAACGATTTTACCTATCATTTCCAAAAATGACAGCAAGAATCGACTAAATCAAAATCTTATTAACTCGACAACAATCACATAAACCCAAAACCCAAGAGCAAGGTTGTTTTAATGAGACGTTTAAACAAGCAAGTATTTTTAAAGAGAAGGGCTTAACATGCCTGCAATTTCTTTTCCAAAACTTGAAGAAAACTACGTTTGCCGAAGATATTTCCTTCCTCGGTGATAGCACAAGCTTTCCAAAAATCCTTTCCCTCTTACAAGCTCAGCAACAGCCTCCAAATCTCCAAAGAATAGTGATAAATCCAATGAAACAAGTTTGAATGAACCAAACAAAAAAAACCAAATGTAGAGCAACTTCACCAAATCCAAATCGACACAATAAACAATCAACATTTCCCTCCTACGCCTTCCAAGGCGAGCTGGTCACGAGGAACAAGAGAATTTAATGCATTAAAGGCTCTACCTTTTTCCAAATTTCTCACGCCACTGCCAACTTGAGTTGGCGATCTCCAAATTTCGAATTTCACATGCAAAACCAAATTTGGTTCCATCTCCAACTAGATACCTCCGCCACTTACCTGCCCCCGCCAAACTGGCGCTATCCACGTATGGGCTCCCATTTAATGCCATTAAACACCCCTTCATCCTTATCCTCTCCCTCCAAGGGTCTGCGCGCCCCCTTTAGGTTAGGATTAGTTTTAGGATGTATATTAGTTATTCAACCTAGGTCATAGTTTAGTTTTAGGTTAATAGGACTTAGGTTTATTTCCCTTTCTTTTTTTTTATAATTTAAAAAATCCACTTAGGATAGTAGTTTAGGATGTATGGTAGAACTTAGGATTAGCTTAGGATTTAATTCCTTCTAATCACTAACACTAATCAACCTCCAATCCAGTCTTCCAACTGACACTCATATCAATGCTGTGCAGGACATTCCGTCCTTTGTTTCACATGCCAAAGCCACCCATGTCCAGACATTTCCTGCCTCATGAGGTTTTAGGTACGACAGTGCAGGGTTCAAGAATCGAACCTTTTTCGTTAGCATTTACATGCCAGCTGCTCATACCTGCAATCAGGCATTGCACATTTATATCAACCTCCAGTTCGGTTCAAGAGTAAATCGACAAAGCAATCACAAGAGGACCACAACATACTTTGGATCAATGGAATTGATTCAAGGTGTGTTGTCAATCAGCAAAGAGAGTTTAGCAAGTATACAACAATTTGTCATCACATCTGTAAACACACAAGCAACAATAACTACTATCCTATGCAATAAATTATAGCATGCAAGAATCCAAGTTAGCAACACATTCCTTTAAGATCAGAATATATCTTAACATGTTTGCCTTCATTTCAGCAGCTATAACAGTATGAAAAATATTCACCAAGATAACTTACAAAATCAGGGTGTTACAATGTGATAATATTCAATGTTGAATATTTGACCAAGGTAGCTCACTTCCCACCATTCAAGACCACTTATACAGTTGGAGACACTCATTTTAGTAATTCATGTCTTACAACAATATAAATTTTAGGACACTTTTTCACTAGCCCACACTCACTCAATTTGACCAGTTATGATATCCCTAGTTAAATCTCACTCAATATTACTTACACACAAAACCTATTTATTCACATTGTGGTCACGTTAATTCATCAAATCAGGCTATACCCACATATATGACAAATCCAATTTTTAAATTACTCACACATGCATCTGGGACTATAGTGCTAAGAAAGGGCCATAGTGTGTATACACTATGGACCAACCTAGAAGCTCTTATCCCTTTCCCTCAAATGACAATTTTCTCAATTTTGAATTCTTTTATATAATCTTATTCATCTTTACCCACTTTTTCCATATCCATAACACATATATAAGAAAGTTACTCATCTCTCATTGAGGAGGGAATTCTATCTACTTCTCACCTAGCATTATAATGAGAAAAATACTAAGAGAACTCACAAGAAAAGCTACTCCAAGACTCCATTGATATTTCATATACTCTACATATTCAATTTGGGAATCCCTCTACTTATATTTGCAAGCACAAAGAGTACATCATCTCAATTAAATATAGGGAAAAGTTCAAGTACAATCACAATGTTTCAAGCTCATGGTTATGAATTTGGTTTCATACATTATAAATATCACATGTTATATAGGAATGATGTGTAGTTTGATCTTTCTTCAAAGTAGTGGGATATCAGTAGTGCACAAGGGTGTCCACAACCTAAATAATGTTTTTTTTTTAGGATTATGTCACCATCTAGGGTTTTTGAATATTCAATCAGATGTACAAAAAAGCATCACATAGTTTCAAATGTCTAAATTACATACAATAATAGATTGGTAACTAATTCATAGACCAAGAAATTTCTAGGAGATGAAAGCATTGAGGGATGGAAGCATAAGGAAGGGCCATAATACCCATATGCCTTGGTCTGTGCCATATTCTTTGGTCTAAACAACTTTTCAGGACAATGTTTCAAAGATGAAGCCTTATCAAATTTGTACTAGCCCCTTTTAGTCATCAACCTAGTCCAGATCAAGCACATAGTCCGGAATATCAGTTGTGTCACTCTTTATTTTCTATTGCTAGTACTTTGTTACATTATATATCATTAGATATATTCATTCATGTATTTTCCTGATATTACTACAATTATATTTGAAAACTAATTAATTAGGATAATCTACCATTGATTAACAACTCCCTATAAATTTAAACATTCAAGTTAAATCATTTTGGTGAATTTCTTATTGGTCAAACCCTAGCTTCCCAAGGATCCATAAGTTTTTATACTACATTTTTTTTCTTATTGGCTTTCTTATATACATTTATTCTATGACTTACCATAAGATTTTGTGCAAACATAGTACATATTCCTCTCCCATATCTCCTCATGTAGATGATATTTATGGGTATTCTAATCCATCTATATATCATGCTCTTGGTAGTTATGGTTATCATGAATATATTGAAGATAATGAGAAACTACATGTAGTACTAGAAACTAGACATTTCCCACCCTTATATTTAATACTATGGATATGGCATGATCGTAAAAAATAATCAGTGGAATAGGATGGGATAGTTTTGGGTGGGGGTGGGAGGTGAGAAATGGTCTATATAGTTTAATTAGAATAGGAACCCATCTATATATGATGATATGGGGTCGTAATAAAAAATGATTATTACCTCACAACATAAAGGAAGAGGTCACAAGTGTCTATATCATCAAATTAATTTTTAGCATAATGAGTAAAATATATTGGTAAAAATTGTAACAATAAAATACAACCCTAATAGAAGAGCATATATGTGTCTTGTGCACAATATAAATGGTGATAGAATTCAAGCATTGCAAATGAATAAATACTTACTGATTAGTCAATTGATGGAATTCATGCTCTCACCATATCTATATAGGATAAAGGTAAGGTTCATTTATCTAGAAGCGATGTCATTTATCTTATATTTAAGGAGACCTACCTCTAAGAAGTAGTGAGCTACAGAGCCAACCTAGTAATAAGATCTCTGGCCTATATATAGATATATGGGATGGCTTAGGATTCAACCATATAAGGTAGAGTTTAATTTCAGACCCCCTCAAGCTAAAGTTGACTATTTTTATTATGTGGTTAAAACCGTATATGGAGTATTGGGGATCAAAATTAGGATCTTTGTCAAATATGGGCAATACTTTTCTATATTCTAACTAGTACACATCTATTTGGTGATATGTCATATTAGTCATATCATGTCCCCAAGTGTATGAGTTTTATTTTAAGAAAAAAGAGCATACTTTTTGGATGTCTACCTTACCTCCTCTTTTTCTGATCCTACTTCTATTAATCTATATACTTCTAGCACTTCTACTCATTATTTTCATATTTTTAGTGATCCTAATGTTTTTTATTCATCCATGTGAATCTAATTTTTCAACATATATGATAAATGAATTGCCACTTATTGACTCTAATTGGTTTATTTATAGTAATGGTGACATTGAATCTCTTTCTGGTAGTGATACTAGTCATTATGCATGTACAGAGGAGTATGTGAATTTCTTAGATAATGATTATGTTGTTGTTTATGTAATCCTTACTTCACCTATAACTACTTTTGTTTATTCCTTGGATACTTGTTACAAATCATGTTTATGTCCCTTCTTCCTCTGAAAATAATCTTTAAAATACTTGTGAGAATAATTTGGTTGCAACTGATACATGTGTTCCTTCCCTTCCTCCTCTAAATTATATTGTATCTACTCATGAAAACAAAATTTTTATTGTAAATGATGTTATTGTTCCTTCTCACTTTTCACAACAAGATGTCTTAGATGATTGTGAACAAAATGTTGTTACAAATGATGTATTTATTTATACTCCTACTTTTACAAAAATATATGTTACATAATGGTAAAAATAATGATGCTTATATTTATTCTTCTTCTTCCATAATGATGAATATATTTCTTACTAAGGAATTTGTTTACAAATGTGTCCAAGATTTTATTCCTTCTAGTTCTTCTCATAGTCCTCCTAGTTCTAATTAAACTCAATAGGTCTTATATATTTGTGAACAAAATTTTGTTACAAAAAACCCATATATTTATAGTCTTTATTTTCAAAAATGACTATGCTATATAATGGTGAACATAATGATGTTTATATTTCTTCTTCTTATTCTTCCCATGCTAATGAATTTTTTATAAGGGTCTCTTAGATTCCATTCCTGATAGTTCTTCTCATAGTCCAAGTTCTAATTCAAATTCTCCACTTGCTCACCCAATGATTCAATTCCACCCAATAGTGTCCCCATGGCTACATATAATGGCAAGGTGCAACCACTCAATCAGCCTCATAATGTCTATGTTATTCATCCTTGAGAATTCATATCTTTCATACATGTTGTAGGTTATTTACAAATTCAGTCTCTAAGCTTACTATTGAAAGTAAGGCCTATTAAATTAGGATCAATCCTGATTTTGTTTATGTCAATATCCTATCCCTAAGAAGATATGTAATTTTTCCTTTCCTACAGGTTTTACCATGCCTACTTTTATAGTCTTTGATGGAATGAGTAACCCTTAAATGTACCTCAAGGCTTATCAAGTAACAATGGATTCACATCCCAATGATATTTTGTTCCTCAAAGCATTCCATAGTAGTCTCATGTGCCTTTCATTAGATTGGTTTCATCATTTTCCTTGTGGATCTGTGACTACTTTTCTTGACATTGAAAATCATTTCTTAGGTGGTTTATCTTTAATAATGGGCCTAACGTTTACATATGAGAATTTTCCATCATTACATCAAGGAATTATTGAATCTATTAGTGATTGTATCCTAAATTTCAAATTTTGTATGTATCATTTAATATATCAACCTATTGATTTAGAAATGCAATATATATAATTTTCATGGCTTGATATTTCCTCTTAAGAAAAATTTATTGTATAATTCATATGAATATTTTATAGTAATTTTCTTTGAGATATTTTCTTAGAATAAGAGATACTTAATCTAACATATATTACATGTACACATGACACATATACCTATCCTTTGCATCCACTCACTTTGTACAATCATGCTCCATCCACTGACAATGTTTGCAATAGCTTCACATTCTTCATCCCCCCATACACATAAGGTTAAGGTCCTTTATCATAGTGATACAACTCACCTCAATACACATCCATATATAAATCCACCATGGTCCACTCCTCTTAAACGGGAACCCCTTTACTTTTATCACTCTACTACGCCACATGATAACTTACACACACTAGTTAATAAGCATTTGATTTGGTTACCTTCTAATGAGTACTAACCTCCTTATCAATTATAATGAAAATTATAATAAACCTTTCTAAAAAAATCCATAGTATCAATGGGAATTAAGAGAATGATTATTATTAACTTAATAATAATCTCAAGTTACTCAAATACAAGAGTATCATCTCCTTTCATGCATGACATCCCGATCGATTACACTGTCATGTGCTACAATGTTTCTCACCAAAATTTGTAACCCTACACAATCATCACCTTAATAATAAGTTGTTTTTATGAATTCCTCCACTAGATTTGACCCAAAAACAAGTGACAAATGAAATCTACTACAAAGTATAAGATTAAATGGGTCACAAAATAACAATGCTTTGTATCACAAGAACCCAATATTAACAATGTCTCTATGAATATTATTCCACCATCATTAGGAATTTATTCTTCCCACATATCTTCTTTAAAATTTCTCAAGTTGCACATAAAAATTCGTTTCCTAGCCTTTATATAGGTTCTTTATTGATTCTTAGCTCATGTCCCCATGTATGTTAGATAATTTTTCATGATTCATTATCAGCACAAGGGGATCAACCTCCCTACATTCTATGCATATGTTTCCAGGAACTCTTTCTCCATGATTACTCCTGGATTTTTTCCCATACGAAAGGTTAAGGAACATCAATTTCTCTACTATAAGAGTGAATATTCAATCATCTCATAATTCCACATTTCTTAGCTACACCAAACAACTAATGTAAAATCATCACTTATACTACACTATTCATTCATCATTTATTCTAACATCATACATCTAATAAAAAACATAAAAATGCAATCATCACTATGATTCAAAACTACTTGATAATGTATCGTCATGATCAAACACAATCACACACACTATCTCACATGAAACTAGTCTCTTAATTCATTATCATATGCTTCTTTCATTCACAATGGTAGATAGTGGGCCTTCACTCAACGTACTCATTGGATAGTTCATACACTGCTTACACACTAGGGTAATTTGATTTCCACCTCATTTCCCAATTACACACTTTTTTTTATAAGTTTACATTGACTATTGAGGTAGTGGATAAACACCCAAACCTCACTTTTCACACACACATACTGGGGGAACCTTTCTTTCCCACATCTGGTTACATATATAATTCATAAAAGGCACTAATAATCTAAATATTTTCCCTCTTGGGGAATTCTTATATCTTCACTCCTCTTTGGATAATAGGTTTTAATCTATACCCTTAGGGGGCATAAAAATACAAATACACTTAAAATCTAAAAGCAACCACATATATACAAACATCAAAAAATATTTACATCGTTATTGTTTGGTTGTTTAATTGCTTGTGTATACTATTCATGTTGTACATTACTTATCATGTTAGCTTGATGCATAATATGAAATATCCATTTTCTATACACATGTGCATTCATATGGTATATTAAATTGAATGTAAGATACACATAGATTGTTACATGATGTGGGATGCTTTAACATTTCTCTTTACCAATTCCTCTACGATAATTGGGGGGCATCCACTTTATACTTTCTCATATAAAGGTATTATTATTCAATTATTTTCTACTTTACTTTCCCTTACCTCATTCACTTAGTGCATACATCATGACATATAATTTATTACTCTAACATGATAATGGGTTTATTGTGCAGTATTTGTTTTACATGTTACTTTCAAATTGGATCATTTTCATCATATGACTTGTTTATTATTTTACATGCTTGCTCTATGCTTTAATTTGTTCGCAGGAAATGCCCTACGTTACTTGTTTGTTTATTTTTGGCCTTGAGTTCCTTTATTTTCTTGTGATATCCTAGGTGGTGTCTCCATGTATGTAGCATATTTCTTTCCATAATGTTATATTTTTGTGCCCTTACATGCTTTTTCTTACATTTACTATGATGTTTCTCTATTGCTTGCTACTAACACTTTACTAGTTTTTTTTACTATATTACTATGTATACTCCATGGTATACACCATATACACTCCCCCTTTTTTCCTTGTAGGAATCCTATAGCATATGTGCACATTAACTACAAGTCCTCTTGTTTATGGCATGATCACAGTGCTCTATCTCGCATGCCCCAAAGAAGGGGACAACCATAGGGTGATATCTCACCCTCACAACATTACAAAATTAGAAAAAAAATGACACAATATAGAATCAAATAGTGTAGAGGTTCAGAAATCAGATGATAAACAAAATTTGATCAAAGACATGAAGGGGCAAACCATACAAAAAATACCATAGCATCTGGATATTATGGCCCATTCCACACACTTTCCATATTGGGGGAAGATTCAATAGTTTTATCAGTCCATATAATTTCTCAATGATAGTTACAGGATCTTTACTCAATTTTAGTGACATAATTCATGTTCAATCTCATATTATGGTGGTACTAATAATATGTGCAAGTTAGAATTTCCCTCGTACTTTATTACATCATTTGTAAATCAATTGGGTTCCTGTTTATTTATAGTGGAGCTTATTTGTGGGTCTTAGGAATTATTAAGATTAATATTATCCTTGTAGGATTAAGTTCCCATTACTCATTTTTTGTCAAGGGATGCAAAGCAACTTGAACGTTCTCTATACAGTTCTCTTCACCATTATATTATGCATTTTCACTTCTTTCTATTCTCCTTAGCACATTCCGCATGGGGAATGATTACCCCCCAATTCCTTCCAACCAGATCCATCAAAAATCACAGCAAATCTCCATGAAAATGGTAACCGGAGTACTCTCTCTAAATATCTCACAAAAACAATCAAGTGTACACTTTCCTTTGTTTTGTTTTTCTACTTACATATTGTCATTTTCACACTAAGTTTAAAAATTTTACGTTAATGTTTGATTTCCTATACTATGGAAATTGACTACACATTTCTCTGTAGGTACTCATCTTGGCAAAACAAAGACATATCCCTAGCAAAAGCACAAGGTTCTCTAAGAAAAGAAAAAGTGTTTCTACACACTCAAGTAACATTTCCTTTAAGTACACAATTTTCAATTTCATACTTAAAGGGGGAAAATGTATACACTCATTTTGGTACTTCATGTCTTACAACAATGCAAATTGTAAAACACTTTTACACTAGTCCACAATCACTCAATTTGACCAATTATTCTATCCTTAGCTATATCTAACTCATTTTTTCCTACACACACATGCTATTTGTTTTCATAATGATCACATTAATTCTTCAAATCAAGCTATACCCTCACATATGAAAAATTTAATTTTCAAATTACTCACACATGCATATGGGATCATAGTACCCAGAAATGGCTATAACATATAGGAACTATGGGTCAACCTGGATACTCTCATCCCTTTCCCTCTAACAACATTTTTCTTAATTTGAACTTATTTTTTACAATCCTAGTTGGCTTTACCTAAGTTTTCCAGATCCATTATGTATATATAAGCAAGTTATTCATCTCTCATTAAGGAGGGAATTCTATCTACTTAGCACCTAGCATTCTAATGAGAAAATACTAAGAGAAATCACAAGAAAAGATACTTTAAGACTCCCTTGAGCTATCATATACTCTAAATATTCATTTTGAAAAGTCTTCTACCCATATTTGCATGCACAAAGAGCACATCATCTAAATTCAAGCTAGGGAAAAGGTCAACTATAATCACATTGTTACAAGCTTGTGGTTATCGATTTGGTTGCATACACTCTAGATATCACACACTAGGAAAGAAAGATGTTTGATTTGATCTCTCTTCAGAGTAATGGTGATGTCAACGGTTCAAGGGGGTGCCCACAAGCCAACAAATGTTTATTTTTAAGGATTCCCTCACCATCTAGGGTTTTTGAAGATTCGATCAGCTACACTGTGGGCATCACATAGTTTCAAAGGTCCAAATTACATATAGGAACAAATCAATAAATAGTGTATAGAGCTAGAAAGTTCTAGGATCTGAAATTATAAAGGGACAATAGCGTATGAAACGGCCATAGAGCCCATATGCCTTGGTTCATACCATATTCTTTAGTCCATATAGATTTGGAAGACATAATTTCAGAGGTGAAGCTTTATCAGATCAGTTACATCCCCTTTCATTCATCAACTTGATCTAAAACAAGCACATAGTCCAGAATAGTAGTTAAGCCACTCTCTATTTCCTATTCGTATTAATTTATTTCATTATCTATCTCTATTTATCTTTTTTCATGTATTATATTGATATTTATGTAATTATCTTTGTAAACTAATTGATTAGGATGATCTACTATCCATTACCATCTCCCTATAAATTTAACCATTTAGTTAAATCAACATCTAGGTCCATAGTTAGGGTAAACCTTGATGAAATCGAAAGGTTGCATGGAATCCCACAGAAGATTATTTCTAACCATGACCCATTATGCATGTTTAACTCTTGAACTACCTTAGAACATGTTTTAAACAATCATTTCAACTTCAATACCACCCTAAGACGGATGGATAGACTAAGGGGTCAATTAGGTTTTGGATGAGATGGTTTACATGTACGTTATGGATCAATAGTCCCAATAGGAGGATTCCTTGTATTTATTAAAAGTATTCTTGTAGAATTAATTACCGTGGTTATATTGAGATTACACATTTCAAATCATTATATGGATGAAATGTTAGGACTCATTTAAACTGGGATCATATTGAGGATAGGGTTTTTATGTGTATTGTTGTGATATAATACATGGAGAGGAAAATGGTTTGTATTATATAGTGCGTTCAAGAGGCATATGAGAGGGTAAATAAGTATGCACATGCCCACCAGACTTATCATAATTTTGAGGTCAGAATGAAGGTTTTTTTAATATTCAAACCATATAAGAGCCCACTTCATTACAAAAAGATTATAATATTGCACCATGGTTGGTATATTGAAACTTTTTACATCTTGGAGAGAATAATACCTTTGGATTATCATATAGCCTTTCCACCTATTCTTTTTGCATTCATGATGTTTTTCATGTATCATAATTATAGGAGATATATTTAAAACCCTTCTCATGTTTTTGATTGGATGGCCTTGCAAGTGAGGGATGGGTGGTTGAATTTGGATCCCATGTTTGTTCTAGAGGGAAGGACACTATGCCTCTGAGGTTATGATACAGGCCAAGTACAATTATAGTGGAACCGATAGGATGAGAATGCATCCACGTGGTAAGATGTTACTATCTTGAGGTCTCAATACCCACATCTCTTCCAATGAATTCTAGGATGAAGTTTTTTTTAAGGGGAGATGGATGTAGTGTCCACTCCTCTTTGGCATTATTTATATTAGATTAATCTTATTATCTCGTTTATCTTGTACATTAGCACAAGGTTCTTGGAATTATTTTGATTCATCTATTATGTATTGACAACTACTATTATCTCATTTTGCTGACAGAGGTTTCCGAAACCTTAATTATGGGAATTTTATTATTTTATGTTTACAATGGACTATTTGATGATTATTGGGTTATACATAATTTGGTGGTGATATAGATAGATGTAATTTTTTTATGATAATGATTTGGTTAGATATTACAACATGTTGAAAATATTATTTTTGATTTTTAAAAGCCTATAAATCAATGTTATGAATTTATAACCTTGATGTGAATGAGTTTTATGCCTTAATGTATATGTTTTTGTGTTTATTGTATACTCCTATTTAATTTATATCATTATTATTTTGGGTTGATATGATATGTGCCTTGCGTTTACATGGAAAAATGTAATAATTTATATATGTCCATACCAAATTGAGGATTAAGGGGACTAAATCATCAATGGCTCGCTAGCTAACACAGTGTCACACAATGCATAAGTTGAACCTTAGGATTGTAAAGTTACCATTTGTTTAGTATGTTTATTTTTTTGATTTTACTTTCTAAAATATCTAGAGTCACCTCATTTTTTTTGGACCCATGTATTGCTTAATTAAGTACAATTAATTATGCTGTAGATTTATTACACTGTTTGGTTAATTATCTTGAGCTTATTCATTTTTTGGGTATGAAAGTGGCTTGTCAAGGTGGTTGACACTTTCTATTTTAGGAAAAAATTGGCTTTTTGCTTCGGACCAATTTTATAAGGTGTGTGGGACATTCGATACTTGTCACACACTCTCAATATTTGTCCTTACACCTACCCATGGGGTAGATGGACTTCTTGAGCGTTCTTGTCCACTTTAGGACTCAAAATAACCCTCATAATTACTTGAAATACATGCCAACAAGTAATGAATTTATTTTTGTAAGTGGTTGAGTGTGAATTTTATTGATAGGTACTAAATTTATTCCTATCTTTTAATGTTTTAACTTTGGGGGTTATTTAAATTTCATATAGAACTTGGTCATGATTTTTATAAGGAGTTATGGGTGCCCACATATTTTGTAAGTGAATTTTAATGATTATGGTTGGAGGTTTTGTTGGATTTGGGGTTTGGATCTTATCACTTGGAAACCTCATAGTGGGTGATCATTTTTAGTTGTTTGTCAATATATGAAAGTATTATGGATATTTTGGGGGTTATGCAATTTGGTGATTGGAGAATTTGTGAAAATTGGAGTGTGTTGGAGATATTTCTTGGTGCTTGTGGATTGTGTGAGAATTTCTTTGAGACTTGGACAAGATGAAAAAGAGGTAGGCACTACTCTTTTTGGCTTGGTAATTTTAAACAGAATCTCTCTCTCTCTCTCTCTCCTCTCCTCTCTCTCTCTCTCTCTCCTCTCTCTCTCTCTCTCTCTCTCTCTCTATATTATATATATATATATATATATATATATATATATAGTATGTTTATTACTCCATTGATCATGTGTAAAAATTTAAGTGAATATTATGAACTTGTATTACACCATTGTATATATGAAATAATAAATATGTGTTTATGGGACTCAAATCTATAATTTTATTAGAGAGAAAAGGGTTTGTATACTTAATGGAGAGATAAGGATTTGTATGTGTTACCGTCTTATATCTTACTTGGAGGAACCAAGGGAGTGCATAGTTTTCCTTCAGTGGAGAGAAAAGGGAAAATATTAATGGAGATAAAAGGATATGTTAATGTGGTATGTGTGGTCTTACTGAAAGGAAACGAGGGCTCACCATTCCTCCTTCAATGGAGTGAAAAGGATGGATTACTGATAGTGTATCCCCTTTGCAAGTCTTATTAGTAGACTTGGTTGTGCGTTTTTTTTCATTTTTGGGGTATTTCCTTCTCCCTCTCTTGTAGCAAGAAAACAATTATATTTTTATAGCATGGATATGTTGTATATGAAAAGTTTTTTAATATTGTGTTCATTTTTCATACATTGGTTGTTGGTTCATAGATACCCTCTAGAGTTGGGGTTTGGTGGGAAATGAGTATGAGATCATCCCATCATTGTGAGGTTAGGAAGTGAAAATCATTGGATTCCCCCTTTTGGTTATGAATATGGAATCTTGTGAATAAGCTTAGTACGAATTTTTGTATTCTTGAAAAGAGTTGAGGTCATTATAAATGTAATAAGTATAGAAATATTATAGGTGTGAAAGAGATTGTATTTGAGTGTAAATGAATTGCATTTGTGTAATATTCAAAAGGGGGAACAATGATGTGATTTTTTATTATTTTAAACCATCGAAAAGTTGTATTTTAAATAATAAGAGAAAGTGGTTGTTGGTGTGTGTGACATGTCTAGTCATCGTCGACATCACCTGGTGAGTCATCTCGCCTTGCAAGAGTCATAGGTCTTAGGAAATCAAATGACAAATGTCAGATTCTATCATAGAATCTGTCATTGTCATTTGCATCAGTGCATCATAGGAGTTACATTCCTTGTTTGGAATTGTAACTCCTCCTTTAGTGGCGTCATATGCATCAGTCACGTCATATGCGTCAATGACATCATTGATATTCTTTCCTTGTTTAGGCATGGGGGCTACACATCACCCCTATTTGTACTTCCTTTTTCGATTTATGAGCATGAGCAGACCTATTTTCTTATTTGCATATTCTTTCCATTATTCGAATCTTGCTTATTGTGTTGGAGTTTGACGTTACCATCGGAGTGCAACTTCATTTTGGTGCATTGTTTTCGACATCGGTTCTAGTGAATCCCTCTTTCATGATATCAGAGTTGGTTTTGGTAAAATGTGCACTCTTCGTTTATCAAGTTGTTTATGACTTCTAGTTTCTTCTTATTTCCTCGTGCAAGTTTTTTTGATTATTATTTTGGAATTATATTGCTCACCTCGTATTGAGGTTTCAACAGTTGCAAGTTTGAGGTATCTGGTTAGTTTGCTTTGTCATGTTACTGAGTTCGTGATTACTTCTATTCTTGTCAGCTCATTTTTACTTTAGTGTGGCCCTGTGGTTCATTGTTGTTAACTTGTTTACATTGGTGAACTTGCTGCTTGGCCACGTTTTTGGATTTGGAGGCTCATTTTTTGGTTTTCTTGTACATTGCTTTTTGCATGCATTGGGTATTGATACCTCTCACCTCAGATATCTATTTTTGGTTCAACACTCTCAGCATTGGTAATTCCTACATGTTGCATCCACATCTGTACTAGTGTTTCATGTATATTCTTTGCATTGCTCGACCTTTATTTTAATCACTAGCTACCTGTGAATTACGACTCATCTCTGGTTAATCATTTGGAGCACCTCGACCATGGGAATCCTTGCACTCTTCATTGCACTGCTCTTGCTCTAGTCAACACGTGCTCTCTTCTGCCTTCCTCGACAGTTCTTTGTAACTTACTTTGTGATTGCTTCTACTCAACTTTCTTGGCCTCACCAGGTTCTCTTCGTCCGCCAACTTACTGCTCCTTGGCTTAACCGTCTCCACCTACCAAAGGATCCTCTGACATCTCTACATCATTATTTTGTTTACCGGGTAACTTCAGCCAACACGTGGTATCTACCTACACAGACGGCTCAGTTTTTCTGTGGAGCTTGTAAGCCTGCATCCAACTCAGTTTTTGGCCTCCATCCACGTGTTCGGGTTAACTTCACTCTGGTGATCTCCACTATCATTTCCCTTGTGCCCAGTTGTGTGGGATCTCTACTCAGCTTGTGTTTCTAATCTCCTCGTGTTTGCATTGAACCCGGAACTACAGTGATTGACTTGAGATCTTCATGTTTGAGATCGAATTGACCTTTGTTGACCTGCACCACTTCCTCCTACCTTGCACATCTGTCTTCTACCTGGTTCTCTGCCTTGCCTTTAGCCACTATGCTTGCTCTGAACTCAGACTTGCACTGATCAACTCGAGATCCCATACAGTTTTTTCCAGCATTTACCATCTTCTCTGTCATTTCTGGTTCACTGTGCTCATTTTGCCAGCCCATAAAATCTTTGCATGCTCCGAGCTATGTCATAACGGTTACAATGCTAGTCTCTGTGCACATGTGGCTCTAGCTCCCTTCAACGGCTCCTCCAGCTCATGCTATTGTGTGTTGATGTTGACTTGTCCCCTGATTGCATGCTAACTTCTGCCTAACACACTCCAAACCCTAGCTTGACAACGTGGGCTTCTAGTCTCTCCAACAGCTTAGTCAACATCCACACTTCCATTTACCATACAATTGGAGCAGCTCGGTCAACATTTCCTTTTAGAATTATTTGAAGGTCAAATCAATCTCACCTTTAATATTTTAAGGTGTAAAATTTTAATTGGCATTGTAAACCTTTTTTGGGGTATTTTTGCTTGTTTTAATATCCTTCCTTCGAGTGACGAAGACGGAGGGTGAGGTCCGGGGATGGTAGGAGGCTAATCCCTCCTCGCAATAAAAACAAAACCTATCTAAAATTTGATGTCATTTCCAACGAGCATACATACGACACCCTTTGCATGCATTTAGGGCACTTTTTTAATCCATTTACAGGCTTATTAGTATTTTTCCATCAGTTGCGGGAATTGTTTTTTGCTATAACTTTTGACTTGTTGCTCGATTTTGAGCACTTCTTTAGTCAAAGTTGTATGTTTTTTCGCACTCTAGATGATGGGATTATAAGTTTTGTAAATGCAATATTTTATAAAGTGCCATATTCTAGGGGGTGTATTTGTATTGCTTAATTCAACTCATTTCGAATCATCTTGAGCTTTGTTCTGTCCCTTTTATTACTTGTGGACTTGTGAACGCGTTCGCCACAGTCTTACAGCAAAGGGATTCTTTCATGCGATATGAGATGCTATTTATCACAAGGCTTTCTCTTCCCCTTCTTGTTTTCACTCGTTCTTGTGCTTGCTTATGGTGTCGAACTGTTGCGCCAAACAAACCTTGATTATTATCTCCACTCTTGCGCATTATTACGCTGATTGTAAGGTGAGTGATAGACTGGTTCTTGGCACACAGTCGCATCTGATTGTAATCAATGCACTAAACTATAAAGTGCCGCAAAAAGGGGGGTTAAACTTGTATTCCTTAGAGGCTTCTCTCGTCACGGACATTGAATTTCATCGCTTTGTTGTTCAACCAGGACTAGGAAACTACCTACAATGGAAGAATGGAATACTCGATCATTGCATTATGTACAACTTGTTACCACATCTTCTTGGGATGACACCTGAACCTATTAACCACATTCATCACCAAAATTGGTTAAACGAGAATGATATGGAATACGGGCTTCTTTGTCTTACTATACCGGAAGACCTTCAACGTCGAATAGAATTCATAGAGTCTGCGCACCGAGCTTGGACCTTCATTCAGAATTTTCATGGAGACTTTGATCATCCTTCATCTGGTTATGGATCTTATGATGATCTTTCATCCATGGAGGAAAGTGATTTCACCGATACTTTTTCTTACGAAGGGTCACCCCCACATATTTATGTGCCTGCTCCTTCAGAACTTAGTATTAATCCTGTCACAGTTCCTAGTAACTCTCCTCCACAGGACTCTTCGTTTGAATTTTCACCTACACACCATGTTGCCTTGGATCTTAGCTTTTTCCCTTCACGAGCATCTACTGATTCCGTTAATTCTAGCCTGGAGATTCTACCATCTCTTGTTGCTTCCACCAACCTTGAGATTGCTTCTTCAAAGGGCTCATATAATCCTCCACAACAGGACATTAATTTCCTTGACTCAGACTTGGATGATATGCTGAAGGATACTGACATCACAGTGCAACATCTTCTTCCACCTACTGCCTCTTCAGAGATTAGAGTTTCCATCACACCAGCTTCCACTAACTCTCAATCGCAACAGGTTCCTTTGCCCCTTCAGGGATCTCCTTCATCACCACTCAACTCTCTTGATGATATATCTATATTTATGGACTCCCACCTTATGGAGATTGACAGGATTGTCACTGCTTCTCTTGATATATTATCCTCTTCCCATATTGGGCCACCATCAAGCACACTCCATGCTCCTCCTCCTTCCTCCACTAATCAAAGACCTTTGGTCTCTTCAGATTCATTAGGATTCCATCGAAAATCATCTTCCAGAGGAGCTAGATAGCTCTCTTTACTTCTTCACCTCTTCTTATTTCTAGGAAGATGTTTGTATGTGGGCACCTTATCAGGCCTTTAGTTGTCAGGCCCCACTAACACACCTTTCTTAGTTTTCTAGGGTAGTCTTCTTTTCTATTATGGCTTACCTTGACCTCTTCCTTGACTTTGATGAAGGGGGTGTTGGTGTGTGTGACATGCCTAGTCATCATCCACATCACCTGGTGAGTCATCTCACCTTGCGAGAGTCATAGGTCTTAGGAATTCAAATGAAAAGTGTCAGATTCTGTCATAGAATCTGTTATTGTCATTTACATCAATGCATCATAGGAGTTGCATTACTTATTTGTAATTACAACTCCTCCTTTAGTGGAGTCATATGCATTAGTCACGTCATATGCATCAGTGGCGTCATTGATATTCTTTCCTTGTTTAGGCATGGGGGTTACACAACACCCCTATTTGTACTTCCTTTTTTCAATCTATGAGCATGAGCAGACCTATTTTCTTATTTGCATATTCTTTCCATTGTTTGAATCTTGCTTATTGCATTGGAGCTTGACGTTACCATCGGAGTGCAACTTCATTGTGGTGCATTGTTTTTGACATTGGTTCTCACGAATCCCTCTTTCAGTGGTGTAACCGTACCTTTGTTTTATTTGAAAAATTGGATGTATTTTTAATTTTATATATGTTGGTATTATGACTGAAAAACATGTGAATGTGCTTATTCAAATTTTAAAAATTAATGGATAAATGAAATTTGATTAGTTGTTTATATTTATTGTATGGTTATTAAGGGAAAATGGAAATAATATTGTTGGGTTTTAATCATGACCCAAAAAAATTGACTAAATGTTATAAAAACCATAGAATCAAAACCAAATTTGGTTTTCATACTTCCGAAGAAATTTCACAAATTACAAAATTCTTCTAAAGTTCCAATTTCTGACCAAGTCCTTACATTTTTGGGTGGAGATATAGAGTTTTGAAGCACAATTTCATTTCATGCATATATATTTCTTCTAGAACTTTGAATCATGAAATTAAATTTCCTTAATGTTTAGTATACTTTCTAAGTTTTGGCACACATTTATATTTTGCATGGAAATTACATCCAAAAATCTAGGTCTTAAATAAACTCTCATAGTGTTTGGCATAGTTTCAGTGCACATTTACACTTTTCGATCAAATTTCATCCAAAGATCCAATTACCACAATACGTTAGTCCTAGTGTTAATCAAAATTCCAAAGTTTTGATGTAAATTTTCATGCAAAGTACATTCAAAAATTTGGTTCCCAAATTTCTCTAACCCTTTTGTTGATTGGACTTTTTGAGATCCGTGACACTTTTACAATTTTCATGTGAATTACATCTTTGATTTAACATGATTTTTAATTAAATCTAATTTCAAAGTAACTTACTATAAAAAATGATATTTAGGTAATAAACTACAGTAATTTCCAAGAAATAAGCACTTAACAATGTAAAACCCTAAGTAAATGAGAGAGAGAGAGAGAGATGACTTAGATGATTTCGTGCTACCTGGGGGTGATCTATATTATGTATCTATTGGAACAGGATGGGAATAGCGTCATCAAGGCTCGATAAGGGTTCAAAACCCTAGGGGTGTGCAGGACAGAAGCCCCCACAGGAGAACATGAGTACCCCAAGTGCTAGTGACCGAAATGAGTGCCTGTGTTTGCTCAGATGCTTGGAGTATGGTATTTTCTAGGTCGGAAGGTCTTCACTTCAATATTTTTTCACTTTGGATTATGATTGCACTTGTAACCTGTAAAAAAAATTCTACCTACACATATCCACAAACCACATCAAATGTAATAAAATAAGATGCATAATGTGGATTCAAATTGACCCTGAAGGTCACCCAAAGCCTGAACTTATGACCGAGCACTACACTACATCTAAGACTCCATGTAGTTCTATGTTATCATGTGTGTAATAATGCCCTAGGTATCCCTTGTGCAATTTACATGATGATAGTGGGCTAGATCTAGATTGTTCCAAGTATGCAAGATGTGTGTGATGGAATAGAATGAAATCCCCTCCATGTTTTGTATATAGATTGAAGTAGCCATTTTCCCTTGTATGAATGTGTTATATGTATCCTTTTAGTGTTCATGTTCCTTTTGATAGCTTAGGTGATGATATATAATTCTTATAGTGCTTGGCCCTTTATTTGAGAGAAGTAACTGAGTGTATATATATATATATGATTCTCTTGTTTGAATTTCATAATTGACAACTGAAAGGCCGAACTAAAGTGATACAAGGTGACCAACAACTAAAAATGACCCAAAAGAGTAAGAAGAGGAAATATAGTGATGAGAGCACCTAGGAGGGACAAGAGTACCTAGGTGCTTCTGTCCTAACTTGGTGCCAGTGTCTAAAGCCATCAAAATGTAAATCAATATAGTGTTTGTTGAGATGTAAGATATGTAAATCTAGTAAAGTGCAAGAGATAAAGTAACCAAAAGGCCAAAAGGAGTTTACAACCACTATTTTCTTTCTTAGGAATCATGTATAAATTAGTATTCTTTATAACTTAGAAATGTACCCAAGTGCATAGATTTTTTGTCTACATTTTCCCCCACTTTATGTTGTTGAGTGGATACTCAATAACATAAAGTAGATAAAAGATATGTACTTTGTGATCCAAAGAGTAGTGTAGCCAATATCATGCCAAGTGGAAAAATATCCATATGAAGTGTGAATTGATCATAATGTGAAGCATGACAACTAAGAAAGTGTGGTATACCATAGGGGTGAAGTGTATGTGTAGTAGTGTGTTGTTGGAGCTTATGCTTGTGAGTTACTTCTTATAAGGACATACCTGCAAACGAAGAGAAATGGTGTAGGTGCATCAATAGGTTTTCATATAGTGTTTTCATGTTTTGGATGGGGTCTAGGTTGTCTTATGGCATATTTCACCATTTCCCTCCAAATGTTGTAGTTAAATATTCAAATTTGGCAATGTTGTGTGTAAAAGCCTAAATAAGGCCTAGTAGTGCATATAAGGGGAAAAATTGTAAATAAGGTTTGGAGAGCTTATATTATTGTGTAACCAAGTTTATTAGACAATATTTGGATTTTTTAAGGTCTTTTTTAAGCTAGAAAATGGTTGAGCTATCTTAGGGAGTTTTTGAGAAAATATAGGATTGGCTTATTTTGATATGCCAAAGTTGGACTTTGGCATCAAGTATGTAATTCCTTCATGGGAGATGAATGTACCAAGTAGAATCAATTGAAAATGATGAGTAATGAAGATTTGGAGGTGTCATATGGTATAAATGGAAAGTTTTTCTATGTTCTCCCATGCATTTAGAAGGATTCTTGCACAGACCAAGAGTAGGAAATTCGACAGTCAATGATTTATATATGGAAAGTATATTGTGACAAATGGAGTACTTGGAAGACATTATTACAATCCCAATACAATTTACTTTAGGTCTTGAAACCTTTGGATAGGTTTTGTGTGCTCGAATTTGCATTATCTACCCCTAAACTAGGGCTTGTTAGATCTTCATATTAGTACGGTGGAAAAACCTAAATTTTTGAAATCCCCATGTCCTTAATGTCACCTAGCACTATCCAAGAGTTTGGAGAAAATATCTACTGGTAAGGGTTGCTTTCATAAGACCCTATATTTTAGGCATGTTCCTACCAGAATAGACTACTGTAGTGCGAGGTTTTGGATGTTTTAAAGTAAACAAAGACTAAGTAGATCTTAGAAAAGCCATAAAATGCTCCATTACACCTTTAGGAAGGATTTATAGGGTTATATTCATCTCACAAACCTCTATACCTACCTGTAGCCTTGGAAAAGACCTAATTAGGCCTAATTTACCCCTATGACAGTTGGAGAAGTACAATTTCATACAAAAGAGTAGGTAGTGAAACTTGGACTCATGCTAGGGCTCCATAAAGGGTATTTGAATTAGTCATGAGAAGGTGAAGTTGTTTCAGGGATATTTGAGATTTGTTAGCATTTGTATACATGAAGGGCTACTAATCAATAAAGCTAATATGAAGAAATGCAAGAGCATGACAGAGTTTAGAGGTCATGTCTCCTCAAGACATGTATGAATAGATGGTCCAAGCCTATAAAGACTAGTCTGAGACCTCTGGTCACTATAATTGGTATTTTGGTCACCTAGAAACCTAATTGGGCATAATCATTCAAGTAAGAACTTAGTACAAAAGAATTGGATTTCCAAATATATGAAAAGGTCTAATCATCCTGGGAATGGTAGAAGAAGAGGTCTAAAACCAATTTAGTGTGATAATGAACATGGAGCAGAGATTTGGAATGATGGAGCTATGGAGATGAAGAATATGCATGGACTAGTGGAGTATGAAGATGAAGTGTTTGTGAGTGGAATGAAGTCTGAAGAGGTATAGTAGATAGAATGGAAAGTGAGGACAAGTGTGAATTCATAGGGCATGTAAGAGATGTTATGATCTCATGATGAACATACAAGCACATTAGGTTTCCTAATGGATGCCATTTAAGAAGTATAGTTTGTGAGTGGAGTAGCTCTTTTGATAAGGTAACAAGGTGTGATCTTGACTATGCCCAAGCAGGGAGGTTGATCAAAATAGGAAGAGGTATAAATTTCATGCTTTCTTCACATATGATTGAATGATTTTATATATTAAAATGTTCCTACAATATATACTATGTGAATACAATGACGTACATCAAGCAAGTTTGTTTAGCTAGATCCTCAGAGCAAAGGGTGATTGGATAGGATCATGCATGTTTAAGGTGATTTTGACTTATAATGATGTAAACCAAGTAAAACTAGAATACCATTGCACCAATAAAAAGAGTATTCAAAGTCTCGTATGTGAAAAATTAGATTAAGGTGTGTATAAGTAAGTAAAAGTGTGTAGAAATTTATAGTCAAGGAAATATTACACCTGATGTAGAAGAGAGTATGAAATATACAATCTTCCTATATGTATTGGAGATGTTTTTTGGATTTGAGTGTCTTGTTGCTAAGGGTGAGGTTTTTGGGTGATCTCATACCAAGAGAGAGTTTTTTTGGTAAATCACATGTCAAGGACAAGTTTTTTGGGCGATATCATGCAAAGGGAAAAACATTTGTGTGATATCATGCCAAGGATGAGTTTTTTTTGTGATCTCACGCCAAGGTCAGAGTGTTGGGGAGAGAATTCTACTTTTCTCTCCTTTCATATTGCTTCTTGAATGATAAGTATCACTACATATTGGCACATCCTGATTTGTAACCGATTTGTAACTAAATTGTAATCTAGTGATTGAATTCTGTAATTGAAGGAAAGTTCCTGATACTTTATATCCATACTATAAACTGTGGGAAACTATGTTGAATTGATAAAATGTATGATTTTTCCACCAAGACACAAGTGATCAGGTGGGACACAAGCGCTCACCATTCTTGTTTGATACTTAGCGCTAGTGTCTGCTCTTTTTTTGTGATCCAAGTCTGATTTTGGACCACTCTATGATTTTATTCCTTTTCCAATTTTATACTGTGTTATTATGTTCTTGAGCTCTGAGTTACCGGAAGGGTTATTTGTTCACCTAATAGTTGACCCCCTTCATTTGGGTTGCATGTGATGAATGTAGGAGGAGGAGGCCCAAATGAGAGAACATGAAAATAATATGCATATTGTGGATTGTATACCTATAGGGGGTAGGGGATATTCATGGTAGAAACCAAGGCACATGCAAACAAGATGGACTAAGAAACAAGTGTTAATGTAAAATAGATAGCATGTAATAGAGTACAATGTAACAAGAAAATTTGCAAACAAGAAGGATTGAAAAAATTGGTTATATATCACAAGGTCACAAGATAATCAAGGCCAAAGTAGCCATGAGAAAATAATGATTAATCCATACATAGGGCATAGCCCATAAATAATAGCAAACAATGGTAACCAAGAGCAAGCAAGAAGTGACAGATAACCATGGTTGTATAGTATTTTGCAAGGTAATTGCTACACATTAAGCACCCATTAGCATGTGAGAAATATAATTAGTAAGTCAAATCATGTATATATCATGAAAATTAAGTAATAGTGCCAAGAAGTGAATATTTTAAAAATAATACTTGTGATGTGTGGAGTATTAGAGTACCAAAAGTATATATCCCCAGGAGTTGTGGTGGGACTGGTAAAGAGTAGTTTCGAGCATCATGATTTGTGTAAGAATATGTGAAAGTCCCACATTCACCTCAAGAGACCATGTGAACATGCACGTGTGTATATAAAAATCTATTGACATACTAAGTAGCCAACTAGCATGGGAAATAAAATGCAACATGTAAATAGTATCAGCTAACAAGAGTAAATGCAACGAAGATGTGTAAATGTTGTATAAAAGTGATGGTGTGTTATGACATGTGTGATATGTGTATATGAGAAGGGATAGGTTTCCCCCAACTTATGTGTGAGATGAGGTTCATTTAGGAATGCTCCCTCAAAATTCAAGTATGAACCATAGAACAAGAGTGTGTCATCGGGTAATGAAGATACAGTATGTGTACCAGATATGTGGTAATTCTTGAAAAGATAGTTATGAAGCATGGAGCATGGAAGATAGAGAGAGAGTATCCATGATGTGACAAGTGAGGTTCATTTATAATTTTTTCCCTCAACAATCAAGAATGAATCATAGAAAAAGATTGTTTCATCGAGTAATGAGTGTAAAGTATATGTGACAATGCTCATAAATATATACATGAAGCACAGAGCATGAGATATGGAGAGAGAGAGAGAGAGAGAGAGTAGCCAAGATGTTACAAGTGAGGTTCATTTATGAATTGTTCCCTCTGTAGTCAAGTATGAACCATAGAACAAGAGTTTGTCATCTTGTAATGAGTGTATTCTATGTGATTGATATTTGATGCTAGGAAATATTTATCATGAAGCATGAAGCGTGAAGTGTACTGAATAAAATAAGAGTAGATAAACAGAGACAACCAATAGTGATGGATGGGGGGAGAGTGCGGTTCTCTCAAGTGTGTGAGTAATGGAAATCTATCTGAAAATAGTGAAGAGTGAGGGCTCCTTATCTAGTATCCAAGAAAGAGAAGACATGTGACCATGGTCTACGACCAGTGGTGTAGGAGAATATGTATGTTTATGTGAGGGAGACCAATGTGGTAAAGGAGGTGGAGAACACCTATAGAAATGGGCTTCCTGAGTAGGGGACTTACATCGGCATGGTGGAATCATGGACTGGTGAGGACAACAGGTTATAATGTAGGTTGTGTATGAATGGGAGATATAGGTACAAAGACATATTTAGACTTGAGAGGTACAATATACCTAGATGTTGTGACTAGTGCTGAAATAGAGTCAAGAGTGGGTCGAGGTAATGGTGTACATGGTAGAATAGCTTTTATGGTGACAAGATTATTATTGTGAATTAACTTAAGGAATAAGTAGAGCACATAAAGGATGGATTAGGAAACCTAAAGCTAAGGGAGATCGAAGACTAGGTCACAACACTTGATTTTAGATGTAACAAGGAATGATGTTGGTAGGGTAAGGGACCCAATAGTAATGGGAAGGATGATACATCCATAAGAATTAGGGACTTGAAATGTGATTTGAAAGGTTGGAAATTTTATATTCAGTAAGAATACCACAGAGCATGCATTGGAAAGGGTCAAGGGATGGACCATAGTATTGTTGACTATATGAGTACCAATATAAGCATTAATACGTAACTCATTAGAGAAAATGTAGCATGTTATTTGTGATCCAAAAATATAATAACTGGTGGTGGCATGTCAACATTAGAAATGATAAAATCAAGCAGCCTCGATGAAGGGGGAGGCATAACATGATATGCATGATTTGTAGAGGAATCAGTAATTGGCTTGTCATGTTTTGGTAATGCGTCATTAAATATTTTGATTTTTTGATTATCATTGACCGGTTTATAAGTAGAGGGATCTGAGAGATTGATTTCATTGTTATCAATGAGATGTTGAATTATATGTTTAATATAAAAATATTGATCAATAAAATGCCCATTACATTGGTGGTAATCACAATGTGCATTTTCATCATAGTTACAGCCACATGGTTGAGAAGGATCTAGATTGAGTGGTGGAGGGAGAGTAATCAGATTGATTTCAATGAGTATCAGTAATAAGAATCTGGGTATGCAATGTAAATTAGTAAATGTGTGTCTTTTGGATTGCAATCGAGTCTTGGCTGGTGGAGAAACAACGTTGATAGTACCTTTAACGTTGGTAGTCTTAGGAGATGGTTAAAATGTGGATTTAGCTTGAATATTGTTTGAAGATGAGGAGGAAGAAGGATCATAATAATTAAATTTTCCCATAGATAGTAGTTTTTTCATGAACTTTGAGTGTGTGACATAATTGATCAAAGGAAGGAGAAGTCTCAAAAATGACATTCTCTTGGAGTGGAGGTAAAATACTTTGAATGAATAGATCTTGCAATTCTGAATCAGCTAGAACAGTGGTCATTTTGGCAAGGTTATTCTTATACCGCAATACATAATCCACAAGAGGTTCATTAGATCCTTGTTTCATTTTAGCTAGTTGTGCATTAGATATCTTAGTATCAATGTTCATAGAAAAATGAGAAAGGAATGCAATGGCTAAGGATGTAAAAGAGGTCACTAAATCAACAATTATATCATAGAACCATCACATAACATAATCATGTAAGCTTCAAGGGAACAATTTATCCAATAGTGTAAGGTCATCAATATATTCAAGACATGTAACATGAAAGGATCGAAGGTTCTCCTAAGGTTTGTCATAGTCATTGAATATAGTGAGGAAGCAAATAAGAGGAGGCAGCGAATAAGAGGAGATTGCGGTGTAAAAGGGCTATGAAGAAATGAAGAATATAGAGATGGAGAGAAGGATGAGAGTGGTAGCATCTAGAGAATGTTTAGCAATAAGTACATAATTTAGGACATGTGGAATAAGTGTAGGGTTAATGCGTAAAGTAGAACAAAAAATAGTGATATTTTCAAGTTGTTCTTTATCAACATTAGTGTCATCATCATATGATTGTTCACTGTCAGAAGTTTCAATGTTTTTAAGAGGAATGTTGGTTGAGTTAATTAGGGTATTATCATATTCAATCATTGGTTTAGAGATCCTACAAGAAGATGAAGGAATCTTATCATGATGAAGATAAGAAAAACAACCACTACGGGTGATGGGAATAAAAAAAGAAGGCCTTGAAGCAAGCTAAGGGTCAAGTGGTTGGGTTCACCAAATGATTTAATCTGATTTTTAATTAAATATAATTTCATAGTAATTTATTGTACCTAATGATATTCAAGTAATAAACTATAGTAATGTCCAAGTAACAAGCACTTAACAATGTAAAACCCTAAGCAAATGAGAGAGAGATGAATTAGCTAATTCCGTGTAACCTAGGGGTGATCTAGACTATGTATCTGCTAGAACAAGCTGGGAATATAATTGCTAAGGCTCGATGAGGGTTCAAAACCATAGGGATGTATATGACAGAAGCACCCGCATGAGGATAGGAGTGCCCCGGGTGCTAGTGGCTGATTTGGGTGCCTGTGTCTACTCAAATGCTTGGCATCTAGTCTTTTCTGGGTCAAAATTTCTTCACTTTTTTACTTTGAATTCGTTATTAGGGTTCCAATTGCGCTTGTAACCTACAAAAAAATGTCTACCTGTACATGTCCACAACCCACATCAAATCTATTAAAAAATATGTGGAATATGGATTCAGACTGACCTCAACGGTCACCTGAAGAGTGAACTTACAATCAAGTGTCACACTACATCTCAAAATTCATGTAGTTCTATGTACTTTTGTGTGTAATGATTCCCTAGGTTTCCCTTGTGCAAGTTACATGATGATAGCGGGATAGATCTAGATTGTTCCAAGTATGTAATATGTGTGTGATGGAATAGAATGAAATCCCCTCCTATGTTGTTTATGCATATTGGTGTATCCCTTGTCCCTTGTATGAATGCACTATATGTATCCTTGTAATGCTCTTGTTCCTTTGCAAATGCTTAGGTGGTGATGGATAATGTTTATAGTGTTTGGTCCCCTATTTAACAGAGGTACCTAAGTATATATAAATGATTCCCTTGTTTGAATTTTGTAATTGACAATTGGAATGCCAGTCTGAAGTGTTAAAAGGTGACCAAGAACCGAAAAGGACCCAAAATAGTAAGAAGGGGAAAGAGATGGACATGATCGCCCAAGAGGGACAGGAGCGCTTAGGTGCTTCTGTCCAAACTAGGTGTGAGTGTTTGAATCCATAAAAAGTTAAATTAATAAAGTGCTAGGAGATCTGTAAGATGTGTAAAGCTAGTAAAGTGCAAGAGATAAAGTAACCAAAAGGCCAAAAGGAGTTTTCAACTGCTAGTTTTATTTTTTAGTAATCATGTATGCATTAGTATGCTTTAGGACCTACAAATATACCCAAGTGCATAGATGTTATGTCTACAATCTTGACCTCAAAACCAAAAATTATATTGGCTCGATGTTATTCATACTTTTAAATTTTTTGTGCACTTTTTAAAAAACAAGTTGCATGTTGATCTTTGAACCCCAAATCAATGTGAACCATTTATTACTCATGTATCAAAGTTATATTAAGGGTTATGTGGATTTCTTGGTTACACAAACATGTCAACAACCCACAAAGATATTGAGAAGATATCTTACTACTTGTGATACCCAAAACATCACCAAGGTCTTATGTGGGGAATTAATTGATTGAATACCATAAAATCTTGCAAAGATATTTTTTGCATATGGATATTAGTTTCTTGAAAAAATCCAAACCCCACTAAGATCTTGTGAAAATATTTTAGCTACAAAAACATATTAAAACTCCACTGAAGTATTGAGTGGATATTTAATATACATGATCATCCAAAAGACCTACCTAGTTTTCAATCAAACTTCCAATGTGTCTAAACATATCAAAACCTTGTCGTCGTCTTCATCAATTATCCTAGGTACAAATGCATGTCATAAATCCATTGAACGTTGAACTCATTTTATAAAATCTTAAATTTAATGGATCATGGGAGCACAAGTTGGGATGTATCTTATGATTACACTCTGAAGTAAAACCTAAATAACATTTCCTTAAACAAAATTTCTTATTGATTCTTTCAAAAAATAGCAATAATTTTCCATTTAAATTGAGTTATATTGGGTTAATATGATGAGTAATTATTGGGAATTACCCTCATGGAAATAAACACCCAAGGTAAATTCATATAATTTGGTCTCATCACAAGTTACGCTCAATTAGATTCATATTCGGTGCATAATCTGAGACAAATTTATAGAGGCGTCTTTACCAATTTCAACAACCACGTTTATTTGTTCATTTTTATATATAAAAAAGGCTTCTTTGATTATATATTTGTGCGTGCGCGCGCATGTGTGTGTGTGTGTTTACTTGCATGTGTTTTTATATATTTGTAAGAGCACGGGTTTATAAGCACATGAACAAAAAAATTATCGACATTAATATCTTTGTTTCCCTCCACTTAGGAGATAAGGATTATTTTCTTTTCTTTTCAATTTAATATCAATTTTAATCTCTTAGTATGAAAACTCTTAATATATGATGAGGTGATCACAATAATGCTTGTTTATGTTAGTTTTATACATATGCATGCACACATGTTAAAGTGAATCATTATGTAAGCAACTTGATTTGGTATGATACAAATTAATTTTTGTAGTGCTAGTGCATTTATTTGTTTATAGATTATTTGTCCATGTTAGAGTATTATTGGCACACCTTCTTTGTCTTGTTCAAATTTTCACTTGTTTCCCTTGTGTCCCTTGTAACTTTTGACCTCTTAGATCTTATGTGTCCCATATCACTTTAAGATTTTTTTGGTTTTTCTCAGTGTTTCACTCTATTTTGTCTATTTTTCCTATATTTCTCTCCCTTCTCCTAATTTTTCATTGAACTTGAGTAATGACTATTTTCATACAATATGTAATTGGTGGACCCTTTTCATACCCTTTTTGAAAATGGTCACCATCCTTTTGATCCTTTCAATCCTTAATTTCCCCATTGTTTGTGAATTTTCTTGTCATCTTTCTTTCCTGTTGTGTTGGTTTACACACCAATATGGTCCTAACTTAAATTTAAAAAGCATATGTATACATGTGATCATAAATGTATTTAGAGGATAGTTATCTATTGAATTTGATAGATAATATGTCACAAGAGTGATATTGAATTTATAAGACCATAATTCAATGTTTAAAGAGCATCCCCATGAAAAAATTCACAAATCAAGAATTTAGAGTCCATTCTACATTCTACTAGTTGATGTATGCATTGAAAGATAAGGGTTGGGATATATCAATTTTCTTTTCGATTCACATTGAGTAGTAAATGTGATTTTGTTCAAGAGATGGGGAACCTAATAATAATGGAGGTATAACACAAGCCCCCATTAACATACCTCATTTTATGTGTTTTGTAACAAGATGATTCAAAAATAGGGTTCTAATGGAGGACGATCCTTTGTGATCCGTGTAAGAATCAGATACAGTGGCCACGTTTTAACAACATGGTCCATTTGATCAAATTCACATAATAAATTTTGCATTTATAATAAAAGGCCATTTGCGTAGTCATTTTGATTATGGTCGATGAGTTTCCCATTTGTTTCAATTATAGTCAATGGTGTTTTATGTGTCTTTTCTTCTTATGGTCGATTTCTCCTACTACCTGTATCTTTCTTCTATAAATTGTTATTGACAATCGTCCTAAGATTTTCATCGTCCAATGTATTGTAATCCATCCCCTAATTCTCTAGGTTTTTTTAACTTTTAATTATTGTATATCATCCTACAATCTAGATCAGACCCTTATTTTTAATAATTAAGTATGATTTATTATTAACCTAAATTCAATGTAACTTTAATCCTATGTATAGTTAGAATAGTGCATTTGTGTATTAAAAAAACTTTTTACCATTACAATATGGAGGTCATTACTATTATATGAAAAAAAAAATCATTTAATAATTGGGTGAAGAAAAATAATAAATAGAATTTTTTAGTCTTTGTTAATAAACTATTGACCCTTGTTAAAAGGGGAATATAAATAAAAATACCCTATCAAAAAAGAATGTAATATTTAAATATCCTACTAATGGAAGTATAATGAATTATTTAATTATTCATTGTGAACATGTGTGTTCATTTCCAACTACCTAGAGTAAAAAGTGTGACAAATATTGAGTCAATTATTTTGAAAAAGGACACATAGAATTAACTTGTGAAATAATTGTCCTCAATATATCTTATGTGTGGAAAATTATAAGGTGAGTGGTGGGCATCGTAGAGAGGAACACAGAGTGTGTCCTAACCATGGGTAAAAATTACAACCCTGGATTATTACTAGCTAAGAAACTAAAAATATATATTGAATACTTCTCCTCTAAATATAGTGATCATAACCTATAGAGCCCTAACTTGGACACACAATAGATAAGTGGGTATGTATCAATCAAAATAATCGATATGTAATTCTGTCCTTTGGGGTTTTTTGTATTGACCTATGTGTTCCAAATGATTTGAAAATTAATAAGCATATGTATTGAATTTATTCATGACTTATTATACATATGATGTTGGGGTTTGTAAGATTAAGTGAGAAACCACTTAATTAAAAACCCTCCAAAGATTTTTAAAAGGATTTAGTTAAAATTGTGTTTAAAACATAAGTTGATCCCCATGCCGACTAGTGTAAGGTGGCTATAAATTCAATTTTTTATTAAAGGTAAAGGAGGGTTAAGGGGACCCTACCCCATAGAAAGAAGCCAACAAAAGACAAACAACCAAGGCCAAGGGTATGCCCATTGAATCCTACAACAAATAATCAACTAAATGACCTCACAACTCACAACCAAACTAACAATAGGAAGACCAAACTAACAACAAGAAACAACACACCAAGAGGATAAACCTAGAATCTATTCATTTACAATATCATCCAAAGTCCTCATACTTTTATTCCATTCCTTCACCAATCCAGCAATTGTCACTCTCCATTTTTCATAAGCCATATCAATTATTTCCTGATTGGGGATGAATCTCGACTTCTCTAGCTACTTTTCCTTTTTCATTGAGTTAACCAGTTTTGTCATCATTTTCAGATGCTCCATTATAGTCTTCATATTCAACACATGTAAACTTTTAATTTGTAATTCGGTTTCATTCATGCCAATCATTTCCTTCTCAATGATCTCGCACCTTTTTTTTCAATACACTCGTTTACGAGAATAGTGGTGATTTTGTTAGTATTTTCCTACAACTCCTTCAGCTCTCTTGACATCATACTCAACTTGTGCCTATTAATATCCATATCTAGCTGATATTTCTCTAACTCCTTTGTGAAAGCAATGACCTTAATCACACCATCTTGAACTGTAAATAAATATTTTTGTGTAATTTTCAAAGCATTAGGATTAGCCACTTCTTCCTCCATATTGTGTGTTTGGGAGTCCGACTCCTCTTCCATATCTCAACCAAAAGGGGGGTTCTCATTATCCATATTTAATTTGTTATCTTCTGATTTATGGTCCTTTTTTTCGGCCAAGACTTCACTTCAACTATCAATTTTCCCTTCCATTTCTTCCTCCAAATTTATCGTATCCATAGTACTAGAAACTTTGTCAGCTTTTCTTAGTTTTATTGACATTATTTCCTTCACATGTTCCACTGGAGTAGGATCCCTTTCCTTATGATTCCAAGGCCTCTTTACCATTTTCTTCTCATTAGTTGGGAAAACAAGTCTCTGAATAATCCCATCCACAATAAATTTTGGCATTAATTTATCTTCCTTTCTTATCATAGGGGCCCCAATTATAAACAATTCCTTGATCAAACCCTGGGGTAAAGGGAGTTTGAAGGTTCCTTTCTTAACCTACTCTATGGATTGAGTAAGAGATCTAAACAAGAAATTAGGGTAACAAAATTACTTTCCATGTCTAAAGTGATTAAGTATGGGAAAGTAGTATGCATAAACCACTTTGAATCTTCCTTCAAGAGTAACATAGTTTATAAGAAGTAAAGCAATCTCATCATACAGGGAGGGTAGATATTCCCATTCATACCCATGAAAGTGTTGTTTCATATTTTCCTTACCCTCAAGGAAGTTTTCAACTTCCATGCTATAGTCCATCTTTGGTTCAAAAATCATCTTTCCTTCCAATGGGAGCCCGATAACCTTATCTATAAGATTCGTTGTTATGGAGAAAGAGAATCCCCGCATGCAGAACCTATTAATTCAAATTTGAATTATAAGAGTTAAGTGATAAAATCCATCACATGACCTACATATAACATGGTGATCTCATTTGATATTGGTTACACACATTATGATGAATGATGCAAGCTATATTGAGTAGAAGCAAGAAACATGAATGCAAAATATGTGAGATAGTACTTTAAATTGATTGAATGCTTATAAAACCTTTCAAAGGTTGGAATTGTGTGGGATCAAGGAAATAGTGGGAGTGTTAGGTGAAATTCAATTCTCAATAAAGATAAGTGATTATTTCAGTGGTATTTTTACTGAAACATTTTTCCACTTAAATCTTGTGTTATGTGTCATTTACTCTCACTGATATGCATGAAATCTATTATTTAGTTCATTATAATTCATTATAATTTGTTGTAAATTCATAAACTATAATGCTTGGTTGTTTTATATGGTAAATATCTAATTTTTGGTTTACTATTTATCTTCGTCTTTCCTAACATATGATACTAAATTAGTTTATAAAATGGACATAACTTGAACAAATTAACTTTATAAAATGGAATATTTTTGGTAAAATCTTTAGGGATTTCTAATTATTATTTGATTTTTTTCATGTAAAATTGCACAACCCTTTTTTATTGGGTACTTGGTTATTAAATGAGAAGATTATTCTATTTTATTTTAAACTCCCATTTCTACTTAACTGAAGTAGTTTTACTCCTTTTCAATGATCTTTGTATCTATCATATATCCCAATGAAATTATAGACACTAAGTTTTCCACACCCTAGGTGACCCACCTACATCCCTCACATTCATATCTCAAATATTAATCTCACCCTATCATTTAATCATAAACATATGCTAAGTCTTATTCTCACCCCTGTAAAAACAAATTTCTACCCCTATAAAACTTAATTACCTATCCTAAACTCCCCTAACCACCCAAAATATATTCTATCCCATTATAACCCACACCATCAAACCTCTCAAATCCATAATAACCTCCTCAACCATTTCCAATTTTACCCAAGCCCAAAAACCTTATTTGGAAGTGGTTGAAACCACTTCTAAGCGGGTTTTCTCCATAATTACCAGATCGCTGGTGACCGTAACATAATTGCTAGCGATTATAAAAGAAAGACCAAACCTCCTAGAGAGGGATATTCTAATGTCCACAACAAATCTCTTTCCCTTTCAAGGACAAAATAATATCATTTCAAGCATCTTGACATCTCCACCCCCCTGTTACGTCTATGAAATCTCTACGGATTACATAAGAATACAACACCCTCATTTCAAAAAATTTATCAATAAAGGTGAGTTTTAATATTATGTTTTCAAATTCAGTCTATCAATAATTCCTATTAGATATCATATCAAATCTTAAATCATTCATTCTAGGAAAAAATTGCATTCTTTCAATAGATCAACTTTTTCATAGTAATCACTAGCAATTTTACCTGAATCATAAGTGACCGTATAGAATCACAAGTGATTCTAGTATTTTATTCATTTCAATCATAATCATCATATCTATAACCATTTTATCTATCTAATATGTTGGGTTTCAAGATGTTCCTCTCTATAGATGACAATGCTTAGTCGATCACATCCAATTACCAACATTTACGATCTTCCAATCGTCTAGCAACCCTTCATCGGGGAACATTTCGGCATTGTGCATGAATTGAGCCTTTGTGCCATTACATTGACACCTAAAATTGAAGATGTCAAATACCAACTCGAAATCATACAAGAATAACATAACACTGATGAATAGTTCTCATTCGACTACTTCCTAGACTTCGAGCTTGTCGCAGCCCTTTCCAAGGCCACCTACCATGGGGAACAGGATCTTTCTATCCCTCTAGAATTATATTCATTCCTTGTATTGTCAATTATTTTTATATCATATCACTTAATTGTAAAAATGAGTTGACACCCTTTGAGGAATCCCATTGGTTCCTGGGATTGTCCTTTACTGAGAAACTCATCAAATATTTATCTAATATCTATATTGATTGGATATATTTACAAGCACATTCTCTCATCCACTAGAAGGAGGAGACTCGCGTATTGGCATACATTCATCCTATCATTGCACTATCGACCCACGTATCGTTAAACCATATTTTCTTCCAAGTTTCTGGTGTTTATCATATAATTTATAACTGAGATTCACCAGCCCAGTGGGACCTTAGTCCCTTTTTATTATATTTTTTAATATATTATTGTTTTCTTTGTTGTCGAATTATCTAAATTTTCAGCTTGCAGTGCTTTATTATCACTTCTTCAAAAATGAATAAAATAAGAAAAATCAAAAAGTAAAAGTGAACATAGGTACATCTCTTTTCTTTCATTTTCTTTCAACATCACGTCCTTGTCTGATCTGTATTCATCAAAATTAATCATTCCTTTTTGGGTCTTAAAACAAACTTTCATATTTGTTTTGTTCACATAGTTTAATTAGGGGTTAATCAATTACATTCGTAATCTTCCCCCACACATAACCAAACCACATATTAATTTAAAATTACATCTAAACAATTACTTCTTGGTCTACCTACTTAGATTTCATCACCAAGAGGGAAATCAACTTGATGTTCTAGCTAAGTATAAATAATTTAGTGGGAAATATATCAGCTAAGAACCCGACACCATTATCATTATGCAACTGTGAAGTGAGGGGGTAGACCCCAATGTCATGCCTCATACCAAAACCAACATAGATATGGTCCTCTCATACCTTCATGTATATTGAGGAATTCATCTTTAAACTTACCTGAAACCAGCCTTAACTAGCCTCCTCCATAGTACCTTTTGTAACCATCCGTTTTCGCATTATCTCAAGTAATCAAGATAATCTAAATTTTATTTATGCGTGTGGTATTTTCATTGGATTTGAACAACCATAATTTCCCTTTTTCGTTAATTATTTGATTAATCCATTGTTATGAATTATTTATAGAATCGATTTCAAAACCACTCAAATATGGTAGATTCACTTCAGCAATACTTATAATCAATCCAATCTCATATGAAAAACATCACAAACACGTCTGATCTGTTACAAAAATCCTTGGAAACAAATCTAGAACCCATGCATTCCCTAGCACTCAATTCAAAATGTTAGAGGCTCCTTGTGTCAACCCTCCTCAATTCTTACAGAGTGTTAACCCAATATTTACCAAACTCTTAGACACCAATCATGTTGCCCTGAGTGGTTACCTTTCTGTTAAATGTGTTTGTATTATTTACTCCAATCCTTATCTAACACATTTTTCATCTACTCATGTCGACATATGTGATCATTTTAAACTTTGTGACCCCTAATATCAACTCGTCATCCAACAAATCTTTCCTTACCTCTACTAGTGATACAATATTGTCATCACCTAATCATCCGCTCATGTTGCTAGCTTTGACCTTAATTCCATATCATCACAGAATACAGACTACCAATAAGCACCTACCTCATAAGCTCCCTTACCTATCTCGTAGGGTACACATACTCATACTACTACCTCCCTATCAACATCTATCCATGCAGCCCTCCACTACTCCTCCTCCTCCTGTAAGCTCAATTGGTGTCCCTCTCTCTTCAAATTTGTTGATCATGTCTTAAATTGTCTCATCACAACAACCCACGTCTTCAATCCAAAAATCTAGTCCTATCTATCCCTACATATATGGCACTAATCAACATGAGTTCCATTATTAGCACCCTCCAAATATCACAATAGGTATCCACTACCGGTCATCCCACAATACGGTTATGCAACCTCTCAATACATACCACAAACCAACATAGCCTCTCATCAACACATCCATCCCTATACCTTATCAATATATCCAATCCTCTTCACAAAATTTAGCCTCCCTATAACCGCATAACTTCCCAGGGGTTCTTCCTCCTTTCCAGCATCATACCCTATGTATCATGTATATCAATAGTCAAACCCCCATATTCATAGTCAATCCAACCTATTCTCTGCAAATATCCAACAGCCTCTCCAAAATGATCCCATGTAGGCATTATTAGGTAGAATCACTAGTCCTTGAAGTTGTTACCATGGGACCTAATAACACTCTTCCCTATTAATAAATCTATAATGAACCTATCATTCCATCCGTACCGTTTAAAAACCCATCCTCCTTACTCGTAACTACCTAATTTCATCAAATTTTATGGTAAGGTGGATCCACAATAATATATCAGGGCCTTTCTTCATGCCTACTACCTCATTTCCCATGATCAAGATTTGATGTTGAGGACCTTTCCCATGTCACTATTTATCCCTTCCCTCAAATGGTACAATTGTATTCACCAGCATTCCATGTTCTCATTCACGTAACTAGTACAATTATTTCTAAAACATTTCTCTATTAACATAGCTTGTAATATCATCTACCATTGATCTGTATTTTATCAAAATAATTGATCATGATTTTATCACTGATTTCATTTCCATATGGTGAGGGATTATCAACCAAATCTCCTTCTCCCTTCCACAAACCGAGTTAATCAAGTTATTCGCTCGATCATGCGCCAAACATATATCATCCACATTACAAATTCAATCATTTAAAAACTTTGATGAAGCCTTTACCATTGGCCCCAAAATTGGAATTTCGAGTTTTTGAGGATGGTAAAGTAAAATTATGATCTAAAAAACCCAAACTTGACCCCTCCTTCAATGCTTCTTATAACACATACAAATCAAAAGGTTCCGCAAATGCAGTTGTTTTTAAAACTACATCTAAAATCCATTCAAACTCTAATAAATTCCAACGTCAACAAAAATATACACCCCTAAGGGAGTCATACAGTTCCATTTTTTTAAAAACTCCTTGTCACTTCCATGATTACACTTCCTCTCATCTAACCCATTGACGTTTCCACATCTAAACCTTCTTGGTATAAAGAAAACAACTACTATAAATATCACCAATTTTAAAGACACAACATTGAAAGGTGTCAATCATTTAGAAATGTCCTTCAAGGTATCATTAACCGAGGTTAGTTACAACTGGATATCCCAAATGCAAATCCTACTCAAAATTTGGATGTGTTTAAACAATATTTTTCAAATCATCCTCCAACTAGCAACCAACCTCAAAGAAACGTCATAACATCTCATCACATCATCAATGTTGTTACTAAACTCTCACCCAAACCCAGCACATTGCCAATCTCCATGACCAACACCCCAATTGAAAAATCAAATGATCAAGATGATTTCACTACACATATCTCAAGTCCATCCAGATCTAAACCTTAAAAATCCATCACGTCCATTTCCATAGAAATATTTGGTACTACCCCTTCCACATCATAAGAAAAGAAACTTATCGTTAATATTTTGAATAGCTCCTTCAATGACCACATCTCCATGCACCGAATCAAAAACTATAGAAGTTTCACATAAACACCAACCACTTCCTAACTAAGAAGGAACCACTCTCATAGCACCATCGCAAAACCAACAAAATCCCCTTTCCCTCCATCTTAGGGCCACATCCATCTTCTAAACTTAAAATCATTTTCATAAAATCCAAAACAACGTCTAGACATACTGTCTTAGATGTTTTTCATGTGTTTTATACCTTTGAATCATCTTATGAAACTCATAATCATACACCCTCAACATCATCTCAACAATTTTCGACATGGTAGTATATTGAGACCCTTGAACAACTCATTTGAGCATCAAGTTTCACATTATCACCTATAAAAATATTCAACCATCGGGGATGGAAACCTTCCTGGTAAAATTACCATAAATTTTGTGCTTACCATTGGATATTAAGGCATTACATTGAAGATTACAAAGCCCTTCAAGTAAAAATTCAATTTTTTTCTAATAAAGGACCCCTCACAAATAAAGATAAGTGATTATTTTAGTGGTTTTTTTATTGAAACATTTTTCCACTTAAATCTTGTGTTATGTGTCATTTACTCTCACTGTTATGCATGAAATCTATTATTTAGTTCATTATAATTCATTACAATTTGTTGTAAATTCATAAACTATAATGCTTGGTTGTTTTATATGGTAAATATCTAATTTTTGGTTTACTATTTATCTTCGTCTTTCCTAACATATGATACTAAATTAGTTTATAAAATGGACATAACTTGAACAAATTAACTTTATAAAATGGAATATTTCTGGTAAAATATTTAGGGATTTCTAATTATTATTTGATTTTTTTAATGTAAAATTGCACAACCCTTTTTAATTGGGTACTTGGTTATTAAATTAGAAGATTATTCTATTTTATTTTAAACTCCCATTTTTACTTAACTGAAGTAGTTTTACTCCTTTTCAATGATCTTTGTATCTATCAGATATCCTAATGAAATTATAGACACTAAGTTTTCCACATCCTAGGTGACCCGCCTACATCCCTCACATTCATATCTCAAATATTAATCTCACCCTATCATTTAATCATAAACATATACTAATTCTTATTCTCACCCCCGTATTCATAGTCAATCCAACCTATTCTCTGCAAATATCCAACAACCTCTCCAAAATGATCCCATGCAGGCATTATTAAGTAGAATCTTGAGTCTTGAAGTTGTTACCATGGGACCTAATAACACTCTTCCCTATTAATAAATATATAATGAACCTATCATTCCATCTGTACCATTTAAAACCTATCCTCCTTACTCGGAACTACCTAATTTCATCAAATTTTATGATAAGGTGGATCCACAATAATATATCAGGGCCTTTCTTCATGCCTACTACCTCATTTCCCATAATCAAGATTTGATGTTGAGGACCTTTCCCATGTCACTATTTAGCCCTACCCTTGAATGGTACAATAGTATTCACCAACATTCCATGTTCTCATTCACGTAACTAGTACAATTATTTCTAGAACATTTCTCTATTAACATAGCTTGTAATATCTCTACCACTGATCTATATTTTATCAAAATAATTGATCATGATTTTATCACTGATTTCATCTCCATATGGTGAGGTTTTATCAACCAAATCTCCTTCTCCCTTCCACAGACCGAGTTAATCAAGTTATTCGCTCGATCATGCGCCAAACATATATCATCCACATTACAAATTCAATCATTTAAAAACTTTGATGAAGCCTTTACCATGGCCCCAAAATTGGAACTTCAAGTTTTTGAGGATGGTAAAGTAAAATTATGATCTAAAAAACCCAAAATTGACCCCTCCTTCAAGGATTCTTCTAGCACATATAAATCAAAAGGTTCCGCAAATGCAGTTGTTTTTAAAACTGCATCTAAAATCCATTCAAACTCTGATAAATTCCAACGTCAACAAAAATATACACCCCTAAGGGATTCATACAGTTCCATTTTTTAAAAACTCCTTGTCACTTCCATGATTACACTTCCTCTCATCTAACCCATCAACATTTCCACATATAAACCTTCTTGGTATAAAGAAAACAACTACTATAAATATCACCAAGTTTAAAGACACGACATTGAAAGGTGTCAATCATTTAGAAATGTCCTTCAAGGTATCATTAACCAAGGTTAGTTACAACTGGATATCCCAAATGCAAATCCTAATCAAAATTTGGATGTGTTTAAACAATATTTTTCAAATCATCCTCCAACTAGCAACCAACCTCAAAGAAACGTCATAACATCTCATCACATCATCAATGTTGTCACTGAACTCTCACCCATACCCAAAACATCACCGATCTCCATGACCAACACCCCAATTGAAAAATCAAATAATCAAGATGATTTCACTACACATATCTCAATTCCATCCAGATCTAAACCTTAAAAATCCATCACGTCCATTTCCATAGAAATATTTGGTACTGCCCCTTCGACATCATAAGAAAAGAAACTTATCGTTAATATTTTGAATAGCTCCTTTAATGACCACATCTCCATGCACCAAATCAAAAACTATAGAAGTTTCACATAAACACCAACCACTTTCTTGACTAAGAAGGAACCACTCTCATAGCACCATCGCAAAACCAACACAATCCCCTTTCCCTCCATCTTAGGGCCACATCCATCTTCTAAACTTCAAATCATTTTCATAAAATTTAAAACAACGTCTAGACATACTTCCTTAGATGTTTTTCATGTGTTTTATACCTTTGAATCATCTTATGAAACTCATGATCATACATCCTCAACATCATCTCAACAAGTTTCGACATGGTAGTATATTGAAACCCTTGAACAACTCATTTGAGCATCAAGTTTGACATTATCACCTATAAAAATATTCAACCATCGGGGATGGAAACCTTCCTGGTAAAATTACCAAAAATTTTGTGCTTACCATTGGATATTAAGGCATTACACTGAAGATTACAAAGCCCTTCAAGTAAAAATTTAATTTTTTTCTAATAAAGGACCCATCACAAATAATAAATATCATTCTAGTCCACCCATAAAATCATAAAATAAAAAACATGATACCACACCCACTCCTAATATTTTTAAATAAAATAATCCAAATAAATCATTTGAAATCCCCTTTAACAAAATTGTGGCCTCCTTTAGTAAGCCACTACATTTTTAGATTGACGTTTTCTGCATAACCACTAGAGCGTGAACACTTGACCTGGGGGCCCAAAATCAAGATAGGACTAGAGTATCTATATTAATATATCCTCCTGAGTCACCTAATTTTTCATCATCTAAGGATACAGTTTCCATACTTGCATCCCCTTGAATCAATCAAAAACATCTATTCGAAATAATTTTCATAAATAGCTACATCAAGTTCCTGTTAAAATGTCCCTCTACGAGCTCATTCAATACTCTCCACGACATCGCTAAGCCATGATCAAATCCCTCCAATCAATATCAGTCCCTTCCGATGAGCCCCAACCTTTTTCTAGCCTTGTTGGTGCCATGAAGCTATTATCTACCATTGTATTCGATGACTTTGAGATTATGTCACTCCAACCGGAAGACCATGATCTTCCTCTTTTCCTCACCACCCAAATTAACAACACTCTTGTTAAGATATTTATGATTGATAATGGTTCTTGCATAAACATCATATCATCTCATGTGTTCAAAAAACTCCAACTACCTAACATTATTGTCATGCAATCACCCATTTTATTGTGTGTGTTCAATGATATTATCATTCCTACCTTTGGAAGAGTTATCCCACCCATCAATATAGGTCCAAAAAACCTCCACAAACTATTCTATCTTGTAGAAGGATAATTCTATTATAACATGTTACTTGTTCACCCCTATATATGTGTAATGTGTTGTGTCCCATACACTCTACACCGATGTCTAAAATATGAACATGAAGGTAAGACCATCATGGTCTCCACTAACCCAAATCCATTTATATCTTTCCACATGACACACAAACCTAACAACATCTTACTTCCCTTACAAGATCCTACATTTACAAATGAAGATTCCACAAGTTATTTGATCCCTGCATCTAAACTACCAAATGATGAATCTTTTAATGACATCATGCAACATCTTTCACTACAAAGTACCACCTCCTATCCCTTAACATACTTCTCACACCTAAAATGTATGGGAGGCCTAAAAAAAACAAATTTATGAGTTTGTATACATAAAATCTATGCACTTGGGTATATTTCTAGGTCCTAAAAACACACTAATATATACATGATTCCTAAGCAATAAAACTAGTGGTTGAAAACTTATTTTGGGTCTTATGTTTATACTCTTACACTTTTATTTGCCTTACATATTTGACATATCTATTAGAACTTTACTGATTTATCTTTTATGGCCTCAAACACTAGCACCTAGTTAGGGCAGAATTGTCTAGGTGCTCATGTCCCTCCTGGGCACTCTTGACCTTCTTTATCTTCTCCTTATTATTTTGGGTCCCTTTTACTTCTTGGTCACCTTTTAAAACTTTGGGTCAACCTTTGAGTTGTCAATTATGAAATTCAAACAAATAAATCATATATATATATATATATATACTTAGTTACTTCTTCTAAATAAGGGTCCAAGCATATAAGAATTATTTATCATCACCTAATCTTGCATGAAAAGGCATAAGAGAATTACAAAGAATACATCTAGTACATTCATACGAGGGACAAGGGTTGCATCAATATATATATATATATATATATATATATATATATAACATACAAAGGGAGTTCATTCTATTCCGTCACACACATTATACATACTTGGTATCTATCAATTTTTGTAGATTAAATGTATGACCGATGATATAACATCCAAACCACAACGACAAATATCAATGAGAATTGAAGATCCTCCAGCCCAAAAAACTATTATAACCTAAACATATAAGTATTGACTAGCAACCAATCCAATCATTAGTTCCCAGGCACCCTCATTGATCCTTAATGACATTGTTTCTAGCTAGATCCAACAATTGTCTAGTCCAGATCATCTCCATATTACACCGAAATCAACTAAGTCATCTTCATCTTTCATTTTCTTAGGATTTCATATCTTTGAAATCTTATTATTTTTGCACTATTGTACTTTATTTCCTTTATATAATCCATTACAATACATTACTCTAAATTTAAGGTTTAAATCAATTTATATTAAATAATTTGGTGAACCCATACACTCAAACCCGACCTTTCTTCAATGGATGAGACTTATGAACTCTTTACCAACGAAGACCTTCATGATCTCTAGGTTCTTATTATTACACACCCTCAAGACCTAGATCTGTTATTATTTGTTTCTTGTGATAAATATATGCGATTAGTTGAGCTCAATCCTCCGATATCCAATGATACTCTATCTTCCTATTATGAAACTTCTTCCTCATTCCACCATTATTCTTCTACTTACATCTATTATTCATGTTTCTATACCCACTCCTATAAATATTTTCCCACCTATTAGATATCATATGCGACCTACCTCCTCTTAAAACACTCTTTACCTAACCTCATTTATACAATGACTTACAATCCCAAATTTTTTCGATTGCAATGATCCTCTGTATCCTCCTCTCCATCTCTATATTTCTCCCTCCTCCTTCATAGACAGTTTTGTACTTGTCATCTCCTCTTATTTACTTCCTCTTAATTTCTTCACACCTAATTTCCTTATGTTCAATGGCCATGGCGACACTCAAGATCACCTTTGATCCTTTCATGATGTATGTCTCTACTATGATAATGATATTACTTTGTTATCTAAGTTGTTTCCTCAAATCTTAACTAACTATTTTATGTGTTGATTCTTAGCACCCTTATAACTACAACAATGTGTTTCTTAATGAAAGAGTACCTCATTTAATAATCCTTAAGAACTTGAATAAATAAGGAAATAATTTGTTCCATTTGGTCACTACTTTTTTGGGTTAGAATCCCGAAGATGCTCTCTAATCCCACAAAGGCATAGAGGATGAAGTATTTTTCATAATCATGATTCACCAATGTAGGAGTTTTAGAAATGGCCTTCTTAATATCCTCAAATCTATTATTACCTTCTTTAGTCCAGCTAAATGGTATATTCTTCTTTAACATAGCAATGAGTGGTTTGGCCAAGGTATCAAAATAAGGTATACACCTCATGACAAAGTTTATAATCCCTGAGAAACTTAAGAGACCCTTCTTGTGGCTTGGGAGAGAAAAGGACAAGATAATATGTATCCTTTTTGGATCAATTGAAATTCCTTCCACCGAAACAATATGTCCTAACAGTTTTCCTTCATGGATAACAAAAATGTATTTTTGGGGGTTCAAGAAAACCTTGAATTCCCTGCATCTATCAAAAAAATTATTTAGATGATCCATTTGATCTTGTTCATGCTTGGAATTCACTGTTATATCATCTAAGTATACAAGGATAATATCATTTATAATCCCTTTGAAGTTCATATCCATATCTCTTTGGAAGGTGGCACCGACATTAGACAATCTGCATGACATTTTATTATAGGAAAATATGCCCCACTTAGTGGTGAAATCCATTTTAAATTGATCTGACTCCTTGAAAAGTATCTTATTATACTCATAATATACATTAAGAAATGAAAATATCTTTTCCCCCTCCACGGGTTTGGATAATCTTCTCTATGTATAAAAGGGGATATTGGTCTTTAAGAGAAGATCTATTGAGATCCCTAAAGTCCATGCATAATCTGATCTCTCCATTTTTGTTCCTTACTTGAACTAGGTTGGAACCTAGGAGGAATGTTAGATTGGTAAAATAATGTTGTCTTTGATAAGTTTAAAGATTTCCTTCCTCACCAATGGTTCAATCTTGGGATTGACTAGTCTCTTCTTTTGCCTAACTGGCTTAACATTAGGATCGAGTTTAATGGTATGTTGGGTCAGGTTTGGATCAAATCCCCTGAGTTCTGTGTAACTCCAAGGAAAATTTTCATTGTATTATTTGACAAAGGACAGAAAAATACCACCTTTTTAGTTGGCATACATACCTTTCATATCTTCAAGTACTTATCTTCTGAAACTTGGACCTGTTTAAAATCATCTTCCCTGATTGTCATGTTATTTTTTTCCATTTTAAAATGATCATTTTAATTGAAGATAGATTCAAGAGTAACCAATCCCTTTGGTAACTTGTTAGTTCTTAGCTAGATAATTTTATCATTATAAATTTCCTGTAACCTAGACTGATTCTTCAATGAGAACTCAACCTCTTCCTAAAGGAAAAGAATGATTTGTTGATCATTGTAAAAAAACTCCATTTAGTTTCATTATCTGGTACTACTAGCTTGATCACCAGTTTAACTAAATTACTTTATTCCTTCATAATGTCTCTAGGGACATCATATTGGGATATTATGGTTATAATCTTATATGTATCTTGGTTTTAATTTATAGAAACCACATCAAATGCCAAAAGCTTCAAAATCCTTGATCAAGTCCCATACTCTATTTTTATAAAACCTCAGTAGATTTTTCTTTTCTAAACTTTGAGCTATGACATGATGCATTATGATTTCACTATCTGTAAAAATTTTCAATGCCTTGATTCCTCTTTTTTGTGCCAATTGGATACCTTGTATCAGAGCTTCATATTCAAAAAAAATTATTAGTGCATCTAAATTGATGTCGTAAAGCTGAGAAATATTTCTTATCTTGCGGGGAATCATCATGGCACTAACACCAGCACCATTTCTAATTCTTAAACCATCGAAGAAGAGGTTTCCATAATCCATCAAGATCATATTAGGGTTTAATAAGATTGGGTATGATAACCCCTTTTTCGTGAATATAATAAGTCCCCAATCCTATCTATTCCAACTCCTAGAAGTATGGGTAAAACTAAATCTCATCTCCCCGGTCATCAAAAAACATATATATGACTTCCTCAACATGAGTAATGGCTTTGTGATCTTCAATGTCCTCCTCCTGGTCATGTAGAGTACAATTAAATTTGAGGACACTAGGAGCGTAGGGTTCAACATGGTCTTTATAGATCGGTTCAGCCATTATGGTTACCTTAGTTCCATACCTAGTCCTAAGGAGCATGTGTGGCCAGTCAGTAGATAAATACCCATCCATCTTAGATATGAAATCGTTGTAAATCCATATGGTGAAGAAGGGAGGAAGATCGATCACAGATATATCCTGGGTGATTGAAACACTTGGACAACATGAATAGTAAGATTTACATCTTTTATCAAACCAATAGTTTGAACATCAGTCCCATCTCGACAGCTCCCCTCGTCACCAGTGTATATTAAATACCCAATACACAAACAATATGTTTAAGCATTACAAATTTGTTAGTACCAACGTCAATAATACAATTGTGCACAAGGTTTTTACCAATTATGAAAGATATATAGAAAGGATGTAGATTGTTGGTTGTATTAGAATTCTTCCCTTCAGGTTGACACAAGCTAGTAGAAGTAGATGGCAATTGCTTCACTGATTCGCTTGGTGTACCTAAGCTCTTCAAATCTTCTTGCATCAAGTTCCTTTATGAAGGAATAAAAAGTTCCTCCCACATATTTACATTTAGTTTTGTATTTTTCATCTGCTCTATTATGCTGAAGGGAATACTTCCTACCTTATATTGAGATTTCATTAGTGCTACATCCTTCTTCTGAAGTTGGTTGTTCAACATTGTTTGTGCTAGGTTGATTTTCCTTTCTTATAGCTTGACTAGCATTGGTCCTTGGTGGTCTGTTTTGCGACATCTTTTCTCACAACTATTTAAGAATGAGGTTAAGAAGTAGAATCCTATTTAACTTTGGATAGTTCTCCTTTTATTACTCTCTTTTTTATCACTTATTGGATGCCACTACTACTGTGGATTCCAAATAAAAACCAAAAAATCTTCTTCTTTCCAATTTGACAAGGTTAAATCGCCTTGTGTTTGTGGTTGAGCCATGTATTCTTATGGAGAAGCTTCCAATTATTGATCCATGGGTGCAAATATACTTTGAACCATGAGAACTTGGATGAGAACTCCATTAGAACACATATTCTAGTTATGTGGTTGAGAGCATGGGTAACACCATTCATAATTTTGAACAAGATTATTTTGGATGAGAACAATGGCTTTAGAAAATCTATCAACAAGGGGGTTTCTAGTGTTCAAGGGTTTCACATTAGCAATCTAATTTTGGATCTGGAAATTACTCTAAAAAGGTTTTCGATTAGGCTGATATGGTTAATTCGTAGGTTGGTAGGGGAGTTTATATTAAGACTACTATCTTTTGAGAGTAACTAACTCATTACCAAAACTCTAAAGTAAATATTTGACCTCATAGAGATCAATTCAAGGAGGGACTGATTAATATGATTGATTTGAAATCAAAGGAAGAGGGGAAATATTGGGTTGGTTAGTGGAAAACTCATGAAGCAATGGCATTGGTGGCCTCAAAGTTATCTTCTCTACCTGAATCAGGTAATTTTCAGCTCATATGACAATATCGTAAGAATCTCAGAGATTTTTTCCACCCATTCATTGGATCATGACTGCTACGTCACTGCTCATGGCCTACAAATAATACAAAATACATTATTCGAAGAGGACTTGATAAATGGTTGAATTCTATTCCACATCTTCTAAAAATATAAGTTGAATTCTCCTATGAATTATTGAGGATATTTTTTATGGTAGTTAATTGCTCCATAAGAGGCAGATGATCAATCTAATCTTCAAACTGTTTGCATAGATTTTCCCACATCTTTTACTAGTTGTCTATGGAGTTGGGTTGCAAGCATCAGTACCATTGGAGTGATTTTCCTTTTATAGAAGTGGTGAGAATCCTGACCACCACATTATTTTTCTGTGATATTATGGATCAAACACATATTAGCAGCATCTTGTATGTGCTCTACAGGAGTGACATTTCTTTCAACATTGAAGAATGGTAAGCTTTTTAGATCCCTACAAGTATGGCATCGCGTTGAGTGAGAACAAAACATCTTCCACTATTGAAGGTGGGAAAGAATTAGTTCATTACTACCATGGTGATGAGTGGTTGGCCTTTCCTTGGTAGGTTAAATATTTTAAATGGAGGCATTGACTATGCTCTGCAAGAAAATGATGCAACTCCTCCTTTTCTTCTCCTTAGTGAACACATGGAAAGCTCAATGGTTTGTTGGTTTCCTTCACATAAGTGCACGTATTGTTCCTTTAAACTTAGAGATATGGATTCAACAGGTACCTTTGGTTAATGTAACTGTTAAGAGAAGTACCAACCTTTTAGCTCTGTCCCACTGGGCGTACCAAAAACTGTTGTCTTTTGGATCATTCACCCACTTGATCGTTAGATGATCCAGTGTAACATGGGAGCATCCCAAGGTGTGGGACCTTAGCTCCTTTGGATGAACCTCTGGAAAATGCCAACTTCCTACTAAACTATGTGCTTTTGATAAAATACTACGTTGAAAACCTATTATACTAGAAACAAACTATATCTATTTAAAACTTTGTGTAGAAAAGGGAATAAAGATAAGTGGAATAAAATTAATGGTGATGCACAAATAGTGAAGGAACAAAATGATCATCTTATACAAGCACAAAATACCACAGAAGGATAATAAATTACACAGCTTCCTTACTTCTTCTTGACATGAGTAATTTATATGAAGTTTAGAAACTTAAACCATAATAGAAGGGATTCATATGCTATTCCACAACTATCACAGATAAGTATTGTTTGTCACAACATACAAATTGCTAAGATATGAATTAACTTAACATGAAGGTAAAGATGGATTATGCAAGTAATAATAAAGAAATATGCATAAGTACAATATTCACCATCAATATACATAACTGATAAAGGGGAAGAAGGCTAAAAATTAGTTCTCCATAGATAATATTAAGGCTTAAGCCTATATATAAGTACTCAAAAGGAAAGAGCCTCCTTATACAATGGATCAAAAAGTCCCTAAATACATAATGCATCCTCCTATATATAGCTTAAGAGGGTTGGGAAAATTTAGCTACTCTTCTTGACTATTATATTAAAAAATAGGATGCATTTACAATTATGAAAAAGTATTCCTCAAAAATAGCCTAGTGGTTGTGTAAATTTGACTGGGTCAAACCAGCAACTCAATTGGTGGAATGTGGATGGAAGACCATGCAACAATGGAAACCAAACTCAACTAGGATGAGTGCCACCCTTTTCTTGTGCACCTAGATCTGAATGAGTTCCTTTAGTTTCCTCTCCATCTTGCTTGTGCCGATAATTAAGAAATTGTTTGATGATTTCTTATACTTCTTTATCATCAAGTCCATACAAATAGTGATTCAATGCCTTAGCAAAGTTAGCTATTTGGTTCAGTTTTCCAGGTAACTTCTTGACTCAATTTTTTATTTTCTGGAGTTGTCTCAGAAAATTTTGATACAACACCAGCCTATTAATATATTCAAGACAACAAGATTGGGTTGCCCTAGTATATTCCTCGACCAGGTTCTTGAAAGTAGAAACATTTTTCTCTGTCAAGTGAACATTAAGATAATCATCTTTAAATATACAATGGATCTTATCAAATTCATCGCTGATATCATCAAGGCCATCAATCCCTTCATTTATTTGATCAATTAATTTCAAGGTCATAGCTTTAAGCATTCAATTGTGGAACTCAATGGCCTCATTGTATTAAAACATTGTTTAAGAGTCATCAATGATCCCTTCTCTAAGGGTAAGATTAGATTTGACATTGTATACCTCTCTCCAAGATTCTAAAGTGAGTTCCAGATTTTCACACTCTTTTATTTGAATACCATACAACCTAGTCACCATATATTTTTCTGGGTCGAATTCATTCTACAAGGCCACAACATCTTCAATCACATGTTTTCCTTCTTAGATCAAACATTCGATCCAAGCTCCAATTGCTCACCCTTGTCAAATTTTCTCAGCTGTAGAGAAATAACTAGCACCAAATCTTGTTAATATTGCAAGATCAGATTAATGGGTGGGTTATGTCATCTTATCGAGGATAGTCATCAATTGTTCTACTTTACTTTTTATCTCATCTTTAATAACTTTATCCTTATCAAATTTGTCCAAAAGGTTTTTGAGAGCAATCTAAACTTTTTTCTTAGCTCCTTCATAAGTGGCCTTTCCAAAAGAGATATTTGAAAACCTGATTGTTTTTTGTTGTGATGTATTATTTAGATTCATCAGTAGTTGGTGTCATGATCTCAACAAATCTTTCCCCTGATTGATCAACCGATCGGTGATAAATGACCTTTGACTCCTTTTATTTTCTCTAGGGAGTTAGATCTAAGGTGTTGAGATTGAAATCATCAATGATAGGTATATTTTTCTTTTTCTTCTGGGTTTTCCTTCTTAGTCATGAAGGATTAGAAGAACCAATTGCTGAGAGGATGGAAAATTCAAAGACACAATAGTGGTAGCATGAATTGGTGATGAAATGTAAATTTTCATAACAAATAAGAGTGGCAAGGAGTGATAAGTGGGGAAGGAATGGAAAGGATAGTTGCAGGAATTGATGAAATGGGAAGGGTGATGAGAGAGGAAGTGGGAAGAGACTGTTGAGGAAGAGGATTCCTTAGAGGAGAACCTAGAGCTAGAGCATCCCTAGATGAGAGGGAAGGAAGAGAGGAAAATAACTGAGCCATGGTGAGAGAGGAATTAGTGAAATCTAGAGTAGGGTAGATGGAAGGATAAGGAATGAAAGATATGAGTAATGGAAGTGTGAAAGGATGAGGAGGTAGAGGGGATGATTGTAGCACTTGGGTGGTGGATTATGGAGATACACTCAAATCTATGACCTTTGTAGAAGTAACAAAAGAAGAATCTCTAGTAATTTTTCTTACAAAATTAATTCTATGGGGCCTCGGGGTGGGCTTTTCTCCTTTAGTGACAGGTTAGACAACTATTGTTTACACTTGAGTTAAGGCTTATTCTGAAACCTTGGGTGTAACTCCCAATGAAAGAAACCAATGGTGGGTCTGGTTAAGAATTCTCCCTACACACTCCTTGGCATCCATAGGGATCTAGTAAAACACACCACTTCATCAGTTCCATCAGCACCAAGAAGGAAAAGTGAATAAAAATGAGGAAAAGCAGGTTATGTCAGCATTTTAATAGAACCACCACCCTATGCAAGGTGGTGGTTATAGAACCACTTCCTAACCTAGGTAGTGTTCTTGTAACCACTACCTAGCTATGGTGGTGGTTCTAAAACCACTTGTTCGCATAGGGATGTGGTCATGATACTTCTAAACAGAAAAGAGAAATGGAGCATGAATGGACGCGAATTTGAAGCACCCGACTATGTCTCTTCCCTCCCTAACCTTTCCCATTCTCCAGTGCACATGAGGACATGGGAGAAGGCTATAAATACAAGGAGGAGCAAGAAAATTGAATCATGATTCAGAGATCCAAAGAGATCAAAGAACAAAGGGTTAAGTTTAATGAAAGTAAGTGAGCAAGATATTCAATGTTGGAATGTAATTGCAAGAGCAAGGTGTAGAAACAAAGCATGTAAGCATAGGAAAGGAGAGGTTTACATTGTTGTCTCCATTTACTACTTCTTGTAATTTTTAAATGTTTATAATTATCCAATAAAAGTGGGAAGAAAGAGTACTTTTCCCTTCCTGACTGGTTTTCCTCCATTGGAGGTTTCCAGGATAAAATTGTTGGTGTTTTCAAGTCTTGAATTTGTTTCTCTTCTCTATAATTTCCTTTCTATAGCACTAGATAATAAGTCACTAAAGCTCTAATATTCAAGTGAATCTATCATTTTCCAAAGTTGAAAGTAGAACAACATAATTGTGTGATTTGTAGAGTTCCAAAGTAGACTTTTACGGATCACCTTGAAGACAGTATATTCTTGAAGCTTCCAATTGATCAAAGGTAGTAGGTTATATTTTATGTTCATTTGTGTATAGATAGGATCCAATACTTTTCCATCATCATGGAGGCCTTCCGAGACATCTGCAATACCATACTTGGCTACCTCCTCAAGAGTTATCTTGTAGTAGTTATGTTCTCATACAACCACTTTGTCCCTGAAATCGATCCAAATATATTTCAATTGTGGTATATGAACACCAGTTGGTCCAACTCCACCAACTACTCCCTAGTAATCAAATTTGTCTCTTGGGTGATAGGTTTTAATCATCGTCTTCTTCATTTAACCCTTGACAGGAATAAAATAAGAAGCTCTGGTATTTTCTCTTACAAACTTAATTCTATGGGGCTTGGGTGGGATTTTCTCCTTTAGTGACAGGCTGGACCACTACTGTTTATACTTGAGTTAAGGCTTACTCTAAAACCTTTGGTGTAATTCCCAATGAAATCAACCAATGGTGGGTTCAGCTAAGAATGCTTCCTACACACTCCTTGGAGACTATGTATTTTTTAAGCGTCTAATTGATCAAAGGCCTAAGGTTATATTTTATGTTCATTTGTGTATAGACATGATCTAAGAATTTTTCATCATCATGGAGGCCTTCTAAGACATCTGTAATACCATACTTGGCTACCTCCTTAAGATTTATCTTATAGTAATCTCTTTCTCATACCAATTCCAATTCTGGTTTATGAACACCAGTTGGTGCGAATCCACCAACTACTCCCTAGTAATCAAAGTTGACTCTTGGGTGATAGGTTTTAATCATCATCTACTTCATTTCACCCTTGACATTTTTGGATTTTTATGACAATGCACATATGTATAGGCCCAAAGTTACGAGAAACTTAACTCTTGTCTTATTCCTACTTTTTTTATACTTATGGATGTGGAGCAATTGTTGGACCAATTCTATTAACACCCATTTATCTGTAGGGAATCTTGGTAGTTTATAGGGAGCACCTGAAAAATCCCCCCACTTTGATGTACGTGAAATTTGGGAATTGTAGGAAGATACAACCCAAATCATAACTAAGTTCCAGACACTATCTAAGATTCTACGATTTTAAAGCCCTTTGTCAAAGATACACATGAGAGAAAAATAAAAGGCAGCATTTACTCTCCTAAAGTGCTTTGATCCTTATTTCATAATCAGTTGAGAATAGAAATCATAATTTTGTGATGTGTTCCTTACACTAATGGATGTCAATCCATGATAATTCCTCGTTCCTACAGCAGTGTATAAAATATAAGAGGTCATGTTGAAATTTCCTATAATTTGAACCTATAGCAATTAGGTGTATATGGCATAAATTATGTATTCTACCCATCGAATGAGATCGACATTCTTACAAATAGTGGAAATATATTGAAACATCTATTCTTGGAAATATTTTGAAGAAGGGAGTCATACTACTCTGCTTAACAATGTAATTACATCAGTGACTTCCTAGTTGAAGTATGAGCAAGGAACTGTTTTCAGAAATCTAGTTACCATTGGCTTGGACTTTGTGAGGTAACTTTTGTTAAGGAATTTAATGTAAGAATATGGATTTACTTTCCAATGCTTGAGAGTCTTTGTAGGTGAGATTGATGCGTACTCCTTAACATCAGGTAGTTTGAGAAAGTCTTTGAAGTAATCCTTATCTAACTTGATTACTATTATCCCATTTTGATCTTTTACCATTCGAGACTCTAAATCGTAGTGTTTCATTTTTACAACTAAAAATTCATGAAATTTAGAAAGGAAGTAGCCATGGAAATCCCACTATCATAAATGCTCTTGATCCAAGAAAACTTGGAGCTCTAACCCTCTCTTAAAATTCAAATAATTCAATGTGGCCAAGGTCAGTATCTATAATATTGTCAAAGTCTGAAGTGATACTCAAAGTGGGAGCCACCCTTGGAAACTGTAATTCATTTTTCCCTTACCCTTTGATAAAGACTCTGACATTTTATTTTGAAAAATTCCTTGAAATATCTGTGGAAGTCTTTGATATTGATGGTGGAAGTAGATCCCTGAAAATTAGTTATAAACCTACAAAAAGCACATGGTGGAAGTGGAATGTTGCAAAACAAACCTCGACTTCTTATTTTCTCTCGGATAGAAATTGATACTTTTTTTACATGCTCAAACTCTAAAAAATTTCATAGGCAGGACTTGTTCCTTATTTCGCAACCCCTGACTTCCAAAACAGAAGAAAAAATTCATACATATTTTACAAGCATGAACTCCTAATAAGACTGAGTGGAATTCAATGTTTCATTTACAACCTAGAACCTTTGAAAATACTAAGCGGAAGTGGAACCCTATTTTTCACCCTCCAGCTTCCAAAGTGATCCTCGTCGCAAGTCAGAAATTGTCTTACACATGTAAATCTCTAACTTTAGAAATTTTGATTGAAAATTCACGTTCTTTTGATAAATATTTGATATGAATCTTAAACTTCATAAAAAATAAGTACATAAAAGATACTCACATGGACATAGACCAAAATACATGAGGAAAACCCTTTTAAAAACTAGCTAAAACCAGACTTAAAATAAAAACACCCTAAAATCTTTAAGAAAATGAAGAAAATGCCTCAAAATATAACACAAATCCTTGAAAAAACATTTAAACACTATAACTTACCAAAAAAAATTGGTGGGTTGAAGGAGAAAATGTGAAATTCATCTAAAATTTGTCAAAAAATATGGTCAGAAGTTTGGGGGTTGTTAGCAAGCTCGACGTACAAATTGCCAAGTGAAAATTATGTGTAAATTTCGACCTTAAATAGAAAAAGGATGAATTAATTACCACATAGATGACATGTGTGGGTTAGTGGCAATTAATGTGTCATAATTTAACCTTGATTTTATTACTCTGTCGGGTCTCAAGTTTCGTAAGTTAATTGCAACTTTACATGTAAATTGCAATCAGAACCCCAAAACCTAAAATGCTATATTTTTTTATTTCAGGTTTCAGAAGTCAATTCTCAATTTACATGTAAATTCCAAAGTGGAACTTGAAACCGAAAATACACATGGGGGGTCTGGTTTCAGGTTTCGAAAGTCAAATTATAATTTACACGTAATTTACAATCATAACCCTGAAACCCAAAATGCTTTATTTTCTTTATATTTCAAGTTTCAGAAGTTGATTTACAATTTACATATAAATTAAAAATCAGAACCCAAAACCCAAAATACACATGGTGGTCACGTTTTGGGTTTCAAAAGTCAAATTACAATTTACATGTAAATTGTAATCTGATCCTTGATTCTCAAAATACTCTACTTTCTTTGTATTTTAAGTTTCAGATTTTGAGAAGTAATTCACATGAAAATTGAAAATTAATTCCCAAAACTCAACATCCAAAATACAAAGAATTTTTTTGACACTTAGGCAATTTTTTACGATTTCTCAAAAAATAATTTTTTGTGTAAAAAAGAAAAAAAATTCAAGTATTCAAAAAGAAGGCAATTTGGCAAGGTGGCTTGAAAAGTTTACAGGATCCAGAAACAAGTGAGGAGATAGAAGATTCAGAAATAGAGGTAATAGAAATATCAAATTGAGATGAAGAAGAATATCCACATACCCCACTCACTCCTTTAGGGAAATCATAAGATGAAGAAGAATCAGGGCCACAATTCACAGTAGAAATTGAATCATGGGAGGAATCAAACTTGAAAAAGACCGCATATAAGTTCTACAAAACTTGTCTAATCCCTAGTGTAATTTCACAAGTGGCTCAACATTATGATGTTGGAACAACTACAGAATAAGTGGCAATATCATAAGCACTTATTCATTATTTAAACAAGTTCTCCTTGGTGATAAAAGACATTATACATTTAATCTCGCATACCTTATTAAAATAAATAGAAGCATAAATAAACATGGAAAAAAAAATACTCCTAGAAACATTTGAGAAAGAACTAGAACAAATAAGAAGAAAGTAAAAGAAGACAGTTAAGGGAAAAAATCACATGAATGAAGTATAAGAATAGATGCAAATGTCAGAAAAAATGAACAAAACTACGCGAAAAGAGAGAGAAATAAGAGAGGGAAAATGGAAAAATAAAAAAAATGATAAGGATGTAGGGCAAGAAATGGTGGAGAAATAAAAAGATAAAAGGTAAAAAGAAGAAGAGGACAGAAGGAAGAAAGAGAAAAATAAGAAAAAACAAGAGGAAGAACAAAAAAAGGAGGATGAGAAGAGAAAGGAAGAAGAAAAGAAGAGGAAGGAAGAAGACGATAAGAAGAAAGAAGAAGAAAATAAAAAAAGGATGATGATAAAAGAGAAAGGAAGAAGAAAAGAAACAAGAGGAAGAGAAACAAAATAAGGAGGAAGAGGAGGAGAGGATGAGAGGAAAAAAGAAGAAGAGAACAAGTAGGGGGAGGATAAGAAAAGAAAAGAAAAAGATAAGATAACATAGGAGGACAGACAAATTAAGGAGGCTAAATTAAAAAAGAAAAGAAGAAGAAGATAAAAAATAGGAAGAAGTAAGGAAAAGGTAAAATGAAAAAGAGGAAGCACAAAAATTAGAAGCAGAAAAAGAAAAATAGTAAATAGAACATAAGAAAAATGAGATAGAGGTTAAGAAGGAGTTGGAGATACAGGCACAACCTCAAACCAACACTACATGAACACTTGAAGTACCCCATGGGTTAACCCTAACTTAGTATCCATAGGATTCATTGGAAATGATTAAGAATACACTCCAACAATGGAGACAAACACAAACCATACAATTACAACAGGATGTAGTAGAAAAAACGCAAGAAGGGTACATGGTATACCTACATAAGCTCTCATCAATGCAAAATTCTACATTCAGTAACCTATTATAACAAAGTGTACAAAAAGATTAGATGTAAAAATGTGTTGACCTAGAGGAATAAATGAAGAGAATGATGACATCCATAAAAATAAATAAACCTCAAATCAATATTGCCTCTAGCCTCCCAGTAGAAACAACACTTGAACAAGCAGTGAAGTCAATTATAGTAGACAATGCCACATCAGAAGAGAACAAAAATAAGAAGATACATGATGAGGCAATTTAATAATATAAGGAAAAAATACTACAACCTCAAGCAATAGAAAATAAGAGATAGAGGAAAGACATGGATACACTTCTCACAAAGCTAGAAATAGAGGTTGCAATTATGGAAGCATACTATACATATGTCATGGGTTGGTCAAGTTTAACATAGATAGATAAAGTTGAATTAGATAAATTAGAACATCAGCTAAACAATGAGTTAATTGAGCATGATATTACAAAAAATGATGATAGTAACCATTAGAGTAGGCTGGTGGAAATGACTAAACAATATCATAGCACGCAACAAGAGTGGGCCAAGAAAATTATAGATATGTAAGAATACAACACAACAATAGACAATGCCATGACAAGGATGTAACAACAATTAGAAACAACAAAGAAAATATATAACCAAATTCAATCCAACTAGCCACCCATAGAGATCCCTCTCATAATCCAGGAGAATACACATATGTACATATAGGCACAAAAAAATAAGGATAACTTAGAATAATGGCATACATTTGATAATAATATCACAAGTAAATATGCCAAATCCATCCAATTAACAACTGCTTAGAGGAGAAGACTAAAAATTTGTGGGAAGCCATTATGTCCTATAAATCTAGTTAGGCGAGTCAAATGAGGGAACATTTCCTTACGCTAGACGTCTAAGTTCTAGTAAGTTGATGTTTTGGCTTTCCAAGTAAAGCTACAAGGATAAAGCACTTCCAACAAATGAACATACTTAAGTTTTTAGGGAAACGAAGACATGGTTCTTCATCATTTTTTCTTTCTCAAGGATGAGGCAAGATTTGAAGTCCAGGGATGATGTTTATAGGTTTCTTCATCAATTTTGAGAACAATCCATAGAAGGAGGAAAATCTCAGGATATAGGAGAAGTCGTAGATAAAAGGAAAAGCTGCCAAAATCTGAATCAAGTTGTAGAACACTAAGAAAATCCGTGGAAGACTACCAAAGCCTCCAAATACTACAGAATCCACTGAATACTACATAAACCCATGGATGTCTATCAGAAACCACAACACAAAGAATGCAATAAAAAAATGTAGACTTAGTCAACGGAGTCACCTCCAAAAGGGTATGGTCTTCATTCAGAGTATCATAATCATAAAAATGGGAAATAATATTTTTTTATTTCCACCCACTTGGTATTGTCCTTAAACACTCATTTAAATCCTTTTAGTGTGATCATTCCTTAACAAGGATAGACATTTCCATCATCTCATTCCATTCCAACCGGTGGTCACTTCTCAAGAATTTCACTCAATGGTAATCCTTTTACCATCTTGATGAAGACTCGTCTCAATAAGAGAAGGATAAACATCAAGAGGTTTGAGCACCATAGAGTTATCTCTCATGATCATTGGATTCATTTGTGAAATACTAAGGAGAAAGAAATTTATCCTCACTCTCACAGTGAGATCAAGAAGGAACTGCCATGATTGATTCTTGTGGTCATGTCAGTCTCGCATCATAATGTCTCACAACAGTGTTCATAAACACTCATTCAATATTTTGGAGTGTTCATGCATCTCACAGGATGAAATTTCAATCTCATTGCTTTAGTTCAGCAGGTGATCAGAGGTCAATATTCCCACCCATGAAGCATTTCCTCAAAGGTCTATCATTGGAGCTTCATCTTCATCAGATTAGTCAATCCCTTATCTCTCTCTTCCTTCTTCTCTCTCCATATTATAATTTCTCATTGAGAATGTATTGTTTGTTATTTTGTCCTATTCACTTAAGTGACCCTTAGTTAAACATTGTAATATTCATTTTTCCAATAATAATAAAAAGACTCACTTCCTAGGAATATAAAAGGTCACAAGTGATGAGGGCAGGTGAAAGGTCATGTGGGGGTAAATGAAAGGACAATTTGTAATGTTATAAATTGGAATTGCTTCTCCATTCCAAGGGGTTAGTAATTATTGATTGAATGTATGTTATTGATATTAACATTTCTACATCTAGAAATAAATTTATAATTCTTCTATTTATTTGTCAATATTCTTCTACTCTCTCTACTTACCAATTTGTGATCATTGTGACCTTATACAACCAAGAAAAAACTTTTTGTCCTTGATTGATAGATTTTTAGAACTTTATGTATTTTTTTATCGATCTTTCTAATGGCTTACATTGTTGTGTTCTTCTAATTGAATGTAGACCTACTCTTGTTGTTGTATGTGAACTCTACTAGTGCCTACTCACAACAGTAACCCTCTCTCCCCTTATTTCCCTAACTTCCCTTTACCTCCCTTTATTGAAAATTCTTCCCTTGTACCTTATACGATAATTTTCCATAGGTTCAATGGAGTGTTCCTATGTGATCCCCAAGCTATTGGCCATCCCACAACTTTAGGTTAGTTTACATTCAATAATGGGAGCCTCCCCATACACAAGAAAGAGGGGATTAGCCCCGTAACATGGGTGAAAACTCAATAATTTACAACATGACACATTATTTTTCCAACACCTACACAAGGCTCAAACACATATTAGATGGAATAAAATATACATATGCTTAAGTCAGACTAATCTCAGAGGTCATCCATATGTGATTTTTACTAAGCATTGTATTATATTTCAAAATCAATTTAATTCTAGTGTGTGTGTGTGATAGAATTGTGTCCTTTGAACCTAGGTTTCCCTTGTGTCAATCACACTAAGATAGCGGGCTATAACTAATTTCCCCCAAGATGAATGTGTGTGATGGAATTCAGAAATTTATGTTCTTATGTTGTGAATGATGCAGCCCAAATGTAGTCCTTAAGAGTTACTATTTACACAAGTAATAGATATGAAGTAATAGCCCAAATTTCCTAACCCCTTAGAATAGGAAGTAAACCACGTGTGTGTGTGTGTGTGTGTGTGTGTGTGTGTGTGTGTGTGTGTGTGTGTGTGTGTGTGTGTGTGTGTGTGTGTGTGATTCCTTTACTTGAATTTTGTCATTAATGACCCCAAAATTTGACCCAAAGTGATAATATAAGTTTTAAAAAATATAATGTTCAATATGGCATTTTAAAACAAAAGAGAAGAGGGAAAGAGGACAGAAGTGCCCAAATGGAATAGTAACACCTAGATGCTCTTGTCCCTACTAGGTACTAGTTTATGAAAGGTTTCTAGGATAAAACATGAAATATTGAGATGGGTCACATGTTGTGCAATGTCCAAAAGTAAAGGTGTAGTTCTAGAAAAGCAAATAATTAAAGTATAAAAGGATAAAATAATGTAAATAAAAACATGTGTTGTTAATGTCTAGTTTTTTTTTTTAGGAATCATAATGACATACTAAAGGTGTGATGTAATAGTACTAAGTGCATAATTTCATGTCTACACAAGGAAACTTTGTATGTACATAAATTTTTGTATAAGTAGATATCGAGAAAGGTTTACCTAAAGAAGGTCAATCATAATTGCAAGGATTAGATTATGACCATTAACTATTCAAATTTTAAAAATTGCCACAAATATGGCCATTTTTCTAAGGATTTCCAAAAAAAAATGTTCTTATAGAATTCAAACACTATCAACAATAAGTGTTGAGCAAATAAATTGACTAAGTAACCAAAAATTCTTAAAGGCTTGTGCACATAAATGTGCACCCATAGAAGAACCGGGGTAGCACATGTAAAGGCGTGTGTAGATGTTGGACAAGGTAGCACGTGGGGCTACGCACACATAGGAAAAAAAATTGGGACTTAGCCAATTTTTCTTATTGGGATTAAAATAGACTTGGAGTGCGGAGCAAGCAAGCAGAAAAATCACGTGGAGTACGCACGGAGGAGGTTAATAATAGGATTAAAGAAATTTTAATCTTTATAATTAATATATTACTATCAACTATTGTAAAATCATGCAAGCTTTATATGCATGGTTATTTTTATGAGAGAAAGTATGCAGGTTATTTTTGTGAGCACGCCTAATATTAGGAGAGTGCATGGGTGGTGAAGGGAAATTCCCCGCCCCTATATATACCTGATGTAGGTTATAGTTCTCATATGATTTCTTTCATGTTCTGACAAAGTCATGTTATCTTTATATAGAACTAGGGTTTGATACTTGCGCGCATGGTCAAGTGCACTAGTGTATTATCTGTTATGTATTCATCTTCTAACATGTAATGCTTTTTGGTATAATGGATAATTTTGGATGGATTCTAGTTATGGATATGTCTGATTATGGTTGGTAATCTAATGGTTTAATTTATCATGGTTATTATTTATATTATTAGTTTTCCTTATTATATGTGTTTCCAAAGTGACATGAATGCAATGGTTATATTTTATTTGAATGGTTTCATAGTTAGATATCAATATAAACATATATGCTAACATCTTATCAAGCATATCAAAGGAAGGACCTGGTAGTTATGTGTGCTTTGGGTGAGCATTCACACTTGTCTGAATGAAGTGCCAGCACACATAGCCTTTGAAGTAAAATAAAATACTACCTTTTGTTTCCATTTTTGGGACCTCTTTTCAAGTTGTCTATTAGGATGTTACATGCAGATGGCATGTTGACTATCTTTAGAGAGAATTGAAAGTTGGGTAGAAGACAGACAATATAAATTTGTATAGAGGTATAGCACTGGACCTGATTTCAATGCGTGAAAATGGATGGAAGATAATATTTATCACTAATTGTATGAGACGTTCTTCAACTTCTTGACAGTCGAATTATACCAGGGGTTGACATCTTTTGCAACAAAGAGAATTTATTGTCCTAGATTGAGGATTTGGACGCAATAAGATTATTAGACTCTCTTTGATGCATATGAGCATTAGACCAGAGCTGTAAAAATCTAGTGGGTAGGTGTATTGCATAATTATACGTTGAAATATGTGATTACCACATTTTTTTGTCTAGAATAAGTTGATTTTAAGTTTTTATGCAAGCCCAGAGGATCTTACTTGTGTGTGTTACCCTTACCTATCAATATATTTATAATAGAATTGGGAGTGGAAAGGTTTCTTGTGGCTAGATAAATCCTCACCATGAGCAAGGGTAAGAGTAGGTGTGGAGAAGGATGGTGGCCCTAACAAAAGATAGAAAAAAATAATAAGGACAGCTCAAGTATAATGAAGCTCAAGAGAGTGAAATTGAGGCAGCGCTACAGTCAAGAAGAATTATGGCCCACAAAAGTTTTGAGATACTCATGGAATATAAAGAGCCACATCATAATTTCCTCTCGATGTTAGGAAAGTTTAGTAGAGAGTCCCCATAATCTTCGAATGAAATGGCATCAGAGGAGAGAATGAGAACCACGGAGGCACATCTGAATCAGCCTAGCTACCTAGCTCTTGTGCTAGGTATTCTAGATCCAGAGGTAGTTGAAGGAAAACCCATGCAAAGGGTTTTAAAATAACCCATGCCTCCATTTTAGCCAAAAGGGGACACGTGGCACCCTCTGATTGGCTGCGGGCTAGCGGAGGGGAAAAATGAAAATTTTCAAAAAAAATTCAAAAAGTTTAGGGGATAAAATTTATCCGCGCCTCTGCCTCTGCCCCTGGAGGACACGTGGCAGCCTCTGATTGGCTATGGCCGGTGGAGGGAAAAGTGAAAATTTTCCCAAGCCCAAAATTTCAAAAAATTTCTAAGGGCAATTTCGATGGGAATTTTTTGGGTTGGGGGCCCTCCAGGGAAAATTTTCTCAAATTTTCCCGCCAAGGCACAAAAACTTCAAAGTGTCATAACTTGAGCTAGAAAGCTCATTTTTGGGCAAATGATGACTTTTCGGAAATCTCTCAAAGCCTTCTTTGCATAGGGAATATAAAATTTATTTTTTGATGAAATTTTAATGGTTAATTTTGTAAAAACGATCTGCAGGCCTTTATTTGGTAAACTTGCAATTTCCAACTTAAATTTTTGATAAAATTAGAACTCCTCCTTTTCTCAACATGTCAAATAGACATGGAGGATCAGTATAGGGAGGGTTTAGAGTGTTTTAGGGAAGTCAATTTATCCAATCTGTTCAAGGTTGCATTTTTTCGGCAATAGACGGAAAAATGACTATGCAAGCTCCGAATTGAAATTCATTAAGTTTTGGAGATTCATTCTTGATTATTGTAGTGAATTTGAGTTTATTAAGTCTTCCTAAATGTGAATTTCGAAGTTTCATAACTTATTGTTTAGTACAAGTATGAACTGTTCATTTTTATTAAAATGTGAATGGCCAGGATGAAGTATAGTACAATTAACTGTTTCTTTAAATTGGAATCTCCATTTTTTCATTTAAATGTGCATATGATTCCTAACTTAGTCAAATACATTTCTTATTAAATCATCCATCTAATTCTAAATGAAACTACATTTTTTATTTCAGTTTTAATATACATTTTGCAAGGAAAATAACATTGACTTTTATTCCATATGCATTCTTCTTTCAACATTCCAAACAGAGGTTTCTTATTGCAAGTAAAACTCATATTTCCAATGGAGAAGATAGCATATGAACAAGGTAAAACACTTTTAATAAAGGAATGAAATCTTTTGATGATTAACAATGCATTCTTTTCAACTTATCACTTCCCATTTGTATTCAAATATAGTAAATAAAACATACAACATTGTTTCTTATTCTATTTCAAAACAAAATCTCGTTCTTGGACAGCAATACAAATCAAGTATACATTACCATACAAATTTAAAAGAACCAATACCATCCTTTATTGATAATTCAAATTACATTACAACTGATCTCTTTTCCAATTTGATTTGGTTTTCAAATTTCAAAATATAAAGTATAGAATATCATTCACATATCTTTTGCAACAACAGGGAATAAATATGATTCTTTACATTTCTCCATTCAAATTCAATCTTCTATCCTCAACACAATAACATCAGATTACAAAATTTACACACTCATCCACTCGAAGTGGAAAGAGATTACAATGAATTTTGCTCAAAAGAAAATGAATGTCAAACAGTGAAATTTCTTCTGCAAATAGTAGCATGCTTGTTTCTTCTTCTTTCATCTTGATCAAAACAAAGAAGGGGGAAAGGAAATGCTCTCCACCCAACCAAGACATCCAATGAGAAAGGAGAATCCATCCTTCCCATTTGGCCCCCGAGCCCCAACTATTTTGAAATGGAGCATGAATATCAACACATGGTAACAAGGACTTCTATCACATACAAACAACATTCACATTGCATACAATAAACAAGATGCACAGTTCAAAATAAGACAGCAATTCCCAACTGCATTTGAAATAATTCATACAACACATAGGCTTGATCAAGCAAGCCAACAAGAGCAAGGACTGTGGGGAACCCCTTATGCCTCCCAATTTGGAATTGGGCATCCACCAAAATGTATACCGCCAATAAACATATCAACCCCATAAACCTTATATCTCCTAACCCCTCCTTATGCCCCCCCCCCAAAGTTTATCCCTTATGCCCCCCCCATAGTAAGAAATGTCAGCAGTTTCTTTTCCAAGGTGGATACCAAACCAAAACTCCCTCCATAATAAAATTGTTCCATTGGCAATCCCTTATGCTCCCCATATGAAATCCCCATAGCCTTCTCCTACACCTTTCCCTAAGCATTCTACCCAACCAGCCAAGAATGCAAACACAAACACCATTCAAAAATGCATGCAAGAAAAGGAAAGATTTTAAAATACAGCTCAAGATGCCTACCTCTCCATAATTGAGTATGTTCCAAGCTCATAATCTTTCCACAATGTCAAAATGTAATCCAAAACCTGCAAATTATAAGCATGCAAAAATACTACAATCTCTTCCTCAAACAAGCTCTAAAAGAAACATCACCAAAAAAATGCGCCCCGAAGAGAAATGAACAAAGTTACAACAACCATAGACAAGCAAAGAGTTTCACTTTTATAGGAGAGGGAAGAGAAGAGGATGATGTGGATCCATATGGGATGCCACATTATTCTTCCTCAACCCCAAGAGGAAAGTCAACATCCTTCACCAAAACACAATAAATAAAAAATGACAAAATCACTTACATACTCCAAAAATGCCCATACTCCAAAAGGACCAAATTAAAAACATGTAAGGGAAGTGCAATTAAAACTTACATATTGTCACTTCAAAATGCATTATAAATTCCTACATTTAACCTCCAAACCATAGGCATAGTTGTTGGATCATTTTAACCAAATTTGGCCTCCAAGGTCAAATTCGAATTCCATAAAAGATGGAGTGCTAGACCTTCCAAAATTTGCCTTACATACTCTTACATGTTTCTTATAACGTCACCTACACACTCCTACCAAATTAATATTTATAACAACAACTTTATTAATTTCATTCTACATCCCAATTTAATTTAAATAAAATTTAACTATATGACTATCACATTAATCTATCACATATAAATTAATTAAAAGAAGGAACACATTACAAATAAGATACATACAACAATTATTAAAAAGGAACACATAAATAAAACACATATCCCATGGCCACATGTAATGGAGATCCCCCCTCATGGTAAATCCTAGCCATAACTGAACATACAACATGAACAACACAGTTGCCATGGTGACCTTGTTGATTTCACCCAGAATTTCAATATGGTTAGTCTCTAGTCCCCCGACATTGTTGTGATTTTTAACCTACAAAATGTAAATACCTCCTTCGGCCTCATGGCCATATCAGAACATCCAAAATGATATAAACAATCATTTCAAAATCATCTAAACACATGAATCACAACAATATCAAGAATTCAACATTATCATTTTTAATTAATAAATCAACTATATCATCATCAATGATCTATCATACTCAGTCTACTCAAAATATCCAATGTCATAATTCCAAATCAACATCTATAATATGTCCATGTCAAAATAGTATATCATCAAACACATATAGAAAATGTCCTCTAGTAATCATCATGCATAATAACCGAATCTAGATCAATAATAATCCATGATCTAACATCTAACCATCATACTAAAACAAAACATAATAGTGTCCATAATATGATCAATAGTATCAAAATCAGTATCTAAAAGTGTCAAAGGGAAGTGGGCACTACATCCCCCTCCCCTTAGACTCAACTTCCTCCTGGAATTCACTAGAACAAATGTGGAAACTACACTCGTAATATTGTGGCATCCTCCAAAGTGGCTGCAGTCTCATCATATCTGTCCCAATGCACCCATACCTGATCAATCTCTCTACCTCGAAGGCCTAGGGTCCTGCGATCTATGATACAGATGGGCTCCACCATCACCTGCCCCTGATCCTGCACCTGCAATGATGTCCAATCCAACACATGAGAAGGATCTGTAATGTACCTCCTAAGGACAAAAAACATGAAACACATCATGTACGTGAGACAAGTTGGGTGGCAATGCTAGATGGTAGGCCAAAGGGCGATACGCTCTAAGATCTCAAAAGGACCAATGAATCTAGGAGCTAACTTAGAACCTTTTCCATAGTGATAGGGCTCTTGTGTGGCCTAACACAAAGGAACACCTTCATGCCCACATCAAAGCTACGATCAATCCTATGCTGATCCGCATACTTCTTCTACCTGTCCTGTGCCTCCTGCAATCTCTACCTGATCAACACTACCTACTGCTCCATGTCCTACAAAAGAGCTGGTCCAAGAGATACTCTATCCTCTAACATGTCCCAGCTAAGGGGTGTCCTACACTCTCTACCATATAATTCCTGAAAAGGAGCCATGCCTATAGAACTCTGAAAACTATTATTGTAGGAAAACTCCACTAAGTACAGGTACTCCTCCCACTTAGACTGCTGATCCATCACGTACATCCTGAGCATATCCTCCAAAATCTGATTCACTCACTCGGTCTATCCATCTATCTCAGGGTGATATGCTGTGCTGAAGTTAATCCTCATCCCGAGGACATACTGCATGGTAGTCTAGAAATGTGAAGTGTACAAAGGATCACGGTCATAAATGATCTTCCATGGAATCCCGTGCAACCTGAACAATCTCATCCAAATATACTCATGCCACTACTCTAGCTGTATAAGTGGTCTTCACCAGAGAAAAGTGAGCCACTTTTGTCAATTTATCAACTGTGACCATAATGGCGTCGTGGTGATATCTCGACATAGGTAGCCCAATAATGAAATCCATGGAAATGGTGTCCCACTTCCATTCCGGTATGGCATGAGGATAAAGAAGACCTGTTGGATGCTGATGTTCAGCCTTAACCCTCTGGCACTCTAAACACCATGACACAAACTGAGCCACATCTCGACGAAGTCCTCTCTAGTGGTACAACTGTCTCAAGGTAGCGTGCATCTTCTTCACCCCGGGATGGGCTGAATAGGGTGCACGATGTGCCTCTACCAAGATGTCCTACCTCAAGCCTCCATCTCTGGGAACATATATCCTACCTCTGTGCCTAAGAAGACCATCTGCCTCTAAGGAAAATCCATCAAAATTCCCCTCAAGGGGTCTCTATGACTCGATCTCTGCTCGTACTGTCATGTAGAAGCTATCAAGAGGAAGCTGCTGAAGAATCTTGCTCCACAAATCTATGTGCTCACTGAGGTAGCCATAGCCACATGTCTCCATCTGCTGAGAGCATCTACTACCACATTCTCCTTCCCCTTCACATGCTCTATCTCCATGTCATACTCACAAAGCAACTCCATCCAAATGCCGTTGACGAAGCATTTAGATTGGGCTGCGTGAAGAGGTGGTGAAGACTCAAATGATCTGTCCTGAGTGTGAATCTCCATCCAAGAAGAAAATGTCTCCATCTAACCAAAGCATGCACAACTACCACAAGCTCAAGATCATGGGTAGGATAATTAAGCTCATGATCCTTGAGTTTGTGAGACTCAAAAGCTACAACCCTACCATCCTGCATCAACACACCTCCAAGCCCTGCTAAAGAAGCATCTGTGCAAACAAAGAACTCACCCTGTGGATCCAGAACTACAAGAATGGGTGTTGTAGTGAGGCACTCCTTCAGTGTCCTAAAGGCCTACTCACATCTATCTAACCAAACAAACTTCTTCCCTTTCCTCTGAAGGGAAGTGATAGGGTGCGCAATCTGAGAGAAGTCCTGAACAAATCTCTAGTAGTAACCTACTAAACCCATGAAGCTGCGCACCTCGGTCACTGTAGTGGGTGCTGGCCAATCCATAATGGCTCTAATCTTGGAAGGATTGACTGTGATACCTTCCCTAGAAATAATATGACCCAAATACTACACCTTTGTCTAGAAGAAAGCACACTTCTCCAAGTTCCCATAAAGCTGCTGCTCATGAAGACACTGGAGAACCTGTCGAAGGTGCCCCTCGTGCTCCTCACATGTACATGAGTATATCAAGATGTCATCAAGGAAGATGAGCATGAAGTGATCTAAAAAGGTTCTAAATACCCCATTCATCAAACTCATAAACACTGCAGGGGCATTCGTCAAACCAAAAGGCACCACTGTGAACTCATAGTGCCCATATCTCATGTGGAAGGTGGTCTTATGAATGTCCACCTCTGAAATCCTCAACTGATGGTAGCCTGACTTGAGATCAATCTTAGAGAACACTGTGGCTCCCTTCATCTGATCAAACAAGTCATCAATACGAGGAAGAGGATAACAATTCTTGATCGTTACCTTGTTCAACTGGCGGTAATCAATACACAACCGCAATGATCCATCCTTCTTCTTCATGAAGATCACCGGTGCACCCCAAGGGGATACACTAGGATGGATAAGGCCCTTCTCCAAAAGGCCCTCAAGCTACAACTTGAGCTCACAGAGCTCTAGGGTGGTCATCCGATAAGGTGCCCGTGAGATAGGCTCTGCTCAGGGACTAGGTCTATATGGAAATCAATCTCACATGGGGGTGGTAACCCTAGTAGCTCCCCTAGAAATACATCAGAAAACTCTCTCAAGATGGGATGATCATCTAGTGATGGTCCACTAGACCCATCCTCTGATCTGTCACTAACTGTAACAACATACATCTGACAACCCCGTCGCACACACCGCTTAAGCTGCATAGCGGAAATGGTGTGAATAGAAATGGGTCTCCTGACCCCGAGATCACTGACTCAACTCCCAAATCATCTACACAAGCTATAGTCTTATGATAACAATCCATCCTAGCCCTATGTGCAGATAGCCAATCCATACCTAAAATGACTCCATACGAGCCCAAAGGAAGAATACAGAGATCTGAGGTAGTGGTGAAAGGTCCCAAATCCACTACACACTCCTTAACTAAGGATTCTACATGGAGATCTTGGCTCCAGAAGCCATCTCAACATCCCAACTAAGACCCTGCCTAACTGCCACCAGCCTGCATCGCTCTACTAAAGATGGTGCAATGAAAGAATCAGAAGAACCAGAATCAAACAATACAGAGGTAGGAATACCACCAATGCTACCTGTGGTCTCAATGACTATGCTCTGGTGCTCTACCTGGTGGTTCTCAACCACTGCATAAATCTTGTGGCTGTGTCCCATGTCACCAACTATTGGCTCAGAAACCGGTGCCTTACCCTTGTTAGGGTTTTGAGGACAATCTCTCCAAAAATGTCCAGCTACTCCACATCCAAAGCAACCACCTGATCCTCTCCAAGGAACAACACCTCCAGTAGGTGCCCTAGAAGCCTATGGTGTGGATCCTGATGATCCAGCTGTGGTCTACTATGGCCTCTACTGGTGAGCTCCTGCTGACTGAGCTCTAGGTCCACCCTGTGTCCTGATGGGACCCCTAGGAGGAGGCCCCATACTCCGACCTCTCTATGCATCAGCTCTCTATGGAGGTCTATACGGTGGGTGGGACTGCTGCTGCTACTACTACTGTGGCCTAAAGGATGACTGTGTTGAATGCTGACCACCATGAGGAAGAGGTACTAAACCTCTTGATCTACCATCCTACATCTGCTGAATGTGGCTCCTGACTCGGTCTCTAGCCTGCTGGGTTTTACCCCGAGTCTCCTCTGCAATATAGGCCTTCTCAACAGCCTCTACTAAAGTCTATGGACAGTGAATCTGCACTACACACCTCAATGTCCAAATTCAGGCCCTGGATGAACCTATGAATCCACACCTGTCTCATCCTACATATACTCTACATACTGAATTAGATCTAGAAATCTACTCTCATACTCTACTACTGAAAGGGTAGCCTGTCGGAGGTCATGGAACTCATCAATCCTCTACTGGATGAACCTCCGTGATAGGTATCTACTCTTGAATCTCTCCTCAAATAGCTCCCAAGTCACTATCTCTGAATCTACATGGAGCTTCTACTCCTCTGTCCTCCACCATACTCCTGCTCCATCCCTCAGTAGATGGATCGCAACATGAGCTTTCGTGTTGCTAGAACAAGGACAAAGCTTGAAGCAACCGCTCAAGCTCACTAGCCAGGCCTCTACCTGAAATCCACCTATATCACCTGAGTAATGTGAGGGCCTAAGCTTCAGGATCTCCCTGATGTGATCCACTGCTGTGGTCTGTTGGCCTCTAGGTCTCTCTGCATGCTCATCCCTAAGCCTAGGGCTCCGAGACCTCTCTCTATGCTCTAGAACTCTGTCACCTTGTCTCCTAGGTGGTGAATCTACTCTGGCTGACTCCGCATGGGAGTTCTCTCCTCTATGCTCCTTGCTAAGTTGAGGGGGTACCTGACCCTCGATAGAAGGAGCTCTATCATGACTAGCTACTGCATGCCCTCCTACTGATCCTCTGCGTAAAGTGACATTCACATCCTGAAGGGTCTATAGAATCTGAGGTAGAATGGCTGCTACACCCTGATCTGGTGGTGGTGGTGGTGGTGGTGGTGAATCTGAGTCTCTGTGAAGGTTCCTCTCACTCTGTCTGAGCCTCCTGCACAGACCAAAGTGAGAGTTAGTTCATTTGCTAAGTTATACAACTTCCATGTTTACTAAAAACATACAAATTCTTGCTAAGTTGTTTTCTAAGTTTCAGTGTGCTAGGTTTAAGTTTTCATGTCTCAAGTTTTCTAGTGTGCCTAATGGTCCAAGCCTTTGAACCACTGCTCTGATACCAAACTGTAGTGCCCATTCAAACAACCACTTGAGACCCAAGAAACAACCTAGGGTTAGCTAGAAAATTATGGGATAATTTTTTTTGATTTGAAGTGTCTACAACTAAGTTGCAAGACATCAGTTTTCACTAATAGGTTCTGGAATAAAACCTACTTACCAAAACACAAGTTTCCTTTATGAACTTATAACACGTTTACAAGGTTTAAATTTTAGGGTTAGATGTTCTAGTTAGATTCAGGGAGTAATCTTACCCCATACCTGCTCTCTAACAGGCTCAGAAATTCAAATAGATTTTTCTCATATTTAACACTTTAAAAATTTCCCTAAACCATTCCCAATGGATAGGAAATTTTCTCACCTTTCTGGTGATATAAAGAAGTCCTCCTAACTCCAAGGAGAACTCAAGTTATGAGTGGGTGGAGTTATGGGGTCAAATTTTCTTAGAGGGACACGTGGCAAGAGGAGGAGGAGTGCACCTTGGGCGGGTTGGCGGGTCGCGGGGTGGCATTGGGAAATTTTCCCAATGCATCAAGGCAAAAAATCAAATTTTCTTCATGCCCCCGCGGGTTTTCCAAGGGACACGTGGCAACCGCGGAAAAAGACAAGGGCGGAGCGGCAGGAGGAATTGGTGCTCTGCGCCTAAGGAGGAAAAAGGAAAAAAGGGATGCGCGGGTCCATGCACCCATGGGAAGAAAAAGGAGAAAAGGGGAAGTGGAGTTACGGGCCATGGGAGGAAAATTGGAAATTTTTCAAAGCCCAAACCCAAAAATAAAAGGGAGAAAGAAGGTCCGAACCTCCGCTTCCACCCCAAGGTGCCACGTGGCACGTTTCATTGGCCGCGGGCCGACGGGGCCAACATGGAAATTTTTCCCAAAAAAAATTTTAAAAGCTAAGGGGTTTTAAAACAACCCATGCCTCCACCATAGCCATAAGGGGACATGTGGTGCCCTCTGATTGGTTGCGGGCCGGTGGAGGGAAAAGTGAAAATTTTCCAAAAAATTTCAAAAAGTTTAAGGGGTAAAATTTATCCGCGCCTCCGCCTCAGCCCCTGGAGGACACATGGTAGCCTTTGATTGGTGTACGGGCTGGTGGAGGGAAAAGTGAAAATTTTCCCTGAGCCCAAAATTTTGAAAAAATTTCTAAGGGCAATTTTGATGGGAAATTTTTTGGGTTGCGGGCCCGCCAGGGAAAATTTTCCCAAATTTTCCCGCCAAGGCACAAAAACTTCAAAGTGTCATAACTTGAGCTAGAAAGCTCAGTTTTGGGAAAACAAGGACTTTTTGGAAATCTCTTGAAGCCCTCTTTGCACAAAGAAAATAAAATTTACTTTTTGATGAAGTTTTAAGGGTCAATTTTGTAAAAACGATCTGCAGGCCTTTATTTGGCAAACTGGCAATTTCCAACTTAAAATTTTGATAAAATTAGAACTCCTCCTTCACTCAACATGTCAAAAAGACATGGAGGATCAGTCTAGGGAGGGTTTAGAGTGTTTTAGGGAAGTCAATTTATCCAATCTGTTCAAGGTTGCATTTTTCCGGCAATAGACGGAAAAATGACTGTGCAAGCTCCGAATTGAAATTCATTAAGTTTTGGAGATTCATTCTTGACTGTTATAGTGAATTTGAGTTCCTTAGGTAGTACTAAGTCTAATTTTCAATGTTTCATAACTTATTGTTTAGTGCAAGTATGAACTGTTCATTTTTATTAAAATGTGAATTGCCAGGATGAAGTATATTACAGTGAATTATTTCTTTAAATTGGAATCTCCATTTTGTCATTTAAATGTGCATATGATTCCTAACTTAGTCAAATACATTGCTTATTAAATCATCCATCTAATTCTAAATGAAACTACATTTCTGATTTCAGTTTTAATATACATTTTGCAAGGAAAATAACATTGACTTTCATTCCATATGCATTCTTCTTTCAACATTCCAAACAAAGGTTTCTTATTGCAAGTAAAACTTAGATTTCCAATGGAGAAGATAGCATATGAACAAGGTAAAACACTTTTAAGAAAGGAATGAAATCCTTTTGATGATTAACAATGCATTCTTTTCAACTTATCACTTTCCATTTGTATTCAAATACAATACATAAAACATACAACACTGTTTCTTATTCTTTTTCAAAACAGAATCTCATTCTTGGACAACAATACAAATCTAGTATACATTACCATACAAATTTAAAAAACTACTGCCATCCTTTATTCATAATTCAAATACAATTTACAACTTGATCTCCTTTCCAATTTGATTTGGTTTTCAAATTTCAAAATACAAAGTATAGAATATCATTCACATTTCTTTTCCAACAACAGAGAACAAATATAATTCTTTACATTTCTCCATTCAATTCAATCTTCTATCCTCAATCACAATAACTTCACATTACAAAATTTATACACTCATCCACTCGAAGTGGGAAAGGGTTACATTGAATTTACTCAAAAGGAAATGACTGTCAAACTATGAAATTTCTTCTCCAAACAGCAACATGCTTGTTTCTTCTTCTTTCAACTTTGATCACAACAAGGAAGGGGGAAAGGCAACGCTCTCCACCCAACCAAGACATCCAATGAGAAAGGAGAAGCCATCCTTCCCCATTGGCCCCTGAGCCCCAACCATATTGAAATGGAGCATGAATATCAACACATGGAAACAAAGGCTTCTATCACATACAAGAAAACATTCACATTGCATACAATCAACAAAATGCACAGTTCAAAATAAGACAACAGTTCCCAACTGCATTTGAAACAATTCATACAACACATAGGCTTGATCAAGCAAGCCAACAAGAGCAAGGACTATGGGGAACTCCTTATGCCTCCCAATTTGGAATTGGGCATCCACCAAAATGCATACCGCCAATAAACATATCAACCCCATAAACCTTATATCTCCCAACCCCTCCTTATGCCCCCCCCAAGTTTATCCCTTATGCCCCCCCCCCCCCATAGTAAGAAATGCAAGTAGTTTCTTTTCCAAGGTGGATCCCAAACCAAAACTCCCTCCACAATAAAATTGTGCCATTGGCAATCCCTTATGCCCCCCATATGAAATCCCCATAGCCTTCTCCTACACCTTGCCCTAAGCATTCTACCCAACCAGCCAAGAATGCAAACACAAACACCATTCAAAAATGCATGCAAGAGAAGGAAAGCTTTTAAAATACAGCTCAAGATGCCTACCTCTCCATAATGGAGTTTGTTCCAAGCTCACAAGCTTTCACAATGTCAAAGTGCAGTCCAAAACCATCAAAGTATAAGCATGCAAAAAGACTCCAAGCTCTTCCTCAAACAAGCTCCAAAAGAAAACAACCAAAAAAATGCGCCCCCAAGAGGAAATGGACAAAGTTTCAACAACCATAAACAAGCAAGGAGTTTCACTTTTATAGGAGAGGGAAGAGAAGAGGATGATGTGGATCCATGTGGGATGCCACATCATTCTTCCTCAACCCCAAGAGTAAAGTCAACATCCTTCACCAAATCACAATAAATAAAAATGACAAAATCACTTACATACTCCAAAAATGCCCATACTCCAAAAGGACCAAATTAAAAACATGTAAGGGAAGTGCAATTAAAACTTACATATTGTCACTTCAAAATGCATTATAAATGCCTACATTTAACCTCCAAACCATAGGCATGGTTGGTGGATCATTTTAAGAGGTGTGGGACAAGTTTAACTTGTCCCACAAGCCTCCAAATTTGGCCTCCAAGGTCAAATTCGAATTCCATAAAAGATGGAGTGCTTGACCTTCCAAAATCTGCCTTACATACTCTTACATGTTTCTTACAACATCACTTACACACTCCTACCACATTAATATTTATAACAACAACTTTATTAATTACATTCCACATCCCAATTTAATTTAAATAAAATTTAACTATATGACTATCACATTAATCTACCACATTTAAATTAATTAAAAGAAGGAACACATTACAAATAAAATACATACAACAATAATTAAAAAGGAACACATAAATAAAACACATATCCCATGGTCACATATAATGGAAATCCCCCCCATGGGAATTCCTAACATAACACAACACACAAACACATAACACAGTTGCCATGGTGACCTTGTTGAATTCACCAGAATTTCAATATGGTTAGTCTCCAGTCCCCTGACATTGTTGTGATTTTTAACCTGCAAAATGCAAATACCTCCTTCGGCCTCGTGGCCATATCAGAACATCCAAAATGATATAAACAACATTTCAAAATCATCTAAACACATGAATCACAACAATATCAAGAATTCAACATTATCATTTTTAATTAATTAAATCAACTATATCATCATCAATTATCTATCATACTAGGTCTACCCAAAATATCCAATGTCATAAGTCCAAATCAACATCTATAATATGTCCATGTCAAAACAGTATATCATCAACCACATATAGAAAATGTCTCTAGTAATCATCAAGCATAATAACTGAATCCAGATCAATAATAATCCATGATCTAACATCTAACCATCATACTAGAATAAAACATAATAGTGTCCATAATATGATCAATAGTATCAAAATCAGTATCTAAAAGTGTCAAAGGGAAGTGGGCACTACAAGGTATGTAAGTTGTTGCGCTAGCAGGATATCATTCCTTTGTTAGGGGAATGGCTACGTGAAAAGGTACCACGTACTCGAGTTGAGCATGAGAGAAATATACTACATTCAAACTTTCCACCACAGAACTATGACTGTGATAAAGAAATCATGTTAGATGTAGTAATTGATGGGTGGTTGGTAAACAATATTTTGATAGATACAAGAGTTGAGGTGAATGTGTTTACTCTAGATGCATGGAATCAAATGGAGATACCAATATTACAACCATCTTCCAATGTTTTGTATATGGCAAAAAAAATGAGGGCTATGCCTATTAGGGTTTTGAAGGATGCATCCATTACCATTCAGGGAGCCAAGTTTACTAGAGACTTTGAGGTATTAGAGCTTGTTGAAGCAAACAACTTTCTAGCATTACTTGGGTGACCATGGTTTTATGAAAACAATATGGACCTATGCTTTAATAAGGTATACATAAACTTCGAGAATAAGGATGAGCACGTGATTATACCTTTGAATGAGGTAAGAGCTACACCTTATATTGAGCCCTTGAGTGAAGAAGATTTTAATAGGATTTATATGCGCACTATGTGAGATCCTAAGACTGTGGAACCATCCAAGGAAGGCATGCTTCAGTGGGAAAACACATAGTTAATTATTAATACTACAAGTATGGCTTGTGATAACTTGGCCCATTACACATATGAAATAGTTGAGCATGAGATGAAAGAGAGGGTAACCAGGATTATAAGAACACAAATGGTTAGGTGCATGGGAAACGTTTAGTTACCCCGATATACCGGTGAAGAAAATATTGAATCATTCTTACACGCCATAGAGGAACATTTGAAGAATAAGCATGATCAGAGGAATATGCTAGTTTATAACTTATGCAGGACAGTTGTGCACTAGTGGGTAAAACACAAAGATAACTTGTTGGGCTGGCGAGATGTGAGAATCACATTTTCGACAAGGCTCACTCGGAGAAATGTGATTACACATATCTATGAGTATGGTTGGAAGAATCCTACTTTGGTGCATATTCATAACTATGAGAGATAATGGACACAAGGCTAGGAGGTCTTACCATCATATTTGTGGGTGCATAAGTTATATTTCACTCTACACAGGTGTGCAATACGTGGTATGTACATGTTGAGCTCAAGCAAGAGACTGCAAACTGGGGAGATGTGAAAGCATGTATGGTGCATACATTTGATTATTTTTATAATAAACCTCTAGTCTATGAAGCTTTGTAGATCATGAAGCACATCACATTGGGGGCTATCACAACATCTCATGCTTGAGTTTCTTGGAAAACTTGATTCTGATGTGTGCCTAGATACCAAAGAGACAGAGGAGGTACAGATGGGACACATCTGGAAGGAGAAAGAGAAGGGTAAATGGTGTATATTATAGATGATGAAGAGGTTGAGAATTTGGATATTCTCCATACAAAAGGTACACGTGAATTAATGGACATTGTTGATGAAAATTCATGCATGTATCACACTCCAATGAAGAATAAGAAGCTAAATATTGACACTGATGATGCACCTAAGGAGGCCATTATTGGTGATTACTAGTCAAAACATCAGGTAAAAAATATTATTGAGCTCTTGTGTGACTTCCAAAATATGTTTCCATGAGGTTTCCATGAGTTGAAATAAGTGCATCCCTCATTGGGAGAAATCAAGATTAAGTTGAAATAAGGAGAGCATCCAGTCTGAAAGCGGCCTTATAGGATGAATCCGAACTTGCACATGTGGGTTAAGGAAGAAATACATAAAAAAATTAAGTCTGGAATCATTGAACCAGTTGAATAATCTGAGTGGGTTAGCCCCATGGTAATCAATATCAAGAAATATGGGAGGATCATGATTTTTGTGGATTACAACTTAATACTGCATATGTTACAGATCCTTTTCCCACACCTTTTACAGAGGAGATCCTGGAAGGAGTCGCAGAGCTTGATATTTACTCCTTTACTAATGGGTTTTTGGGATATCATCAGGTGTGCATTGCGCACGAAGAACAGGAAAAGACTACCTTCACCATTGAATGGGGAAGTTTTGCATATATTTTTATGCCTTTTGGATTGAAGAATGCATCAGCAGTATTCTAGTGCATCATTATACATGCCTTTCATGAATTTATCCATAAGTTCTTGCGAGTTTATTAGATTATTGGAATTTCTATGGGTTAGTTAAAGATCACTTTGATAACTTGAGGCTCGTGTTTGAGAGGTGCACGTAGTTAAGTATCTCTCTTAACATTACGAAATGTATCTTTACTACACCTTTTGTAAATTTTCTTCGGCACATCATTTGCAAGGAAGGATTATTGGTAGACCCAACCAAGATATCTGTGATTTTGGGTTTTGAATATGCTACCAATCAGAGTGAAGTGCACACATTTTTAGGGCATATGGGATATTACAAAAAAATTATCAAAGGATATGTAAGGATTGTTGCGCCACTGGAATAATTTCTTAAGGCCAAAGGAAAATTTCATTGGGGTGATGCACAGCAACAGACGTTTGAGAATTTGAAGGAAAGACTAACTATTACCCTTATTTCATGCTTTCCATCCTAGAAAAAACCCTTCCACGTACATGTTGATGCCTTTAGTATGGTGATTGACGTAGTCTTGGTACAACTTGGAGAGGGTAATGTGGATCATCTTATATGCTTTGCAAGAAGGAAATTGACACCAGTAAAGCATAATTATACTACAACTAAGCACGAGGCATTGTCTATGATCTACGTGCTTCATAAATTTTGATAGAACTTGCTGGCCACTCTAGTAATATTTTATACAGATCATATGGCATTGAAATATTTGTTCAACAAGCCTATTTTGCAAGGGTGCATCTGTAGGTAAATACTTCTTTCTCAAGATTTTGATTTTACAATTTTTGTAAATCTAAACAAGAGTAACACAAGCCCTAATCATTTATAAAGAAACAATTTTGGAAAGGATGCACAAAGTATTGAGGATACTATTCCTAATGTGTAGTTGTTTAGGTTAAACTGCACGCCTATAGATTTGGAAGATATATCCATATTTTTATGCACTAAAATTTTGCTAGAATGAATGAAGTCCCTGGAGAAAAATCAGCGTGTTATTCGCGCAATGCCCTATCAACTCATTGAAGGAGACTTCTACAAGATGGATCATGATGAATTCCTGCGCATATGTGTTTTAGAACATGAGCGCGAAGCCATTTTGGAAGAGGCTTATGGAGGTATTATAAGAGGCCACTATGCATCAAATGTATCTGCGCACAAGATCCTTCTAGCTGGCCTATGGTGGGAAATAGTTTACAAGGATACTAAGGATTTTGTAAAAGTATGTGACCATTGTCAGTGCATTGGGAATCCTAGACATAGAGATGAGATGTCGTTGTGACCTATAGCAAGTGAAAAACCTTTTGAGAATTGGGATATTAAATTTTTGGGACCTATTGCACCACCTGCATGTAGAACAAGAGCACCCTATATAATTACATGCATATGTTATTTGAAAATGTGGGTAGAGGCTGGGGTACCTACAAATGATTATATTGTAGCCATAACAGCGAGGTTCCTTTGGGAAAACATAATTAGTAGGTATGGTTATCCATTAAGTTTAACCAATGATAGAGGCACTCATTTCTTGAATGAGGAAATCAGAATTTTGTTGGCAGAGTTTATGATGGCACACCATAAAACAACCCCATATCACCCTTAAGCTAATGGTATTGTATAATCTTTCAACAAGATTTTGGGACAAAATATTACAAATATTTGTGATGTTGGAAGAAATTATTGAGATGATAAAGTATCAATTATACTTTGGGCTTACAGGACCACGTATAAAAGGTTGAACAAGGCCACACAGTTTCAATTGGTGTTTGGCACATAAGCAATATTACCTTTGGAGTTTTTACTATCATCCCTATGTATTGTGCACATAGGAGGGTTGTTTGATGAACAAGATGTAAAAGAGTGCATTGAGAAAATAATGCAACTAGATGAACGGTGATTCATTGCACGTTGGACCCAGAAGACTGAGAAGTCACAACAAAAATCTTGGCGTGATAGGAACATTAAGAACAAGACATTTTCCATTGGCAAGATTTTCCTTTTCTATGACTCCAAGTTTACGTGCCACCCACAAAAGTTGAAGTTGCATTGGTTGGGACCTTTTTTGGTAACTAAAATACTTGAATTATGTGCATTTCAATTATAGATGTTGGATGACACTATGTTTCCCAGTTACTTCAATGGGAGTAGGTTAAAGCCCTACTATAAATAAGATTCGTGGTATTTGTAATAAGGCAATATTTCCATTTAGATTGGGTTTCCCTTTCATGTTTTGTTTGTTTTTATTTTATTTTTTGTTGTAATAAGTGCACTTTCTCATAGAAATCTGATTACTATCTATTGAGTTCATATGCAAACAGCTACACATACTTTTAGTGTGGGGTGAACCAAGTGCAAGTGTGAAAAATAAAATTAGTTGAACTGGGACTTATGAAAATTGGTGTAGGTGTACATTTAACAATGGAAAGTTGGAATGTTTTTAGGTACACGCAAGCAAATGAAAAAGGTGTTATAAATTCATAGAATTATGGAATAATTGCTTAGAATTGATACCACAAGAGGAAAAGTCCACACAATGTATCACGAGGTAGGAAGCAACAGGATGGACTATTTGGTATAAATGGAAGAGGAAAGAGATGTTGTGGCACAGAAAGTATGCATGACGATGTTTGTGGCTTAGAAGTAGTAATTGTGCTAGAAGGTTACAAATGTAGTGCACGAAATAAAGTAGAGAAAAGCATAGAAAAAGTAAAAAGCATGATTAAATTTGTATTACAGTGGTTGGTGAGGAGAAAGTAATGCAATAAAAAATTAGAAATCTATAAAAAATGGTGCCAAAAGGGGTCCATTCTTCACCTTTCCTTGTGAATAATTTGGTCATTAGAGAGGGTGAATTTGAGAAAAAATGTGTGATTTTTTGTGAGAACTTGAAGAATCAAGAAACCCATATCGAGTAAGCATGTGGCTTGATTTTGGAGCTCCTTCAGAAGGAAGTTTGAAGCATGGAAAAGGTGTGGAAGGTTGTGAAGTAGGGTACACAAGATTGGAACTAGGGCACGAATTTGATTGAAGAAGACTAAGGAGTGAGAGAAAGTAAAAAGAATAGAGAAATCTATTGGGCATGAGTGGTCAAGAAGAAAAATTTTAGGCACCTAGGGTATGGGATATTTATATGATAAGTTAGAACCTTGTGTAGATAACAATATTAAACCTAAAAAGGCATCCATGGCTGTGTCTAAGAGCAAAGGGAAGAAGAAAACGATAGAGGTCGAGGTTAAAGAAGAGTCAGAAGAAAGATTCTCATAAATGTAGTACGCAGATGGTGTCATTATGGACACATATAGGAGTCTCTTATCCTGAAATGTAAAGTCACTTATTATAACCATCGCTCGAACTCAAATTAGTGCGAGCTAGATACTGAACCAATGTGGAATATGAATGAAATGACCGCTACAGGAAAGTAAGTTTATGATGACAATGGATATAAGGATCTAGAGAGCACAAGGGTCCTTTAACTGTATGAGATAACATATTTTCGAAAACCCAAGAGATTGTATCAGTGGCTAATGTCGTGAGTCCACAAGCACTTATTTTATTTTATAGGTAGAATGATGTGCATCACCGCATAGATGATTGGACGAGTTATTGGATTACACAGCTCGAGCACAGAGATAGATAGATTTATATGATGAATAATGAGTAGAGGCCAATGTCATAGTGTTGAACTACTAAAGAGGTGGTCGTATGATGGACAGTATTAATCTCACTGACCCTATCATAAGATTTTTTGCACATATGGTTAAAAATTTTGGAATAGAGGAGAGATAGATGCAAGTAAATAAGAAATGGCTCCACATTGTGCAGAAGATGGTTAAGGGGACTATGTATAAAAAAATTATTTCATTGTAGAAGGGATTACAAAAGAAGCGTAAGCTGGTGATAGGGTAACTTGGGGAGTGATCCTCCTTTCCATTCTCCTTATAAATTGGGGTTCCAGATGGCCCAAGCAATAAAATGTAGAAGTACCCCCTGAAAACAAATCCCTTGTAAATAGATTCATATAATACACCTGTGACGGAATAACCAATGCTTATAAGTTATACCTGTGACAGAATAACCAATGCTTATAAGTTACAAGTAAATAGGTTGTACAGGATAATACGTGAAGCATTCAAACATGAATGGCGCATCCTAAGTGAGTTGCCCACAGTTTTGGAGGGGAAAACTGAGTTTTTGGTTTACCAATACTTCTTCCTCGAAAGGTTCTACTTGAAGATTGGTGAGAAGAGTCCCTGGTGTAAGCGTCCATATGCTTTTACAGCATGATACTTTCAGGAATCTGTGAATAGGTTCTCAGATGAATGCAAGATCAAATTTGATGTTGACAAGGTAGATTATGACTATCATACGCTGCGCAATACATATGTGTAACTGTTGTCAAAATTTCACCCCCTAGGGTAAATTTCGATAACATGCATTAGAGTTTTGCAGTTCCAAGCAAGTAGATTGAAACAGGAAAAATCGTGAAAATTGGCTAAGTCTTTCTAAAGGTTTCCTTTGGGACAGTTGGAACGAATATACGCGGAAGACGCGGATCAGCCGATTTGCCGCTAGGCAGTCCGGAAGCAACTGGGACATCCGGGACAAAAGGATGTGAACCACCCGGATCGGCCGAAAAGGAGAACTTTCACACTAACTGCTTTGGGACATCTGGGACAAAGGTACGCGAACCGGCCGGTTCGGCCGAAATGAGAACAAACAGTCTAGAAGCAAATGGGACATCTGGGCCGCAAGGACGCGAACCAGCCGAATCGGGCGAACCGGAGGAATTTGTCCTAGGCAGCACCGGGACATCTGGGACAAATGGACGCGAAGGAGCCGAAGGAGCCGAAAGCCAATCAATGCATGCCACGTGTCATCGGCCAAATGAGGGACGAGGAAGCCCATTTCAGGCGGATCGGAGGTTTTTGTCCCAGACAGCACTAGGACATCCGGGACAAATGGACACGATGGATGCGAAAGAGCCGAAAGGGCCGAGAACCAACCAGATCATGACACGTGTCACAAGGGAGGCAGTCCAAAAGTCAAAGGGCGAGGTTTCGAGCACTGACCCAAACCAATGAAATAGTGCCACGTGTCCAAGTTTAAGGGGCCCACAAGGAAATTTCAAAAGGAAAGCCCGTGAAAGGTAGAGGAGAGAGAATTTCTCGTCCAATCAGCACGTGCCACGTGTCATCCAGGTGGTAGGGCACGGGAAAGATTTCAAAACACGTTTTGGCCTGTTTTTGCCCTAAATCTTCAGATCGCCATAACTTTCGATCCAGAGCTCGGATTTGCATGTTCTTTATATCAACGGAAAGCTGGTAAAATTCTCTACACGATTCCAAGGTCAATCTTGCATTTTGGTTCAGTTTGGAGAGAGAAAGTCAAGAAACGCCTCTGGCACAAAATAACAAGCAGAAGTAATGCTTCAGCAAACAACTTTAATGCAGCAGACAGTTCGCCGCTTCTGTAAGAAAGCCCGCCATTTTGCCAGGATCCACCGCTTCTGCCATAATGAGATGAATTAAATGCAACCTGGAGGAGGTTGGGGTAGATTTGGCTTTCCCCTCTCTCTTCCCTCTCTCATTCTTTCTATATATTGTAAAGTGGAGCTTCTTTTCAAGGGTCGAACATTTTTCTGTTTTTCCTCTCCCTTCTTCTCCTCAAGCGAATTTGTGGAGTTCGAACCTCTCATTTGAACTGTAATACTATTCTGCCTCATGGCATTCTGTAGTGTATTGTATCAATCTTTGGAACAAGTAATGCATGTCTGTGGATGATTCTCATCCCTCTCTGTGTTCATTTTTACATCCTCCTGGTCTTTCACTGCAGGTTTTGTCATCTGTGTATGATCTTATATCACATTCAAATGGTCTGTGTTCACTGGAAAAATAGGTGTTCTTCATTCCTCGGTGCATCACCTCTATTAGCTTAGATTTATTTTATGCATCTTCTTACCTTGTCTCCTTGGCAGATTAGATTAGGTTTTGAGAAAACCCTCTGCATATTTCGTGTGCATCTGAACAGAGGAATAGGAACCAGCCTTCTCTAGAGAATCCTTTCTCATTTTTTCAAGTCCCACACTTGGAGAAAGGATTCAATGTTATGCAATCACACTGGATGCCAAAGTGATCAACCTAGAAACCTGATCTGCATCCAGGGGTGCTGTGATTTTGCACTAACAGTTTTGGCACACCCGGTGGGACCTAAAGGTCTCATTTTTATTGCAGAAAATTTGATATGCATCTGCTGCAATTTTCTTTCTTGAAAAGAGCTATTATTCACATATCTGGTGACTGCAAGAGGAAGATCAACTAGTTTCAGTAGTGCAGGCCTGAGAGCTTATGAGAAGAATCACAAGGTCAAGAGTTGGAGAAGAAGAGGTGTTGTTTGAATACCTACAATTATCTCCAAGAAGAAGGCAAAGAGGAAGAAGGATTCAAAGGTCTCCATCTCCACCAAACAGAACTCTCTCAACTCCTCCACCTGATCAGCCTTTCATTCAGTATTCAAGAGTTCTTTAACCAATCAGAATGGCGCAACCACTGAAACCCTATGTCAAATTCACAGGCAGTAGCCCACTTGCTCTCAATGCACAAAATCCAATCCTAGTTGCAGCAATGAAGAACATTCCGTACTTCACTGGAGAAAATCAGACCACTCCTGGTGATCATGTCAAGGACATTGCTAACATTTGTGCAATCCATGAGATTAATGAGATGCAAGTAGCTGTCAAATTACTAGCGTCTTCATTCAAGGGGAAAGCATTGCAATGGTTTAGGAGCCTTGGAGCTGGCTCTATCACAAACTGGAATCAGCTGTGTATTGCACTTCATGATCAATTTGGAGAGAAGGGAGACAACTTGTCTCTTTTGGAGCAGCTGACAACCATCAAGAGAGCTTCCAATGAGCAGCTAACTGACTTCAACTTTAGATTTCAAAGGTCTTGGGATAGAATTCTAGTAGCAGTCAGGCCAACAGCAGAAGGTGATTTTTTATATTACCTTAAAGCTTTAAATTCTGATATTTCTATGTTGGTTCAATCTATGGGAGGCACAACTATCCCTGATGCTTATAGTATTGCCATTAGAGCTGAAAATTGTCTAATTCAAGCTGGAAAGCTAGCTCCTAGGCCTCCAATGCCATTATATCCAAGTATAGAGAGCCCAAGTACTAGTCAGGCACCTGTCTTAGCTCCTTCTCCCACTCCTAGAAATCAGAATTCAAGTGAAGCTTCTACTTCATCTTCTAGTGCATCAACTGAGCTTCAAGAGGTCATGAAGCAACTGCAAAATTTAGGTAATGAGCTGGTTACACTCAAGAGACAGCAAGCTCAAGGTTTTAGACCTTCGTATCAGCCTCAAGCTCAACCTAATAGGCAGCTATATCAGCCTCAAAGGCCACCCAATCCAGCTACAAATCAGAATCAAGCAAGGCCTCCTGCCAATAGACCATTCCAGCCCTATAATCCAAATGCCATATCTGCCTCTAAGGCATTAGTACCAGCACAAAACAACATTGCCTAGGAGTATGATTGGTGTTTTCCATGTAATGAGCCTCATAATCAATCCATGTGCTTCAATGGTGCTTTGACTCAAGCTTTAATGGTAACAACTACTGGTGTGGAGGGTGAGAACAGTCAAGAAAACAGCCAACAACAAGAAATATTCCAACATCAATCAGCCCCAAATGACACCACATGGGTAAATTGGCAAGCAGAGGATTTTTGTGGCATGAACCAGGTAGTTTCTCAAGGTGTTGCAGCAAACACAAGGTCAAAAAGGAGAAATTTGGGTGAAGATCAGCCATTAGCCCCAGCCAATCCACAACCTTCCACGGCTCCACAAATGATTGGCAAGTAGAATCCCATTTCAAATGCACAAGGGCAGCCAAGAACAGCCCCTAGGCCAACTCAAATGCCAGCTGTTGCTGCCCACATACAAGGAGTAAATGTGCAAACCAAGGGACAACAGAGAGATCCTTCATCACCATTCAGTATCATTGATCAGATGAAGAAGACAAACGTCAATATATCTATGTGGGAATCCCTATCCATCCCAGGCCAAAGAGATCTACTGCAAGCTGCCATGAAGGATTGGCCAGCTTTGAATCAGCAGATGCAAGACAAAGTGCTTACAAATGCTGCCTAATTTGAAGGAAATCATGGAGGACAACAAGGTAAGATGTTGAAACCCCCTCCTTTCTATGTTTCATTAATCATTGGAAATCAGCTAGTGCATAATTGCATGATTGATTCTGGAGCAAGTAGCTCTATCATGCCCAAACAAATAGCTAATCAGCTAGGGCTTCAGTATGAAACAACATCCAAAGGGGTAGTGCAGTTGGATGGGACAGCAATAGCAACAGTTGGAGTGATTAGAAATTTGAGTCTTACCTTGCACGCATGTCCAAATGTTGTTGTTTTACGAGATGTGTCAGTCATAGACCTTCCACCACTCTTTGCCCTATGTTTGTCAAGGGACTTCACTGCCAAGATTGGGGGATATTTGTCTGCTGATTGGTCTCACATGCTATTCAGGACAAGATATGGAACTAAGACCACAATCAGATCTGAACCTATTGCAAACTTCCATATTGAGCCCTACACTCCAAGTCAGATTAATGTCAATTGCTCGGCATTTGATCAAGAAGATCACCCGAGCACGGATGAAATTGACACTAAAGTTGGAAACATCCCGGATCTAACTCTTGATGAATGGGCAAGCAAGGTGCATGCTTTTGATCCTTATCAAGGAATAGAAGAATCTGAGCTAGGAGTCTATTGTATACACAAAGAAATTCAACCTATTCCTAGCATCGCTAAGCCAAACCACAAGGATGACAATGAGGTATGGCAACTGTTTTTTGATGGATCAAGGAGTAGACAAGGTGCAGGAGGTGGAGCCGTGCTTGTTTCACCTCAAGGAGTAAAGTACTATTCATCTTTTAGATTTTAATTTGCATGCTCCAATAACACTCCTGAATATGAAGCCTTGGTGCAAGGGATGCATTGGGAAATCAAGAAAAAAATAAAAAACTTGCAAGTCTTTGGGGACAGTGAATTGATTGTAAATCAGGTCAAGGGACAGCATGCGGCCAAAAATGATCTACTCAGGTGCTACAAGAACAGGGTGTGGGACCTCATGGAATATTTTGAGGGTTTCGGCATTAAAGCCATTCCTAGGAAAGAGAATCAAGCTGCTGACATGCATGCAGCAGTAGGGGCAGCCTTTGACATTGTAGAAAACATTCAACAAGACAAGGTACAACCAAACATCCACGTGATTGTGAGGTCTTCAGTGCCGGATAACAATGTTAGTTGGAAAGTATTTGAGAATGACCAGCAAATCATCCATTTCTTGCAAGAAGAAGCTAAGTTCTCAGCTAAGAATCAAGAAAAGTTGGAACAGCAATATGGTGACCAAGTGCTACAGCTGAGAACTGACAAGCTGCCCAAGGGACTTATCACTTTGGAGTCCATTTTTAACCCCAATGATCAGTTAAGAAAGGAGAAAGCAAACATTTAGGTCAAGAGAGAAGATTCGGTATCCATCTTGGTAGAAGAGAACAAGCTATTGCAAATTGGAAAGATGACAACTGAGCAAGAAAGATGTGAGTTCATACAGCTATGTCAAGAGTTCCCTGACGTGTTTTCTTGGAGCTATGAAGACTTGAAAGGTTTCAATCCCAACTTAGCTTAGCATACCATCGAATTGGATCCAAATACTAAGCCTGTCAGGCAGAAATAGAGACCAGTCAATCCACACATGGAGCCTCTCATGAGGAAAGAATTGGACAAGCTGATTGAGTCAAGAATCATATTCCCAATCAAGCATTCTAGTTGGGTTGCCAACTTAGTTCCAGTCAGAAAGAAGAATGGAGAGATCAGGTTGTGTGTTGACTTCAGAGATTTGAATAGAGCCTCTCTCAAGGACCATTATCCACTCCCTTCCATGGAGCAAATATTGCAGGTTGTAGCTGGTTCAGAAAGGTTTTCACTACTTGATGGTTACTCAGGCTTCAATCAGATTATGGTAAAGGAGGAAGACCAGTTCAAGACAGCCTTCACAACCAAATGGGGCACATATGCTTACAAGAAGATGCCATTTGGACTATCGAACGCCGGAGCAACATTCCAGCGAGCTATGGATATGGCATTCAAAGGCTTGATCAACAAGATAGTGCTGGTATACCTAGATGATATTACTATCTTCTCAAAGAATGTAGCAGACCATTTCTTTCACCTCAGGCAAGTGTTTCAGAGGTGTAGAAAGTTTGGAGTGTCCTTAAATCCTAAGAAGTGCATCTTTCTTGCACATGAAGGGAAGCTCCTTGGCCATATTGTCTCCAGGGAAGGATTAGCAATTGATCCAGAGAGGGTTGAAGCCATAAGAGCTCTACCATTTCCAAGCCACAAGAAAGCCCTTCAGAGTTTCCTGGGAAGGATAAACTTTGTTCAGAGGTTTGTCCCAGATTTTGCAGCCCTTGTCAAGCCCATCACCAAAATGTTAAGGAAAAGCATGGCTTTCAAGTGGACGGCAGAAGGCAAGGAGAGTTTTGAAGCAATCAAAGAAGCCATCTCCCAAGCACCCACTCTCATCAACCCAGACTTTTTCAAGGATTTCATCCTCTATGCATTTGGAGGTGATGACACTATTTCTGCCATTCTGGTACAGCAGAACAAAGATAACGATGAACAGTTGATTGCCTTCTTCAGCCAGAGCCTAGATGACTGCGAAGTGAGGTACTCTTTTATTGAAAAGCATGTGCTTGCAGTAATCAGAAGCTTGAAGAAATTCAAGCATTTAGTCTCAAACAACAAGGTCCAGTTGCTGGTCTCACATGCTGGGGTTAAGGACTTCCTCCTCAACAAGGATTTGAATGAGAAAAGGGCAGGTTGGATCACCCGTGTCATGAAGTATGACATTGAGATCAAGATCACCAAGCTGGTAAGAGGGAAAGGATTGTGTGAGTAGCTGGTTTTGGGGAAGCAAAAGGAAGTATGCAACGAAGAAGAGGTTGTTTTGACAGTTCAAGATAGCCATGAGCCGAGTGGCAGACAAGAAGAAGACAATGCTGCCCCGACTCCTTGCTGGACCCAAGGCATTATGCACTTCCTACAAACAGGCCTATGCCCTCCAGAAATGAGCAAAGCGAAGAGGAGATACTTCAGGTTGCAGGCTGTTCCATATACCATCATTGATGGAGTTTTGTTCAAGAAGGATGTGAATGGAGTGCTGCTGAGATGCATTAACACAGGTCAGATCCAAAGGGTATTAAAAGAGTTTCATGATGGACCAGCTGGTGGCCATTTTGCACCAAGAGTGACAGCTCTAAAAATCATGAAGGCTGGTTATTATTGGCCTAAAATCTTTAGTGATTGTTATGCATGGATCAAGAGATGTAAGAATTGTGCATTCTTCACAGGAAAAGAGAGACTCGCTGCCCTTCCATTACAACCAATCTCAGTTGACCAGCCATTCATGCAATGGGGTTTAGACTTCATTGGAGCCATCAATCCCAATTCAAGCCAAGGGCACAAATGGATTTTGACAGCCACGGACTACTTCACCAGATGGACAGAAGCAGTAGCACTCAAAGAGGTGAATGAGTCTAGCATCTTGGAATTTTACGAGGGGATAACTACCAGATTTGGCGTACCTGCTACAATAATCTCTGATAACGCATTGGCATTCATTGGATCTAAGGTGACTGAGTGGGCTGTCAAGAATGGGATCTACCTAAGCACTTCATCAAACTATTACCCTCAAGGTAATGGCCAGGCCGAGTCTACAAACAAGAACTTGTTGAGGATCATTAGGAGGACTCTTGATGAGAACCAGAGGGCTTGGCATACCAAACTGAAATCAGCCTTATGGGCTGATAGGATCACTCCCAAAAGATCCACAGGTAATTCTCCATTTAAGCTTGTCTATGGAAGAGAGGAAATCTTGCCCATGTCACTTGAGTTGCCAACATTGGAACTCATGAAGCAGCTGGAGTTGCTTGAATTTGAGCCTATGGAGGTGAGATATGCAGAGCTGATGGAGCTGCAAGAGATCAGAAATCAGGCATCCCAAGCAATGGAAAAGGATCAAGCTTTGATCAAGAAGACCTTTGACAGAAAGGCCAAGGATAGATCTTTTCAAGTTGGAGATCTAGTGTTGAAATGGGATGCAGATCGGGCAAAACCAGGAAGGCATTTCAAATTTGATGCCATTTGGAGTGGCCCATACATGGTCACGAAGTGCAAGAGCAGCAATGCTTTCCAATTGGCCTCATTGGATGGTGAAGAACTACAGATTCCAGTCAATGGAATCTATCTCAAGCGTTGCCTCTAGAGGGAAGTTCACTACCTTGTAAATATTAATTAGATTTTCATTCCTCCAAGTGCTTGTGCACATTGTCCTGTTGTAGTTAGGTTTCAGTTTTCCTAAGTGCTTCGGCATAGGTTTTGCTGCTCTCAGGTTGTTATCTACAGTTCAGAGTGTTGTTGGAGAAGAAGTTGCAGTATCAGGCTCGGGATTAGATATCAGGCTCGTTTCAGGTTATTGCTTATGACTCCATGCCCAATAGATCGCTAAAAGGCCACTGATCTTCTACCTAGCAGGCAGGTGACCCCGCTAAGTCATGAAAACTGTTGTCAAAATTTCACCCCCCCAGAGTAAATTTCGATAACATGCATCAGAGTTTTGCAGTTCCAAGCAAGTAGATTGAAACAGGAAAAATCGTGAAAATTGGCTAAGTCTTTCTAAAGGTTTCCTTTGGGACAGTTGGAACGAATATACGTGGAAGACGCGGATCGGCCGATTTACTGCTAGGCAGTCCGGAAGCAACTGGGACATCCGGGACAAAAGGACGCGAACCACCCGGATCGGCCGAAAAGGAGAACTTTCGCACTAACTGCTTTGGGACATCTGGGACAAAGGTACGCGAACTGGCCGATTCGGCCGAAATGAGAACAAACAGTCCAGAAGCAAATGGGACATCTGGGCCGCGAGGCGCGAAGGAATCGGGCGAACCGGAGAAATTTGTCCTAGGCAGCACTGGGACATCCGGGACAAATGGACGCGAAGGAGCCGAAGGAGCCGAAAGCCAATCAATGCATACCACGTGTCATCGGCCAAATGAGGGACGAGGAAGCCCATTTCGGGCGGATCGGAGGTTTTTGTCCCAGACAGCACTGGGACATCCAGGACAAATGGACGCGGTGGACGCGAAAGAGCCGAAAGGGTCGAGAACCAACCAGATCACGACACGTGTCACAAGGGAGGCAGTCTAAAAGTCAAAGGGCAAGGTTTCGAGCACTGACCCGAACCAATGAAATAGCGCCACGTGTCCAAGTTTTAGGGGCCCACAAGGAAATTTCAAAAGGAAAGCCCACGAAAGGTAGAGGAGAGAGAATTTCTCGTCCAATCAGCACGTGCCACGTGTCATCCAGGTGGCAGGGCACGGGAAAGATTTCAAAACATGTTTTGGCCTGTTTTTGCCCTAAATCTTCAGATTGCCATAACTTTCGTTCCAGAGCTCGTATTTGCACGTTCTTTATATCAACGGAAAGCTGGTAAAATTATCTACACAATTCCAGGGTCAATCTTGCATTTTGGTTTAGGTTGGAGAGAGAAAATCAAGAAACACCTCTGGCGCAAAATAACAAGCAGAAGTAATGCTTCAGCAAACAACTTTAATGCAGCAGACAGTTCGTCGCTTCTGTAAGAAAGCCCGCCGTTTTGCCAAGATCCACCACTTCTGCCATAATGAGATGAATTAAATGCAACCTGGAGGTGGTTGGGGTAGATTTGGCTTTCCCCTCTCTCTTCCCTCTCTCATTCTTTCTATATATTGTAAAGTGGAGCTTCTTTTCAAGGGTCGAACATTTTTCTGTTTTGCCTCTCCCTTCTTCTCCTCAAGCGAATTTGTGGAGTTCGAACCTCTCATTTGAACTGTAATACTATTCTGCCTCATGGCATTTTGTAGTGTATTGTATCAATCTTTGGAGCAAGTAATGCATGTCTGTGGATGATTCTCAGCCCTCTCTGTGTTCATTTTTGCATCCTCTTGGTCTTTCACTGCAAGTTTTGTCATCTACGCATGATCTTATATCACATTCAAATGGTCTGTGTTCACTGGCAAAATAGGTGTTCTTCATTCCTCGGTGCATCACCTCTATTAGCTTAGATTTATTTTATGCATCTTCTTACCTTGTCTCCTTGGCAGATTAGATTAGGTTTTGAGAAAACCCTCTGCATATTTCGTGTGCATCTGAACAAAGGAATAGGAACCAGCCTTCTCTGGAGAATCCTTTCTCATTTTTTCAAGTCCCAAACTTGGAGAAAGGATTCAATGTTATGCAATCACACTGGATGCCAAAGTGATCAACCTAGAAACCTGATCTGCGTCCAGGGGTGCTGTGATTTTGCACTAACAGTAACCTAGGAAGGCAACATACATAGAGACTATGATATCAGTTGATATCAATATCAATTCTACTACCTTGGCCATCAGGAATGAGGAAGCAGTGAAGTTTATATATACTTGAAGCCAAATTTATTCAAGGAAAATTATATCAAGGATTAACTAAAGGTCTCATAACCACCAAAAGGTAGGCAGATAGTTGGGAAAAGGAAAGTGTGTGAGGCCACTCCCCCCAGATAGGAAGAAGAAGAAAATACTAAGGACAGGGAGGAGGAAGATGAAGAAAATGAAGATAGCACCACACTTGATCAAAGCATCAAAACTAGGTTGAAAAGAATGCATGAGGAACGAGATAGTGGCACAGGGACTTCATAGCCTATGAAGAAGTCACCAGAAGTCACTCCACCTAAGCTAAGCCCAGAAAATAAAAAGAAGAGGAGACAAAGGATGGTGCATAAAGGTGACACTGGTGAGGAAGAAGTAATAGAGGGGCTCATCTGGGAGAAGGAAGTATAAGAACAAGAAGCTCCAATCCATAATGTGAAGGAAGAAGAGCACAAGGGGGTGAGTTCCATGCACAATGTAGAGGTACACGAGGTACATGAAGTGCATAAAGAACATTCCAAGGGAGATGAAGAACTGAAAGGAGTGAAAGAGGTTCTGGTGGTAGTGTGTGTAGTTGTAATGAGAAGCACATACCTACAGGATGCCGCACTGGTAGATGGAGGAATAAGGATGAGGTCATGCACACACCTCAAGTAAGTTACATAGATGATCAATCCAAGGTGTTGTGTGCATGATTTAAAACTTCAACGGTGATGGAGAAACTTTATAGCTGGGAAGCAATCAACTCAGAAGGCATGGTGATACACATAAATAAGATGTTGTCATAGAGTATGCAAACTCATATAGACGAGCCCGACTTTGATATCATTGATGAAGCATTCATTACATGAAAATTTAAAAAGGTGTCGAGGAAAATTTTGACGGTGAGGCCAAAAGAGCTTACCAATAAGAAAACCAGCAATGCTTTGAACAAGATTATGTCACCATCTAAAATTTAGACAAGGGGGTCACCATCCAAACATTTATTCAATATAAAAAGGATAAGGTGTAGGAGGTTCAGCGGCTAACTGAGGTGAACGAGAAGGCAGAAAAATGCACCAAGAGTTTCCTTGACATGGTCATCCATATTACATATTAGATCACTATAGTGTGTCCTAAACTTGAAGATAGAACCAAGGAAGAGTACTGTATGTACCCAAAATTATAGGGTATTGCACTGTCGAAACAACGTAACACGTGCCCCAATGATGATACATGTCTCCTCACAAGGTGTTCAGGATCTGGAAAAGATCTCCAAGTGTGTGTTAACATCCCGCATGCCCCACTTAACGCCCGCATGCTTTCTTTTTCCCTTTTCCCCTCTTTTCTTGGCCTTTTTCTCTTCAGTGATGAAATCGCCGCCTTGACTTGGCGGCGGTCTCATGACCGCCGCCCTGAACAGGGTGGCGGTCCTGTAACCGCCGCCCTACTTAGGGCGGCGGTCTTTTATGCATTTTCTAGAAAGCTCTTTTAACACGACTCAAATAATTTCAATGTTTTACCAGCTTTCTTTCACCGCCATAAGCTTACATTTATGATTCTGGTTCCCTGGAATAGTGTTTCACCATTGTTTATAGTTTAAGAGTTCTATTTGGGTTTTACCTTGGGTAAATGCAAATGCTATAAATAGTTGGCTTGTGCTCAAGAAAATGGCCCCTCAAACTTTCCTCTAAATTTCTCTTTGAAATAGATTTAGTCTTTCATTTTGTTTGGAGTCCTTAGTTTCTTTCATTGCATGCTTAGTTAGTATTGTTTTGTTGTTAGGAAGCCACATATCCATCTTGTGCAGGTGCTGTTATCATTTTATCCAATCCATTTGAGTAGAATAGTTTGTTTTCAATAGGAGGCCATTAAAGTTGTAGGTTTTGCTCCTCAAACAGGATAGTTTCAGGTTCTAGACGTTTCATGTTGCATGACTCGTAATAAATCCCACTAGGAATTACATAATCCAAGCTCTATACTCTTGCGTTATCCCTCTCCTACTCACATTGTATTCAGTCTGTATCTTGAGCTGCCTTTGTCCCAATATCTACTACTGTTGATGCTAGCATTATACACTTTTCTGGATCCACGTGAACATGAAGGAATGAGGAGATCACACTGAGGGGACAAGATCACACACACCATTGGATTCGCCACTATTCTGCGGAATCTAGGTTCTAGCTTTCAAATTTCTAAATTAGAATCGTATCAAATAGAGTAGTTAATTACTTTATTTCAGTTAATTTTACTTTCGATATTTCCGAGGAAGTTGTGGGGATTGATAGTTTCTGAGAAACTATGATTCATTCCTCACTTCTGAGGTAGGATCGACAGTCTTGCAAATAGATTAGTTATTTCATTATTTAGAGTAGATCTACAAATTGCATAGACAAATAGCTATACTCGGTTATCTTGTTTGTTTTAAATTGTTATTGTAGCTGTCAATTCTAGATACGTTAAATAGTTACTCTTTTAGATTCATTCGAATAGTTCATCAGAAAATACAAAAATAGAGAAATCATATATACTATAGATATATTTCACGTAGTTAAAATTCACTTTGTTGCAATTTGTTTACATTATTGCTTTTGTATGACAATCTCATGACCTAGGGAGCCCAGAGAATATGTATTCGAGCCAATCGTGCCTTAACCCAATCTCATCACAGCGATAGTTGACATAGACCAGAATCTTAGAATCCAAGTCTTCCAAACAACAACAGACTTATAACAGATTAGCTCTCAGTTGAGGGGATTAAACATAGAAGACAATCAAGCGCATAAGTTTTGGTCAAATCAGCCAAATTACAGATTACCCTAGAAAAATATCCACATGACTGTAGAAAGGCTTGAAAGAGAGCAAACGTTTGGTTGTGATCCTTTGGTCCCACCGCTAGATGCAGGAGACATTCTCACAGACATAGATACTAGCCTAAGAATTCAGGTTGCAAGAACACCTGTGAGGTACTCTGATAAGATCACACAGCTATTAATTTTGAATATAGAGGTTGAGAAAGCATATGATTATTAGATACTAGGGGTTAGGGATTGATTCCATACATGACCATAGTAGGACTGCAACAACCAAGAGTTTACGGTTGTGATCCACAAATCCAGCAACCCAACGAATTTGTAAGTAAATCAGACATAGATACTGGCCTACACACACTAGTATTCAGATCTACTCCACTTCCACCTATCATCATCACACAGTTATCCTTATTAGACATAGCAGCTAACAAAGCTAAGGAGTTCTGGACTAGGCTGGAGAATCACCCATAGAGTCAACTATATTTACCATCTTCCCTATGACCTTATCTGGGGATATACATGAAACTATCCCAGGACATTTTCCATGTATTCTACAACCTATAGACCAAATCACGCCAGAGCTCGATATTGATTAGAGCCTTCGAGCAGTCATCCTTGCTGATCGATCTATCACACCAGTTCAAGTTAGGAGGGCCTTCTTTGCCTTAGATTCACAATTTCCACTAGTACGTGTCAAAGACATTAGATTGCCTAACTAGTTTGTCTGCATCCCACACATATTTCATCCCCACTAGTTGTCTCGGCACGACCTTGAGAGGTCGGGTGCGAGGAAGAGTTACTTGTAGATTCCCAAGCTCGCTTGTCACTTTTCCATTGTACAAAATTGGTGAACCTGACGTGAAATTCCTACTTTCTGGTTCGACATCATATTTATACGTGCTCTTTCAAATAACATTTATTTCATCTTATCTACCTCATTGGCTTTCACCACCACCCCTTCACTCCTTCCCATTATTCTGCGGGTATTCATATACCCCCCAAATATGTTGGGATTCGATGCATATGGCAAACCCCTCTTGGGCCTTGAGGCATACTACACCCAACAAAATAGGAAATCATCACCCTCACTCTCAGTATGGGGTGACAACTACTCAACTAACCAGTTGTCAACACAAACTCCAAGGATCAAATATAGCTCGTCCTTCCAAACAGAGGATTTGGATCAACTCACTCAAACGCAACAAACAGGGCCTTCAGGCTTGAACAATATGACATTCATAGGAGAATCAAGTTCGTCTCCTCAGGTACTACTTAGACCACAAATTAGTAGACAATCAGACTCATACCTGGGTTTAGATGATGAACATTCAGTACGTTATGCCAGGAACGACCAATGTTCTTGAAGTATGTACCCACCTATAGGAGGTTTACAAACACAACCCGATGTCTCTTTTCAAGAAAACACCTCTATACCATTGCATATAGGAAATACCCTCGAAGAAACTTGGCAAGACAATGGTCAGTTCATAGCAGGGTATCGTAGACCTATACAACATCAGAACATACAAAAAACACCGTCAAGGAAAAGTATTGTGACTTAACCAAATGAAGTCATTTCAGCTCTAGTAGAAAAGGTTAGGGAGTTAGAACTTACCCAAGCAAGCCAAAATTCACAATTTATGCAGGCAAGAAGTTCCAATCCTCCACACCATCCTAGCTAATTAGACCTCCTCACTGGAGTAGGCACATTAGGCATGACTCCTCATTATTCACAACAAATGCCAACTAGACCCACCATCTCTAACGTCGTTCCTCCCGGTCTAGTGCAAAACAATCTATTCCTAGACAATACTCCATCATACTTAAACATGTACTCCAAATCACCACAAGGGGATATGTTCTCCTCTCTCAGCATTTTTTCTCAAACACAGGTGTTTCCTTATGCCCCTACCAACGCATATGCTATGCCATATCAACAACCCATTCCACCGCCGCTCCCTCAACAGGCACCATCAATGGTCGAAACCTATGCGATAGGGACTTACTCAGAATATTTGAAAGAGCCCTTAGATTTCACCATATGAAGCATCATGCTTCCAAGACCCCTTCCTGATTTACCCAAGTAAAAAGGTGAGGGAGATCTGAATGCACATATCAAGGCTTACGCTACAACCATACGAGAACTACTCCCTTGGGATGGGGTTGTTGCTAAAATATTCCCCAAAACTTTAGAAGGCATCGCTCTTGATTAGTATTATAGAATACCTGAGGCTTCCATCCATTCGTTTAAACAAATTGTTTCAGAGTTCATTAAGGAATTTGACATGAATAAACTGTTAAGAACAGGAATCATGGAGTTCTTGCACATTAAGCAGGAAGATAATGAATTTGCCATTCATTTCATCTAGAGATGGCATACAGTTCTTTATTCTTCAACCAGTGCTCCAAATATGGACCAAATAGAACTATGTGATTTATTCCTTCATTCTCTCAGCAGAGAAGTGAAGGAAGAAGTCCATAAGTTCCCACTAAGGACTTACGATGAAGTACTTGAGAGCACTCTCTGAATAGATCAAGTGGCAATAGATAGTGGTCGTAAGACATATGGAACAAATGGGAGGTTAATCACCTCCATCCAAAACACTATAACTTATCCTACTACCACGAATGTCAATCAAGGACCTAAAATCCTTAACAAAAATCACAAGGTGACAACAGATGGAGTAACCGACTAGCCTAAAAAGGTAAATGTTGTCAATACTCCATCACAAATAAACAACCAACGAAACAACAACTTTACCCCGACAATCAATACAATGGATTTTAATCATCCACAACAACAACAACAATGGAAAAATCCCACACAGGGTCCATGCCAAAATTCAACTAGGTACCAAAACCAGAATTCAAACCAAAGACAACAAACGCAAAATTTTAATCCTAATAGGCAACGGTTTGATCAAAAATTTGGGCCACAATACGCACCAAACCAACAAACTAGGAATTACAATCCTAATTCGTATTGTGGTTTCCACAAAATTCGGGGCCATGACACAAGAACATGCCGTGACTACAATAAATTCATGCAATGCTTGCCAGATGAACAAAGACAACTTTTCATGGATATGTTCTTGGTAGATCCTACATCACCAGCATCAAATACTTTTTCGGGGGCAATTTCCCCTCAAAACGCACCCCTGAAGATCTTTAATGATCCACTACCAAATCACGATAACAACAAGCTAAGTCTAACTGGGAAAAACAAGAGCGTAATGACAGGAAACAATGATCATGAAGCTTCAACTTCGCTAAATCCATTAGTTGCGCCACAACTAGGAAGTCAACCATGACCTAAGATATTCGTTTTAGTAGAGTTAGACGTTGAACTACCCATCAAATTTGTAACAAGGACGCGAGAGTATTTCTCTCAGCCAAGTCCAAGCCACCTGCCAGTGACAGATAACTTCCAACAAATAGTAGCAAAGCCCATGGGTTCCTATGATTTGATTAATGACCTAACAAAAACCTTCTCGCACATTTCATTTTTAGACTTACTAAAGAACTCTCCTGCCCACAGGGCTGCTCTTTTAGAAGCATCAGGTTTAGGTCATTTAATTAACATCACTCCACCTGCTGAAACATAGGTAAATCATATATATTTTGATGTTCATCCTCCTGGACAGGCGGATAGGGATGTCGAATTCATATTCGAGATAAACAAAATGCCGACAAATGCTGAGATCACACGCCGAGGTGATCCAGCCTTACATTTGCAAGTATGGGTTTATAAAAACTATGTAAAGCATGCAATGATATAAGATGGGGTAGTGGTCAACATAGTCCCCTTCTCTTTCCTTTAAAAGCTAGGGTATGGAGAAACCAATTATTCCACAACTCGAAACACACTAAGGGGCTATGATAGCCTTAAATCCACCTCGGTTGGAACTATAATATTACTGGTCACCTTAGGGCCCAAAACTATCTTGACTGAGTTTTATATTATAGATCAGGAAACTAAATACAATATGATCCTCAGCCGACCATGGATACACCACATGAAGGCAATCCCTTCTACGTTATTTCAAGAAGTAAGGTTTTTACACTTAGGAAAGATATTTGTAGCTAAAGGTGACCCAAAACCATTCGATGTACACCTAGCTAACTTAAAGAAAAGACCAGGCGTGCACTCAGAGTTTGAACTCCCAACAAACCAACTTAATAAACCTACCGACACAAAACCAGAAGAAAATTTGGTACCTACGACAAATCTTGAAGCTATGAGCCTATCCAAGGCAACCCCAGCCCCCAAAGATGAGGCTAACACTGTAGAAACAATATCATTAGGAACTACTACAAAAATCGTTGAATTGATATAACAAGATTTACCAATGTTCTTACCATTTGATTCTGTAGGCGTGGGACATTCCCTGGGTGTCGGTTCTCTCCCAGCGGTAGATCTCTACATGGTAGAGGTAGAAGATGTTAACACAACAAATATCCCAACATCTATACTCCCAGCTAAATATTGGACTCTCCATTTTGATGGGGCTAGATGTCATTATGGAGCTGGGGCAGGCATAATCCTTACTTCTCCCGAGGGGAAAGTCCTACCATTTGCCTTTAAACTAAATTTTGAATGCACAAACAACGGCACTGAGTACGAATCCCTCCTCCTTGGCCTCATCTTAGCTAAGAGAATCAGTGTTGATAACATTAGATTCTTAGGAGACTCACAATTGGTAGAAAACCAAGTCTCTAAGATATATGAAACCAAATCCGAGCATTTGTAGCTTTACAAAACAGCTGTATTAGATTTAACCAAGGAGTTTGACTTCATATCAATTGAAGCAATCCCACGAGAGAAAAATCTTCTCGCTGATTCAATAGCAACTTCAGCATCACGCTTCGCTCCAAACAGTAAGTTAGAGGATACCCGTTTCATGGTATCCCTTCGTGATGAACCATTGATAAAAACAATGACAAATTCTCTTTTAAATGGAAATGAAAACAAATCTACTATCCTAGACCACATTGATAGTGATATGGCCACTCCGAATTACTTAAACGGCTATGCGGCATTACATCTATCCTATCATATGATAGATTTTTCATTAATCCCACATTCATCTTCCTATTACGGGAATCCCATGATGGAGCTTCTCCCACAAAAGGAACTTAGCATATACTCATTCGAGAATGGAGACGATTTAGATTTACCTCTAGCCCCGCCTAAGTTTTAAGAAGGTAACGCCTCTTTGATCTAAGAAACAATTGATATTAACATCGGAACGGAAGATGAACCAAGGATACTGAAGTTAGGATCCTCGTTAACTCTATTAGAAGTATAAATACACACTCGGATCCTCAAAGAACATCAGAAGGCGTTTGCATTTAATTATAAGGAAATGACAGGAGTTGTACCCCACATTGTGGTGCACAACCTCGTCATTAAATCAGATGCAAAACCAGTTAAACAAAAATTGAGACCAATGAAACCCAAAGTAGCTCTCATGGTAAAAGAGGAGGTAATGAAACTCCTCCAAGTAGGATTCATCAAACCAGTCGATTACTCTCAATGGGTATCTAATATCGTTCCCATTCTCAAAAAATGAAAAGATACGCATCTACATAGAATTCCGAGACATTAACAAAGCATGTCCTAAAGACGACTTCCCATTACCATCCATTGACGTCATTGTTGATGCGACAGCTGGATTTGAACTTTTGTCTCTCATGGATGGATTCTTGGGATACAATCAAATCAGAATATCTGAACAAGATCAAGCTAAAACCACATTTATAACTCCTTGGGGAACTTATTACTATGTTGTTATGCCATTTGGTCTCAAGAACGTTGGTGCTACATACCAGCGAGCTATGACATATATATTTCATGATCTAATTCATAAAATCATGGAATCCTACGTAGATGACTTGTTGGCTAAGGCCAAGAAGCATTGTGACCATCCGGAAGTACTCCACATCATTCTTTCACGTCTGATAGAATACGGAGTCACGCTAAATCCATAAAAATGCGTCTTTGGTGTAACATGAGGGAAGCTCCTAGGTTACATCATATCGTCATGAGGGATAGCTGTTGACCCAACCAAAATTCAGGTTGTCCTCGAAATGGTCCCACCTTCGAATGAATTTGGAATCAGGTCATTTCTCGGAAAACTTGGTGTAATCCGGAGATTCATCCCGGACTTAAGCTTCGGCATCCATCCAATCAACAATCTGCTCAAGAAATATTATAGTATTAATTGGACCGAAGACTGCAATGAAGCTTTTGATGCAGTTAAGTGTTTCTTGTTATCACCACCTATGCTAATGTCACCTAAGCTAGACCGCCCGTTAATTTTATACTCACGAGCTACCGATGTCTAGTTGGCCTGTATGTTGGCCCAAGAGGACGATGACAAGAGAGAGCGTGCGATTTATTTCATTAGCCAAACATTGCTTGAATATGAAACACATTATACACAAGCAAAACAAGAATGCCTCACCATAGTCTTTGCAACCAAATGCTTAAGACATTATATGCTAAATCAAGAAACAAAGGTCATGGTAAAAACAGTCCATTTACGAACTTTTCTCACGCAAGGGTCCTTTTTTAAAAAGGATGGACATTTTATAACCTTAATGGGAGAATTCAAATTAACATTTGTAAATCAGAAGTTTGTTAAAGGACAAATCATTGAGGATTGGTTAGCTGATAACCCATTAGACGGAGGCGATCTAATAGATCTGGATTTTCCAAATGAGTGCGTATACTACATTGACACCAGACCTCCTATCTCTGAGTTTCCCTGGTATACTAACATTATTAATTATATCATGGACCATACGTATCCAGAAGGGGCTACACCACAACACAAAAGGTAGTTACACATTATCGTAGCAAAATACGTCGTTATAGAGCAAGTGATCTATCGGAAAGCATTCGATGGAATGCTTCTAAGATGTGTCTACACAGAAGAATCCAAGAAGATTCTCCATGAATCTCACAGTGGAATGTGTGGAGACCACTTCGGTGGCCATGCCACCGCTTGTAAAATACATCGAATGGGCTATTTCTGGCCCACTCTAGAACACGACGCAGTAGAGTTTGTACGCAGGTGTCATAAGTGCCAAGAGTTCTCCCATGAAATCCACATGCTGGCACAAGCTCTACAACCAATCGTGACTCCATGGCCCTTTTCTATGTGGGGCCTAGATTTAATAGGGAAATTCTCTCCCTTGTCTATAGATGGCCATAATTTTATAATCACGGCCACCAAATATTTTACCAAGTGGGTAGAGGCTATGCCTCTTACTACTGTACCGGGTTTTGTAATCGTCAAGTTCATTTTGAACCAAATCATTTGCAAGTATGGTATCCCACAAATCATTATATCAGATAATGGAACTTATTTTAAGAATGATGAAGTTCATGAATTGTGCAATAAATTTAAAATAAGCCATCATATGGCTTCCTTATATTACCCTCAAGCCAATGGACAGGCTAAAGCAACAAATAAAACACTAAAATTCATTCTCCTTAAAATGGTGAAAGAAAACAAACGAGATTGGCACTTGAAGTTATATCCGGCCTTATGGGCCCATCGAACCTCAATAAGAACACCAACGGGAGCAACTCCTTTCTCACTAGTATTCAGGGCAGAGGCAGTTCTCCCACTTGAGGTTGAAATACCCAGTCTCTGTATTTCATTACAAGGGATTCTGGATGAAGATGCTTACAGAGAAGCATGTCTCTCCCAACTAGAAATCCTAGATGAAGCTAGGTTAGATGCTGAATAGTGGCACAAATCCTATGCTGACTGGATGTGCTGGCAGTATAATAAGAAAGTCTATGAACGCGACATATATGAAGGTGATCTAGTTCTAAGGCTAGACAGCCGGATCGACAAGAAAACCGGCGATTGAAGGAAGTTCCGGCCCAAATGGTTCAGCCCATACCGAGTCATGAAGGACTATGGAAATGGTGCATACCTCTTATGTACGCTGGAAGGTAAAGAATTTGGTGAAACAGTCAATTCCCTACACCTCAAGCGGTTCTACACGTAAGCAACTAGCACTATTTATAATTACATTTACATTGCATCTTCATATAGATTAAGATCATTTTGTCTGCTTGTTTCGTACACAAATTGTGATCAAGGAATTTATTCTCAAAGAAATTCATTACAAACTCATGATGTTGTTGGCATAAACACTCTAATCATACTTCTTCATTTCCATGATATCATTAAACTATCTCGGAATCATTTTATCAAATAAAGCTAGATATGACAAAGTCTTAACAGTAACCAAGCTAAGATCTACAGGTTTATTCTCACTTTTGGTTTCTTCTTAGGATAAGTGTCTTAACTATGGTCTGTTCTAGAAGCTTCATGGTGTCACATCTATCCCATATATATCTCTTTGGAAGTAAGCACATACTGACATTTTGCTCAAGTAAACAAGTCAAATATTGATCAAACAGGAAAAATTTAATTTTACCCATTTCCTTGCCCCACCAACCTTTGGTGATGAGCTTGCATCTCTTACTAGTGACGTAGGGCTAGGAAAGGATGGAAATGCCCTTACTCGCCTATGCTTTTCCCACGGTGATAAACCCACGCTTCTTACTAGTAGCATGGGGCAAAGTGTAGGGGGTCCTCTTAACAAACAAATGCAAAAGGTCATATACAAACAATTCAAAATCTCGAAGGCTTTGAGTCAAAAACAAATGAATCAGATGTTCAAAATTTCAAAAGAGTTAAAAGCCTAGTAACCCAGATTTTGTCTACTATGTGGCCATCTACCGATCTAAGTCTAGATAAACCGCAAAGCAATTTACATTCCAAAACTATGAAGTCACTCGAGTGGAGTAAGCTTGTAGCATTCTAATTTGGTTCCACCAAAGCTTTTTCTATCTTTCATCACTATCATTTTAACACATTTCATAACTTGCGCCCTTCCCAACTCTAGGTGATGAGCCCTCGCATCTTACTAGTTGCGTGGAGTTAGGAGAGGGGCAAGTCTATCTGCACATCATATCAGTTTATCTTAATCACTTTGCCAAAACAAATATGAAGTATCCAAAATTGCTCACAGAAACTAAGATTCAAAATCACATTATATCTACATTATCATATATCAGCATCATGAAATACAAAAGAAAGTGAAACACTTGCATCATTTGTTCTCCATTGCATACATTTTAAAGAGCATAAAAGTATAAACATCATAATTTACATGAGGAAACTAGAAAGGAAATAAAGCCATAAATGCCAAAAGTATGATCCAAAAAGAATATATATATATATATGATCAAATTTTATGTACAATGCCATCATGCGCTAAGCATGGTCAAAACGCTCAAAGAGCCCGAGATATACAAAAGAATGTATCATACAAAATCTACAAGAGCTAAGTGGCTTCTCAATCCCTACGAGACCCCTCTGAAGGTGCACGCCCATGCCTAGGACTCCATCTATGTCGGTGCTCTGAGTGCATGGAGGGCTCAGGATCCCGAGGGGTAGCCGCAGTCTCGTCACGAGAATGACTCCTCATTAGGCGCACGGATGTCCTATATCCCGCTAGCTCCATGTGAAGGGTCGATACCATCCTAGCCACATTCCAGACTGAAGAAAAAACTTCATTGTGTCTACCAACTGCTAAGGGATCCCCAGCATCTGCAGACAACTCTGCGAGGGTCCTCTCCATGGGGATCATCAGGGTATTGGTGCATACCCTGCGAATCAAGTCTCGCCACTCATCGGCGGTCTCTGCAAACAAAGGAGAAAACAAATTAGAAATAAACAAGAGATAAAACACAAGAGTAAACAAGAGGAGAGATAGTAACTAAAGAAATCCTAAGTTAACAACAAACATTAAAAGGAGGGAGGGTAACTTACTCAGATCACCAAGCCTCCAGGATGGATCGCTAGGGAGAGCACTTGCTACAGATGCCACCGCTGACTGAGGGGCTGCTCCTGTGACTGGAGCAATGTAACATCCTGCAATGGACTCATCCCCCCCACCATGGCCCTAGGAGAGTGGCTCCTCTGAGACCAGAGTAACTCTCTCTGCACTCTGCTCGGTCCTCGCTCCCTACATAATATCCTGAGTGTCATGCCACTCAGGATCTCTGTCCTCCTCTATCTCTCCCCCTGTAAACTCCTCAGACTCAGAGTTTATGTCAATGGGGTCATCACTGCTATGGGCAGGACTTGTGGCAATCTGAAGCAAGGGTGCCTGAGGTGCACCGGCTCTCCCTCTAGCATGTACTACCCTCCTAGCTGCAATAGGAATGCCAGGAGTAACCACTATCCAACCCCGGCCTCTAGGAACCCCTCTGGCCTCTCTGACTGACCTGTATACTAACGCTACCAGGGGAAGCATGCCCATGTAAGGTAGGCCAAACTGCTGAGGAACTCGGCCAAAGGGGTGTATCTCCACTCGCCCCACTCTATCAATAAGCTACCCTGTGGTGGAGCAGGAGATCAAAGTAAGAGCCTCCTCGCCCCATATACATACCATAGTCTGATACGGTGTGGCCTCCATGTCAGTAGTGGTCAGAGAAGCAACTGGCTGATGAGGTGCTCGAAGCACCGACATATCTGTCCATCTAGCTGCCCTCACAGCTCCAGGATCTGTCACCTCTACACCTCTGCCATAGGGGATGAAGTGCTCGTAGACCCAACTCATGACCAGAGTTGGGTGGCTCAAGGACTGCCCCTGTAAACGGACTACCCTGTATAAATCATGGTAGGTGGTCCTAAGTATGTCTGCTCCCCAGGCATATATCCAGCCATGTCCCTCTATCTATGCAATAATGGGGGACCAGCAATATAACAATGTGTCTCCTCCCTTGTCCCCGATCGGTCTCGAGGCAAAGATCCCCAGAATAGCCTTGCGAAGTAGGGGGATGGGCATGCTAGGAATAGATCGAACTCTGACCCCCTTCTTTGAACCCGTGGAGATGACTACATCTCCCATATAAGTGGCCCACTGTGCTATCTGGGCCCGTACACCTACTATCTCTAGGGTGAGTTGTCTCCCGATGATCGGGACCCCCAGGATACGGTAAACATCCTCTAAAGTGATGGTCCACTCACCGTGGACCCCTGGTAATCGGAAGGTGTTCCGATCAGCATCCCAATATGAGAACAAGTCACAAAGAATGTGACTAGAAGGAGCAACGTGGGGCACACGTTATATACATAGTATGCCAGCCCGCTGAAGAGTATCCTCCTCATCCTGTGAGAGGGCATCTAATACTGCTGGGGGCCAGTCACACTCTCTCTCTTGGCTCCACCGAATGTACTCCTCTCTCGCCTGCATACACCCAAAAACACACAAAATAGAGCAAGTTAGCATCCAAGTGATACTAGAAAAATCATGAAAACACGTAGAAATGCTAAAAATGCAAAAAACAACTTCAAACAAGTACTCTTTTGACATTCTGTGAAGAACCGCCGCCCTGAGTAGGTCGGCGGTCATGTAACCGCCACCTTGAACAGGGCAGCGGTCATGTAACCACCACCTTGGGCAGGGCGGCCGTCGTGTGCCGAAAACCCATGCGGGTTTTGTAATCTAAAAAGCCTAAAAACACTAAAAAACAACCATTTTAGCTAAAAACAAGGCCTACCCAGTAGATGCCCCCCCTAGATAGACCTTTTGAACCTAACATTTTCAAAAACTATCCCCCCATGACAAAGATTTTAGCATTTTAAAATTGAGGGGGAAAAAGCGGTAAATTGAAGAAAAGCAACTTGTGATCTCGCGAGTCGATGTTCTGCTCGTAGAGGCATGATCACTATCTTGTCATGGACATTTTGACTCTACTCACGCAAGAAACTGTCACCATGGGTCCCAGAGCTCAGAAACAATCAAATCAACGCACGTAATTGAATAGGAAAATGGGCCCACCTTCATATATATAGCAACCCGACTGGTTTAAATGCTTTTTTTTGCAAGTTTGGAACGCCGAAGGAGGTAAGTTTTATCCCCACATAAATGGTACGTCCTCATTTCCCATTATTTTAGTGTTTATTTTCTGATCTATCTCGTCTATCTGCACTTAAGTTCTCTTTTCATTTTGTAGGGAGTGGGAATTTTGGATGGCGTCATTTCGACACACAGATGTATCAGGTATAACTTCTAATTTCCCATTTCGGGACCGCTATACTTAGACCCACCGTTTTATGCCTCTTCATGGCTAAAACGCTTCTCTGAGAGGGCAATAAGTACATACCTGAAATTGTAGGGTACTGTGTTGTCGGAACAATGTAACACGTGCCCCAATGATGATATAGGTCTCCTTGCAAGGTGTTCGGGATCCGGAAAAGATCTCCAAGTGTACATTAACATCCCACATGCCCCGCTTTCCAGGGTGGCAGTCTTTTATGCATTTTCCAGAAAGCTCTTTTAACACAGCTCACATAATTTCAATGTTTTACCAGCTTTCTTTCACCACCATAAGCTTGCATTTATGATTCTGGTTCCCTAGAATAGTGTTTCGCCATTGTTTATAGTTTAAGAGTTCTATTTTGGTTTTACCTTATGTAAATGCAAAGGCTATAAATAGTTGGCTTGTGCTCAAGAAAATGGCCCCTCAAGCTTGCCTCTAAAATTCTCTTTGCAATAGATTTAGTCTTTCATTTTGTTTAGCGTCCTTAGTTTCTTTCATTGCATGCTTAGTTAGTATTGTTTTGTTGTTAGGAAGCCACATATCCATCTTGTGCAGGTGTTGTTATCATTTTATCCAATCCATTGGAGTAGAATAGTTTGTTTTCAATAGGAGGCCATTAAAGTTGCAGGTTTTGCTCCTCAAACAGGATAGTTTCAGGTTTTGGACATTTCATGTTGCATGACTCGCAATAAATCCCGCTAGGAATTACATAATCCAAGCTCTGTACTCTTGCGCTATCCCTCTCCTACTCACATTGTATTCATTCTGTATCTTGAGCTGCCTTTGTCCCAATATCTACTTCTGTTGATGCTAGCATTACACGCTTTTCTAGATCCACGTGAACATGAAGGAATGATGAGATCACACTGAGGGGACAAGATCACACACACCATCGGATTAGCCACTGTTCTGTGGAATCTAGGTTCTAGCTTTCAAAGTTCTAAATTAGAATCGTATCAAATAGAGTAGTTAATTTCTTTATTTCAGTTAATTTTACTTTTGATATTGCCAGGGAAGTTGTGGGGATTGATAGTTTCTAAGAAACTATGATTAATTCCTCACTTCTGAGGTAGGATCGACAATCTTGCAAATAGATTAGATTAATTATTTCATTGTTTAGAGTAGATCTACAAATTGCACAAACAAATAGCTATACTCGGTTATCTTGTTTGTTTTAAATTTTTATTGTAGCTGTCAATTCTAGATATGTTAAACAGTTACTCTTTTAGATTCATTTGAATAGTTCATCAGAAAATACAAAAATAGAGAAATCATATATACTATAGATATATTTCACGTAGTTAAAATTCACTTTGTTGTAGTTTGTTTACATTATTTCTTTTGTATGACAATCTCAGGACCTAGGGATCCCAGAGAATATGTATTCGAGCCAATCGTGCCTCAACCCAATCTCGTCACAGCAATAGTTGACATAGACCAGAATCTTAGAATCCAAGTCTTCCAAACAACAATAGACTTACAACAGATCAGCTCTCAGTTGAGGGGATTAAACATAGAAGACAATCAAGCACATACGTTTTGGTCAAATCAGCTAAATTATAGATTACCCTAGAAAAATATCCACATGACTGTAGAAAGGCTTGAAAGAGAGCAAACATTCGGTTGTGATCCTTTGGTCCCACAGCCAGACGCAGGAGAGATTCTCATAGACATAGATACTAGCCTAAGAATTCAGGTTACAAGAACGCCTGTGAGGTACTCTGAGAAGATCGTATAGCTATTAATTTTGAATATAGAGGTTGAGAAAGCATATGATTATTGGATACTAGGGGTTAGCGACTGATTCCATACATGACCATAGCAGGACTACAACAACCAAGAGTTTATGGTTGCGATCCACAAATCCCGCAACCCAACGAATCTGTAAGTAAATCAGACATAGACACTGGCCTACGCACACTAGTATTCAGATCTACTCCACTTCCACCTATCATCATCACACAGTTATCCTTATTAGACATAGCAGCTAACAAAGCTAAGGAGTTCTGGACTAGGCCGGAGAATTTCCCATAGATTCAACTATATTTACCATCTGCCCTATGACCTTATCTGGGGATATACACGACACTATCCCAGGACATTTTTCACGTATTCCACAACCTATAGACCGAATCACGCCAGAGCTCGATATTGATTGGAGCCTTCGAGCAGTCATCCTTGCTGATCAATCTATCACACCAGTTCAAGTTAGGAGGGCCTTCTTTGCCTTAGATTCGCAATTTCCACTAGTGTGTGTCGAAGACATTAGATTGCCTAACTAGTTTGTCTGCATCCCACACATATTTCATCCCCACCAGCTATCTCGGCATGACCTCGAGAGGTCGGGTGCGAGGAAGAGTTACTTGTAGATTCCCAAGCTCACTTTTCACTTTTCCATCGTACAAGTACCTCTCAGAACTACATTATTTGTAATATTTGGTCCATATGCTTTTGGAAGATAACCTGAGTGTACAAGCGACATCACAAGAAGACAGTTGCTGAGAAGAAAAAGAATAAGAAGATCATAACGAGTACAATAATATAGTATGAGGCATTGTCCTAGACAATGAAGGATGCACTGAGGAAGGCGGGATGGGATTTTGATCATTGTTAATACCTTGACCCAATCCCCAATGCATCTACTACTCAAGAAGAAGCAGGGTTGGCACGCGTACAGGCTGAAAAGAAGGAGGGTAAGTTTGGGTGTGAGGAGATCTTGGCAAATATTTTATAGAAGTGGGATGCTTTGAAGACAGTTGGGGATGCTTATGAAACTACGCTTAAGGAGTTGGGATCCCTTTTCACGTGAAGGTGGATGGTATGGAAGGATTTATCCCAGACCTAGATGGAGTTATAAGGGAGCTAAAGCATAAGGGAGAAGATATGACCCCCGAGCAAATGATGGTGGTAGTTGGGTTGGTTCTAGATATAAGAACCAAGGGTCTGGTAGAATGTGGTAAGTTGGAGAACAATATCAATAAGGAGTTTCCTAAAATGTTGCACTCAATTGAGTAGTAGAGATCGGTGGGGCTAGGATATTATTTCATTCTTTAGCATATACATTCTTTATTCTTTCATAATTTATTCTTTGATTCGGTATTTCTAAGGATGGACAACGTACTTAGTGTGGGGTAATGTTGAGTGGAGAAATTAACTAAGAAACCAAAAAGGCATAAATTTTTGTGCACAGAAACATGCATGCATAGAGGAACTGGGGTATCGCGCGGAAGTGCGTGTACAAATGTTGGACAAGGTAGCGCATGGGATTGCGCACATGTAAGAAACAACGTTGGGACTTATTTGATTTTCCTTATTAGGCTAAAAATAAATTTAGAGTGCGGAAAAAGCACATGCGAGGTATGCATGGAGGAATGGAGGAGGATAATAATATGATTAAATAAATGTTTATCTTTAGAATTAATCTATTATTAGCAACTATTGTAAAAGCATGCAAGCTTTATACGCATGCCTATTTTTAGGAGAAAAATCATGAAAGTTATTTTTTTGAGCACACCTATTATTAGGAGAGTGCATGGGCGGTGAGGGAAAGTACCCATCCCTATATATACCTGATGTAGGTCATAGTTCTCATATAAGTTCTTTCATGTTCTAACAGAGTCATATTGTTTTTCTACAAAACTAGGGTTTGATACTTGTGCTCATGGTCCAGTGTACTAGTGTATTTTTTATTAGGTATTCATCTTCTACCATGTAATGATTTTTGGTATAATGGATAATTGTGGATGGATTCTGGTTGTGGATATGCTTGAGTATGGTGATCTAATGGTTCAATTGATCTTGGTTATTTTTTAGATTGTTAGTTTTCATTATTATATGTGTTTCCAAAGTGACATGAATGCAAAGGCTATATGTATTTGAATGGTTTCATGGTTAAATATCAATATAAACATGCATGATAACCTCTTGTTAAGCATTTCAAATGAGGGACCTGGTAGTTGCATGCGCTTCGAGTGAGCATTCAGACTTGTTTGAATGAAGTGTCGGCGCCTATATCCTTTGAAGTAAAATAAAAGACTACAATAAGCTTTCATCACACAACTAACAATAATAATGAGAGATACTTCAAATAGTCAACATATCCCAAGTTACAAGAATAAATAATTGACTCCTATTACATCAAATAATTTTTAAGTATTAGGGAAAAATGCTCATAAAGCATCATAGTCAATGTCATTGAAAGGGGATGTTAGAACATTACTCTTAAGTAGGGTTTTACCCCTCTTAAGTGTTCTTAAGATTATATTTAGTTTATATTTAAATAAATAAAATATATAATATTTTTATTTATTTAATATAAAATCTAGTTTATAAGGCTAATTGATTATTTAAAATCAGACTTCTAACAAGTTTCTCACCTAAAAGAAATAGATGTTTCTACCATGGGTTTTTACCCTTCAAGATTTTCCACATAAATTTGGTGTCATTGTGTTATCTTTATTCATTATGTTTTTTGTATTATTGTTTAAATTACAATATTTAATAAACTTTATAAATATTTGATTAATATATGGGACCTCACATGGTATTATTTAAATTGTTTAAGGTACAAATTGTGTCACTTGGTGGGTGGTTTACAACTCACGGGTTATATAAAATGTGCCCCACCCAATTCATTGTCCCTAAAACACATACATTGGCACTCAAAAAAATTAACCCCTCCATATTTTTGGTGCATTGGAAAAATTTCTAGTGGTCCCACTTTTTTTCACGCACAAGTAAGATTTTGTATAAATATTTTTACAAATTTTAAATTTTCTTCCAATGTTTGAATGGAATTTAATTCACTAAGGGTTAATAAGAAGGATCCCAAGTAGGAGACAACCGCTATGTTAATAGGACCTTCAAAAATTCTCATTAGTCCATGACACGCATTTATTTTTTGGGACCAAGTTTGAAAATATTAAAATCGAAGGGCCCTTGGTTCAATGGTGAAGTTGTTTGGCTTTGATATAGCCCACCAGGGATCAAGTCTTGTTGAGTGCAAGGCCTAGAGATACCAACCCAGAGAGTCAAATAGTTATGTCCATGATCATTCCTTTGGTGAATTTGATGGTGTGGATACTCGTAGCTTCTTAGGTTGAAGTTGATCACTAGTTTAGTTGTACGCTTACTCATAATTGTAATCCGCTATTCCTCCAAAGTATGTGCAGGTATGCCGACAATCTATGTAGTTGTTGTTACAAATCAATAGCACTCCTGGATGTAAATCAGGTTTCTAAGTTGATGTTTCAGGCATCCAATGTGATTGCACAACATTGAAACCTCTCTCCAAGTGTGGGACTTGTAAAATGAGAGAGGAATCTTCAGATTAGAGGCTAGTTCCTCAAACTCCTTTGATTAGATCTATTATTTACACAATTGCAAAGGTTTGAATCCTAATCCTACTCTAAATTCCAAGGAGACAGAGATAGAAAGTGCAAAAAATTGAAACTAAACTAATAGGTGATACACCAAAGGAGTGGTGAACACTTCTTGTTCATGCAAATTGACACAATTTCATGAAATGCAACATGAAACATCATACACAGGTTGATAAGATGCAATTAGAGGTCTGAAATGAAGCAAGACAATACAAACAAAGGACTGAAAATTGATCACAGAGTCTGCACTGTCATTTTCACTGTCAAAATCCTTGCATTTGCAACATCAAAGAGGCAGAAACCTGTTACAATCATGAAGAAGTTCTGATACTTGAAAAAATCACTTGTTGAAGGTGAAAGAAGAAGCTTGATATCCAAAAAAATGTTCAACCCTAAAAAAATGAGCCAAATCTGGCTTTTACAATGCATGGGTCGAGCCCAAGAGAGAGAAAATGTGAAAAACGTGGGAGCCATTCCCCATTGAATGAAGATGCATTAAAACAGCATGGGCATCCTTACAGACCCATGCCCTGACATTTTTGGCGATGCTGAAGAAGAATGCGACCCATTTTGCATTAAAATTGGTTGTTGAAACGTCATTTCTAGTCATTACCACGTGCCAGAGATGTTTCTTTATTTTCTCTCTCCAAACTAACTAAACCAAAATGAAAAATTTATGCCAAAATCATGTAGATAATTTCACCATCTTTCCATTGATATAAAGAACACGAAAATCTGAGCTCTGGATCGAAAGATATGGCGATTTGAAAATTTAGGGCAAAAACAGGCCAAAATCGGATCAGCGGGCAAAAAAAATTGAATTTTTTACCTTTTTGGTCGTTTGGAAAATTTTCAAAAAAATCCCCGTGCCCCACCGGTTCAGGTGCCATGTGGCACATTTTAATTGGTCGCGAGCCCTTCCTGCTCCATTTTACTTCATTTTTGCTTTTGGAAAAAATTTCAAAATTTCCCCGCTAGGCCGATGAGGTGAAGACACGTGACGTGATGTGATTGGCTCGGGCCTGTCTCTCCTGAATTTTCCGCGGGTCACTTCGATATTTTTTTTTTGCCTGGACACGTGTCAAAACCCAATTGGGTGTGGGTTTGACCCTCCAAAATTTCCTCGCGGGCTTGCTCTGAATTTTTTGCCCTACCTGGACACGTGGCGAGATTCCATTGGCTCGCAATAAGGGGGGCGGGCTTTCCCTTCTAAATTTTCCTCTATTTCTTCCTTGGGGAAAATTTCCCAAATATTCCCCACGCTCCGCCTGGCCAGGACACGTGGCGAGATTCCATTCATTAGCAGGGGGGGGCAGCAGGCCAAAACTCACCCTTTGGACTTTTGGCAAAACATTTTGCCAAAAATTCTAATTCTTCCCCCCGCTCCGCTGGTGTGGACCTCCTTGGACACGTGTCGCATTGTGATTAGGTGGCGGGAAAATGGGCGAAAATTTCCTTCTTTGAAATTTCAGCCAACACTTAGCCAAATTTCCAATTTTACCCCGCGCTCCACTTTCTGATTCCTTATGACATGTGTCACATTTTGATTGGCCGCGGGGCCATCTCTTCAAATTTTCCTTGCACCAACACTTAGCCGATTTTCCCAAAAAAAATCCCTGGGACACATGGCAGCTCCTGATTCATCAGCGGGCCCCACGGGAAGAATTTTTCTTTTGAAACCTTTGCCAAAACACTTGGTAAAAAACCAAGTTCTCCTCCGACCCCCGCCACTTCTTAGACATGTGGCAGCATATCATTGGCTACGAGCCTTCTAGGTGAAAATTTCCCACAAAAACTCCGCCGAGCCATAACTTGAAAAATATGAGGAGTTAGGAGGAAAACTTTACCTTTCTGGAAAGCTGAGAGAGATCTCTATCCAATGGTGCCATTTTTAGAAATATTTGAGTGCTAAAAATCAAAAATGGAGACTGAGGCACAAGAGAGGTAAGAACATAAGGAGTTAGCCACAAAAATGAGCAGGGGCACATTTTGGATAACAGTAGTCTAGTGCCCAATGAGTGCACTCATCAAAAAAATATATTAAAATTCTCTAATTAACCCTAAAACATACAACCTATACTATCCAAGGAATATATTAATTAAAATATATAATATATGCACTTAAGTTGGTGTTTGGGTATAAATATATTAACTCACCCCCCTATGTGCTTGGCAGTGTTAGGCTTGCTCAAAGTTTTTTAAAACTCTAAACTTATTAAATGTTTCCCCCTTGTTGTTTTCTTGGTTAATGGACCACTTTGGCATGTATTGCATGAGGGAGGTTTAGAGTATATAAATTTAAAATTAGCCCCCTTTAAAACTTAACACATGGCTTTGTATAGTTTTATATATATTATAAAACTTAAATATCACCCTAACCTCTCTGCCCCCATATTCAAATGACATTTAAAACATAAAACATAATTTTCTTAATAAACTAGCAATTGCATGTGTACAATGCAATGTGAACATCGAATGCTATATGTTATTAGATTTAGAGGGATAACTATTAATTTTGTAGTTGATGTTGATAAGGGGTGTGATTGACAATTTTGTTCTTGTATTAAATCCAAAACAAATGTTGTAAAGTACATCAGAAGGGATGTTAAATAATATTTAGTTGTGTAATGATCGAATACAAATGAAAGCGAGACATGTAAGTTTGTTAACACTCACTTTCAAGAATGTAGTGAATGTGAAGTGTTGACGCCAAATTATATTGAAAGAATGACTAAGTGCTTTAACATATTAGCTCTCCAATAAACATAAATGAGATAAAATATGCAAGCATATATAAATGAATCTTAAATTATTAGGGTACATTCCAGAGTGCTTTATTACCTCAAAGAGTTTGAGAGCATCATTATCTGAGCTATTTTGTGCATATCCTACAATCATGGCATTCCACAAGACCACATCTCTTTGAGGGATTTTGCAAAAAAAAATCCACTTTCCATTATACTTTGAGGGATGTTCATACCATGTGCTAAGGCTCCCATATTGGTATAGAAAGGGAGTATGCTAACAAAGTTTGTGGAGGCTAGGTTTGCACTTGCCAAATGCATTCGCCTAAAAAGGCATTTTCAGAAAACCCATTTTATGCATATCCTGCAATAATTTTAAGTCCGTGAGATCACATCTCATTGACACATTTTATCATAGAGTTCACATGCCTTGTGTATGTTTCCACTTTTTGCATACATGCCTACCTCAACACTTGCAACTACATCTAACAAAAATCAAGTTTCCATTATACTTCGATGGATGTCCATGTCTTTCTTTAAAGCTCCCATTTGGGCACAAGCTGGGATGATGATGGAAAAGGTTGTGGAGTCTAGAAAAAGTATTGTATCTATTATTCTTTGGTGAATGTCCACCCCCTATTTGGACATAGGCTGGCAGTATGCTTGCAAAGGGGAACTGATATTCAGGTTGGCTACCTGTTGGTTGCATTTGGTGAAACAAATTCAATGCTTCATGAGGATGTTCATGTCTTCTATAAGTTGCAATTATAATACTCCATGAGAAGGAGTTATAAATAATGAACCAAAAATATATGTTTATAGAAAATCCACTTCTACAATCTACCAAATGTAACATTGTATCTTCCATAACAAAATAGGACCAGATTTTAGATTATCTCTAAAATTACAAGGGTATGAGCATAAACTGAAAATGATATGAAAGTAAGTTTTGAATACGCGCCCACCTTCCATTAGAAACATCTTCTTTGGGCACAAAGAGCTCTGCGTATCAGAAGCACAAAGATGAAGTTCCTTTTGAATCACTTGTATCATATTGTGAATGTTATTTTAATCTATTGAAGAAATTAGCTAATTGTTTGACAAAATGCCATAATTCAATTTTGATATTGTCTAACTTTTATGGGGACTCTAACAATGTTTTAATTTTTTTATTCATTGATAGGCTCTGGGAAAACCTTTAAAGCACCTATATTTCTCATGAGTATTTGATCTTGGTTGAATTTGTGTCCTAATTAGTTTGAACAGTCTTATGTAAGAGTGGTTGCATGCTTATGGTAGGATTGTCTTTAGTGCTCTCTAATCTTGACTGCACCAGAAGATGTGTTACATTAACCCTACATGCATTTCTAATTATTCTCAATCCACACAGGGGAAAGAAAATGACATGCATGTTTTAAGCTACAAATTTTAGAATCACCCAATTATCAGTGTTATAAAATTGAATAACAACCACAAAATGCAATGTATCTCTTTTTAACAAACAAATGTAAACATCTAAGTTACTTATCAAAATACTTCCACGGTGACATAATTTCCTATTTAAAATTATAAATAATTATAATTATGGCCTTAAATCCTTTCTTTATAGAAAAATGTTCCTCTGATAAAATGGTAGGAACAACTTATATCATGGCATTTAATCCTTGATATAGAGAAAATTCTCAAAAACTAGTTCTAAATTTCAGTTAAATCCCCAACCACTGTCAACCCCAAATGACATCAACGACACTTGGGACATTTTCGAGCATAATTATAGACCTTGGCATGTTTTACACACTACCGTAGACACAATACATGCTACAGATGTTAGTTCTGACTCTAAATTTATAATACATCCCAACTCTATTGGAATTGCTCCCTTAATATTATTTGAGGACAGATTCCTATAAAAACAATAACATCACAGGTGTATTATATATGCATTCTTAATGTGCTTGAGAGAACCCTTCCACGAGGATTTAAAGAGAACACAAACCCAATAATCATATTATACTTATCATTTATATGTAATTATATCTACAAATAAAATGTGCATGTACGATGACATAATGAGAACTAATCTAAACTAGAAATATATAATTGTTTATGGTGCTACAATCACTGTTTATAAATGTGTTCTAAATAATTGTAAGTCACAACAACATATCAATGCTTATACATAATGTTCACAACAACGAAAATAAGAAGAGTGTGTTACTGAATGAGAACCCTCTTTTTACAAACTATAAACAAGGGAGTTAATACTATTCCCTAATTAGCCAAGGGAAACAGATTTATACGAAGAAGATAAAAATCAAAGCACCACTCATAATTCCTATGGTAAAAAAGGGATTGATGGACGACACTACAGTGGTGGTGGTGCTTGTGGAGCTAGAAGTGGGTGTGGATTTAGGGGAATTCGAAGTTGTGTAGGAATGAAGAACAAAAAATGTTGAACTTCATTCTAGTGGTGCAGTGAATGCTCTCGATTTTGCTACGTCTCTCCAAAATAGAGAAAGATTACACAAATCGGTCCTCGAATAAAGAAAGATTTTTGTGAACATAACCACAACACAATCTTGTCAAAACAATAAATATAAAAAAGAAAAAACAATTAAATAGTGTATCCTCGCTTTCCCGCATACACTATGTAAAACTGAGACCAAAATTTATTTAACAAATCCATAACGTACATTTTAAATATTAAAAAGAAATCAATTCAGAGAGTTAGAAATCACATGATAGATCGGGATTTTTGTTGGTCTTCTTCTCCAACGTAGCCACAAAACATGAAAACAGTTTGCATCCTCTTGCAACATGTTTATTCGGATCTACATAAACAATTTTATATGGAGATGCATTCTTCTCTATAATACTTCTGAATAAATTTACATTGCACATATCCTCGACCAGAGTGGAAAACACCTGTTAACAATATTTTTTATTCTTTTGAAAACATTGAGCACATTCCATTAAATGTGATTCTTTTCCCTTGTTGAAAAGAAATAGTATTTCACCTTGCCGTATTCACATCTAACATAAATTTGGGAAGGAATATCAATAATAATGTTCGACTCTTTCTCAGTATCCAAATCAACTTTAAATGATTTTTTTTGGGTGTCTTAATCCTCAATTTTTAAGGTGAGTGGATAAAGCGGCCATATGTCTCTGATCGAGAAAATGGTTGCAGGTGACATCCTTTAGTTTCGATACCCTGTCATGAAACCCATTAAGCATCGCTTCAGAAAACCAAAAGTAAAGTAACTTAGACTCAAGCTAAGAAAATTACCAATTTCGTTGATGTTACACAATCTTCAGCTGCCATCGAATAATTTGCATATGCAAGTAGGAAGTGAAGCTCGACTTTAAAAGGGTTGCAAAATAAATACATTTCCATAATTAAATCATGAGTAACTCCACAAATAATAGGATTCAAAATATTAATACAATTCTTTTACTCATCTCAATTGCATGCGCGCCAGCAAATAAAAAGTAAAACTGTTTTTAAAAAATAAAAAAGCAAAACTTAAAAACATAAAACCCGCCATAGCATGTAAAATTGGAAAAGTAAAATTGTTAAAAATAGCAAAGAAAATCTAAACCGTCATTTAAGACGTCAAATTTGACACAGTACAGTGAATGTCCACAAAGCCTTTTCCCATAGGGGTAACGCCTTCGGCGTAGTTAAATCCTTGCTTTTAATAAACTAAAATCTCTCCACCCAAGCCGCTTTAATATTTGGTTAGTCATTGGTTGGTTGATGAGTTGGCATAGTGGAAACTTGTGTTCCATGTTTGCAAATAAATTTTCCACTTAAAATATGGCATTAACTTAGCATATTGAATTTATCTTAGTAATATTTTTTATTATTATGTATTTAAATTGTTAACTTTAAAGCTAACTTTTTTAGAAAATGTAAGTGTAAAATTGCTTAGAGTGGTTGGCAAGTATGCTTTTACTATAAATTATAGGTTCAAAATCCTTCCATTCATTTTTTATATATAGATAAGAATTTTTTTATCAAATAATTTTTTCAATAAAAGAAATTAAATTTCATAAAATTTCATGAATTGAAAATTCAATTTCTAATTTAGGAGTTAAATTGATAATTAATTTATCATATCAAGAGATTTATTTAGGATTAGTCCTTTTAATTCAAAATTAGAAAAAATTATTGTTTGAATTATTTTTTAAACTATGAAATTAATCGTTAAGTTGTCATTTTTTGTCACTTAAGAGATAGGTGACAAGAAAATTAATAAAATCTCAAATTCGGCGCATATTTTTTCTTAGAAATGACATGAGGATTATTTCTAAACCTTTTGCATTTTTTTCCTTTAAAACCTAATTGTTTATCAAAATGTGCAGAATAAGAATTTCAATATTCGACTTATCGTAATAATATTGTTTTTTCCTCATAATATGATTTTGAAAGCTTCAAAATGGTTTTTAATCATTTAAGCATTAACAAGACACAGATGTTGAATGGGACAAATTACAACATTTGGAAGATCATATTTAAGGTGAAATTCATGACACGCAAACTATGGACTATCGTGAATGGTATGGAGAAGGCGTTAACCAATAGACAAGTGACAGTAGACAACATATCTACATTTCAATATAAATTATAGAAAGTGATGTCAATTATATTGTGATGCATGAAAGATGATTTTCTAATGCACATTGGAAACTAGGAAAGTCCAAGTTAAGCTTGGAAACAGTTAGAATCAATCCACGAAGGTACACACCTTTCAAATATTATAAAATTTATTCTTGAGTTAACGACAACTCTTATGAAGGGAGATGAAAAAGAAATTAATTTTCTATCAAAAATTAAAGACATTAAATCTCAATTAGATGATTGTAACTATGATTTGATTCATGATAAATTATTGTATTTTATTATTCAAATGAACATCCATGAAAGATGCAAGAACTTCATTTCCATTTTAAATTCAAAATATCAAAATGAACATGATATTCCCAACCTATCTACTATGATTTCTCTCCTAATTCAGAAAGAGAAATTCATGTCGAACTTTGATTCAAAGGAGAATGTTACTCAAGCACTTCTCGCACAAAACCGTAAGAATAAATTTTCTAGGTTTAACAAGAGTCAAAAACCAAACTTCAAACCTCCTAGTAAAGATAATAAATCAATGAATAATCATTTAAGAGATCAGTTTTGATGGGAAATGTCACAATTGTGGGAAATTTGGACACAAAAAGGAAGACTATAGGTAAAAAGAAGTCAAATTTTAAAATAAAAAAGGGAATAAACCAAATCAAAATCAAAAGAACAATTAAAAACCTAATGTAGTTTGTTTGTATGTTGCACTAATTACTTCCAAAGAAAATGAATGGATATTATACAATGGTACATCTAGGCACATGACTTATAGATCTAATATTCTAATTGATATCAAATAATGTAATGATCAAATATATCTTCGTGATCAATCCATTCTTGATGTTCAAAGTCAAGGAAAAGCTAAATTTTGCAATAAATTGAAAATGAATTTTCTTTCATGTTCATAGCTAACTCAAAACAATTATAGCGTAATTTTACTGAAGGATAAATGGTTTATTAAAAATGAGTTAGATGTTGTTATTGTTCAAGGCATACAAAAGAATGGTTATATGTTTTTGAAGGTGTTGCATTTGTTGCATGTCTTTCTACTCAAAATAGGAATGATTTATAGTTTTGGGATGAAAAATTAGGTCATGTTAACTTTAGAATCATGTATGACATGTCTCGGCTTAACCTTTTTATTGGTTTTCCACCTATCTCTCATGCTCGTGTAACTTGTGAAGGGTGTTTACTTGGTAAGTAATTAGCAAACCCCTTCCATAGTCATCATGAAGCCAACTCCTCATAACCTCTGAAAATTTTCCACGGTGATGTTAGAGGACCTTTAGAAGTTCCTTTCCTAAACAGTTAATTGTATGTTATCACTTTTAATGATGATTATTCTTGTGTGATTTGGTCCTTCTTTATCAAAAATAAATCAGATGTTTTATCTAAATTTAAATATTTTAAAGCCCTTTTTAGAAAATAGTTTTAGTCATAAAATCAAAATACTTAAAATAGATAATGGAGGAGAATATATTAGTAAATAATTTAATTATTTCTGTATTGAATGTGAAATACAAATGGAACTCATTACTTTTTATTTTCCTTAGCAGAATGGTATAGCGGAAAGGAAAAACCGCACCATTCTTGAAATGTCCATAACCATGTTACACGCAGCCCAAGTTCCTAAATTTCTATGGCCTGAAGCTATGAATATCATTGTTCATATTCTAAATAGAGTCCCTAATAAATCTCTTTTTCAATCTACTCCTTTAGAAAAGAAGGCTAATAAGAAACCTAGTGTATCTCATTTGAGAATCGTTAGAAGCCATGCCTCTATCTTCATTCCTGAATCAAAAAGGAAGAAGATAGATCAAACCTCTTATATTTGAATTTTTGTAAGCCATGGAGGAAAAATAAAAGGTCTAAGGATCTATTATCTTGTAAAATGTGAAGTTATTAAGAACATGAATGTTAATCATAGAAAAAATGTTTTGTAGTTCATCTTCTTCTATTTCTTTTGATTCTTATATTTATGATGAATCTAATGAATTAGAAAGAAATTATATTGATGAATGTTATGAAGATCAAACAGATTGTAATAATGATTCTATAGTTGAAAAAGAGTCTCTTCATGTATCCTTTATAACTAAAATACCTAAATGGGCTCAGTATCTTCTTCAAAACTCCAATCATGATAACCTTAGTAAGATTGATAGAATTCACAATACCTATCATTCCTTAATGACTATGTATGATCCAGAACCAAAATATTTCAAAGAGGCATATCACAACTAAAGATGGGTAGAAGCCATGAAAGCTTAATATTTTTCCTTAATTAAAAATCTGACTTGGGATCTTGTCCCTCCTCCGAAAAAATTTAGTATTGTTGGCTTTAGGTGACTTTACAAAAGTAAATATAAGGCCGATATAAATATTAATATGTTCAAATCCAAGTTAGTATCTCGTGGATTTACTCAGAAGAATGGTATTGACTATGTAGAAACTATTGCACTCGTTACAAAAATGTGCGCAATTAGGATTCTTATTGCCTTAACTGCTCAATATGGTTGGGAAATCCAACATATGGATGTTAAGAATGGATTCCTGGATGGTGATTTAAAATAAGATATCTATATGACATAACCTAAAGGTTTTGAGGAACCTTGAAAATAAATTTTTGTGTGTAAACTGAAAAAATATATGTATGTCTTAAAACTAGATCCTAGAGCTTGGTATGCAAAAATAAATTATTTTTTCAAAGATATTGGTTTCTGTAATTGTTCATCTGATAATGATCTTTTTGTTAAAATTAAAAATAATTAGATTATTCTTATTTTATTATATGTTTATGATTTGATTATTACTAGAAATTCTAATAGTTTAATTTTCAAAATTAAAGATAAATTAAAACAGTACTTTGAAATGAATGATTTGGGATTATTACATCATTTCTTAGGAATGGTAATTTTTCAAGATAAAAGTTTTATTTTTGTATCTTAGTCTTAATATGTTATTAACTTACTTAAAAGTTTTGATATGGTAGATTGTAAACCAGTTGCTATTCCTATTGAATTTGGTTGTAAATTTGATCTTAAACCTACATTTGAAAAATCTAATCCTACTCTTTAAAGGTAAGTTGTAAGTAGTTTAATTTATCTTACAATTAGTAGACCTAACATTACATATGTAGTAGGTATTGCATCTAGATTTATGCATGAACCATATCAGGATCATCGGAAGTTAGCAAAATTAATATTAAGATATGTTAAAGGATCAAATACTTTTGGTTTACATTATACTTCTTTTGATAATGCATGTTTATATGGATATGGTGATTTTGACAATGTTAGTGATGTGATAAATATAAAATTTACAATTGAATATGTGTTCAAGTTTAGTACAAGTGTTATTACTTGGAGTAGAAAAAAGAAGGTGACAGTCTCAATCTCTTCTACTGAGGAAGAATATAGAAGTTTGATTGAAGCAACAAAAAAAGCTGTGTAACTAAAGAAGTCATTGGAATAAATTCACATGTAATTTAAAGAAAATACTCCTCTTCTATGTGATAGTCAGAGTTTTATTGCTCTAGCTAATAATTGAGTTCACCATCAGAGAACAAAGTATATAGAGATAAATATGTATTTCATTCAAGAGAAGGTTCTCTACAGTGATATAGATATCCAGTACTTCCCTACTAAAGATCAAGTTACATATATATGTACAAATCCATTGTGTGTCGTGAAGTTCTTATAGTTTCGTGAAATACTTGGTCTTTCAGATTTTCCATTGAGCGGGAGTGTGTATGATAATGCCACCTCATGTCACATATCCTTGTGTTTTCTTCTTCACCTTTATGCTTATACTCCAATTTCAATCATTGTAAAATATATTTGTATGATCTTGGTAAAATTTTCATTCTAATTTTATTGTGTAATTTAATAATCAAGCATCATGTTGTACAGGATGTCTTTATTGTATAAAATGATCCTAGAGATGTTGGTATAGATTTTCCATGGGAAACAATGAGATGCATCTCACAAATCATCCTTAGCCTAAATCATCACTTTTAATTTATGGATTCCAAATCCTTTTGTACCAAAAGGTAAGTTTAGCATGATAAAGGTGTATAAATCCTTCAAATCTGATATACTAGCCTAAACTTTCATTGTGGTTTAAGGATTGCAAATTATGTTCTATAAACAAGTAATTTTGACATATATACCCCACTTAATATTAAGGCGGTGTGTTAGAACATTAATCTTAAGTAGGGTTTTACCCCTCTTAAGTGTTATTAAGATTATAAACTTTAGTTTATAATTAAACAAATATAAATATATAATATTTTTTATTCATTTAATATAAACTCTAGTTTGTAAGGTTAATTGATTATTTAAAATCAATTTATTAAATGGTAGGGGTGTTTCACAAGAATTCACGGCCATTATAACCATTTATATTTGACCCTTGGGGCCATGTGAATTAATTATTATTCCCAAGAAACATTTGGAAAATGAAAAAGGGAGAGAAGTGAGTAAAGGAGGGTAAATTACTCGACTTGTAATAAGTTTCTCACTTAATGGAAATCTATGTTTCTACCGTCGAATTTTACCCTTCAAGATTTTCCACCTAAATTTGGTGTCCCTGTGTTATTTTTATTCACTATGTTGTTTGTATTATTTTTTAAATTGCAATCTTTAATAAACTTTTTAAATATTTGGTTAATAGCTCAAACCTTGTAAGGGAAACACAAGCTAATCAAGAAGTTGAAACTAGTTAGAGAGAGTCATAAGATGGTGTAGGGTTGTTGCAAACAAAAAAAGGAGAAATGTGCGGATCATTGAGATTAGAACTTTGGAAGGAGAGAGGAAGTAATTTGTTAGGTGATAAATGAGGTTTCTTTGATCCATGAAAATCCCACTAATTCTTTGGTGTGTGACATTTTGACCAATAATATTTTAGAACTTTGAGTAGCGATTCCTCAAATATTTTTGTTCATGATGTCCTTAATCAAAGAGATACCTTTAAAATTACATTTATTTTTAGTTTGGGGCTATCCTATGAAGGATTTCTATGGGCTAAAAATAGCATTACTCACAATTAAGGGAAAGGAAGAAAAATGGACAAAGGAAATAACATAGTCATCTATAAAGAAATGATTATTTTTTGGTCCATGGTTGTGACCCACCTAAGCTATTAATGTAAACTTGTTTTTAGTGGTGTTGTTTCATGGGATGTAAATCCTTTCCACTATAATTATTTAGTGAGAACATAATTTGTTTAATTATTAAATATATTACATAATTTCCTAGCTCAGAAATATGAGCATAAATATAATTGATGGAAAAATAAAGTATATGCTCTTAATAATGTCCCCAAACAAAAAACATATATGTTAGAAAAAAATAAATTGGAATGCAAAAATATTGACAGATTAGATAAGAACTAGACACATCCTTAGGTGAGAGAGTTGCAAGTAGAAAATTCCCAAGTTAGAATGGGTAAATGGAATATTTCATTTTGGTACTTTGAGGTTATTGAAGATGGAATGACACATCATTAGGGAGTGCACAAATTTTAAGGATATTTGAATCATGTTCACCAACATCTTGAAAGTTGACTCCTTGACTGCCCTACTTGAGGAGAAGATATTAGGAAAAAAAATAACTTTTTTTTTAATCAAAATTCATAATAGAAGGTCTAAGCTTATAAAGGAAATGGATTTCACACAAGTATAACTTGAGAAACTTCACTTAGAAGGCATTTCTACACAAACAAAATTGTTACTACCCTCTATCTCCATAGAATACTTGGTCTCATAGATTTTATTATGAGCACTCATTATTTCTTTCAATTGAAAAATAAACATAATCATAGTTAGTACAAATTTTTGGCTATCTAATTCATAACCTTGGTTAATCTCATATAACGATGTTTGTATATTGTACAAAAGGTGAGCAATATAATACATTTAAGAGGCTTACTTTTAAAAAAATCATTATCCAACCTCAAAAATGCACTACATACCATGTGTTTGCACCATATGATGCCATACCACATACATAAACAACATATTTTCAGTTGGGTCCCACCTCCACAAGAAACATACCTTCACATATTAATGATATATTTAATTGCATACAAATTCAACACACTAGTCAGTAAACCTCATTAGTGTAATAATTAATACACATATCATAATATATCACTTTATGTTCATCATAATGTATCTAGTACATTTGGGAGGATCCTTCATTTTCTCTTATAAATCAAACTAACCCAACCCCACCACTGAGAAAATAAAGGAAAGAAAAAAATTTAAAAATAAAATATTTTGCTATTATTGATGATGAAAAAACACTTTGTCAAGGTTTCATGTTTTATACAGTTGTCATCACTTATTTTTTGGCCCTCATCATACCAATCTTTATGGGAATTTATTTTGAATGTGCTTGCATTTATTTTGGTTTTTTTAAGTAACCCCTCCTTCAGGTGACTCTTTTATAATGGTTTCCCACTCATATAGTTTGGTTATTGCAATTGTGATAGATTTTGATGGAATCTACAGCGAAGTAACCAAGGAATTTTGTGCCCAAAGTATTCCACGAGGTAAAAATTTTTCCCCAACATCTTATTACTAATTGATACATTTTTTGTATGTCATTATCTTGATCAGTTTTGCATGATACATTGTTGTTTGGAAATATTTGCTCTAAAAGTATGTTTCACTCTTGGGTTCAAACAGCTTGGTCCCAATTAGGCATTAAGTTGGAATCAGTCCAAAATATGACCAAAGGTTTTTTATATTCCATTATGTTGACCTAACCAACGTGGTCATGGTGTTGATTAAATCATCCACCCAGTATGTCTAAAGTTCCCTACTTTTCATGTCCCCTTGGACTCATGAGTTTTATGGTTTCAGAGTATACGACTCTCAAATTCCCAGTTTTTGTGGAATTTCCTAGCCTTCCCATGCCATGTCACCACTTTTTGGGCCTTAATGCTTCCTCAATAGGATGATTCATCACCAAATAACCCCCTAAGTTCTTTATTGTCAGACCACATAGATGTGTCTATGTTGAAATTAACCTCTCTCATGATATCAAAGAAACCATTGACATCCATGTGGGGGGACTCTTGATACACTCAAAGGTTTGTTTACATTATCCTTCTCAACCTTATTTTCGATGCCAATATACAGACTACAAGATCTAAAACTACCCTTTGTTAGTAAAGCATGACAATTTTTTCCAAATACCAATGTTATGCGCTCTTAATATTCTGATGAAGATGGTTGGACCACTATAGGTCATAAAAACAAATGTAACAAAGCCCCCATTATCCACCATGTTCCCAGGCTTTGAAGGCTATTAAATCATAAGCTAGAATATTACTAATTGCACAGACCCTTCTTAATCCCATTGGAGCTACCCTCTCCAATTCTTATATGATTTTTTTATCACATTCACAAGATACGTCTTCCATTTCTAAAGTGAAACTCTCCTCTTATTGTGGGGCATCTATAGAGTTAGTAGGTTTTTAAACTAGTTTACATGATACAGGGAATTTTTCATTATGTATCTCTTCTTGTAGGTTATCCCCATAAAACGGGAACAAGACACTCTCGGATCCCTCCTTGCCACCTCAAAACATATAAGTTTACACCCCCAACCAGGTACATAAAGTATAGTCTAGTGAATTGTTTCATTTCTGAATAAGAATTTTTTTTTACAAAATAGTTATGATGGTTCCCTTTCAAGTCTTGAATTTAAGAGGATATGTCTCTAGATGCTAGTTTTAATGTATTACTTCTCCTTAAATGTAAGGGGTCTAATGAAATCCATTTAGAAGTATAGTTTGTGAGACATTAGGAAGTGGTTTGTAGATATGGACATTGTTTTTTCTGTAGAAGTTAAGGTGGTAAGATTTTTACTATCCATAATCACTAAAGTTATCTTATCTAGATAGGTTAGCTCTTACTAGTAATCATGAGCACATACATGGAATAATAACACAATTTATCACCCCTAAATGGTGGCATTGTTATGTTATTCATGGGTGTGACCCTGAAAAATCATGTCTTGCTCGTGTTATTCAACATTTAAAATCATTCTTTCAGAGTTATTAGTATTTATGCATCTAATGATGTGGTTGAATATACACCACTCTTGTGATGGATTTATCGATGATCTCCTTGATGCCCATTGGATTCTATTTGGTGATTTCAATATGGTTAAAATAGAACTTAAAAAGATTGGCCATTTACCCTTGTAATGGATGGTTGAGTGAATAAGTCATCCTGGATGTAGAAGTACATCTGCAATAAATTTGGGTTTTATGACCTTAATGTTTCTCATCACTCTGACTCAATTTTTCGGCACACTTGTTTCTAATTTTTTTCCAAGGATCTAAATGAATATTCAAGCACTTTGATCATGTCATGATGTCAACATAGAGTTTTTTTTCATTCAGTAGTTGTTTTCAGTTACTGGTGGAAGTATTGTCATATATGGTCCTTTATGACCATTCCCTATCTATTTTAGGATTGAATGTAACTTTTTTTAAGCTCTTGTCCATACCAATAAATTTTAAATTAACACTACCATTTTACATTATGGGTTCACCCTGTCACCACATTAGGCAAGTTTGGGGCCTAGTGGCATGCCTAACTAGTAGGACATGGATGATTGAATGGTGGAAAGATGTCATTCGGTGGCTAATGTGTTTCTTGTGCACCTTCAAGTAATAGGTGTTCAAAATTTGGGAAACAATTACTCTATCACCACATCCGAGTTGATCTACTCATAAAATAAATTTGATGAAACTCCTTTCGATGAAGCTTTACAAAGATAGGTGATGAATGTATTGCAATGCGAATAGTGCTTTAATCGAAACATCCAAACATTGGCTCAAAGTAGGTGATTTGATTTTTAAAGAATTATTTCACTCTCTCAAATCCAAACATGCACACCAATAAATCAAATCCATTCAAGATGGCTCACATCATTTGTTTAAAGTGTCAGAGATGGTGCGGGACTTTTTCTACCATTATCAACAAGTTTTTTAAGCACATGAGTATTCTCCTGGGTGAAAAATGACTCTTGAACATTACATTTTTGTCATCCCTTATAAGTTTTCTCAAGAAAAAAGGGCTTCTTGCATTAGAATGTTATTATCTGTTGATTTTTTTAGGCAATTTCTCAAATGGCTAGTGACAAAGCCCCAAGGAATTATGACATCCCTTGTGAGTTCTATAAAAGTGTTTGGGATGTTCTTGGTAATGACATTTTCCAGATCTATTTAGAAGCTTTTCAATCTAATTTACTTACAAAGTTCATTAACTAGGGCCATATCAAATTCATTCCCAATATGGGGGATCTGAAGCTTATTTTTAATTGGCGGCCAATTACATTACTCAATGTCTCATACAAAATCACTACTAAAGCCTTATCTTTGCACATCAGAAACATCTTACCCACAATTATTAGACCAAAGAAAACAAGGTTTATCAAAAGCAAATAATTTTTTTGTAATTTTATAGTAATATAGGAAGGTATGGAATGGGCTCGATGGTCACAACAAAAGGATTTTTTTGTTAAAATATATTTTTCGAAAGCATATGACATGATTGAATGATACTTCATTCTTGACATGCTCAAAGTGCTTTGTTTTGGGCCTATCTTTATCAACTTTATATACATGTTTTTTTATGATGCCTCTACCTATATTTTTTTCAATGATGTTTTCTTCAAACCTTTTGGGATTTTTCTTTATTCATCAAGGCTACCCTCTGACTCCTAATATATATGTTTTAACATCCAAAATATTTTCCTATCTTCTCATTAATTCCACTTAATGTGGCTTGGTAAAAGGCATCTCGATGTTAATTTTACCCCTACTCAACTTGTCAATGGCCACTTTGCAAATGATTCTTTTATCACCTTAATCAAAGATGAGAATAATGTTCAATAGGACTTACAGTTCCTTGATTCTTATTTCCTCACCTCAGGTTTGAGAATTCAATGATGGAAGACATAGTGCTACAGACAATATGGTTTTCCACCACCCCAATAGTTATCTCTCTTTAAATAGAATTATATTCAACATGGAGAAATCATCTTATTTATAGGCATCTAGGATTTTTCCTTCGAAGAAAACCACTCTCGGCTCTAGCAGTATGTTGTGGATCGAGTTGAAAATATTTTTTCATAATAGATCGTGAATTATCTCTCGTTAGAAATTAAATTTTGAATTTGTTCCAAAGTGATTGTAGCCACGCATGTATACTATTATTCCTATTGGGCCCCTTATCAAGTTTCTTACAAAAAACTTGAGAAACTACTTAGATATTTTTTATGTCACAGCTCATAGCACAAGAAGGGTTTTCATTAGGTTGCTTAGGAATATTTTGGCATACCCAAAGAATCAGGAGGGTTCATCTTATTATATATTATCCGCTAGGTCATTTATCTTTATGCCAAATGGATTTTATGTGTTTCTGATGGTCCGAAGAAATGGAAAATTCTTTTGGACAATTGTATTTTCTAGATTTCCCCTCAAGGTCGTTACTTTTTATAAAATATCTAGTGAAATTGGTGGGCTCATTTTTTATTAAAAGTATTTGATTATATTGAGAGAAAATTAAACCACAGTTGATATGGAATGGATATGAGTTCATGATTAAGATCTTTATCAATTCTCATTCGGTGTGGTGGAAACTGGTCATTACCTTCCACAATGTACCTCTTACAGAGGCTATTTAGGTGCACACCCTCAAGAATTTTAGATGAGTGATTCACATAATGGAGAACATATTTAGTCGTGATCTTCTATGACTTCTATTTTGGCATGAAGCTAATGTTAAATTATCATTAGTCAATATCAATTAAGACTCATATTAGGCCAATATCAAAGCTATTCCCAATTATATGTTGCATAAAATTGGTGTTTTATCCTTTAGGCCATGGTTGAAGGACTAGAAATGGTTTCCAAATGCACCTTTTCTTAATTACTCTCCAAAAAAAAGATATGAATTGTATCTCAAGTTTCTAATGGTGGATAAACTCAACTCTCATTGGTCATTGGGTTATTTTTCTTGGTGTTGGTCATTGAATTTACTGAGTTCATACCCATCTTGAATAATCATCCTTGCAGGGTGAAATAAACTTGAAAATTGTGTTATAACTTTCCTCTGAGACGAGGTGATGGTGATACTGAGGGAAGGTTGGCCAGAGGAAGGATGCACAGTGATTAGGAATCCTGGTTGTCAATTAGGGGATAATATATCATGCTTCAAAAAATTTAATTTTGATGTTAGCTATTTTGCATGACAACTATTGGCTCTAGCTCAGGGACCTTAGACTATAAGGGAAAATGGACAACCACATAACTCTCTTGGCATAGCAAACCAATGATTTGTCAAATTGGTAAATAGATTAAATTCCTTACTATTAACATAAGTGATGAACACACACAAAGAGAAAAGACATAACACACACAGTTGAAGGGAAAACACACCAAAATTAGAAAGAAAGCACACAATGGAAAGGTAATATATGGGAAATTATAGGAAAATTTACATAAGTGAAGGATTAATATACACACACCCAGATTTGGGTTGAGAAAATTAAGTACCATCATGGAAAGTTGGGATAAATTCATACCACTTTAGGAGCTCCAAGATAATCAAATGGTCATGTCATTCTCTCATGATGGCTCTACATGGTTTGAGAACAAGAAGAGAGACCAAGTTTGCATCCTCATACTGATGTTTTATAAAAACATATTTGCATCCAATGACAACTTTTTAACTCGTTTGAAATTTTTTCCTTTTGTAGTCTCATCTTGATGTCTCATGACCATAAGAAGCCATTCCTCCATGTTTTAAAAAATGGAATATATGATTTTGACATGAATATGGTCATAATTCTTAAGTGAAGGTTATAGTATGGAATCATTTATAGAATCAGTAGGGAAAACAGAAGTAGTGAGAACAATTTGATTCTATCCCCACTCACAAGTTTCTTCTAATTTCGCACCTTGTTGTTTTGAGCAATTACTTCCTATACACACTAGCTTATCATTGACCTTGATATAAATTTTTATGATTGAGGTACTATCTTCATGAATGGATATATCCACAAGATATTCATGCATTTCCTTTCTTTTATATTCATTATGGATACAATCTTCTTCATGTAATGAGAAAGGGGAAAACTCATTTTCACATTCATACTCATCTACCAAGGATTTTAAGAGAACATTGAGCTTACCTATTTTTTATCTCATTGATGATTTTTTTTGCATCAAAATAATAATCACAACTCTCACGCTTATCTTACATTTTCATGGCATAGGTCCATATTTCATTACTAATTTGAGGGCCTTTAATTATTTCTGTAATCTCCAAAATATCTTGCACATATTCCTTTCTCAAATTTGTTACGAACTCATTTTCACATTTTCTTGAAGAATATTCAAATTGGTTCATGATTGGAAATTGATCTTCATATAGCCATGACTCATTTGAAAAATCATGTTTCTCATGTTTTACAATTCTTCTCATTTGGGGGTTTCCTTTTTTCAAGTTAATGTGTGCTTGAGCTTCATTGTTTTCAAACAGAGAGGAAATATCCATGTTGAATGGGAAGGGTGTACCTTTTAATTCAAGATTCGTCAGATCATCCTCGTGAAAAGAGAAAGGAAACATTATAAGGGATGCAACATAAAAATGATCATTTACTTTGTCTTGAACATTTTCTAGAGAGTCCTCTTCTTTGCATGGAAAAGAGGAAACTCCATATTCACACTTGTTATTACTATCATAGTCCTTTGGTGATGATAATTAAACCAACTCAGTAGGAGATCATGTGTTATCCATTTATCCATAATTATTTCAAGAAGTAAATATGATTCTTTTGTTTTCTCTATTTCATCGTTGGGCATTGTGCATCAAATGAAGAGCCAAAATTAGAAAGCAAACCATCAATAATTACCTTAAAGTCCTCCTCCTGAAGAACTAGTGGTGGTGTAGACACAAAATCTATACACTTGGGTACATTTTTAGGTCCTAAAATCATGTTAGCATTTACATGATTCTTAAGAAAGAAAACTAGTAATTGATAACTCCCTTTGGCCTTCTGCTTTGTCTTCTACACTTTTATTGACTTTATACATCTTACACTCTTGTCAGCATCTAACTATTTTATCTTTCTATGGCCTCGGACATTAACACCTAGTTGGGAAACTAGCGCTAGGAACTCTTGTCCTACTATGCTCTCTTGTATTTCATTACCTTTTTCTCATCATTTTGGACCCCTTTTGCTTCTTAATCACTTTTTACTACTTTGTCTCGGCATTTCAGTTATCAAATAAGAAATTCAAATAAGGGAATCATATGAATACACAATTATGTTTTCAAAATAAAGGACCAAGCACTAAGGATTACATATTATCACCTAAGCTTGCATCCAAAGGCACAAAAACTCTTCAAATCATCCATCTAGCACATTAATTCAAGGGATAAGGGTTGCATTCTTCTGCATACATAACATAGGAGGGAAATTTTATTCCATCTCACACATTCTATACATCTACTACATTCTAGATCTAACTTGATATCATTTGTGTAATTTGCACAAGGGTATCCTAAGGAATCATTACATACACTCTCACACAAAACTACATGGAGTCTAAAATTTATTGCAGTGCTTGGTCATAATTTCAGTCTTCGGGTGACCATTGAGGTCAATTTAACTCCCCATTCTACATTTTCCTTTTTAGGTTTGATGTGGTTTTTGGGTCTATGTACGTGAACTCTTTTCTTGCAGGTTGCAGGTACTTTTATAGAATAGATAACAAATCCATAACAACATACGGATAAGGACAACGAATATTATCTGACCCTATAAGAACTAGATCCACAACATTCACCTAGACACCAATGCCTAGATCTAAACGCTAGTGCCAGGTTCTCCTGTCCTCTCCCATGAGCTTTTTTCTTGTGTAGTTTTGGAATCAAGAACCCTTACCGATCCTCTGAGACATTCTTTCCAATTAGATCCAACATTCACATAACCTAGATCACATCCAGATCCTCCAAAATCAGCTAAGTTACTTTATCTCCTCCTCTTGCTTAGGGTTTCATAATTGTACATGCTTGTTTGTTTGCATCTTTATTGTATATTAGCATTTTTATATCATACACTATAGTAGTTACTTTTTAATTAGATTTAATTCCATTTATATTAAATCAGGTGGGGAAGGAGGATTGATTTCTTGAATATCTTCATGGTTGGTGAAATTCTCAACAAGCATTGGATCATCCATCATGAAACAAGAATTATCATCTCTCATGTACATTGCTTCTCCCATCTATGCTTCATGCCAAAATGCAGCTGTGAATAGGTACTTAACTTCTATGCTTTATTCATTATCCTACAAGGTAAAGAGTTGAATTTCATCAAAAGTCTTGAGAAGAGGACAATCATGAGAAGTGCCTAAGAGTCTGTCAAGAAAAAATACTTCATAATACTAGGAATCATCAAAATCCATCTCTGGAAGGTAGTTCTTATCCTCCTCCTTAGGGAGTGCTTCAAGTTTCTCATACCTTTCTTGCATAGCCACAACATAGTTTAGAATTTCAAGGTTGTTTTGTGAATCAATATTTCCTTCTGAAACACTCAAAATTATTTACACAAACTCTCTTTTCAAGGTTGTCAATTCTTCATCTCCATAAGAAATAAAATCATTTAAAAGAAGAGAGAAAGAAGAAAATTCTTTGAGTTTCTGAGTTAGATGTGTATAATTCAAAACATTACCTTCAAGTTGTTCTTCATCTTCATATTGTTTATATAGAATTTTATATCTATTATGTATCCTTCTTAATAATATTTTAGATTCTTGATCATTAACCAGTGTAATTCCCATTTTCTTTCCTTTAGCAACAGTCTGTTTGAATTACAGCCATGAGGATTTGATGGTAGGATCTTCATATGCGTCAATTTTAACCACTCAAGATATTTTTTCCATAACTTTTATAGGAATGTCACTGACCTTTTCTTTTGTTGATTATAGAATTTTGGGTGAAGCACAAGACATTTTCACTATGCTAGAATCAATACTTTTACAAGAACTAGTTTAGAATGACGGCTGATCAAAAATATTGATATATTTAAGTCATCTTCTTCTTCATTATTGATTTCACTTATTAGACCTGAACATCAATCTTGAAACTTCATCATTGTGATGTGGGAAACGAAAGTGACATGGATTCGTTCCTTGATAGATTTTCCTTCAAAATCTTATTTTCACTTTGATATATGTTGTGTTTTAAAATGGTACTTTAACAAAGCCACAATCAGGGGACAGCAAGTCCCTCCTCTTTATGGGAGAGTTTCCCTTATTGAAAGTAATCAGAAAAGCTTATCTACAAATGTACAACTTTCATCTTAAGGCTGGACTTCTGACATCTTGAAATGCTTTTTACCAAAATAGCTTATCAATACAAATGAATGGAAGAACTAAAGAAAGGAAAGAGAAAAATATAACAGTACTTTCAGGAAATATAGATAGCATAGTATAACCTTATACATAGTGAGAAAAGGTGATATAGAACAGAATCATTCTCATTCACAGCATAAGATATCATTCCATAGACACAAAATTCTAGGAATCATATCAAGAAGAACACAAAGTTTCTTATTACAGAAGATAAATGATCCACAAATTTCAGGCAAGTAAGAAGAGACAATAGATGAAGGCAGAGAGAAAGGGGAAATTCTTCTGTATTGATTGATTTTGATTCTATTTACACTTCAAAAGTATCAGAGTCCCACATTTGCAATGAGCCAAGCTCTTACATTTATAGATGAAGTGAAAAGAGGAGAAGAATGAAAGGAAGAAAATATGATTTGGAAGCTCAACCACCAACCATAAATGCCCCTACAAATCTTCCTACAATCTGTAGAATCTAGTTCTGCATGTCTTTGGCGGGCTGAAGAAGGATGGAAGATCATATCAAATTTGATCTAGTTGAAGCAGTCTGATCACATATTAATGGCATGAAATATGTTTTCCATATTTTCACCCAAATCATGATATTCATTCGGTTCTCCATGTCTGTTTGGCATGTTGGAGAAGGAAGGATGGAAGATCAGATCAAATCTGATCTATTTGAAGCAATCAGATCACATATTAATGGCATGAAACAAGTTTTCCAAATTTCCAACCATCAAATCCTACTAAAAACAATATTTTATGATTTTATGGCATAGAGGAGACCAAGATATTTCCAACAGTATAAAATTTGTCAAATTTAAAGCACTGGAGCGAAAGTTATGCTCATTTGAATATTTGAATCAAATCCGTACAAAAACGGTGAAAATGCAATTTTTGCAAAATGGATCTGTGGGCCCGAAATTGAAATTGTGCCTTTAGCGCAAAATATGCAAAGTGTAAAAGTCCCCCTCAAACCCCGCAAACCCGTAACTTCACTTTTCATATAGGTCTGACATGTGGCTTTACTTGAGTGGTAACGGAGTCGTGGCTCACTTTATAATTTTACTTCTTTTAGAAATAAGGCTCAAAATCTCAAAGTTCTCCGCCGACCCGCTTCCCTGTTTTGAATTTTCAATGCGGACTCAAGACCCCAGTGGATTCGTGGAGCATTTTATAACTTTTAACTCTCTTTTTGGAAATAAAACCAAAATTCCCAAAATACTCCGACGGCCCGCCTTCCCGTTTTGACTTTCGATCCGGTCAACATTTGGCTTTATCCCTTAGCATGAGCGGGGTAGCGGTTCACTTTATCACTTTACGCCTTTTATGGAAACAAAGCCAAAATTCCTAAAGTGCCTCGACAACTCACCTTTCTACTTTGACTTTTCAATAGATATTCAATACATGGCTTCAACGGAGTTGCGGCTCATTTTTGTAACTTTACTCCTTTTGGCAATAAAGCTAGAATATTCAAAGTGCTCCAACTATTCGTCTTAGCTCGAATCGACCAATCAGGATCCTTCGAGGTCACAGATATTTTGACACTTTTGAAAAAACAACAAAAAATGATAAGTTCGTAAAACAATCCGCCATGCCGCATCCAATTAGAGATGTCCACGTACTCGTGGATGCTAGGGCAAAAAATTGACAGGGAAGATATGCCCGTCATTCACGACTATAGAAAAATACATAGGAGGGGAAACTCCACCATTTATGCCTGAATTTCAAACTGTTCTCCATGGAAAGAGAAATTGTAAATAATACAAGGCTTGACATGATCCACAGCCAAAAGAGAAGGATTGACAATTTCATTCGAATGAAAGAAACAATTTTCAAGCATCCAGACAGGAAGACAGTTTTTTTATCAAACCATGTGCACTGCAAGATTTTAAATTAACAAGGAGAGATTACAAATGAGCACCAACTTCTTCAAAGCACGAATTTTTCTACCTCTCTAGACTTCTCAATCTACTCAAACATCTCTCAAATGCACCAACTCAAAATTTTGAAACTTGACTTGAAAAACAAGGGGGATTTTGAGGGTGACAACAATATCTAATTTTTTTTGTTTGGAATATATAATTTTTTTGAATTTTCCAAAGATCTTTAAGGGTGCACAAGGGTAGATCTCTCACCAATGAAGTTGTCAAAAAATATTGGTGAAATAATTTGTTGCAGTGTAGATTATTGGTTTTCACCAATGGTCACAAGGCTAAGCCATTAATTCTTGTGTATGGGGAGGCTCCCATTATTGAATGTAAATTACCTAAAATTATGGGGTTTCCATTAAGTTGGGAATGACATAGGAATAAGTTGGGGATCACATAGGAATATTTTTGAAATTGTGGTAAAAACATATTTGAATGGAGAGAGAACCTATGGAAACAATTTTTTTCCTTTTTCAAGAATATTTTCAACCCATATGTCATCGGATCTTCTATGTATTGAGTGACCTTGAGCTTTCTTGATTTTTTTAGGGTTGAAGCTATTGATATGAGTGATATCTTCCTTGGGAGGAGGTGGTACTGCACTAGGATTCAAAAATGCTTACATATAAGTAGTGATAATTTTCACATGTTCTTCCAACTGTTTCATTATATGTTTGTACTCCTTATTCAAGAAAGTATGTGGGTAGTAGATTACTTAAGTGTGTTTGCATCACCCTCGTGAGTAGCTTTACTCAATGAAATATTTATCATCTAATAGTCTCCCTAAGTCATTTCTTCCATAGGTTTTGCAACCTTTTGTTGGGAAATTTCTACATAATAGTCACCAGAAGTTACATTGAAAAGATGAGAAGTTACCAATGCCTTTTGCTTCAATTAGATCTCAAGATTTTTGTGATGGCTCCAAATTCAAGAATTGTAGCTTGTTGTATTGTTCTTGGTTCATCGCTAGTAACTCTTCAATCCATGGGAATTCAACTTCCGAAGTAGATATGATGTTAGTCACAAGAAGATTTTCAGGAGCCTATTTAGGGATCACATTTTGATCATTATGGGAAGGTTATGCCACCAAGAAAGACACACTTGGATTCCTATGAAGAATTAGAGGCCATAATAGATCAATATCGCTTGGATCAAGAGGCTTTATGGGGTCTTCTATAATTCTAACCTTCTAATGAATCTTCCTATAATAATGAACCTTTATGTGCTCTTTTTTCATCATCTTTCTTTTTGAAGATTCTCATAAATGAGTGGATCTATGGCCTTATTGGTTGGCTCGATGAGAGAAGTGTTAGAATATTGCACTTGTGGGGAAAAAAACTACCTGAATTCATGAATGAAACCTTATTTTATGACAATTAAGATGAGTCGGATCATCTGGCTTCTTACATCAAGTTGTGTCTTGTAGAGATCACCTTGGAACTGATGCTTTGAGATCTTGTGGGGTTATCTTTCCTATTTGTTCCATGAAACAACTTCCTAAAATTGTGATGATGGAAAAAAGAAATAAGATAAGCATAATAGGAGTTGTCACATCTTTATGGGCTTAATTCTAAGACTTACTATTTTTAGCAAGTCTTATCCAGAACTGTTATTTTTACCAAATTTTTATCATTTTTACCTTCTAATATTTCTAGTTTATTTAGAGTGTTGAAAATGTTAAAGGTTTGATATTTTTAGAAACCTTCTATTTTTTAGATGCCCACTGCCTTGAAAAATGCTATTTTTAGTAAGTTTTCTAAATTCTATTTTTCTGATGTTTCTTATTTATTCAGGATATTACAAATGTTAGGAGTTCACTATTTCAGGAACTTACTATTTTTAACCACCCTCTTCTGTGAAAACTTGTTATTTTTAGAAAGTGCACTTACTAGTGTCGAGTTGTAATGAAACCATTGTCAAACTTTTTTATTTTTCCCCAGGACCTTCTGCTCCAAATTTCATGGTTTTCCACCTATTGGATCTCCGTGAAAATGAAAAAATAGGTTTTGGGGTTTGATATTTCAATTTTATAATATAAAAAAATAGGCATCATTGATTTTTCTTTAACAATCTTCCCAAAGGTGTTCTAGAGAGGGAGATTCTAGAAAAGTTTCAAGGCAATTGGGTGTCTGGGTGATGAGCTATGATCAAATCCACATTTTGATGGCTATGGGTTCTAGTAAAATTTTGGCAGCGTATTTGGGTGAAAATGGTGTTTGGAGGATGTTGAAGCAGCAACTTAACATGAAAAATGTCTTATTGTTTGATGAACGAGTTAGGATGATTTAAATGTGTTTTTAACTCACCTTGTAAATGCAACTCTTAATTGGGGTTAGAATGGAGTGAATGAGAATTTATAAATGGTGTAAGGGGGAAGAAGGGACACCATTGTAGGTTATTTTTTAGGGGTTTTGACATGTTTTTCCAAAAATATATACAATTATGTACAAACTAATTTTTTTCACACAATAATTATATCATCTTTCTGGGTTTTTTGAGAAACTTTTTGGGTTTTTCTCTTTTTTTTGATACATGTACCATAAAAAGAGATATTTGCAGTCCAATTTTATATTAATTATTATACATTTTGGATGCATGATTTTATCCTTTTGAACACATATTTGTACCTTCTTGATGCATTCTTTTACCCTCTGGATATTTACATTTTGGATGCCGCCTTTTATTCACTAGACATAGATCTGTACATTTTGGGTGCAATCTTTTATCCTTTGGTCATAGACATGTACCCTCTGGATTCAGTGTTTTACCCTCCCAACATGTAACTTCTAGATGTAATATTTTATCCCCTTGATGCACATATGTACCTTCTGTGTGATTTCTTTTATAATTTGGTCACATACGTGTATCCTCTTGATGTAGTGCTTTTCCCTTTGGACGTGTACCTGTTGGATGCAGTCTTTTATCCACTAGTCATAGATCTGTACCTTCTGGGTAAAGTCTTTTATTCTTTGGACATAGACATGTACCCTATGGATACAATGTTTTACACTCTAGACGTGTAGGTTTTGGGTGCAGTATTTTATCCTTTAGTCACAATTTTTTACCTTCTGGATGCACTTATTTACCCTTTGGACATTTGGGCGTCACATATACCTTGCTTTTAAAAAATCAGCATTAAAATATTATTTTTTAATAGCAAAACCTTATGGAGCTCATAAATTTTGATATGTATCCTAGCTTAAGGTGATTTTTTTTGAAATTGTGTATTTTTTTAAGATCTCCGCATTAGTGATATTATTATACACATATTTCATTGATAAAAGGTACTTTTATTCATTGTAAGATTTACAAGTACTATTTATAAAGTGTCCAAATCTGGGGGATTGTCATCACTAACAGAAGCATTTTTGGCTAATCCCAACATCCTATTGCACTATTTTTTTAGTGTCTCTTTGCTATCATGGATTCTTACCCATCAAAGAATGAGATGCTTTTCTCTGAAGTGTCTGGAATTTAGGAGGACATAGTAAAATTTGTAGAAGAAAACATATTGCTTAAGAAGTAAAATTTACTTCTACATAACCTCATTCGCAGCAAAGATGACCTCATTCACTCCCTAAAGCAAAAATTTCTCACTTACAACATCATCCTCACATTGTGGAAACTTATTCCCATACTCCTAGTCCACTTGCAGTTGTTGCTCCCACATCCACTGACCTTGATTTGTCAATTTTTTAGCTTGTTCATGTTTCTGATGCTCCTAACCCTATTACCCTTGTTACTGCATGTTCTACTTCCACACATATACCTATTGCAGTAACACATTCTTTGTATCCCATTTTTTCTCACATGCATGGCTCTTTTAAGAAGAAAACCACTACATTCGGTTCTCACATGCTCTATTTTATGGGTTTCACTAACTGAGGTATTGGAAAACATTCACAGGGTATTGTTTCCATGATTCCTCTAGTTAAGTGGCATTCTCACAATGGCATTAGTTTTCAAGCAGATGCTTCATTGGGATCACACATTGACAAAGCTCCTATTTTTGTTCACACAAATATTTCTGAGGATCGATATCTACACATGAGTCCTACACCTTCACTTAGGCTTTAGAACCTGAAATTTCTTTTGTCAAACATGATTAACCTAGCACACATTTTGATGTTCCTTTGCATGAACCCATTGAGCATTTTACACTGAATCATATGCATGCATCTTCTTCATCCATCTGTATTGATTTGTGGTAGATTTATTATCACTCGTGGCAGAGACATAGGCATTCATTGAGAGGACTCTATAAGTGTGGCTCCCACACCATTCGGCTTCTTGCTTCACTTTTTATACCATGTACATTCTAATTCTCCTTGTTTTGAGATATTTTCTTTAGCATGTGTAGTATATCTCTCTTGTTTTTTAATAGATTTTTTATCTATATTTTTGACACATTTAGGCATGATGATAGTATTTATTATGGGGGATATATTCTAGTGAATCCCATTGTTATTTTGTCAATGTTCGAGTAGTTATTTTGACAACTCATATATATTTATAGTATCACTCCACCCATTCAGCAGTATGGGAGGGTGTGGTGTTGATCTTGCTTCTTTAGAGCTTATGTCCTTGCCTTATTACCTTGGCTATTCTTAGATCATGACACTCATATGACTTTCTATTTTGTGTTCTCTCCTTGTTTCCTTGGTTGTTGTTCTTGGATATTAACACACCTATTTGTAGTAGTTGATAGAATTATGTTTGGTGATTTTTTACACTTTTAACATCACTCTATTGATAGTCTCCTTATATGGATTTATTTTATTGTACCACAATGTCAGTTATTTTTTATTTTTTTGATCGAGCAGTAGATTCAAACAAGATTACACACCAAACCTCTTCACCGTTGTATGAGTTTTTTTAAGTTTAGCTTCTTGGGATGCCTTGAAGTAATTTTTTATCTCTCTACTTTGTTATTACTGATTTTGGGTACCTTGCGGTATTCCTTTTTCCCATTTATTGTATGTAGGTATTGTTAGTGCGAAATCATAACACCCCCAAATGAGTTATGGATTTTCTTTTCTAAGGTAGATTCATTTGGTGTGATTTCATAACATTGAACTTTCCCCGAGGTGTGGGACCTTGCAAAAGTGGGAAAGCTCTCCAAAGAAGGTTGGTTCCTCTTCCTAAACTACCTACCATGAGCTACTCCAGTGCAGGAAAACTAATCTAACCTAATCTAACCATTCCAAGGAACCAAGGAGAGAGAAAGAGGGAAAAAATAGAGCCTACACTAAAGCAGTGCAAAGGAAGTGAGATATTCTATTGAGGGAGAAAGAAATAGAAAAATGGAGATGAGGGAGGTCAGACAGAAGTAACATGGCCCAGATCTTCAAATTCACCATTAAACTCCATGAAACACAACATCCTGCACCTGCAAATGTGAAATACATGCACAGAAAAACAAATCTGGAAGGGAGAGGCATGGAGAAACAACAAAACAATGCAAAGGGTTGAAGAACACCACAAAAACATGTTTTTATTGCTCTAGAAGGTGCACAGACCATTACATTTCTGGAATAGAGGCACAAATACATTTTCCAGGCGTAGGAGAAGGTTCCCTGCTCAAAAATGGCATCGAGAAACAAATTTGACAGAGTTTCTCTATGCCCAGAATGTCTCTCCTTTTCAAAAATGAGAAGTGTTACAATATATAAAAGAATAAGAGAGGGGGAGGAGGGAAAATTTGAATCTTGCTCCAACCACCATGAGATACACATTGAATCCCACTTTAAAAGTTCAACCATTGAATATCAATGCCTTCTACAAATTGCCCACAATATGTCGCTTCTGGTTCCCTAGCGGATAGAATTGAATCAGATCTGGTAGTTGAAGAGATTGGATATGTACGTTAATGTCCTAGAAGACTCTTCTTCATTTTTTACCTACCAAGGCCCGAAAAATGATTTTTAATCCTTTCATGGCATAGAGGACGTTGAGACACTTCCAACGGTGTTAGATTCGTAATATTTCGAGCCCTGAGTCGAAAGATATGCCCCTTCAAAGTTTGTATCGGAGTCTGTATACGAAGGCAAGAAAATAATCTTGAAAAATGAGTCCCTCTTTTGGTATGGGACACATGGCAGACCTTTGGTTGGTTGGGGAGATGGGTCCACAATTTATCTTTGTGCCTTTTGTAAAAAAGGAAAATTTTCACCTTTTCCTTCGACTCCCAAAGCTTTGGCCTGACTCGGGCTCAAATGGCTGAATTTTTCCCTTAGGTAAGGAGTGTGCAGCCATTTTGTGATCTTTTGGCCTTTTGAGATAACAAGGGGCAAAAAACTAACTTTCCCCCTGGACAGCCTACTTTAACCTTAGGACACGCGGAATTCTGACACTCGTTGGAAACTTTCTCTCTCTTCAATCCTTGAATCAGTGGGCCATTTAGACACTTGGCATTATTTCTGAGCCTAAGGGGCCCATGTATTGACTTTTCAACTGACTCTACCCCTTTTTGATACTGGGACATGTGGAGGCACCTCACTTGCTTGAAACCCGGCTCAAATTTTTCCTTTAGAGGAGCATTAGAGTTGACACTTGTTGGCCTCCACTGAGATTGGACTTTTCAATGGTCCCTCTTACTTTTTAGACTTTGGGCTACGTGATGAGCTCGCACTCATTTGGGTCTCATCCTTGGGACCAAACTCTTGGAGATGTGCCACACTGACACTTGGCATTCTCCGCTTGCACTTTTATACTTAGCCAATTTTGAGGCCCGCCTGTCTTCCTTTTGACTCTGTTTGACCATTTGACCATGTCCTCCATTTTTTCTTGGGACATGTGGAGGTGCGGCGCTTGTTTTGAGTCTCCCCTTTTTGGCTTCCATTTGGAGAAGTGCATCGAATCAACACTTGGCCTCTTCTCTGTTGTTTCCTCCATACTTAATGGCCGCACAACTTTTGGACTTTCTTTGAAGCATTTTGATCCCGAAGACGCTCAAAAATTCACCACTCTCTTTTGGATTCATCTTTGCTACACACTGTTGTTTGACCGTGGCTCCTTTCACAGTTGGCTCCACCATACTTAGTCAATTTTAGAGAATCTTCCCTGCAACCTTGTTTTTTCGAAGTCCTTGAATCTACACCACTCATGGTTTGAGTCCCTGGTCCTTTATGACATTTCCTTCTGTGCAAGACCTGCTATTGACCAAATTTAGAGCCTACCTGGGGTGAATATGGGATAACAATTTAAGAGACAGATTCACTCGAAGGACATCGTTTCTTGCTAGATGAATCGGACCAGTGGCCTTGAAGCATCCATTGGGCATGGAGTCTGTGTTGATGACCTGACACTGTAACCTTCTTTGTAAAATGGATGTGAGCTCATCTATCAACTTTGCTGACCTTCACAATTTCCTAAATGTGCCCATGACTCTTTACTCTTAATTTTCATAAGAAAATATTGGGAAATGGAGTTTCTGAAATCAGTAGCACCCCCAAATTGTAGTTAACTTGGGCTTCCACCTATCTCTAAAATAGAACTCATTTGAAACAGATTACAGTTTCTTTGATTTTTTCCCCTTTTTTTGACCTTGCAAAACTAGGACAAACTCTCTATGAGACTGGTTCCTCTTCCATGAATACTGAAGACCTGGCCATTATGCACCCTTGGAGAAAACTAATTCTAGACAAAACTTATATACAAGGATACCAAAGAGATACATGCCTCAAATGAGACATGCAGAGTGTGCATAAGCACTTCTTAGTACTGGAAGCAAGATCTACCTACTCCTAAACTAACTAGAGAGAAAGAATGCTAAACAAAGCCTCCAGATAGAGAGAGAAGTAGCTTCAGATTTCTCAAGAGAGGCAGCCATGTAAATGATTTGACACTAAATATAGCTTTTAGTATGAGTGAAAAACTGACTCTAACCCTGTCTTCCACCCAAATCATCAAGGTTTTAGTATTAATGGGAAATACCTCCTCAAGCAAACTTGCATTGGACTTCTAGAGGTTTTGATGATGACCCTTGGTATGTTGATGCTCATCCTCATACCCTGGAGTAGGCATGACTAGTTTCGGCTTCTCCCTTAGCTCTAATGAAGCTAAGTACCTGATTGGGCAAGGTCTGGTCCTTGAAATTTGCCCATTTCTTTGAAATTTAACTCCAAAAATGGAATCTTCTTGTGGACCTTATTGGGTGAATGGTGTGAGAGAGATGATGATGACCTCCTGCCTTTTTCCTTCCTCCTCTTTTGAAGAATATGGAAGATCAAGATATTCTAACCTTAGTTCTAGAGTGCCATTATGGAGTGCAAGCTTTTGCACTTGAATATTATCCTTCATGGCAGAAGGTTCATGCGCATGGAATATGGATGGAGGAGAAAATGATGTAATCTCCATGGGCTCATCTTCATCAAATCAATCTCTCAAGTTTGACAGAAAATCTACCTCCTTGTTATCTTGTTGCAAGTGCTCTACCTCCTTCATGGTGTCCTCTTGATCTGCAATATTACTCACCATGGTTTCTCTCTTCCTCAAACATGAAGTTTGAAAGATCAAACTCTTCTTCAACATCATAGCTTGAAGGGTATGAAGTGGGAGGAAGAACTGAATTTTTTTTTCCCCTATAGCCTGCTCTACACTTAGAGCCTCTGAAACTTTATGGTCCTCCTCCATCATGGGTTCATCAATCAAATTAGGCCCTTGAAATGAAAGCAAAAAATCTTCAATGATGCCTTCTTCATTGAGTGTCCTCAACACTAATTTGATCTCTCCCAACTGCTCCTCTGTAATGGGCCTTGGGACTGATTGTTCTTCCTCTTCTTCTTGCTCTTCTTCTACTAAAAACTCATCCTCAGCCACCACTTGTTCTTCAATCTTGACCTCCTCTATTGGCTTGACCATCAAGGGGATCTTTGTAAACCAAAATTTGGCAGCCTAACTCTTCAGATTATCTGTCATTTATTTTTTGTTGGGATCCTCTTCTTGTTGTTCTCCTTAACTAAATTCTTGAGTTTCTTCCTGACATGGGCTTGGGAAATCAAGAGGAGTGGCAGGTTGGGTTTCAAACATCTTTGCAATTGTTTGTGTGGAAAGGGAGGTGCAACTTCTTGTTTGTTTAGAGGGGATGACTATTTGGAAGGGAAAAGGACATAAGAACTGAGATGAGGTGGAAGACTAGGAGATGGAAAAATGAAATCAACACTTGGGGAAGCAAGTGAGGGGCTTGACTCTTACCTCTGCTGAAATGATAAAGATTGAGGAAGAGACAATGAAAGACAGGGATCTGGTGATTGACTTACCCATTGACAATGTTGTCTCACACTTTGCTCATAAGCTTCAATGTCCTCAATCCACTGTGTAAGTTGAGGTAGCATTCCAATCATGAAGTCCAACTTCTTCTGAGGGTTATAATGTCTTTAAACAGGTCCTTCTCATGGAAAGGTTCCCTACAACCAACGTGTGAATGGCCTTCATTCGAGTTGTTTCTCTTGATTGCACCATGCCAATATCCATTTTTTGGATCTTCTCCATGTAGACCATGGCATCCTTCCATTGGATTGTCCATTGTTTTCATACCACTGCTCTTGGAAAGCTTTCATAGACACTTGTTTTGACATAGCTACTCATAGGAGTAACATGTTGAATCCTGAATCTGCTCAAAATGCTGATTTGAGGGGTTGGTAAAGCACATTGGAGGTGGCTGTACTGCCTTATTCCCCGACCATGATATTTCATGATGGAAATGAAGTCATGAGTCAAAACTTCATGGAATAAGAGAAAATGGAAGAGATGGAAGAGGAAAATAGATGAAAATGAGTGGAAATGGATGGAAAAGGTCTGAAACTTACAGAATGGGTTTTTGCCACTCTAGATGGAGTCACCACAATGTGCTTGTATGTGCCTCAAAAGGTTGAATCCCACCAAGAACACATCAACTTGATAAATAAAGTGAAGACCTATGGTCCCAGCCAATTTTTTTGGGGGTGAATTTGCCAAAATTATTAGTGCGAAATCACAGCACCCCCAAATGAGTTATGGATCTACTTTTCTAAGGCAGGGTCATTTGGTGTGATTGCATAACATTGAACTTTCCCTAAGGTGTGGGACCTTGCAAAAGTGGGAAAGCTCTCTAGATTAAAGGTTGGTTCCTCTTCCTAAACTACCTACCATGAGCTACTCCAGTGCAGGAAAAACTAAATCTAACCTAATCTAACCATTCCAAGGAACCAAGGAGAGAGAAAGAGGGAAAAAATAGAGCCTACACTAAAGTGGTGATACACCAGCAAAGGAAGCGAGATATTCTGTTGAGGGAGAAAGAAACAGAAAAAATGGAGATGAGGGAGGTTAGACAGAAGTAACATGGCCCAGATCTTCAAATTCGCCATTAAACTCCATGAAACACAACATCCTCCACCTACAAATGTGAAATACATGCACAGAAAAACAAATCAAGAAGGGAGAGGCATGGAGAAACAACAAAATGATGCAAAGGGTTGAAGAACACCACAAAACACATTTTTATTGCTCTAGAAGGTGCACAGACCATTACATTTCTGGAATAGAGGCACAAATACATTTTTAGGCGTAGGAGAAGGTTCACTACTCAAAAATGGCATCGAGAAACAAATTTGACATAGAGTTTCTCTATGCCCAAAATGTCTCTCCTTTTCAAAAATGAGAAGTGTTACAATATATAAAAGAATAAGAGAGGGGGATGGGGGCAAAAGTTGAATCTTGCTCCAACCACCATGAGATACACATTGAATCCCACTTTAAAATTTCAACCATTGAATATCAATGCCTTCTGCAAATTCACCCACAATATGTCGCTTCTGGTTCCCCAATGCAGATTGAATCGAATTAGATCTGGTAGTTAAAGAGATTGGATTATGTGTTAATGGCCTCGAAGACTCTTCTTCATTTTTTACCTACCAAGGCCTAAAAAATTATTTTTAATCCTTTCATGGCGTAGAAGACATCGAGACGCTTCCAACGGTGTTAGATTTGTAATATTTCGAGCTCTAAGTCAGAAAGATATGCCCCTTTGAAGTTTGTATCAAGTCTCATATAGGAATGGGTGGGAAAAAATTTTTAAAAATGGGTCCCCATTTTCGTATGCAACACGTGGCAGCCAAATCAGAACAAAAATCAAGCCTACGGGTCCATAATTTATCTTTTGCCTTTTTGCGTAAAAAATGCAAAAATAAAAAAACTCCCGTAGCCCCGAAGATCAACATGGACACGTGGCTCCTTTTGGATGGCTAGGGAATGTCTTCTATCTTTATCTTTGTGCCTTTTGGACGAAAGGTAAATTTTTCACTTTTTCCTCCTGACTCTCACACTTTGGCTTTGACTTGGGTTCACACGCTGACTTTTTCCCTTGGGCTGAGTCGTAGGCCTATTTTGCAACTTTTATCCCTTTTGAGATAACAAGGGGCAAAGAAACCAAAGTTTTTCCCCCGACGGTCTACTTTCCCCTGGGACACGTGGCAATCTGGCAGCTCATTTAGAAACCTTTTCCCTATTTAACCCTTGAATCAACACCACTTAAGACATCTTGGCAACCTCTGCTGATCTGTAGAATTTTCAATGGTTCCTCTTACTTTTTACACTTTGGGCTACGTGACGAGTTTGCAATCATTTGGGTCTCTACCTTGTTGAGACTGGACTCTTCGAGATGTGCACACTAACACTTGCTTGCATTCTCCAGCTTGCACTTTTATACTTTAGAGGAGCTTTTGAGTTGACCACTTTATCCACCTTTGACTCAGATTTGACCATTTGACCATGGTCCTTCTTACGTTTTGGGACTTTGGGACTGCGTGGCAGGCATCGCGCTTGTTTTGAGTCTCCACCTTGGGCTCCCACTTTTAGATTTGCGTCGAGTTGACACCTGGTGACCTCCGCTTGCAACCTTAGTACGGAGCCACTTTTCAATGGCCACACAACTTTTCGAGGCTCTAGATGCGTGGAAGCTATGGTGACTCACTTTGATCCTCTGCTTTTATGGATTCATCTTTGGAGAACCACTATGTGGACACATGCGCTCCTTTCGTTTGAGCTCTTCCATACTTAGTTGATTTTGGAATCTTTCCTGAACTATTTTGAGCCTGAAGACTTCAAATGCTTCACCGCTTGGCTCTCTCCTTTGAGTCTCTGGTTCTTCTAACACTTACTCAAAATTCTTCCCTGACTCACTGCTGATTTCATTTTAGAGCCTACCTGAGTCTGTTAAAATATATTTAAGACACGAATTCACTCGACATATCTGTTTCTTCTCTTTCTTTTCACACAGGGTCATTAAAACTTTTGCTGGCCCCGCCGCTCTATTGTTGAGTCTCCTCTACAACCTTATTTTTCTGTCTTGGAATGTGAGCTCATGGTTCTAACTCATTTCCTTCATAATTTCCTTATGTGCAGGACTTGTCTTAACCAAATTTGTCAGGGGGTGAATTTAGGATAACATGTACCTCATCAAGACTTGTTGTCATGACCCACCTTATTTTTCGCCCCACCTAAGCTATGATTATGGGGCTTATTAGCTATATTTTTATTTATTTATTAGGATAATTCTTGCACTTGGGTTATCCCTACACTTGTTTGTTTAGCTTGCTTAGGTGTACTAGTTGTGTGGAGTTAGCTTACTAGTTGTGTTGAGTTAGCTTACCAGTTCTGTGGAGTTATCTCTCTAGTCTCGTGGAGTTAACTTAACTGCCAGTATCAATTAGTAGGATTTCTTCACCATTGATATAGGTAGTAGTTACACTTCCCTCATCCTATATGTACATCCTCATTATCGATTTAATTAAATGCAAATATGATGGATTTCCATTTATGATATTTTAGCTTTTTGTTTTTAAATCCTTTTCTAAGGTTATTCAGGAGAATTCCTTTCACCTTATCAAATGTGGTGAGTTATTATCATCTGAGATCTTCACAGCTTAGAAAAATATTCTTATCATTCTTTTCAAGAATAAAGTGAATGAGAGTTTGCAAAAGGTGAAAGGGGGGCAGAGGGGACATTAGGGACACTGTAGATACAAAATCACGCACTTTGGGTAATTATTTAGTCCTGATTACATACTATTATTCATATGATTCATAAGTAACAAAAGTAATAATCAACCCATGTCTTTGGCCACCTTTCTTTACTTTCTGTTGTTATTTTCAGTCTTGCACCCTTACTTGCTCAATATACATTTTTACTTTTCAAAAAGTTTCATCCTAGACACTAGTACTCAACCAAGACACTGAGGCCAAGCACCCTCGTCCCCTCTAGGCACCCTTGTCCTCTTTGTATTTTACTCACACTTTTTGGGTCCTTTATAGTCATATGAACATCTTATCTTTTAATAGTCAGTATTTTTGGGGTTAATCATAAAATTCAAGCAAGGGAATCATATAAATATAAATTTATGTGATCATAATAAAGGACCAAGACCTAAGCACTATCTATCACCACCTAAGGTTGCATTCATCAAGGAATCTAAGAGTTCCATTACATCCATCTAGCTCTATCTCAAGGAACATGAGGGCTGGTTTTCTCCATCACACTTCATAGGAGGGAAGTTCATTCTATTCCATGCACACATTTACTACATTCTACATCTATCAATTTGATCATTATCTAAGTGCAACACACACAAGAGAAACCTCGGGCACAATTCCGCATACACACATAGAACTACATTGGGTCTGAGATGTAGTACGACACTCATTCATATGTTCACCATTGCGACATCTAAGGATAGTATGACCCCTCATTCTACATCTTTATTTTTTGGGGGATTTGATGTCTATTTGAGGGTTTTGCAGGTTCATTCTTCATTGCAAGTTTCTCGTGCCCTCAGCGATCTTGGTGTGACCTTGGAGTGATCAAAGTTCCTAAAGGAAAACACCTTGTGATACCTCAAAGGAGGTTTTCTGGTCATTTTTACAAACCCAGGCACCCAGAATCAGGACTAGGGACCTATAGGGTACCCTATCCCTCTCAAGGTGCCCTAGTCCATCATGTTCTCTAGTTCTATATTTTTCTGGGTCTCTGTGTGACACTCCTCATTATGTTCACCTGGTCATCACTTTGGTATACTCCTAGATTTCACTGCGAACCAGATAAGTCAACTTATTCCTTCTTTGCACTTAGGGTTTTCACATTTCATTGCTTAGTTTTCTTGAGTGTATTGTTTTAGTTATTTTATTATTCATTTTTACGATCTTGCATTCAGATTAGGCTCATATGTTTACATAAATTACATTTTAGCTTAATAATTTTGGTGAACCCTATCTTCAGAATCCACCTTCCATTTAGATCTCTTATACTTTCATTACTATGGCTCAATCTTATGGTGAATTTAATGAAGACCATCTTAAATACCTTAATGATCATATCACTGAGCATCCCCAAGATCTAGACTTGTCTCTTATATGTTGCTCGTGAGGAGGCATAGCAATCTGGCAGAGCTTGTTGCTTCTATTACAATCTCCGCTTCCATTTCTACTCAGCCACTTGCTTCTACTCTTCCAAAAATTTCTACTGTCCCCATTTATATCCCTACTCTAATTAACCATTTCACTCCACCTCTTGTTTCTCACACATGGCAAGTTTCGTCCACTAGCACTCAAGATTTAGTTTCCCTCTATCAAGACCTCCAACCACAAATTTGTCAATTACAATAGGCTACTTCTTGTGCGTCTCCATCTTTGGATTCCATTTTATTACTACACACTCCATTCGCACCAACCATCTCACTTACTCACTTCCTCCTAATTTTTTCACCCAAAGCTTCCCATTTTTAATGGGCATGGTGACCCACAAGAGCATCTCCTGATAATTCCATGTGGCTTGTCTAGATTTTGTGGATGATCATATCCTCTTAGCTAAGATCTTCCCCTGTAGTCTCCTACGATTATGTGATGTGTTGGTTCTATGACCTACTTATCTACTCAGTAACATCTTTCACGCATTTTTCTGATGCTTTTCTCACTCACTTCTCTATCAACATCGGCTCTAAGATCTCCTATGCTCAACTTTCACAACTTAAACAAGGATCTAATAAACACCTAGCGGATTATTTCTTGCGATACAAAAACAACTTAGCTAAGATGTCAAATGTTCTTGCGGGCTCTAAGCTTTAGGAATTATTCATTCAGAGTCTATTACCACCTCTCCAGGAGATTTTTCTCTTTGAGACATCTCCCTCATTCGATCAACTATGTCATTACTCTTAAGCTTCATGCAAAACTAAACTCTATATAATATCTTAAGTATCAAAGCATCATCTTCTACACATTTTCAAAGTAATTCAACATTAAGACCATGAACAACCAAACCAGCTGACACAAAAATCACTGTCAACGTGGTATCCACCACCAAAGATCTTCAATCGCAACTACCTTGGCGTACATACACGAAGTTAACTTCCTTCCACATATTTTTCTTCCATGGCTTGTCAAAATTAATCTCATCACACTTCCTCCTCTCCAATTAGATCCATCTCATCCAAAAGGTCGTAATTATGATGAAAATTCCATTGTGACTATCATCAATGCATTGGGAATTCTACAGATCGTTTTTTCAAACTTTAAAATATCATTCAAGATCTGATCGAAAATAATAAAATTGATCTTCCAGAGCCTACGCCTTCTGCACCTATCAATGAAAATCATAAGCTCAAGATCTTTAACAATCCACTTCCAAAACACAACAAAAAATTGGCTGACTCCTTAGCTAATCATACATATCACGCAATGCCTCCTCCTGTATCGGGGCTCTTGATTTCTTAGTTGTTAATACAGAGATGTTTCCTCTAATAATTTCTTTCTCTGACTACCTATGATTATCATGTGGAATTTTCTTCTAATAACTTACACATTGGTGCCTCTATAGATCTATCCCTACCAATAACACCAAGGTTGATCTGTCATGGCCCATTATCATGTGTTCTATTCCACTTCTTACTGCTATTGGCTATCCTCTTTCACAAATTTCATATCTGATGAACAATTCCTATGATGTTGTCAAGCTTCACGTTACAGTTGGTCCTCTTACTATACTAGTGCCCTTCTTTGTGGGACAAAGTATGGATGAGGTGTGACATGCTCTTATGCCTCAATTGAATTCGCAGGTCTAAGTCTATCGTCTCCATGAATCATTTGTGTAAAATTCATTCACAACAATCAATTCATTTCTATCAAAGGTGTGCCTCCATCTACTCCATGGTCACAATATCCTCTCACAGTTTCCAATGCATTAGCCTAGTCCATCTAGTATGCCATGACCTCTAGAACCTAAAGCACAATCTTCTCCTATCTCACCTACTCGCACATGACCTACGCAGTCTCATCACTCTGCTAGTCCAATACAGTCAATCTAGGTCACCATATGATAACTCCTACATCTAAATTACTTCCTACATCTAGTGTCCATCACCGCCACAATCTGATTCACATAGGTTTCCATCACCTACACCTTTTGTTACACCAAGGTGCCCACAATATACTCATCAGTTGCATGCATATAGACTTCACTCACCTACACAATGTCTATCTTCATATACCACCACTCTTATACAACATGGTCACACGCCTTCATCACCGCAAAGCATCAGGTAGAGGACCTTCATCCTTTACTTTATTCAGATAGGTCATTCATCAACACACACTTGGGGGGATTACACTTATTAATCTCCCCCTACAACATCGATGCGTGTTCTTATATTCACATCATTTCACACCTAGATTTTTTCATATTCATCTTCACACACGTTTGTATCGTCGTTTCCCTATGACTGCACTCTTGTGCTATAGTTCACACTTGACTATTAAGGGCATCCTATATACATGAATCTCACACACTGCACCATCACAATACATCATCTTCACACATCATACACTTTTCTACATATACAATCTTCCATATATTATGCATCATCCGCACTTTGTGATTCATACACTATACATCATACACATTCTACACATTACATCTATTCTACATTAGCACATACTACACCTTTTTACACATCACACATTACACACCTAGTCCCACGTCATACTTGACCTGTTGAGGGTATACTATCAAATGGACCTCATCAAACTCTACGCATTCAATCATTAAATCCTCTTCCCATGTGATACTCGATACTGAGGGTAGTACTTATCACAAATAACCTGATATACACTTTATGTTAAATCATCACCCCTTTCTATCTTTCTAGTATTCATTCATCTCGTGATATATGTTTTATGCTAAATCATCACGCTTTATGACATCCTACTCATGCATCTATGATATATGCTTTAGTATAAATCATCACCTCATCCTAGTACCTCATGATTACTCATCCATATGTCACATTCAATATCATCTACACATCATCATTCTACAATCAACCCTTTGCGCTTCATTTAAAAACTCTTTCTACATGTGACACATTATTCAGACCATTTCCTGATGATGCACTCTCATTTACAGTTCATTCTTGACTGCTGAGGGGGCATAAATAAATGAACCTCATTGTATACATACACATCTGCTCAAGGGGCACGTTCTCCTATCATTCACATTACATTCCATTCCATCCCATCTACCACATACTACATATCTTGGTTACATTTATTCTTGCTTACATTTACTTGTTACATGATCACTTTATTACACATGCTAGATAAATATCTTGTATGTCATTATCTTTATCATACACACATGCTCATTCACTTGACTTTCTAGTTGTGATCATAGATTATATAGATCTATTACACGCAACATGGATGTTTTGGCACAATACCTATCACCAGTCCCACATCGTGGGGACTCCTATACTTTCATACATTACAGGTGTTATTATTTCATTTTATTTATATCACATTACTTTATTAGATTATACATGCTTTGACATACTTGCAATCTTTCTAACATGCTAACAAGTGCTTCATGTGAAACATTTGTTATGCAGGATTATTTACTTCAATGGTTATCTGATACATTGTTTTACTTTATTTTTCATTGTTTGTGGACTTTACCCTATGTCTTGATTATTCTCTGATTGCTTTACAACTATTATGGCCTTGATTTCCTTGTGACATCACGAGTGGTGTCCCATGTTTACAACCCATTTTTCATGGTCTACATTGTCTTCTACTTGCGACTTACCTTACACATTGTCTACTTATCTTAAAATTCATACATGTTTGTCTTTTCTTGTACTAACACTTGTCTCATAGCCACTTGTTTACATGTGCCTTGGTTTCTACCAAGCACATCCCTTTCCCCCTACGGGGGCAAGGTTTCAGCATAGCATTTAGTCCTCTTTTGGGATGCATACTCCTTCAATGATGTTACATGTACCCCAAAATGAGGGGAGGAATCATTTGGGTGAATCATTCATCCCATACACCATTATACACAGCACATCACGGTACCGATACAACACATTTTTCAGTTTCAAAAAGGGCTTCAAATTAGACTTACGTCGTTAGCACAGTGGCCTTTCCTAGATGCCTGAAACCAAGGGAAAATTACACAGTGATTGGTAGTTTAGCATAGTCTATAGAACTTCATACACAATGAATTTTACAATGCATATAGTCTAGCACATGTGTTTACACACACCATTTGTAGTGGTGTTCTACATTACACGAAGCACTTAAAGGTTGGAGGATGATACCAGACTATTCTCCCTACACTTATTCCATTTCATTTGTGTGAGATTGCCTGAAAAAATCGTGTATTGACATCATCATAGGATATTTTCTACACCCTTTCTTCATCATGGATGAGGTGCACATGTTCCTTTTTCACACTTTCATCATTTTTACATACTTTCCTTACACCTTTTTTTACATATTTTGATCATATACATACGTATTTGACTACTTTTTCATATTTTATTTTGCAGGTCCTTCTGTATGAGAAGTAGTAATCAACATCAACAATGACAACATTACACACACCAACAATGATAGCAACATTAACAATAGGTACATCGTGAAATCTACACATGTGTTTCTACCCTAGGTTCATTTTCATCACTTTTTACACTTTCTCCTCCTTAGCATCCATGCTTCACATTTTTCTATCACTCCACGCTTTGTCCTATCCATCGGTATGCTTTCATTATTGATCTTCATGGTTATCGGGTACACATGTCTATCTATTTTATGTTATCAAGTGTTCCTCTCACCAACATAAAGTGGGGGCAATTGTAAACACAAAATCTCACACTTTGGGTAATTATCTAGTCCGTATTACATACTACTTCATATGATTCCTAAGTAAGAAAATTACTAATTAACCTATGTCTTTGGCCACCTTTCTTTACTTTTTGTTACTAGTTTCAGTATTGCACCCTTACTTGCTCAGTCTACATTTTTACTGTTTGGCATTTGTCATCTTGGAGAGTTGTGCCCAGCCAAGACATCAGCATCAGGTGCCCTCGTCCCCTCTGGGTGCCTCTGTCCTCTTTGTACTTTACTCACACTTTTTGGGTCCTTTCTATCTGTTTGAGCATCTTATCTTTTTGATAGTTGGCCTTTTCAAGGTTAATTACGAAATTCAAGTCATGGAATCATATAAATATAAAGTTATGTGATACTAATAAAGGACCAATCACTTAGCACTATCTATCACCACCTAAGGTTACATCCATTAAGACATCTAAGAGCTCCATTGCATCCATCTAGCTCCATCACAAGGGTTATTTTTCTACATCACACTTCATAGGAGGAAAGTTCATTATATTCCATGCACACATTTACTACATTCTACATCTAGCTATTTGCTCGTTATCCAAGTGAGACACGAACAAGAGAAACCTAGGGCACAATTCTACACACACACACACACACACATAAATACATTGAGTCTGAGATGTAGTGAAATGCTTAGTTTTAAGATCACCATTTTGATATTTGAGGACAGTCCGACCCTTCACTATGCATCTTTCTTTTTTAGGATTTGATGTCTATGTGAGAGTTTGTAGGCTCATTCTTCATTACAGGTTTCCAAGGACCTTAATGATCTTGGTGTGACCTCGAAGTTATTAAAGGAGAAAACCTTGTGATACCTCATAGGGAGGTTTTCTTGAGCATTTTTGTAGACCAAGTTACCCAAAATGAGGACCAGGGTGTCCACCGGTGCCCTTATCCCTCTCAAGGTGCGCCCCAGTCCAGCTTGTTCCTCTAGTTCTACACTTTTTGGATCTTTTTGTGACACTCCTATCATTCTATTCACCTGGTCATCACTTTGGTATACTCCAAATTTCACTGCGAACCAACTAAGTCATCTTATTCCTTCTTTGCACTTAGTGTTTTCACATTTCATTGTTTAGTTTACTTGAGTATATTAATGTACCTAATTTATTATTAATTTAATACAATCTTACACTCATTGTAGGCTCATAAGTTTACATAAATTACATATTAATTTAATGAGACACCAAATTTTGAATTTCACCATATGGTAACTATTGGCAGCTTGTGTTGTGTGGTGGATGAGATTAGGGGGCTAGGAAATGGCACTGACGGAGCTGAATGTGGTCACATGGGGGTCCAAAGAGGCTTGGGTCACACTTTTGTGCCCCCCTTGTACCTTGGGGGATAGACGGGATAGAGGGGACACTAGGGACACCAAATTGTGACCTAGGTGAAGCTGTGAGGTTGCACTTTGGTATCCCTCTTGTCCCCCTTGCACCATGGGGACATAAGGTACAGTGGGGACATCTAAGACTAATGTGTGTCCAAAGTGTGACTTTAGGAGGAGGAGGACTCAATTTGGTGTCACCATTTTCCTCATTTTCCCTAGGTGATAAAGGGGAAACGTGGGTGTCCCTATGTCATTCTAGGGAAGTCAGTTTTTCCTCGGATGTCCAAATTTGGACACAAGACTTGATTTTTTCGCCATAAGAGCTTAGGAAAATTATTTGGGGTAAAATTTTATATGATTTTGAATCAAAATAATATTTTAAGGTCAATGTAATCATTACCAAACTCTAATTGATCCTATAACTCAAAATTTATTTCTTATTTAACTTTGAACTTAGAGGGGAAACTACATAGTTTCAAATGCCTCAGCAAATCCTTGATCCTTAGAGAAAATATTATGTTTCCACCTTATATAGGATTCTCATATATTTCCTATGCCTTATTTTTTCCTTATTAACTCATTTGGGAACTCCCAAAATCATCTAGAGTAGACGAGTTTCACCAAGGAGCCTTCATTTCCCACACCCTGAAAACCCAGTCTTCAAAATATTGTTCCTAAATCTTCCTAAATTACTTATGAAATATTAAATAATTTATGGCACTACCCTTATATGCTTTATGTTTTTCATGAACATTCCTAGATGGTGTTTATTGGCTTCATAATGGCCAAAAATGTCCTTTTTAGGCCTCCAGAGGAAGATGTTTCTCATCGAAATTTACTGAGTTCATTAACCATCTTGAGTAATCATCCCTACAAAGTGAAACAAACATTAAAACCTTGTTATCACTTTCCTTTGAGCTGGGGTGATGATGATATTGAGGGAAAGCTAGCCAAAGGAAGAATGCACAATGACTGGGAAGCCTAGTTTTCAATTAGGGGCTAATTTGTCATGCTTCAAATTTTTCATGCTAGCTATTTTGCTGACAATAACTAGATTTAGCTCGGGGACTTTGGACTATAACGATAAATGGAGAACCTCATAATTCTCTTGGGGTAGCAGACAAGTGCTTTGTCAAATTGGGTAATATAGTCAATTCCTCACTAGTAACACAAGCGTCAAACACACACAAAGGGAAAAGACATAACACACACAATTGAAGGGAAAACACACAAAAACTAGAAATAAAGCACACAATAGAAATGGAAACAATGGTACATGGGAGGGAAATTTACATATGTCAAGGATTAATATACACACACCCAACAATATGTTGAGAAAAGTAGGTACCATCATGGAATAGTGGGTTGAATTCATACCACTTCAGGAGCTCCAAGATAATCAAATGGTCATGTCATCCTCTCGTAATGAATCTGCATGGTTTGAAAATAAGGAAAGAGACAAGGTTTCCATCCTTGTACTAATATTGTATAGAAAACAACTTTGCATCCAATGTCCACTTTATAACTCATTTGAAAGTTTTACCTTATGTAGTCTCATCCTAATGTCTCGTGACCATAAGAAGCCATTCCTCTGTGTTTTCAAAAATGGAATCTATGATTTTTTACATGAAGGTGGTCATCATTCTTGAGTGAATTTTTTAGCATGTAATCATTACTTCAATCATTAGGGAAACCAAACGTAGTGAGAACACATTGATACTCTCCTCACTCATAGGTTTCTTCTAGCTTCACACCATGTTGTTTTGAGAAATTGCTTCTTGTAAACACCATATTATCATTGACCTCTATATCAAGTTATGTGATGGGGTTATTGTATTCATGAATGGATATATCCATCGAAGATTCATGTATTTCATTTCCTTTCCATTAATTATGAATACAATCTTCTTCACACAATGAGAACATTGAGCTTATCTATTTGTTTTATCTCGTTGCTAAACATTTTTGCATCAAAAGTAGAATCACAACTTAACTCATACTTATCTTGCATTATCATGGCATATTTCAATATTTCAAGATTAAGTTGACGGTCTTCAATTCTTTTTGCAATCTCTAAAATATCTTGCACATAATCCTTCCTCAAAACTGCTACATACTCATTTTCAAATTCATTTGAAGAATCTCCAAATTGGGTCTCAATGATATGATTGAAAATATGATCTTCATATGGTTAGGACTCATTTGAAAAATCCTATTTCTCATGCTTTACATGTCTTCTCATTTGGGATCTCCCTTTTTTGCAAGTTAAGTAATGATTAATCTTCATCATTTTCAAACAGAAAGGAAATATCCATGTTGAATGGGAAGGGTGTACCTTTTAATTCAAGATTCATCATATCATCCTCATAAAAATAGAAATGACACAATGTAAATGCTACAACATAAGAATGATCATTTACTCCATCTTGAACATTTCCTAGAGAGTCCTCTTCTTCACAGGGAAAAGAGGAAACTCCATATTCACAATTGTGATTGTTGTCATACTCCTTTGGTGATGACAGAGAAACCATCTCATCAAGGAGATCATGTTTTATCCATTCATCCACAATTGTTTCAAGAAGGAAATTGGATTCTTTTATTTGTTTTATTTCATTATTGGGAATTTGTGCATCAAATGAAGAGCCAAAATCAAAAAGAAAATCATCGATAATTACCTCAAATTAATCCTCCTAAAGAAATTGTGGTGGGAAAGGAGGATTGATTTCTTGAACATCTTCATGGTTGGTGGAATTCTCAGCAAGCACCAGATCATCCATTATGAAATGATAATTCTCATCTCTTGTGTACATTGCTTCTCACAAGGACTTTGCTTCATGCCAAAATGTAGTTACAAATGGGTACTTAACTTTCATGCTTTATTCATTATCTTGCAAGGTGCTAAGTTTACTTTTTTCATAATCCTTGAGAAGAATACAATCATGAGAATTACATAAGATTCATTCATGAAAAAATACTTCGTAGTACTAAGAGTCATTAGAATCCATCTCCGGAAGGTAGTTCTTCTCCTCCTTCTTAGGGAGTGCTTCAATTTTATCATGCCTTTCTTGCATAGCCATAACATAATTTATAATTTCAAGGTTGGTTATGGAATTGGGATTTCCTTATGTAACACTCAAAATTATTTGCACAAACTACATTTTCAAGGTTGTCATTTCTTCATATCCATTAGTAAGAAAATCATTGAAATGAAGAGAGACAAATGATAATGCTTTGAGTTTCTCAGTTAGATGTGCATAATTAAAAACATTACCTTCAAGACATTATTCATCTTCATGTTGTTCATACAACATTTAATATCTATTCTACATCCTTCTCATCAAGGTCTTAGATTCTCTACCATTAGCTGGTGTAATTCACATTTCCTTTCCTCTAGCAACTGTCTATTTGAATTGAAGCCATAAGAATTTGATGGTATGATCTTCAAATGCAACAATTTTATCCACTCTAGATATTATTTCCATAACTTTTATAGGAATGTCATCAACCTTCTATCCTTTTGTTGATTACAAAATTTTGGTTAAAGCATGAGAACTATTTATTGTGCCAAAATCCATACTATTGTAAGAGCTTTTCTAGAATGATCATTGATCATAAATCTTGATATATTTGTTGTCATCTTTTTCTTCATTGGTGTTGTCAATTATTGGTGTTGAAAACTAATCTCAAAACTTCATCCTTGTGATGTGAGAAATGAACCTGGCATGGATTTTTTCCTTGATAGAGTTGCCTTCAAAATCTGATTTTCACTTTGATATCAGATTTTTTGTATTTTTGGAATATATACATTTTTTGAATTTTCCAGAGATCTTTAAGGTTGCACAAGGACAGATCTCTCCCAAGAAAAATATCCAAAACTTTTTGAAATAGTTTTTCATAGTGCAAATTATTTATTTTCACCAATGGTCACAAGGCTAAGCCCTTCCTTCTTGTGTATAAGGAGGATCCCATTATTGAATGTAAACTACCTAAAATTATGGGTGGTCGTTAAGTTGGGGATAACAGAGGAATACTCCACTAAACTTGTGGTAAAGTCCTTGTAGAGAATACAAGGGAGAAATTTTATGTGAAGGGAGGTAAAGGGGAGTTGGAAAAATAAAAAAGGAGAGGGTTAATATTTTGAGTAGACTTACAGAATTCAACTATATCAACTAGAGTAGAGCCACATTAAATTAGAATAACACATCAATGGAAGCAATCAGTAAGACTAAAAAACTAGAGACGTAAATTTCTACAAATCCATTAATCAAGGACGTAAAGTTCCTTCTTGGTTATGCAAGATCACAATGCTTACAAAGTTAGAAAGTAGAGAGAGAGTAGAGGAACATAAGCATAGGAAATAGAAGAAATGCAACTTTTATTGCTTGATGTAGTAGTGGTAAATCACAACAACATACAATCAATCAAAATTTTCCAACCCTTTGGAATGGAGAATTCATTGGCATTTATAAAATAAAAAAATGTCTCTTCATCTACCCCTTGCATGACCTTTCACCTATCTTCATTACTTGTGACCTTGCATATTCCTAGTATACAACAATGAATCTTTTTGTTATTAGTGAAAAAGGACTCTCACATTGTTAATGTTGAAGGTGACTTAAGTGAATAAGACAAAATAGGGAAAAAGTACATCCTTAATGAAAAATTAAACTATGGAGAGACAAGAAGGAGAGAGATGGAGAGAAGGGTTGACCAATATGATGAAGTTGAGTTGATGAAGAACTAGCCATTCATGATCCTTGAGGGATAATTCCTATAATGAGCTCTTCTCCTTTTAATTCTCTATTGAACTAGGGTACTGCATGTAGCACCTTTTCCTCTTTTGGAATATGAATGTAGCTCGACACTTTGATCCATGTATAGGGAACATAATTGATATCCTTGCACTGATCAAACCTTAACTTATGATTTCCAACCATGTTTGAGATAGATCCTTTGATGTTGGCAAGGGAATATTTAGTATCCTCGTTGAAGGAGAGATGATCATTTGCCTCCTTCTTCACTAACACTTGGAAAGAACCAATGAGTCCTTCCGATGATGAATCCTCAACAAGTGTAAGGGATCCAAGTTCCTGAACACAATTCCTAACATCATCTATAATATTGAAGGCATGTTTCCCACTAGAATTAGGTTTGGATATGGCATCGTTTATCATGTCATATCTAGCATTTAGAGTGCAGATCTAAATTAGGGGAAAGTTTCTTAGCAATAGATGTAAAAATATTCCTACTCATAAGAGTGTGGAAGTTAAGGAAAATTATTTCAAAACTAAGTGGTAACACACTATCCCAATAGAACTTCTACTTTTAAATATCCTCCCTTATTTTCCTCACTTCTAAAATGGTGGTAATAACATATTTGAATAGAGAGAAAACTTCTAGCAACAATTCTTTTCCTTTTTCAAGAATATTTTTAACCCACCTGTCATAGGCATTTCCATGTATTGAGTGACCTTGAGCTTTCTTGATTGTTTTGGGGTCCTGATAGGATTGATAGCTTCCGTGGGAGGAGGTGTTACTATAGTAGGATCCAAAAATGCTTGCATATAAGTAGTGAGAGTTTTCACATGATCTTTTTACTTTTCCTTTGTTTACTTATACTCCTCATTTCGATAAAGTATGTGGGTAGTATTTTGCTTGAACATATGTGCATTTCCCTCATGTGTAGTTTGACCCAATGAAATCTTTGTCATCTCGTAGTCACCTTGAATCATTTTTTCTATAGTTTTTTTAACCTTTGGTTGAGCAATTTCTACATACTAGTCACAAGAAGTTCCACTGAAAAGATTAGAGGTTACATGTTCCTTCTTAATTCACTTGGATATCAATATTTTTTTGATGGCTCCAAATTCAAGAACTACACCTTGTTGTATTGTTCTTGGTTCACTCACAAGTAATTCTTGAATCCATGGGAATGCATCTTCCAGAGTAGATATGATTTTAGTCACATGAACATGCTAAGGGATCCTATTTTACTCATTATGGGAAGGTTCAGCCATCAAGAAAGACACGCTTAGATGCCTATGAAGAATAGGAGGCCATGATGGATCAATCTCACTTGGCTCAAGAGGATCTATGGGGCCTTCGATGATTCTGACATTCTAATGAATCTTCCTAGAATAATGAGCCTCTCTGTGCTTTTTTTTCATCATCTTTCTTTTCAAAGATTCTCATGAATGAGTGGAATTTGTGGCCTTATCAGTTGTCATGAGAGGAGAAGTGTGAGAATATTACACTTATGGAGACAAAAAACTACCTGACTTGATGAAGGAAGCCTTCTTCTACCACAATTAGGATGAGTCATATCATCCCAATTCTTGCATCAAGTTGTGTCTTGCAAAGATCACCTTGGAACTGATGCTTTAACATTCGTTGAGGGGTTTTTCTCTTTTGTTTGGGCCACAAAACAAATTTTTGGCCTTTCCATGATGGAAAAAATAAAGAAGATAAACATAATGGGAGCTGTCACAAATTTCTGGGCTCAATTCTAAGACTTACTATTTTTAGCATGTCTTGTCCATGACTACTATTTTTTAGCAAGTTTTCATCATTTTTGTCTTTTGATGTTTCTTGCTTATTCGAAGTGTTGAAAATGTTGAAGGTTTTATACTTTTATTAACCTATTATTTTTAGACGTCCACTTCCCTAAATACTGCTATTTTTTGTAACTTTTTTGAATTCCCCATTTTTTATGTTTCTTGTTTATTTAGGATATTACAAATGTTGTGAATTCAATATTTTGAGGAATTTAATATTGTTAGCCACCCTCCACTTTGAAATTTTTTTATTTTTGTAAATTACACTTACTGATGTCGGGTTACAATGAAACCATCATTAAATGTTTATGTTTTGCATAAGGACCTTCTACTATGAATGTCATGGTTTTCCATACGCTGGATCTCCATGGAAATGGAAAATTTGGTTTTAGGGTTTGATATTTCATTTTGTTGCAATAAAATATCCATGGCATCACTAATTTTTCTTTAAAAAACTTCCCAAAGGCTTTTTAGAGAGGGAGATTTTGGTAAATTTTCAAGGTACTTGGGTGTTTGGGTGATGAGATATCATCAAATCCTCATTTCGATGGCTATGGGGTTCTAGAAAAAAAAATGGCATAATATATGGGTGAAATTTGTGTTTTGAGGATGTTACAATAACTTGGTATGAAAATTAGATAATTGTTTGATGAATGAGGAGTTAGGATGATTTAAATGTGTTTTAAATTCACCTTGTAACTACAACACTTAATCTAGGTTAGAATGAGGTGAATGATATTTAGAAAATTATGAAAGGGGGATAGAGGGGAAACCAAGGACACCAAAGTGTGACTTGCACCAGATGGTGACAAGAGGCAACTTGTGGTGTGTGGTCGATGAGATGAGGGGGTTGGTAAATAGCACTGAAAGAGTTGAATGTGGTCACGTGGGGGGGGGGGTTCAAAAGCTACGAAAAGGATTGGGTCACACTTTTTTGTCCCTATTTTCCCTTGGGGGATAGAGGGGGACACCAGGGACACCAAAGTGTAACTTGGGTGAAGGAGTTAGGTCACACTTTATTGTCCCTCTTGTGCCCATTACACCATGGGGACATAGGGGACAGTGAGGACACCTAGGTGTCCAAAGTACAACTTGGGAAGGAGGAGGTCACACTTTTGTGTCCCCCTTGTCCCCTAGGGGAAAGAGGAGAGACATGGGTGTCCTAAGCAGAATTTTCCATTATGGGAAAGTCTGTTTTTCCTCATATGTGCAAATATGGACACCATAATTGATTATTTCGACATGAGAGCTTAGGAAAATGATTTGGGATTAAAAAATTATGATTTCGACTCTAAATAATATTTTAAAATCGATGGAAGTATTACCAAAATCTAATTCTTCTTAGAACTTAAAATTTAGGTCTTATTTCACTTTGAACTTAGAGGGGTAGCTACAGAGTTTTGAAATGCGTTAGGAAATCCTATATCCTTGGAGAAAATATGATGTTTCCACCTTGTAGAGGATTCCCATATTTTTTTGATGCCTAATTTTTTTCTTCTTAAATCATTTGAGAACACCTAGAATCATCTGGAGAAGTCAAGTTTCACATAGGAGCCTTTATTTTCCACACCCTAAAAACTCAGTCTTGAATAGATTGTTCCTGAATCTGAATTTTTTTCTCAAATCTTCCTTAATTACTTTTGACAAATTTAATAATCTCTAAAACCACTCTCATACTCTTTAGGTTTTCCCTGAACGTTCCTAGAGGGTGTTTACTAGATTTAGAATAGCCAAAAATGGCCTTTTTAGGCCTCTAGAAGGAGTTATCTCTCATCAAAACTTACTAAGTTCAGTAACCATCTTGAGTAATCATCCCTACACAAAGAAAAAAAATTGAAAACCTTGTCAAAACTTTCCTCTAGACTATGGTGATGGCAATACTAAGAGCAGGCTGGCCAGATGAAGGATAGACAACATCTGGGAAGTCTAGTTCTCAATTAGGGGCTAAGTTGTTATCCTTCAAAATTTCTAATTTTCATGTTAGTTATTTTTTATGACAATAAAGGCTCGTGCAATCTACCTAACATTTTGGATATGCTAACTACCCTATGATTTTACCCTAGAGCTCTTAGATCCTCTAGCACAGCTATCTCGTATAGAGCTCTAAAATAACCCACATCATGTGCCGCAACCAACAACTCCTGTAACAAATCCCCCATATATGTGGCATCAACCACATGTTGTGTCATGTATCTCTCTACCATCAAATGTTGTACATGTTCTATAAATTGAACCCTCTTGGTGGTCATCTATTGTAGTTTTCGATGGGCCATGATCAGTACAATGTCTCTTTATCAAATGGCTTTGTCTTTTTGTGCTTGTATCACTAGTAACTCAGTTGTCAACGACCCTAGAGGTATTAATAAAGGAATCTAAATCCAAACGTCTTCCTCTCTATCATCTCCCCATCCATCATAACTCTCCCCATCAATTCTTTCATCATGAAACCCATATTTTTCTCCTCTTATAGGACTCGGTGGCCTCATTGGTGAAACCTAACCCTATACCTATGCTTATCCTTGCATTGGTATCTGAGTTTGTATCTATATACCATATCCTTATACATAGCCCTATCAGTATCATCCTCTCATAACCCTGCGTTATAAGGTACCCCTAGTTTTTGTTGATATGCCCACTATTATGGTTACCTGAGGAATAGTTATACATAGGGGCATAATACATGCATACCAAATCACATACTTTGTTGTAACTCCAAGTTCCTCAACATTAAACCATGCATCCTATTCATGTAGTACAACCCCTCTAAAGCTATCTCTCACTACTATTTGTTTGATACATAGTCTGAAATCAATAGCCTCATGTGCTACTTGCGCATACCACTAGTCTCCACCTAGAATATCATAAATCAATCATAATTGTCGTATGAATCTATCTTGTATTTATCTCTCCATGATAAATGATTAACTCTCAATGATTTAGTGGTCTGCCTCTATTTTCACTAACTTCGTGTCATATGTATCCCATCTATATGGCCTATATGGCCTCCATGTGATCATTTGTAGCTCTACATCATCCATCCCTCGTCGATAAAAAATCCATATCACCCCAGTGACCTTTGTGTACGGTACCCACTATCCCCCATCCAAAAGTAGAGGACTCCTCTGCCAGACTATCTCTCAGTACACCCAATGGTTGCCCATGGTGATGTGATACCATGCCCAAATCTATAATAGAGTATTTATACCAATGTTCCTCATACTTCTATATGTTATCAGTTACATGTCTCTATACAAGTGTACTAAAATACAGGGCCCCATGCAAACACGATGGTTGAGTCCATAAAATCTACTACAAAACTAATCAATCCAAGATGGAAATGATTACTAGTCTTATCAGGTAATAGTTAGCCACTAACAATATCCATCATATATGTGTCAATGTATCATCCTTCCTACACTCGACCAAATCATAGCCATATCATCTCTATGAATATCATGTACTCTGAATAGTAGTAGTTGTTAGAAGCATAATGGATTGAGTGGGGGTCAATCAGTCCTATAAAACTTTTACTTCAATTACTTATACTTTTGTGATCCATCAAACTTAATCATTCAATCATTCATTAACCATATGTGTGTATATTATACATTGAATAACCATACATAATAACACGATACAAGAGAAAACAAAACAACACCAAATTTAAGTGAGAAACCCTTCAGGGGAAGAAAACCCATTGAACCTATACTTATATTAATTTTAAATTAAATGAATTATATGAATATTACACATCACATAAGATTTCTTTATTGAGGCACCAACCCCACAAGAAGCACCAACCCCTAGTTTAGTAGAGCACCAACCCTATAAGGAGCACCAAACCCTGATTTAGTGAGGCACCAACCCCACAAGAGGATAAAACCCCCTAACATGACCAAGCACCAACTCAGCCACCTAAAGATGAAGATCACTTCTAATTTTTTTCTCCAACAACTGAATGTGATCAATAATTCAGCTCCATGCACTCAAAACCCCTCGCAAACACACCTTATTTTTTCTCAAATCTACACCTTCTCTTTTTTATTTCACACTTTCCCTAGCTCACCATCACCTTATCTCTCTCTAGAACATAATTACACACATACTTCCCTCTCAACAAGGTCACAAGGACCTTCATCACATTCCTCAATAAGCCTCCTAGGTCACACTTTTCATCCACACACTCAATTCTTACAAATGAACTTTCTAATATTCGTTTACACCCTTCTCTAGGTCATATAACATATAGGTAAGACTTAATATAGAAAAAATACTACAAAATCATTATGACATATTATAAAAATCATCCATATGACCAAATATGTCACCAATATCACGAAGAATCTTCTAGACCTCCATTGAGACACAACAAGCCCTAAACCCTTCAAGAAGCCTACTCATAAAATCTAGATGTGCAAGACCAAAAATAGATTTTCCAATGAATTCCACACACTTAGAATTTTTTTATAATCTTCAAAAATCATTAAAACCACTCATAACAAGCATAGCTCCATGGAACTCACTTGAGACCATGCTCAACCAAGCATGCTCAAAATTGACCTTCAAAGAATAGGTCACAACTTGATCATATCTTATCAAAAACTCAAGTGTGATATATAATTTAAAATATCTTAAATTCAGGATCATGAAAAAATTCAAAGCAAGTTATAAATCCACCAATAACACCTCCAAAACTACTCTTTTCCCAGACTTCTCAAAGCTACCCCAAAACTGCCTAAAACTAGTCATCATAAATAGGGCACACTTCTCATTCTAAAGGCACAACCATGACCTAAAACCATCATTGAAATGTATTAAAACTTCAATGATTCAATAAATGATAAATTAGTCAATAGGTTCAATGGGGAAGTTTTGCACAAACTGAAACTTTCTAGAATCTTATCTTTTTGGGTACGGCCCACATACAACCAGAACCTCTAAATCACACCTGGAGAAATCTGAAGGAGTCCTATACAACCTCCAATCATAATTTTTTCCAAAGGAATAAATTATTGGTCACTATACTCAATTTCCTCCAATTCACTCCAAATCTAGGGTTTCATGAGGGTTAAAAAGTCGTTTATCTTCTTAACGATTGTTCATAAAAATGTGACAATCAAACCACCTCATTATTCTTATAAAATATTCATAGTTAACCTAATAAAATACCCATAGGATATTGGGTCCCCATGTAAAGAACACACTCCCCAAGAAGCATCTGAAAATCAAATTTTAGCTCTAAAACACACCTTTGAAAACCCAGTTTTGGAAAAAAAATCAATATATTCAAAAATATTCATCACTTGGACTTGAAACTCAACCCAAAACATAAAAAAAACCACATTCATCTATCCCAATTCTCATCCATACTTTCTTACCTTTGAAAATATCTATACACCATGACTTACCCACGTTAACCTGTCTTGTCCTCAGAGTCTTGCTTTAATAGGACCGAGAACTTGCACTTTACCACTTAAATATGGCCTTGGACACCTTCTAAAGACTCATTAACACCTATTACATATCATACTAAACATGTTATAACTCATAAGATCCTTATACAACCTTTGGATCTTATACTTCAACTCATATTTGCTTGACCAAGCCTCAAAAACCATGCATACTCAACTAGTATCCATGTTACTTCACCAATGCAGCACAACATGACACCAATGAACATCAATAACAACATCATGAACTCACCTAGAACACTTAAAAACCATTTAACATTAATGTGACACTTGACATCAATGACAAAAACTAGACACAATTTCCAACAATCTCCCCCTTTGTCATTAATGGCAACCACCTTCAGAAACATTGATGGAAACCACAAATGAAAACACCTATAATACCCTGTACTAAATTATTTTCATGTTTCTTAAAATAATCCCCCCCTTTTACATCTATGAAAAATGCATTATTTGACAATGTGACATGAAAATTAATGACAATAACCAATGATGACAATGACTCATGTTACCTGCTAGCTCTCTAGTCTTCATTCACTTTCTTGAATTTAATAACAGCTAATGGTCCTAATCCTATCTTCATACATGCACATTACTCCCTTGAGTAATAATATACTAATTTTATTTTCATCATGCAGTGAATAACTTCTTTTGGGTTCAACTCAGCGCCCCCTAGACAATTACATGCTTTATTTTGATCTCAAATCTACTTTCTTCATACTTGGACAATCTCCCCATGCCTTCAAGAACACCTACCACTTACACAATAGTTATAACACATCCTTAATCATATTTTATAGCTCTTTCATACTCTTGAAGCTTCATACTTTCCATTAAAGCTTGTTCTACATCTTACTTACTTGTTTAAGTCCACCTGTTGCATCTTGTTTCACTTATGTAGTCAACAAACCTTTTCATGAGGAATAACTTTTATTACAACATAAATTATTGTGGAATCAAAAACTTATTTATTGTAGGATTTGACAATCTTGAGAACACAATCTCTCCCTGAGATAATACTCATCATACTTGACTTCAAAATGACTTGAGACATCACTTTGTATCTTACTGAGACCACCTCCCCCTGAGATGAATCTTCTTGTTTTAGCTCAAAATCACTTTATACAGTATAATACACATACCTTTTTTTCATTTTTCCTAGCCTTATATCATGCTCTCTATGTATTTGTTTCAGACATTTTTAAATAGGTCTGACACCTTCTTGGTCAACTATAAACAATAACTCTGTGACAGTCATACAAACATTCAACTCCCTTCATAAAGACTTTGATGTAAGTAAAGTTCCCCTTAGAACATAATTTATCTCTTATTTTCAAACCTATAATAATAATCATACATTCTTATACTAGAACATACTTCAATATCTTCAGGCTTTCCTTAAACACAGACCTTGTCACTTGACTCGAGACACCACTCAATGCATATATATGATTGGATCATTAGACAACCATGATATACTGCCTTATTAATATTGACATCTCCTTCTTGGACTATATAGATAACAATATCTCATGGTAAAGCTTTATCATACCCTAGTACTCTATTCATGGTTGTTAAGGAACATGTTAGGTCATTATAAAACTTTAGATAGCTCATTTTGAACATCTTAGACATGAGTGAGAACTTGAAATACTAAATTAATACATGGTTTACCGTGTTAGATTGACTCGGACCAAATCAAGGTCTTCAGATACACATTTAGGTTCTAATATTCATAACAAATGTCTTCAAACATCCTTCTTGTACTTGAAGGAACCCACCAAGAAAATTTACCTTTTTTACAGATTGAAAAACTTAATAACATACCTTATGAAAGTTCTTTCTACCATCTTCAACCTTCCTTCTATTGCAATACAAATATCAACAATGGATTAAAATTTGTCAATCATACATCTTATACTTCACTCATGAATCTCAGCTTGTAGACAATCTAACCACTTGTACTAGCTTCTCCAACATGTTAGCTCTTATTCATGCCCATTAAACCCTGTAGACCCTGAAATTTGATGATGTATCTTCAGTCCATTAAACCATGATCACCTCAAAATCTTAGTTTCATAGAACTCAACCTCGGATGTGACCATACTCTATTATGAGAAATATGCTCCTAACTTCTTTAGAAGGAAATGATAATCAAACACACAACTCTTACTTACAGAAGAACTATCAAACTCCTCAATTTGTCAAACACACTCATCATGTCTTGTCATGCCTCCAATGAACACTTTTTCCTTGATCAAGTCCATAAGGAACTTTACAAGTATATAGTTACATAATCAAACTCAAACTACCATCCCAACTATAGCAAATCAACATAGTGCTCCTACACCTCAAACCTTGCATTCAATGACTTTAAACCACTTTCCTTGAGATAGTGCACCCATTCATAAAAAATAGACACGGTAACTAAATTGTTTCATATATCTCATCGTCATTAGAGCAAGCCATAAACTTGAATCTCCCTTGGATTGTGTTCTTTAGCTCTATTTCTTGACACACTATCTCATATAGAAGAAACAGACCTAAATAAGGTCTAAAACACAACTCATAACTTACTCTTCCACACATTTATAGTTTCTTAACACTTGATCTACTCATATTTTGACATACAATCTTGTTTACAAACCTTCAAGTTCCTTCAAGGCACCAATTACTTCTTGCAATATCATATGACAAGAGAAAACACCAATCACATGCCTTAAACATTATGTCTTACCTAGATGGTGATCAAACCTTGAACTATCATCATGATACAACATGCACTAGAATCAACCTACATATTTTGATGCTCATAGAATGCTCAGACATTTTGATAATGCATTAGAGACACAAAATAGACCTCAAAATAAAAATATATGATGCACTTCTTCATCCAATACTTTAAGACTTGTCATATACCCATATGTGTGATATGGAGCAATTCAATACATTGGCATACCTCAGACCATCTTTCATAGCAAACTCAACTTACTTATTCAAATAGTTATTAACATCCAAGTTTTCTATCACCTTATTATTACTCATGTATTTTGCCTTCAAGGTCATCAAAGCACCAAAAATTTTGAAATTTTAAACCTTCAACCTAATGTAGCAACTAATCACATGACAGTCAGAGAAACAATCTTGCAAGATCTTCACAATAATTTGGATTATAATCATACTTCTTTTCTTGAACCAGTTGTGCAAACAGATATAATACATAGCTCCAAACTCATTGCACTAATTCAATGATATATCAATAAGACAGTAGGAACACATACCTCTCATTTGCACAACTTCATAGTACTTCTAATTGGGTTTTCAAGGAAAAAACCTTTATGAAATTTTTCATGGCTTTCATAGTCCATCATGAGCAACACAGACATTTGATAGACCTTAAGAGCATATCTTCAAGATCAGATCTCAAACACAAAGTAGTCTTCATTGTCTTCATTTAGGATTTCAACATTCAAGTATAAACACAAGTATCCAAATCTTTCTCATATCACCTTTAACACTTCAATACAAATTTTATAAAATTTCAAGCACTAATAACTCATATTACTCCTTTGATGTCATGTTAGCACAAAATTATAGCACCCCTGATTGCTTGTGATTTGTATGAGGCAATCAGTGTAACTTGCATAACATGGGATTATCCTATAGTGTGGGATGTTACAAGTAGGATAATCCTCTGGAGAAAGCCGACTTCTTCTCCTAACCTATTGCCAACTTCTTCAAAGTGTAGAGAATGGCCAACTAAACTAATCCTATCCTTATGGTTTCCAAGGAGACATGGATAGGAGGATACATAAAAGTAAATCTAGTCTAAGTGAAGCTGATGCACCAAGAAACTAAGAGAGATATTCTTGACGAGTGAACAATAGGAAGTAAACAAAGTGAGGGAGGGAAAGTAGAAGTGCCACATCTAAAACAATATTCAATTCCTTAGATTCATAAAACACAATAAATTAAAGGTCCTGCAAAGAGATATAAAAATGCAAAGTATACCTACAAATGTAATGGAAGGCATAAGATGCAATATAACCCTAATTAGGGAAAGAAAAGCCACAAAACACTGATTTTATTGCTCATAAACATGCACAATCCATTACAATATAGGCACAAGGCAAAACCCTTTACAATAAGCCCAAATTTGAGGCCTTTAGCTCACAATAGCTCTAGAACAATTTTAACAAAGTTCCTTTGTAAAACAGAATGAATCCCCTCAAAATGAGGAAATTTTTATAATATATAGAAGAAGAGCCTTGAATTTTCCTCACCAACTGACATATTTCATTAAACAAGTATGGGAGGTCATACGAATTTGGTAATTGTTTGCACGAAAGTCATGGGTGCTATACCTCATTAAGTTGGTAGTTGAATAACCTTGTACCGCTTCCATTAATGTCTAGTTCATTTCTACACTAGGTTGGTTGCACATATTTTCTGCTCTCAGACGGTAGCATAATCATATTTTGTGTTGGAAGGTAGCATAAATGTGACCAGATGATAACATGCTTTCCCTGCTCCCAGTCGGTAGCTCAAAATCTATTGTCGGCCAGTAGCATCCGTAAAAATACTACCAGGCACCCTATTGTCAATCAACTATTCCACAACATCATCATTGTACAACTGGTCAATAGCTTCCTTGACCATTTTCGGGACTGCCATTTTTCGCTACCATCCGGTAACATCCATACATGTTATCGGCCGGTAGCATTTTGAGTGCTACCGGAGCCTTTGCATCGTTTACCTTTATGCGACTTGCCAATTTTGCTAGCGGTCTGTAGCATGTAAGATTGCTGCCATTCGGTAGCATCTGTTCCTGCTACCGATGTTATTTTACCACCACTTTTCCCTTTTCAGCTCATACCCTATTAAATTTCAAAGCGTTGCACCCATCAACCACCAACGATCAGACCTAATAAATTATCCATTTTGCAGGGGTGTAAAAAATGGATAGTAATTGGTGACTTGAGGGATGATCTACTTAATAGATCTGAAATACCAATGACCTTGTTATGTCCATTGGGCATGTAGTCGTTCTAAAGTCTGAAATTGATCTGAAACCTGAAAATTCACCCCTCAAAATTGTTAAACACTGTTGGGGCCTGTCATTTCTCAAAACCCTAGGCTCGAGACTGATTTCTCTCATCACAAGACCTTACCTAAAAATGGAAATCACAAGATCAATAAAGGCACAACTATATACAAACAATAAATTCATACACATCCCAAGTGGAATATGCAGAGAGTGCACCAGTACTTATTACAAAGCAAACCTAAACTAAAACAAAGCAATGTGCTACAAGCACTTGGAGGAATAGAAATCCTAAACTAATATGTACAAGAAGGATATTTCACTCAATAACAATTTTTGAGATGGATTCCATTGACTAGAATCTGTAGTTATTCTCCATCCAACCTTTATAGCTTGAAAGAATTATTTTATCTACAACTTGAAATCATATAAGGGCCACTCCATATTGCATCAAACTTAGAGTGGATTCCTAGTTTTTCCCTATCTGCATCCCATTTTAGGACCAAGTCTCCCTCTTGGAAGTTTCTAGCCTTTGCCTTCTTATTAAAGCACCTCATGATCAAATTTTGATCCTTCTCCATGATTTGCACTACTTTGTTCCTTTGTTCCTCCAACTCCATGAGTTTTTCATACCCCACTTCCATGGCATCAAACTCAAACAACTTCAGTTGCTTGATAAGCTCCAATACTGGTAGCTCTAGGAATATTGGCAGATTTGCTTCCCTGCCATAGACCAACCTATAAGGAGAGTTACCTGTTGACCTCATGGGAGTAATTCTATCAACCCACAGGGTTGACTTCAACTTGGTGTGCCATGTTCTTTGGTTCTCATTTAGAGTCCTCCTTATGGTTTTCAAAAGATTTTTGTTAGTGGACTTCACCTGGTCATTACCCTAAGGGTAATAATTTGATGAGGTGATGAGGTGTACTCCATTCCTAACAACCCATTCTGTGATCCTGAAATTGACAAATGCCAAAGCTTTGTCTAATATAATGGTGGTCGGTACACCGAATCTTGTCATTATCCCTTCATAAAAGTCTAGTATGCTAGACTCATTTGCTTCCGTAAGTGTCACTGCCTCGGTCCACTTAGTGAAATAATTTGTGGCTATAAGGATTCAATTATGGCCTAAGCTAGAATTTGGATTAATAACCCCAATGAAATCCAACCCCCATGGCATGAATGGTTCATTTACAGAAATGGGGTGGAGTGGAAGGGTTGTTAACTTCTCTTTGCCTGTGAAGAATACACACTTTTTACACTTCCTAATCCATGCATAACAATCATGAAAAAGCTTAGGCCAATAATATCCTACCTTCATAATTCTAAGATTTGTTACCCTTGGGGAAAAATGGCCACATGTTTCTCCGTCATGAAATTCATGTAGCACCTTCTCTATCTGATCTATCTTGAGGCACCTTAGGAGGACACCATTTACATCTTTCTTGAACAAGATACCATCAACCAATGTAAAGGGGATACAATGGACCATGAAATAGCTCCTTTTATCATTGCTCATGTTCATGGAGTATTCCATTAATATTAAGGTGACCAAGCTTGTTAGGGGCAAGGGATTATGTGAACAGTTAGACTCGAGACAACAAGATGAGTCATGTGGTAGAGAAGAAGTTGTTTTGGTATTACATGACAACAAGAACTGGTAGCAGATTATGTGCCTACACCATGTTGGACTCAGGATATAGTCTATTTCCTTTAAACATGCCAAATTCCTCAAGCGATGGTTACCTAGCCAGCCCTTTTTTCATTTAGGTCCTTGTTTATAAGAAAATATTTTATACCATCATGTGTTACTATAGATGAATCCTATTAATTGACACTAAATGTCTGAACTTCTTCAAACTTCTAATCACATCAAGGACATGTTTCTCAATGAATGAATATCTTATCTCATATTCAAGAAGACCTTGGTTGAAGAATGTAATAGGTTGTTCCAGTCCTTCCTTATTCTGTTGTACCAAGATTGTGGAGATGGTCGCTGAACCACCGAAGTCGTAGAGAAATAACTTTTTTGAGAATTTTGGATTAACGAGAGTTGGAGCTTGATATATGGTCTACTTGATAGCTTTGAAAATCTCTTTCCCTCAGGTGTCCATTTGAAAGCCAAATTCTTCTTCAGTATCATCGTTAAGGCGTCAAAAGAGTGGAAAAATATGGTACAAACCTACGAACAAATTTTTTCCTCCCCAAGAAGCTTTAAAGAGTCTTCTTATGACTTGGAAATGATAGAGCACGGATGGCCTCTACCCTCTCCATATCAATTTTCAATTCTTCATTTGACACGATATGGCCTAGAATTCTACCCTCATGTGCCATGAATATGAACTTTTTAGGATTCAAGGACACTCTAAACGTCCTGTACCTTTGGAAGACCTATATGAGATTCTACATTTTTAGAAAATACAGTGATGTTGTTAAGATAGACAAACACTATTTTATTTAACAGCCCCTTAAATGCCATATCCATTACTCATTGAAATTTTTCTCCAGCATTTGATATCCCAAATGACATCTTCCTATAGGCATTGGTGTCCCATTTTGTGGTGAAGGATGTTTTGAACTGATCCTCCTCTTTCACCATAATCTGATTAAAGACAAAATATCCATCCAAAAGGGAGAATCTTTGTGAACTGACCACTACCTATAGAATCTTCTCCATGGAGGGCAGTGTATAGTGATCCTTGAGGGAGGCCCTATTTAAATCCCAAAAATCTATGAACAACCTGATTTCCCCATTCCTTTTCCCAACCAGCACTAGATTTTCTACCCAACTTGAGCGCTTGATCAAAAAAATGCTACTCGCCTCAATGAGCTTATTCAGCTCCTTCATGAGAGGCTCTATATGAAGGTTAATCGGCCTTTGTCTTTTCCTGACAGGCTTAGCCTCAGGATTTAACTAAATGGTGTGTTGTGCAAATTTGGGTTAAACCCCTTCAAATCCACATAGCTCCACATGAAAACACCCAAGAATTCTTGGCAAAGCTACACAAAATCATACTTTTCTTGTTCATTTCTCCTCTTTCCTATTTAGAATGTCTTACCTTCTCCAACTGAAATGGGCTCAGAATACTCCATTTGACTTGAATTTTGGCCTTCTCCTTTTGGAATTGGTCATTTGGGTTGAAAATTGATTATAGAGTCACTAACCCCTTGGGTAATTTGTTTGTTTACATCTACACCACTTGATCCCCATAGTGTTGCTCTAGATTCTCCTGATTTTTAGCTAGAACTCAATCTCCTCCTATAAAAAATTAATGATCTGTTGATCATTCTCAAATACATGTCATCTTGTGTTATTATCCAGTAAATTTGGCCTTATAATTACTAGAATATGTGGTTATGCTTTATCTCTCTTGATATTGTCCACCACGTCAAATGTTGCTCCAATTTCTATGAGCATGTCCGTAGCCTCATTCCTTTTCCTTGGTATGGCCTAAATGTTGAATGCATCAAAATCTTCCATGAGGTCCCATACCTAATGCTTGTAGGATTTAAGCTAATCATTCTTAGCAGCATGTTGTCCTTTAACATGGTTGACAATCAACTCACTATCCCTAAAAACTTGCAAGCTTTTTACACACCTCTTTCTTACCCAATGTAATTCATGGATCAAGGCCTCATACTCAACTGTATTGTTTGAGCATGAAACCTAAAAATGGAAAGTTGAGTAATACTTCATACTTTGTGGTGAAAAAAGCATTGCACCTCCTCCAGCACCCTTCCTACTCCTCGAACCATCGAATAAAATCTACCTCACTCAATTTTCATCTTTGTTCTCTGGCTTGGTGATGTTGGGGATGGGATGGTTTTCCTCGTGTAAGCAAAAAATGCCCAACTTGGCTTCTTCCATTTCCTTGTATGGATAAAAATCATGTCTCATATGATCCCAATCATCAAGCATTAGGTTTAGAAAGATTCTAACCTTTGTGTTTGCCTCTTGAGCCTCCAAGCATTCTTATTGATAAAATATAGTACAATTTGCATTAATTAGGCTGGGCACATAAGGCTCAATGTGAAAATTGGCAATTGGCTCTAGCCTGATCCTAGCCTTAGCTCCATACCTTTTCCTAAATAACATGTGGGACCAATCAATTGAAAGGTACCCACCAATCTTAGTTGTAAAATCCCTCGAAAGGCACAAGGAAAATAGTGGTGGCAAATCAATCACCGATACATCTTATAGAACTGTGACATTCAGGAAAGCATGGAGTGTAAGGCTTAGCTCTTTGATCAATCTAACTATTCCTACTATTGTCCCATAAATTTTTACTACTCCCCTCAATATCAGTTCATATCTTAAGCCCAATTTATTTGTGATTTTCTTCGGCATCACTGAGTTACTCGCCCCTGAGTCAATCAAGCAATTGTACTAACTTATCTTTGACAATCAATAAGACATAGAATGGTGGTGGCTTCACATTCTTACCTAAATGACCTTCTCCTTGTTTTGCATTGTTAGTAAGAACCCTCTCCTAATTTTTGGATGGCTCATTAGAAGGGGACCAATTTTCCATAACAGCTTGCAACAAATCTCATTGCCTTGGAATTTCCAAAGATTCCCACATGGAAATGTTGACATTAGTCTTCTTCATATGATCAATGATATTGAATGGAGGTGATTTTTCATTTTGTTTCCTCTTGTTTAGCATGATCTTTTCCATTACCTGGGTTGGTCCATGAGCTGCCACAACTAGTATCCTGAGCTAATTTTTCACATTGAGGGTTACTATAGCAGCTAGCTTGAGTTGGCTTTGTGCATTAGAAGTTGCATTTTGCTTACCAACTCCTTGTTGAGTGAGAGTGGGATGAGGAATAACTAGAATAGATGATTTCCTCTCCTCTATGTTCCTTTTCTTAGAGCATGTATTGGTAGCCACACCCTGGAAAGAAGATTGATTAACTCTGCAAAAGTCCTCCATCTACCAATTGACTAGCGTGGTTTTAGTTGACTGATTCTCTTTCTAATTTGTTTGTTGATTTTCTTCCTCACTTAGCTCTTGGGCCACCCCAATGGTCTGCACCATCAAGGCTTGATTTAGAGAATCGTTGAAGCACATTGATTAATTATGAGGTAGATTGTAAGGGTAACATGATTCATGCTCTTGCGCAACATTGTTCAAGCCAGAACCATGGTGCTTGATATTCAAACTAAATTTAGATTATAAGGCCTGGTAGTTTGAGATTGCCCTTGGTTTGGGTTTTTATTTGTTGCCTAAGAGGAAGACATGTTAGGCTGATATGGAGGCCTATTCATTTCAGCTTGGGGCTGGTAAGGTTTGGAGCTTTGATCTTGCTACCTTTTGATTGTCACCAACTCATTCCCCAAATTTTGCACTTGCTTCATGACTTCGTGGAGTTCCTTAGAAGTACCAGAAGAAGTGGAGGCCTCACTATTGCTCTAATTTCTAGCAACTAGAATGGGGGCTATTTTAGGTGCTTGACTAGTAAAGGGGGTCTCCAATTCCATATATAGAGGCATAGGTGGCCTAGGTGTCATCTTTCCTACTTGAATTAAGTAATTCTCCACTCTAATAGCTATATCATATGTCATTGGCAGTGTTGTTCCCCCCATTGATTATATCATCATAACTATGTCAAAATTTAGATCCCTCCAAAAGTAGAGGAACCCACCTTCCGTTGTTGGCCTCACAGTAATCAGAATTTGGTCCCACATCCATTGGAACCTAAAGTTGAAGTCAATCATCTGCTCATTCATGGCCCTCTTGATTGTGGTTAATTGTTCCAAAAGAGATAGATTATCTACCTTCTCTTTGAACTGGTTACAACACAATACATCCCAATTTGTAATCAACCCTACTGTTAGGATCTTAAACTATTGCAGTGCCTTACCTTTGAGAGAAGAAGCAGGGATCCTAACTGCAACATCCATCTCATTGATCTCATGAATGGCGTAGACATTCACAATGTCTTGAATACGATCAATGGATGTCGCATGATTCTCCCCAATAAAGTAAGTGTCCCCACTCCTTGTTGGACCCAAAGTATAATGCACTTCCTAAGCACAGGCCTATGCCCTCCAGAGATGAACAAGACCCAAAGAAGACACTTCAGATTGTAGGTTGTCCCATATGCCCTTGTTGATGGTGTTTTATTCAAAAGAGATGTGAATGGAGTACTGCTGAGATGCATTGGTAAATATTAGATTCATAAGGTGCTGGAAGAGTTCCATGGTGGACCAACTGGTGTTCATTTTGCACCAAGAGTGACAGCTCTAAAGATCATGAGGGCTGGTTATTATTGGCCCAAGATTTTTGATGATTGTTATGCATGGATCAAGAGGTGCAAGAATTGTGCATTTTTCACAGGTAAAGAGAGGCTAGCTGCCCTCCCATTGCATCCAATTTTAGTTGACCAGCCATTCATGTAATGGGGTTTAGAATTCATTGGAGTTATTAATCCCAATTCAAGCCAAGGGCACAAGTGGATTTTAACAGCCACTGATTACTTCACTAAATGGACTGAAGCAGTAGCACTCAAGGAAGGAAATGAATCTAGCATCCTAGACTTCTATGAGGAAATAGTAACTAGATTTGGCATATCAGCTACAATAATATCAGATAATGCATTGGCATTCATTAGATCCAAGGTGACTGAATGGGTTGTCAAGAACGGGATCTACCTAAGTACTTCATCAAACTATTACCCCCAGAGTAATGGCCAGGCTGAATCTACAAATAAGAACTTTTTGAGGATCATTAGGAGGACTCTTGATGAGAATCAGAGGTCTTGGCATACCAAATTGAAATCAGCCTTATGGGCTGATAGGATAACTCCTAAAAGATCTACAGGTAACTCTCCATTCAAGCTTGTTTATGGAAGAGAGGTAATTTTGCCCATATCACTTGAGTTTCCAACATTGGAACTCATGAAACAATTGGATTTGTTGGATTTTGAGCCCATGGAAGTCAAATATGCCGAATTGATGGAGCTCTAAGAAATCAGAAATCAAGCATCCCAAGTAATGGAGAAGGATCAGGCTTTGATAAAGAAGACCTTTGATAGAAAGGCCAAGAACAGATCCTTCCAAGTTGGAGATCTAGTGTTAAAATGGGATGCGGATAGAGAAAAACCGGGAAGGCATTCAAAATTTGATGCCATTTGGAGTGGCCCATACATGGTCACAAAGTGTAAGGACAACAATGCTTTCCAGTTGTCTACATTGGATGGTGAAGAACTGCATATTCCAGTCAATGGAATCCATCTGAAGCATTGCTACTGAAGGAAATGCTTCACCCTATACATATTAGTTTAGGTTTTTCATTCCTCTAAGTGCTTGTGCACATTGTTTTGTTGTAGATTACTTTTTCTTTCCCTAAGTGCTTTGGCACAAGCTTTCTGTTCCTGGAGATGTGTTTGTAGGCCTTGCTCCATTAGGTGATATTCCATCTTCCTCCTTGCAGTGTTCTAGTCAGTTGGGGTATCAAACAGAGAATTCAATGACTCCATACCCAATGGATTGCTTCAGGCAACTGGTAACTTCATCCAGCAGGCAGATGACCCCTCTGAGTCACCAAAATTGTAATCCAAAATGTGCCCCTGCTCATTTTTTGTGGCTAACTCCTCTCATTTTTTTCCTCTCTTGTGCCTCAGTCATAATATTTTTCTTTTCAAGCACTCAAAACCTTTTGGAAATGACACCATTGGATAGAGCTCTTTCTTAGCTTTCCAGAAAGGTAAATTTTTCCTCCTAACTCCATGTATTTTTGAAGTTATGGCTCGGCGGAGTTTTTTGGAAAAAATTTCCCCTGAAAGGCCCACGGCCAATGAGATGCTGCCACGTGGCACCTAGAGTGGTGGAGCATGGGGAAATTTTGGAAAATTTTCCAAATGACCAAAAAGGTGCAAAAATTTGAATTTTTGCCCGCCAACCCGATTTGGCCCTGTTTTGCCCTAAAACTTCAAATGGCCATATCTTTCGATCCAGAGCTTAGTTTTTCGCGTTCTTTATATCAATGGAAATATGGTGAAATTATCTACAAGATTCTAGGGTCATTTTTTCATTTTGATGGATTTTGGAGATAGAAAATAGAAAAATGCCTCTGGCACGTGGTCATGGACAGAAATGACATTTCAACCACCGTTTTTAATGAAGAATGGCTCGCATTCTCTCCCAGCATGGCTAAAAATGTCAGGGGATGGGTCTGTAAGGATGCCCATACTGTTTTGAATGCATTTTGGTCAATGGTTGAATCCCTTCCATGTTTTCCCACATTTCTCTCTCCTGGGCTCGTCCCTTGCACTGTAAAAGCCAGATTTGGCTCATTTTCAAAGGGTTGAACATTTTTTGTGTATTGCAGGTCCTCTTTCTCACCTTGGAAGTGATTTTCGTGGAACATTAGACCTTTTCTAAGAAATGCAACTCATTTTTTCCTCCCAGGTGTTGTAATGCAAGTGATTTTGATGTTAAAATAACAATACAGGCCCTGTGATTAATTTTTCATCCTCTGCTGGTGTTGTTTGACTAATTTCTGATTCTTCATTACAGTTATCAGTTTGTGCATGTTGTTTTGTTGCATTTTATCAATTGTGTCAATCTGCAGAAGTGAGAAATGCTCACCACTCCTTTGGTGCATCACCTATTAGCATTAGTTTTAGTTTATCTGCATTCTCTATCTCTGTCTCCTTTGGAATTTAGGGTAGGATTAGGAATTTAAACCTCTGCAACTTGTAAGTGATAAATCTGATCAGAGGAGTTGAGGAACCAACCTCTAATCTAGAGATTCCTTTCCCATTTTACAAGTCCCACACTTGGGGAGAGGATTCAATGTTGTGCAATCACACTGGATGTCTAAAATATAAAACTAGAAATCTGATCAACATCCAGGGGTGCTGCTGATTTGAAACAACAGTAAGGAAATCTCTTCAACACTGCCACTGGAATAGGATTATGTGCATTGAGGGTGAGTGGACTACTGCCTATGAAATTAACAAATGGGTTTACCGGTGGTGGTGGTTTTTAGTAGATGTGCCATTATTATTGGCCATAGAACCTTGGTCAATTGAAGGAAGGGTATACCAAGTGGAGGGGTGGATAATGTTCTATTTGGTGGAGATGGATACATTTGTACTCTCTTTCATCTCCTTCCTCTACTTGGTGATAACTGCAATTATTCAAAGACACCTTCTTCTCTTGCTCTGGACCAAGTTTGAATCCTTCTCATGAATGTGAACCACCAATACTACTAAAACCAGTTGATTTTATATTTGGAGTCGCCATATGTGTTGCTACAAATCCTCCAAAGGCTATAAATTCACCAAAACACACACCTTATCCTGACAAAATAGAATTATTGGCTTCTAGTCCCATCAGGCGTGCCAAAATTGTTAGTGCAAAATTACATCACCCCTGATTGTTTGTGATTTGTATATGAGGTAATCAGTGTAACATGCATAACATGGGATTATCCTGCAGTGTGGTACATTGCAAGTAGGATAATCCTCTGGAAAAAGTCATCTTCTTCTCCTAACCTAGTGCCAACTTCTCCAAAGTATAGAGAATGGCCAACTAAACTAATCATATCCTAATGTTTCCTAAGGAGACAGGGATATGAGGATACATAAAAGTAAATCTACTCTAAGTGAAGGTAATGCACCAAAAAAGGGAGGGAGACATTTTTGGCAATTGAACAATAGGGAGTAAACAAAGTGAGGGAGGGTGAGTAGTAGTGCCACAACTAAAACAATATTCAGTTCCTTAGATTTATAAAGCATAACAAATTAAAGGTCTTATAAAGAGATATGAACATGCATAGTATACCTGCAAATGTAATGGAAGGCATAAGATGCAATATAACCCAAATTAGGGCAAGAAAAGCCACAAAACACCAATTTTACTACTCAGAAACATGCACAATCCATTACAATATATGCACAAGGAAAACCCCTTTACAATAACCCCAAATTAGAGGCCTTTAGCTCACAATAGCTCTAGAAAAAAATTGACAGAGTTCCTTTGAAAAACATAATGAATCCCCTCAAAATGAGGTGAATTTTACAATATATAGAAGGAAAACCTCGAAATTTCCTCACCAACCAATAGATTTCATTAAATAGGTATGGGAGGCCATACAAATTTAGTACTTTGCTTGCTTGGTATTCATGGACATCATACCTCATTAAGATGGGAGTTGAACAACCTTGTACCACTTCCATTAATGCCTGGTTCATTCTTACACTAGGTCAGTAGCATGTATTTTCTACTCTCGAATAGTAGTATAATCATCTTTGGAGTCGGTAAGTAGCATAACTGCGACCGACTGATAACATGCTTTCCCCACTCCCAGCCGATAGCTCAAAAACTATTTTCATCCGATCACATCCGAAAAAATACTATCGGCGACCATGTTGTCGATCGAGTGCTCCACAACATCACCCTTACGCAATTAGTCGGTAGCTTCCTTGACCACTTTTGAGACCTCCATTTTCTGCTACCAACCGGTAAAATCTGTACATGTTACCGACCGGTAACATTTTGAGTGCTACTGATACCTCAATGTCATTTACCTATCTGCGAACCACCAATTATGCTATCATCTAGTAGCATGAAAGAGTGCTGCCGTTCAGTAGCATCCATTCCTATTACCGGCTGGTAGCATATAAAAATGCTACAGCTGGTATTTTATTGCCCTTTTTTTCCTTTTTCAGTTCGTACCTTCGTCATCGCAAGTTGGTCCTGTTAAATTTCAAAGAATTACACCCATCAACTGCTAACATTAAGACCTGACAAATTGTCCATTTTACAGGGGTGTAAAAAATGGATAACATGTCCTTCTTAAGATCATATGACTCCATGGTAACTTTCTTACCCTTGTATATCTCTAAGCACACCACTGATAGTAGACACCTTTCAATCTCCCCCTTACTTTGGGCACCTCTAATAGCAAATCATATCCAACCTTCTTATCTTCTTAATTTCATTAGGCTTGATGATCACTCCATTCATCTTCACTTCTTTTGTAAATAGAATTCTTTTCAAACACATATGGTTTTCTTGGATTATCGGATTTTACATAGTCATGGCAAACATACTCTCATGACTTGAAGACTGATTAGGCATGATTATTTTAGACTCCTTATTGACTGAATTTTGTAGATTCTCCTTTGCTGAATCTAATTCATCTTTGACTGATTTAGGTATCCACACTTCATTCTTGACCTTGTGTGCAACAGAATTTATGTCTTGCCTTTAAATAGCATGATGACAGTACCTTGCAATATGACCTCTTTCATGGAAATTAAAGCAAATTAAATTCTTATCTCTAGACTGAATATTATGAATTCATCCATTTATCCATGGACGCTCACTCTGAAGGCATCTCCTTATACATTCTCATGCCCTATGACCAAATCCAATGCAAGAATAAAAATAACCTTGACATGACCTTGCATACCTCATAGCATTTTTCTTCTTAATGGGATTAGGCCTTGAATAAAACTTCTTGGCATAAACACCTTCATCTTCATTTTCCTTGGAGCTTGGATCAACTTATTGACTTGATAAAATAACCTTTTTATCATCTTTCATCTTTAGGGTTTTTACCTCTTCCTTAAGTTTGACACACTCTTCTTCCTTAGTCTTGAGTACTGTTGTCATAACTTTAATTACTAAATTCAAACTGATGTTCTCCTTTCTATGGAATTCAAACTCTATTTGTAGATCTACCACGACTTCTTCAAGGTCAACTTGATCATGCATACAAACTTCACAGGGCACGTTTTTAAATTTTTCATACTCCTCTTCCTTTGTCCTCAATTACATACTCCAGCTGGTTTTTGAGACTCTTGATTGTTTCTTCATTTTTCTTGTCCATGGCTCTCAACTCCTAGTTCTCTTTCCTTATTTTCATATGATCTCCTCTAAGTTGTTAGACTTGATTCACAAGAACCTGGCTCTGATACTAATTTTTAGAAGCACAATGGACTAAGATAGGGGGTGAATCAATCCTACAAAAATTTGACATCACTTACTTATACTTGTTTGATTCATCAAACATAACCATACAATCATTCATTAAGCATATGTTTGCATATTATACATTGAACAACCATACACAAGAACAAGATGCAAGAGAGAAAACAACACCAAATTTAAGAGGTAAACCCTAAAGGGGAAGAGAACCCACTGAGCCTCTACTTATATTACTCAAAACAAAGGACTTATATGAATATTATACATCACATAAGATTTATTTAGTGATACACCAACCCCACAAAGAGGTTATAACCCTCTAAGATGAAAAAACACCAACTCAACCACATGAATATGAAGATCACATCTGATTTTTTTTCTCCAACAAATGATGGTGATCACTAGTTAAGCTCCATGCACTCAAAACCCTTCTCAAACACACATTCTTATTTTCTCAAATCTACACCTTCTCTTATTGAGTTCACACTTTCCCTATCCCGTCATCATCTTATCTCTCTCTAGAACAACATTACACACTTATTTCCCTCTCAAAAATGTCACAAGGACCTTCATCACATTCCTTAATAAGCCTCCTAGGTCATTGATTCGAAAATGGTTTTTACCCTAGGGTACCGTTTTAAAAAAATTCATATACTTTAATTTTCTGACTTTAAAATTGATCAAGAGTGATTAAGGAGTTACTTTTGGGTGTTTTGAAACACCAATTTTTTCCAATTTTCTCTTAATAATCAATTTATCATTTTAATCAACTTTCCATGATTCAAGAGAAATATTACAAATCCATCAAAATTCTGATCTCAAGTTGAATTTGATAATGCATTCAATTCTATTTTTAATCCGAAATTGATTATACATTTAATTTTTATGATGTGGATAATGGATTCTCAAATTTTTACTTAATCCATTTTTGCATTTCATTACTTTTCTTTGTTAATTTATTCAATTCCTTATACTTAATTTTTTTTATCTGATCAAAAGTAGCAAAACTGAAATAAAATACTCCACAAATTTGATAACGAAGTTCACTCAGTTGGGCTACATCTCTGGATTCACTTAATCGTGAATCAATATATTTATTATCAATAGAATTACAATTTTTACCTTAAATATTTACCAATAGATCACTTTCACCTGTAAATCAGCTAATTCAGATTTTTAGAACTATGCAAATTACCAAAAACACGTTCTCAAGTCCATCTGTGGCCCTGCAACATCTCCACAGTTCGATCTTCGTGCAATTATTTCTGAAAAAACACCTACACATAGAAAAATAAAGAATTTAATGAATAATAAATGACTGTGTTTTGTTCGTCTTTGAATTTTGAACACTTTTCCTTTTTACACCAAAGTCTAATTCAGACTCTAAGTGCTTCATATTTTAAGTTTTCTACAATTTGCCCCTTATCTATCCTGTCATAGTCCCTGCCAAAAGCTATTTTAAATAGCAGCGAGCTCCTCTTATAGCTCGTCAATATTCTTTAGCACATTGTTTAGGCACTTTTTTAATAACTGTCAGGTCTTGGGGTCGATTCCCCTCCTCCATCCTCGTTGCTTGGTTATGTTATTGTAGGAATCTTATCCCACATTCATCGCGTATTGAGAGGATTTAGTGTATAAATATAGGCTAAACTACCTATATTCTTGTGGCTTTGGCCATTCATATGTTGTTTTTTTTTTGCCACGTATAGTATCCAATGCATTATTTATACGCCCAAGTTGGGCTAGCTATTGAGTGTCATTAATGGTGAGCTGGTGCATAGTGACTCACCATCATTGCATTATGTGGTCATATGTGGTCACATCATTGCATTATTAGAACTACCCATGGATTAGGCAAATTTATATGGCACCATGTTGGAGGATGGTGAGTTGGAAATGATTTATTCTGACTAATTCAACACCATGCACTCAAAACCCCTCTCAAACACACCTTCTTATTTGCTCAAATCTACACCTTCTCTTGTTGATTTCACACTTGCTCTATCTCACCATCATCTTATCTCTCTCAATAAAAACATTACACACATATTTCCCTCTCAACAAGGTCACAAGGACCTTCATAGCCTTCCTTAATAAGCCTCCTAGGTCACACACTTTTCATCCACACACTCAACTCTTACAATGAACTTTTTAATCTGCCTTTATACCCTTCTCTTGGTCATATAACATGTAGCTCGACATTCATATAGGAAAAATACTAAAAATATCATTATAACATCTTATAAATAACATCCATATAACCAAGTAGGTTGTCAATATCACCAAGTAAGTTTCCAATATCACCAGGAACCTTTTAGACATCCATTGGGACACAACAAACCATGAAACCCTTCAAGAATCCTACTTGCCAAATATGAATGTGCAAGACTAAAAATAAATTTAACAAAGCATGCCAAACACTTAGAAATTTTTTATAATCTCTCAAAAACCTCCATAAATCATGAAAAACACTCAAAAATATCATCACTCCATGGAACTCACTTGAGACCATGCTTAACCAAACACCTTCAAAATTGACCTTCAAAGAACAAGTCATAACTTTCTCATTTCTTATGAAAAAATCAAGTGCTATTTATCATTGAAAATATATTGAATTCATATTCATGAAAAAAATTCAAACCAAGTCATAAATCTACTTGTAGCACCTCTAAAACCGTTCTTTTCCCAGAATTCTCAAAACTACCCCAAAACTACCTAAAAACTTGTCCTCATAAGTAGGGCACACTTTGCATTATAAAGTCACAAACATGAGCTCAAACCATCATGGACATGTATTACAAATCCCATGATTAAGTAAATGGTAAATTAGTCAATAGGTTCAATGGGAAACATTTTCACAAACTGGTACTTTCTAGAAACTTATCTTTTTGGGTGGGGCCCACATACAACCAGAACCTCTAAATCACACCTTGAGAAATCTAGAGGAGTCGTATACAACTTCCAATAATTATTTTTTATGAAGGAATTAATTTTAGGTCACTATAATCAATTTCCTCCAAGTCACTCCAAAGTTAGGGTTTCATGAAGGTTAAAAAATAGTTTAGCTTCTTAATGATTGGTCATAAAAGCGTGACAACCAAACCACCTCACTCTTCTTGGAAAATATTCATAGATGACATAATAAACTACCCCCAAAATATTGGTTCCCCATGAAAATCACACACTCCCAAATGATCACCTGAAATTCAAAATTTAGCTTGAAAACACACCTTTGAAAACCTGGTTTTGGCAACAAATCAATATCTTCAAAAATATTCATCACTTGGACATGAAACTTGGCCCACATCATTATAACAACCTCATTCAATTATCCCAATTATCATCCATTCCTTCTTACTTCTAAAACTCTCTAGACACCATGACTTACCCACGTCAAGTTGCCTTGTCCTAATAGTCTTGCTTCAATAGGACCTAGAACTTGCACTTTACCACTAAAATATGACCTTAGACACCTCCTACAGACTCATTAACACCTCTGAAATATTAGAATAGAAATTTTATACCTTATAACATCCATATACATCCTTTGGAGCTTATACTTCAATACCTAGTTGCTTGACCAAGCCTCAAAAACCATACATACTCAACTAGTCTCCATGTTACTTCACCAATACAACACAACATGACACTAATGAACATCAATGACAACATCATCAACTTACCTAGACCATTTGGACACCCTTTGACATAAATTTGACACTTGACATCAATGAAAACAACCAGACACAATGCCCAATAGTTATATATGGGCATGGATCCGAGCCACATTATTCTCCAATTGTACCAATCTACCCTACATCGACACTCATAGAATATGTTACATGTCCTCAAAATTCATCTTCATCTCTCAAGTCTGCAATCTGAATGTGTATGACTCACTAAGAAAATAATCGACCAATGTAGTGATCCAGTATGATATTAGGCATCTGAGAAATATGTAATAAACATGTTGCCTCTAACAAAGCACACAATCCTCTTGACTCTCTCTGAGTCATTTTTCTCTCAAATTTTGTAGTCATTCATGATGTTCCCACACGTCTAAGACATACAATATATGTTGTAAAAATCAAATAACACTGTTAGTCTGTTACAATCTCCCTTTTCTTCTAAATATATTCTATCTCTTTTATTTCACGCTAGCGCACCTATGGTTATGCTAGTGCACATACCTTGCCGCTAGTTCATCTATTCATATGTTATCATGTGCACTGACACACTAGCATGCTTATTCATATTCTAGTGTGTCTAACACACTAGCGCACCCATATATTCACTCTATCATGCATAATGTTATGCTAGCACAAATTACGGGTCACACTAGTGAAACTAATTATGTGCACTAGTGTTAGTTATCAAACTTATTCTACACCTAAAACACCATAAATGTAACAAAAAACTTATTTTTTTGGATACATCATGTGCCAATGTCATTAGGGGCCCACCGAAACTCTCAGATGTGATCCGCTTGGTGAACGTGAGGGGGATAACGAGCCATCTCTCTCATGATCCAGAGCACAAAAATCACTCAGAAGCACAAAACAATCTAATGGTAAAAATGGCCATTGATTTTTTATACCTTTCCACCCTTCTATTTAACTCCTTCTCAACCTTAATTTCTCAATTTTTTCCTTCACACTCACCTATCAATCCTTCTACATCATTTTTTCCTCTGATTGTTTGTGGCTTTCTCTCTCTCTTATCGAGTGGTTGCCAATCGCTTTGTCGCATTTCCCACCTGCTCGAGGGGCACTCCCTTAGCACAATATAGATCCGTTGGGGCATCTAAATAATTCACTAGGGAAAATTAGGTAGTCCGTCACACTTATTTATCATTTTTTCACTGATCAACACACGTCTAATATCTTTAAAGTGGTATTACTTTGCAATAACACTTTAAACAGGGGTAAATGTAGGCACCCTAAAATATCACATTATATATCGTAAACCTATGAAATCATCATGTAATTACTTCAAAGTGCATTACATCTATTTTTAATCATTTTCGACCACTTTCGATATAATTTGTTATTTTACGACCTTTAACGACATTCTATGACATTTCCCTGAATTAATTCCTATCATTCCCGCAGCGTTTTTAATCATTCTTATCGCTCACACATGGTCTCAAATAATTTAATATTCACACTATGGACATTATTACACTCATATCCCATTCTTAGTATTAGTTAATTAATCTAATTAATTATTAATCCTCTTTCCTATTAGTTAATCTTATTATCTAATTTAATATCAAAATCATTAAATAAATCCTATACATTATCCTTTTACACTTCACCCCTTATCTAATTAATTATTATCACTTTACTAGTCAACATTTCAAGTTAAATAAAGCAAAAGAAATCAATTAAAGATTAAATCAATTAAATATGTGCTAGAGGACACAAATTAGATTAAATCAAATCATGCATTTGAATTAACTAAACATATCTCCCAAAAAGCATGACATTCTGAATCAAATCAAATCAATGTAAAGGCTAAAAGTCACGTCACTTTTTTGGGTGAATAAACCAAAAGACATGTTGTCAATATCTAATGCTAAATATACAAAAGCATGTTCAACCTTTGACAACTCAAAAGTAACTCATCCATGCAATCTCAAATCAATGATTCAATTCCTTAATTAGATTGATAACTCAATTAAACAATTCAGTCATGCTTCAATTAACTTCAGATCAAACAAGTTAATTATATAAATCAACGATTTGGGATTATCTTCCCTCATCTATAAATAATCACTCATTCTTCTTCAATTATCATCTTTGGAAGCTTTGAGAATTACATCATCATTGTGTTGGATTATCAGTCAATCTCACACACCATTATGATGTTCAATTAATCACAAATCAACAATCAAATCAATCATTCAATTGTTTTTCTTATAGATAAAATCTACTTCCATTTGGAAAATATTTGGAGCATCCACAAGTAAATTTGATCAAGAAATTCAACAATCTTGGTGCTTCATTCCAAGCTTCAGTGATCTCATATGAGGTTACAAAGAGATACGAAGGAAGAACTAGTTTATTTTTATTTGCTTTATTTCTTTCGTTATGTAGGTTTTCTTTGTATACACCATCTAAGTTTGGATTCATGAATTCTTTCATCCATTTTGGATTGACTCATTTATGTAATGAAATTACTTGGATAGATCCTAATATCAACATCAATATAACACCAAATAACACCAAGATATAGATAAATGATCACGATATGTAAGTACAATGACATAGCCACTTTGTGGGTACAACCTCCAAACAATACAATAAGACTCAAATGATCAATATGGTGATAATATACTACTCTCTAACTCCTATATATACCTTATTATACTACACAAAGCACCAAGGATGCCCCACTAAGAATACAAAAACATAAACAAATATGATATGACACGATAAGAGATTAATTTATCCATAGGTCAGCTATCCATATCTCGATATATGACCTAGGGTTAAGGGCGTACCACTATCACTCCCATTAATAGCCATGCAGAAATAAGGACTGCACTTTACACCATCATATCTAACATCTCACTTGTGAGCTGAATATACAAAAGGAAGATAAAATTATTGATGTAGGGGCGTCATGAAAAGAAAATCAAAATTGAAATTTCTTCATTCATTCATGATTATAAAATAAAATTAAGTGTGTTAGAGTGTTTTGAGGTCATGAGGAGAAGTCTTAGGTGATCAAGTTTTTCAAAATTTCAAATTATAGGTTTTCCCTCCATTTCTAAATTCAAATTTCTAAAATTGTAAAAGTGAGGTTATGACTTGTCAAGGAGTGGAAAAGGATGTTTTTGAGGTTTAAAGTGTGTGTGGGTTGTCATAGGTCCTGGGTGGAATATGAGTCAATAAAATTTCTAAAATGATGTAATATGACTATGTATGGGAATCTTAGAGTCTTAAAAAGTTAGTTAGGGTTTGAATGTTGTTAAGTAAATGAGATGAAACTTGAGGAGTCAGTTGGATGAGGAGTCAGTTGGAGAAAAAAAGAGCTAGTGGAGAGAGGATATCTTTGATAGTTTATGGAAAAAATTGTAGGTGACATCGGAAGACCTAATTTGCCAAGAACCAAACAAATGGAAAGTTGGGTTAGACATGAAATATGTGCATGAAACTTTGTGTGAAGATGAAAAAAGAAAATGGGTGCCTAAAAATATCTAGAGTTTGATCAAAATCCTCCTCAAACAAAAGTTATGCATGGAAAACAATGCCAGTAGGGCTAGTAGGAGCTTGAAAAATGGTTATTGAGAGACGAGTTTAAGGAGTTGGCCTATAAAATTTACCATACACCATCTTGAGGCTAAATTTTGTCTGAAAGTGTCCTCATCTTGTTTTGGGAATGCACAAGTGTTCTCAACCATGAACCCACCAAGACCTTGTTCTTAAGAGTCTTAAAGGACAATTTTGGATCATTTAGGTAAAGGATAGTGTTTTTCTTCAAATCGAATCATGTTAATGGTTTAAATATCAATGAATAGGGTGTATGAGCACATGGATTTGATGTGAGGAGGTAGATATGACTAAAAGAGTGCAGATTTTCTTATTTTATCATGTTCTTAAAGAGCTAGAAAGGAGCAACTTGTAAGAAGGGTATATGGATAATGTAAGCAATTTAATGCATTAAAGGGTCAAAATTTTTATGGTTGAGTCATCAGACTATTTTGACAATATTTTGAAAACATGACATCTAGGGTGAGTAAGGTGTTTTTGTTGTTCTGACTTGATGAGTGCATGGAATTTGTAATGAACTCTGCATCAATCACTAAAACATAAGACACCACAATAACACGAGAACTTTTTTAGGCCAATACACAATCCACCTAAGTAAAAGGAAGTAATCAACATACTTCCTCTAGTAAAAAAGGAGCCTTCGCTCAAAATTTTATATGATAAACATGAGTTGATTCATTGATTTCATGTGAGCATCAATCAATAATGAAAGTTGTAATAATGTGATAATTGATAGAGAACAATTGCATAACATGTATAACCTCATTCTAATTGAGAAAGTAGGTTATGCTTAACATACGATGCAACATTCTATACTATACAAATTTATTGGGTCATCTAAATTTTTATTTTTCAATAGGACTTAAGGCTACATATATGACATTTCAAGTATTTGTTAACAAATAGGAATTCAATGCTATCTTAAGACATCAAAGTTTGCAATAAATTGAAGTAACTATCGATAGCTTTGATGATCGCATCTATTTGTAAATGATGATCAAATGTTTTACAATAAATGACATCTATCTTTATGTAATATTTCTCCTACTACAAACGAGGACATTTCAAAAAATATGACCACATTAGAACAAGTAGAGATCCAATATCCATAATCCAGAGTAACTACCACAAATAAATCTTATCAAAGTTTAGGAAGTTCACGAAGAGTGAATATTACCTCCCATAGTTGAGAAATTTTATCCTGTTATATTGGAGAAAGTAGAACATGAGGAAGAAAAAATAGGTATAGTTGAAGCAATGCAATTGTATGAAGAACCACACCCACTTGATGTTATTCTATTCAATTAGATGCATTTTGAAAAGAGAACATGAAATATCACATGAACAATATTTGAGCATTGTTTCATATGAAGCAACATATACACAAGAGACTCTAGTAAAAAATCATAAAGTAATTACATGAGATTAGTTATATAATGATCAACCATTATATTAGAGCATCCCAAATTAAACTTACGAGTATCCCAAATACCCATAAGTGGATGAATAAAAAACACCTATTAATCAAAACTATATAGGCTATGTTGATATATGTGATGATTCAGAGACAAAATCAATACACTTTAATTAGGTAAAAAATACAAAAAATACAAATACATTATGAATCACATCTAAAGCACACACGTGTTATAGAAAATCTATCATTTATTTGACATCTCATTCCCTAGTTCTTAACTAGGTCATTACCTAACAATACAACACATTCCATGGGTTTGATGTGATTTTTAAGGGAAGAATAATTACCCATGACCCCACTTTTCCTTTTTCACTATCTCTTAGCACTATCGTAGGGCCATTAGTATTACATTTAAAATTCACATCTCTTATTACAAAAATACAAAAATGATATAATATCACAAAATAAAAAATCAAGACGTGTGTTAGATGTTTAGTCCTTGCGTAGCTTCTAAGACTTTTGATCATTTAAATTAATACACTAGCTACTTTAACACTTGCATGTTATAGAGGGAATTAAGCAATTACAACCCATAGAAAATATACAAACTACTACTTTGGGAGCATATCAATGTCAAGGAGAATCTTACATATTGATTTTACTTGGATCACTTCATTAGCACCTTATAATTTCTTACAATCTTTTATACCTATAGATGCCTATAGTATTGGGTACGGACTACAACATGGGCATCTATACAATTGAGTTTATAATAAACACATATCTATACTGTAGTACAATATGTGTATCATATTTATTTACTATTTAACATGTTATACCATACTTTATCTAATTATCACATTGCTTACTTCTAGCCACCGACTTAATTATGATCCATGACTACTTACTTTATAGTTCCTGTTATTTCAATACAATTGGCCCTGGGACCCTATTTTGGCCATCATTGATTGCTTTAAAACTATAATACTTTCTTAAACCTTTGATTGCTCACACTAAATTATTTTCTTGCAATTTTGATTTCTTGCACTACACTACTTTATTTCATCATTGAGTGCTTCCTGGCATTGATCAAATTATTTGCTTTGTGTATTTACATATTTTATTCCTTACATATCGTATCAGATTGGTTGCCTTAACTACTCTGTATATGTACGTGTTGTATTCTTTGATTGTTCCATGATATTTATTTATGTGACTACTCCATGGTATTATGTATTATATTCCTTTATTGTTTTACATTTGACCTTGATTAACCATGACTACTTTGTGTGTTTGTGTGATAACTATACAATATTTTTTTCCTTTCTTGCTTTAGAAAGTAGTTTTACTTGCAATACTATTTTCTCTTAGTACTAGGTATAATTTTATTCTATATGTTGTGTTTTCTCTATGCTTGTATAGTATTTATTGTGCTTGTTTTGTATGCTTGTGTGTTTTATGTTGTGTTTGCTTAGTACATGTGTATACTCTATATTTTTCTCATATGATATGGATGTCTATGTGTGATTTCCATCACTTTTTTCTTTATGGTCATTCATATTGGGGGAGTGTTACCCATCTTAATTCCTATGGTACATCACTGGTTATATCATTTACAATATAAAAAACATATTACGACACGTTGCTTGATATATCATTGACATGATAGAATATATTATTACATATTACATACTTACATGAGTTATTGTCATTAGATGCACATTGTTATGTAATAGATTACGACATACATTGCTTTGAAACACATTATATATTGTACACATTGATTGACACACATGAATATGAACACACTTTCTTGGTACACATTTCTTGAATGCATTTTTGGCTTTAAGTCCTATGATATATTTACAATACAATTATTTCTTGTTGAGATCACTTCTTACACATTGGATCTTAACATCTTAGCTGAAATATAATTACTTGTTGCACATTTCTTAAGGAACCCGTGTGACTTGAATGAGAATTCATATTATTATTCATGCTTGAAAGAGTGTTCATCATCTCATTCCTCATTAATTCAAACACCAGTTGCATTTCACCCTTCACTACTTTGAGGTTTCCTTCTAGTGCTTGAAAATTATCTTCCATTTTACTTTCTAGTGCATGAAAATTATTATGGAAGTCATCCTTACTCACCTTATTATTAACCTTTATCCCAAAGTTGGTTAAATACCTATGATACTATGGAAGCTAAAGATTCAAAATCCATATCTTCCTTATTTGGAGTCATTCCTAGAGTATATTGACCCTTCCCTTGACCCCTAGTTGATCTCCTTATCATGATGTAGAGTTTGGATATTGGGATACAATGATTATGGTAGGAATTTAGAGTTTGGGGTTTTGTATGGTTATTGGATGAATAGAGAGAAACATCGAGAACAAGCCCTGACTAATTTTTGGAAAGTTTTTCAAAAATATAAGAAACTTAGAAACATTCCCTAAATAGAATCCTATGGAGAAAAATTATGAAAAATAATAAAATATCTATATAACTTGTGAAAAATATGTCCATAAATCTTGAAATTTGGGGAGAAACTTACTCAACTGATTTTGCCTCTTCTTTTTAAAAATTGTAGAAAAATTTACCACCATTTTGAAGATATAGTTACATCTTCAAAATTAGGGTTTTGACCTAAATCTATTCAAATCAAAGATTTGATACCACTTGTAATGAAATTACTTGGATGCATCTAAATATCAGTAGGAATATAACACCAAAGAACACCAAAATTATAGATAAATGATATGTAAGTATAATGACTTAGCCACTTCGAGGGGGAAACCTCCAAACCATACTATAAGACTCAAGTGCTTAATATAAAGATAATCTACTACTCTCTAACTGCTATATATACCCCTAATATATTATGAAATGCACCAAGGCTAACCCACTAAGTATATGAAAATATAAATAAATATGATATGACATGATAAGAGATTATGTTAGCCACAAGTCGATTATTCATATCTCGATATATGACCTAGGGTTAAGGGCGTAGAACTTTCTTTGACAAACAAATTCTTTTAGGAGATTGGTTGGGCATTCTCATGGCATTCACCCAAGTTTGGCATGCTTTCAAAGTGGATATCCTTTTCTTCATTTGGAAAGAGAGAAACTAAACTCCCTTTTTTCATCTTGTTGTTGATTTCAATCTTTAGGATTTTAGCAAAGAGTTGCTTGTGTCTAATGCTTTTTTATATATTCAAGTGCAAATACTAAAGGTAGCATTAGAAGTGGCCCACCTTTAGAAAATTTTAGATCATTGGGGTAGTTCCCATTGCATTTTTAATTGGGTTTCACTACCCCCTACCATTCGAGATCCCTCTCCGAGGGGCAGAGGCCATCGACACAGTTGCTCTTGTCGTTGTTTGCACAACCATTCTAGATGGGGCTCACCTCCTCACCGCCACTCTCCTCCTACTCAAAAGGGGTTGGGTTTTCCACCACCTCATCATCAAAGATTATTTCCACCTTTAGATATCTGTAAGATCCCTTAGGTGACATTGGCCATTTTTTCACCCCCATGAGAAAGAAAATACAACTGAAGAACAAAAGGACGACACTAACGTCACTGTCATTAGTTGGGAGTCCATTTCTAATGAGAAATCCCAATGATAAATATTCTCCACCTTCATCTCTATTCATGGATACAACTTGTAGACACTAGAAAATACACCTTGTGCATAAGGTCTCTTATTCAAAAACACCCAAAAAAGTCATAAAACGTAATAACACATTAAAACTATTAAATCTCACAAAAATGGAGATAAATGAAACCTCACCACTCATTTACTAACCCTCACACACTCACATTTAATTTTGGCCATCCCACTCACCCATGTTCATGCCCAATGTACTATGAACCCTATCATTTCACCCATATGAGTCTCATTCCCCCATGCACTCCAAATCTATAAAATCACCCTCACCCACATCTTTATCATCTCTTCAACCCCTAATTCTTTGTGCACTAAGGATATACTTGAGTTTTTTTGCTCTCTTACTCACATATCTTGGTTTTACAAGTCTTGAAGAAGTGAAAGAGAAGTATAAAGGATATACACAACTTGCTACAACATTGTTTTAGTGAAATTCAAACACATGCGAGAATCGTAACTGCAGTTAGCTTGCGATCTCTGTGTAATTTTTGGTGCATCGCAACTATGATTGTTGGGCCTCGGAATATTAGCTAATTAAAAAAGGGCACGTAGGCACGCAGGACCAATATGAAGAAGGGAACGTATGGTAAAGGCACGTAAGAAAGGGGTTTAATAAGGGTTTAGTAAAACCCACGGCGTGCGCATCTGGTAAAGCAAAGGGTTTCAAGACTTATCTATATTAAGCATTACAGGAAGCACACGAGAAAAGCATGACCCAACTATGCATGTGGAGTGGATGAGGTGTCATCCTAGAAACTTGGTGGTCAAGAAAGGAATATTCCACGTGATGGATGGATCCAGAAAGACGTTATTATGGAGAGTGGAGAGCTCAGATGAGAAGAAGCATGCTCCATTAGAGGACCACCTTAACACTTGGCGACCGATTTTTTACTTCATAAAGGCATGGCGGTGGGTAATACAACTATATATAGAGATGCTCAGGTAGAAAAAGAGATGAGGGATATAAATAAAATGAAAAGTGAAGCTCTGCAAGAATGATCAAAAGGTTCTAGAGAGTTGAGGTTCTCATTTAGAGGATTGTATGAGTAGTAGATTTTCTAGAGGGATGGGTCTGTGAAAATCCTTTTATAATATGGGAGCATAGTTAGGGTTTCATCAACACGTGACCTTATTCAAACTTGACCTCTCAAGTTCATGCTAAGACAATTGGTGTAGAATGGAATGTGAATGAAAGTGTGGTGACAGAGGATCAAGCTAATTGGGTAAATCTTATATCTTCAACATGTAATGTCGAGATCTGCGAGTCTAAGGCAAAGAATGCTCTCCTAACTTGAAGTGGTGTGATGGCTCGGTCTGAGATAATAGCCACTCGTAGACTCCAATCAATGTCAAGCTGCTGCCAAGATTATGTTCGTTGGTTGTTGAACACGTGGAAAATGACATGCGGGTGCTTTGTATAGATTTCTAGATAAGGTCATGGAAGTAAGAATGAGATGATGGATGCCACATGGATCTAATGGGATTTTCTGGGTCTAGAAAGAATACTGCTGCTTTTATGTTCAGTAAGGAAATATGTGCAATAATATCTGGTGGAAGTGGTGAAGATGTGAATACTAATGTACACAAACTAGTGTCAATGTCTAACTCACTAGCAAGACCGTTGGGTTGTGGGACCTGAGGATCACAACCAAAGACTCATGGAGGTTATGGCCCTTGAATGGTCATGCACGTAATCAAACCCTATTTCCAGGAACAAGTCCAATAGTCATAGGCTTGATTAGGAGCAATGACGTTTAGCGTATTGAGTTGTTCTATTTTCTCAGCAAAATTTGTGGGTGTGCGTAAGACTGTCAAATGTAAACTGGTATCAATGTCAGTTATCAATTCTAGCCCCTTGGGTTGTGGGACCAAGGGATCACAACTTGCATGTCTTTTCCTGTTGTGGACCGTTAATGGCCATACAAAATGAAATAAAATGATTTTTGATAAGTCAAACTAATTACTGAAGGTAATCTAATCTATGTTTTTGGGGTTTTCACAATATTACAGATCAAAGTAATAAAAGTAAACTAATCTACCAAAGGAAATATTTTTGTTCTTTTCTAATTTTTAAGCAACACGTTCTAATCTAATAAATAAACTAAAGACAAGAAATCAGCCAGATGTAGCTAGTTACTTGTGTGAATGTATGAATCTAACCTAAAACAAATAACCTAATCTAATTAAAAACCCTTCAAACCCTACCTCAGAAGGTGAAGAACAAATCATGACCCTGAAAGAGGCTATTGTTCCCTACAACTTCCCTGGTACTGTTAAAGAGGAAAACTTCCTAATGATTTGATCTACTTGTGATTCAATAATTTATTAAAATGAATGATTTTCTACTCTATTTGATATGTAATTGAAACTAGTGATTTGAAATTGATAATTCAACAAAAGAGGAAAGTAAACACACAATTCCAACCTGGACAAGCAAGAGCTTTGACAAATCTTGTTGTGTTTGTATCTGTCCCCTCAGTATGTTCCTTTCTTTCTATGAGTGTTCATGTGAGTCCAAGGGATTAGGAATGCAAGAACAACAGCAGGAGGATGGTGCTTGAGCAATGTCAGCTTGATGGCAGTCTGGATGTAATGCAAGTAGAAGAGAGATAACACAAGAGACCAGAGATTGCCTATGCAATTCCTAGCAAGATCGTAACAGCAATACAATGCAAGATACACAAAAATTCTTAGGTGTTTTGCTTGAATACAAGCATGGAATATATAGGAATGGAGGATGGGAGATGCCTTCAAGCTCAAGGAAAGAAGGAAAAGTTCCAACTAATTAAATCTATTTACAAATAGAAGGAGGAAGGAGAACCAAGCAATCAAAGATAATTTTAGAAAATTTGGCTCACGGATGCATGCAAAAAGTGAAATTAAGTGAACAGTCGCATGTTAAAAACATGCGTGAGAGAATATGGAAAAACCAGGAAGGACCGCCGCCCTGTGTAGGGTGGTGGTTTCAGGACCGCCACCCTGTTTTGGGTGGCAGTTTTAGAACCGCCACCCAGGTAGTGCAGTGGTCCTGCAACTAAAGGTGAAAACATGCGCAGAAAGAGGCAGGAAGCTATAAAAATTACATGAATGCTAAGTAAAGACATCTAGGCAACAAATATACATTACGAATGGAAATTAGAGCTCGAACACCTTCTTGAAAGGACCTGAATCATCATTGGGGACTTTTATAACTATTTTTCTGACAATGTAGCACATGTAATTTTGGGTGCATACATATTGCCCCCTCGGAGAAGTGTTTTAGCCATGAAAAGGCATAAAACATAGAGTCTGAGTATGGTGTTCCCAAAAAGGGGAGTTAGAAGTTATACCTGACACGCCCGCGTGTCAAAATGTCATCGCCCAAACTCCCGCTACCTGCAAGAGAAAAGAAGACTCAAGTGCAGATAGATAAACTATTGAAAAATAAACACTAAATCAAAATGACAAGAGGACTTACCATTTATGCGGGGATATAGAAATATACCTACGCCAATGCTCCAGCCCTGTGAACACATACACTCAAAATGAGGTTAAAAATAACATATATATATTAAAAGAAACTCACTTTTCAATTCATTTGTGCATTGTTGATTTGACGAATTTGGAGCTCTGGATTCGCGGTGACCATTTCTAACGAGAGTATAGCCGAAATGAACGTTGCAGAATAATGATCATGCCTCCACAGTGTGGGAGATCAACCAGCCCAGTCAAAGGTTGGTTATTTTCACTTTTGTCTTTTTATACCCTAAATGTAAAAATTTTGAAAATTTCACCTAGTAGGGGATTATTTTTAATTTTTTGTCTTAAATGAGAGGGGGGCACCCATAGCGCATGCTTTTATTTTGTCAAAAATGGTATTTTTTGCACTTTTGAACATTTTTTAGGGTTAAGGGAACGTTTGGAAAATTGGTTCAGGACTGCCACCCAAAACAGGATGGCGGTCACGGGACCGCCGCCCTACTCTGGGTGGTGGTTCTGAACAAAATGATCAAAACATTCACTAACTTGGATTTTTTTTTGGATTTTTCATTTTTTATCATGTTTTTGGTGAGCTTGTCTTCTTGTATATGTTACTAACTTTCTCTTTTCTCATTTTATGGTGAACATAGAAGGAGGAATACATCCGTTGGAGAATAGAGAGAGAGAGAGAGAGTGTGATTGGCTCCCTGGGATTCTGGATCAGCTGACTCAAGCTGAGAGGGACACTCTATAGAGGGCAGGTATCTAGAGGATTGCAGGGGTACCCCACGTTTCCCTCGCCAGTCACATATTGTGTGACTTGTTCTCCTACTAGGATGTAGATCGGAAACACTTTCCAGTTTCCAGGTGTTAGGGGTGAGTGGACCATTACTCTGGAGGATGTATACTACATCCTTGGGCTCCTAATTCTTGGAAGGAGAATGACTTTAGAGACAACAGGATCTAAGGCTATGATGACATAGTGGGCCACATATATGGGAGATGTAGTTGTCTCATATGGTTCGAAGAAGGGGATGAAGGTTTGGCCGATTACTACTACTCCTATTCCAATTATTTGGAGAGCCATTATGGGCATCTTGTCCTCGTGATTGATCGGGGACAAGGGAGGTAACACTCTTCTCTACTATTGGGCTCCCATTATCACACAAATTGAGGTACATGGTTGTAGGTATGCATGGGGAGTGGACATCCTAGGGACTACCTACCATGATCTATACATGGTAGTCCGATTGCAGGGGTAGTCACTGAATCCTCCCCACTCTTGTCATGAGTTGGGTATATGAGCATATCACCCCTTATGGAAGGGGAGTACATGTATTAGACCCAGGGGTTGTCTGGGTAGCGAGGTGGATAGTTATGTCTATTATTAGGACACCTCATCAGCCAGTGGTTTCTCTTACCATAGCAGACATGGTTGCTACTCCTTATCAGGACATGGCAGGGTTATCGGGACAAGAGGTGACCACGGTGGTAGCTTGTTCTACTACAGGCCAGCTAGTTAACAGGGTCGAGAGAGTCAAGATTCACCCATTTGATTGGGTTCCTTAGAAGTTGGCCTACCATATGCCTGACATAATTCCCCCACTGGTATTGGTCTACAGGACCATTCAGGAGGCCCAGAGGGGCCCTTAGAGGATATCTCAGTTAGACAGTAGTTACTCCAGGTGTGCCTATTACAGTTAGGTGCATGGTTTGTGCTCAATGGGCAGCTGGTGCCCCTCTAACACCTTTACTCTAGATTTTGCAGTTGCTCCCGCTCACAATCAGAGAGGAGGATGATCCTATTATTGTAGACTCTGATTCTGAGGAGCACACAGGGGATGAGACAGAGGAGGATTCAGTCGGAGAGGAGACTGAGGAGGATGAGGGGGGGATGTTGAGATTGGCGAGGCAGACCGCATGGAAGAGGAGGAGAGAGGTCCTATGTGGCAGGACACTCAGGAGATGCTGAGAGCCACACATGAGGAGGCCAGTGCAGAGAGAGACCTTAGTCTTAGAGGAGTCATTTCATCAAGGTGGGGACGGGGATGATGAGTCTGTGATTGAACAACATTTGACCTCTAGCTTTGGGGAGGCCCTATAACCGCTAGTAGCATCAGTAGCAACAGTCACTGACCCTACCTGGATGCCTAGAGATCCAAGTATGTTTGACACTCTTCTCTCACCTTTATTAATTTGAAACCTTAGTTTTGATATTCTCTTTTGATTTACATCTTGCACTTTTCTAACTTATCTACTACTTCTCCTTCCCTTCTTGTAGTGACTACACATGAGTGGAGAGAGCTCATCCAATAAGTGTGCATGGACACCCTATTAAACCCCTCAGCAAAGATCTGAGTCAAGATGACTGATGATTCAGGTCATCTGCTAGTTGTCAGCATACAAATTGACGTGTTTGCTCATGTTTGGAGGATAATGGAGGTGGTGACCTCCCTTCATACTACCATGGTCAGATTTGAGGCCGCTGAGTGTCTGATGAGGTGGATCCATTCCCGTAGTGATACCAACAGCCATCGGCCGCCATCACGAGCACTCGCACCATTTGGTTCACTCTCAGCATCATTGCAGCCGCAATAAGAGCCCTGGATGTGGCCGTGCACCATCTGAGGGATCCTATAGGGATTGACAGGCCACTAGGCCATTTATTGCTTTGTTGTCATTTTGTCGGGCACTATATGATTTTTTTGGTATATTTTGGGCTCATTGCGAGTGTTTTTACCACACCTTAGCGCGTGATGGCATTGTATAGAAACTTGACCCACTATGATATATACAGACTCTTATTTTTGGTTTGATAATACATTGTATCTTAGTTGAATCTCTTTTGTTTTATTTCTCATGTGTACTCTATATGTTTAGAATTTTTGCTTTTCTATGCTTTTCAAAATGCATGCAATGGGTGTGAAATGATAACAGAATGATTTCTTTTTGTATTTAATAATGTTGATATATGATAATGCAAACACAATGTGATGTTTGAACTTTAGTTTCTTTAAACAGTATTTGATACTTCATATTGTCTTAGCGAAACATGGTGACATAGTGATATGATAAGAATATGTACTTACCCCCACTCCTAACCCCACGCAACCAGTAGGATGTGAGGGCTCAACACCAAGAGAAAAAAAAGGGCACAAGTTATGAAAAATTGTTGAATGGTAATGATGAGGGAAAGATAATGGTTTGACAGGACCACATTGAGACACTACAACTTCACCCTACTCAAGTTTCCTCATAGCTTATAATGTGATTTACTTTCCAGTTTATCTATACTTAGATATGTAGATGGCTACTTGGTTGACAAAATATGGTTTTGAGGTTTTAAACTCTTTTGGATTTTTGGACATCAAACTCACTTCGCTTTTGACTCATGATTTCACAACATTTGAGTGAATTATTTGTAGCTTTCAAGTTTATCAAAGAGACCCCCTACTCCTTGCCCCATGCTACCAGGAGGAAGAATGGGCTCATCACCACGGACAAGGAATAGGCAAGTAAGGGAATTTCTCTCCTTTCCCAACCCTACATCACTAGTAAGAGATGCAGGCTCAACAACGAAGGTTGGTAGGGAAAATAAATGTGTAAAATAAAAAAAATTTGTGGATTTTCATTTGACTTACTCATCTAGGAAAAATGTTTACTATGTTCTTATTTCCAAAGATATTTTTATGGGATATATGTTACAAAATGAAACTTCTAGAACAGACTATAGGCAAAGACACCTAATCTAGAAAGACACTATAAGCAGAAACCAAGTATGCAGGCCTTGGTATGATCATGGTCAAAACTTTGTCTTATCCTATTTGAACTGAAAAAATGATTTGAAAACAATTGATGATACCATTAAAATTTGGAGCGACAAGATTTGAATGCTTTGCCAATGCTTTTCAGAAGTTTTTAGGAGTTGCTATAAGAATAAATCCCTTGATCACAAGTTTTACAGAATGAGATGGCAAATGAAAGTGCAATGTAGATGCAGTAATGTACATATGAAAATGCTAATGGATCATGCGTAATATCTCTTTAGGTGAAGAGAGTTCACATATTCCTTAAACTCTTCACCCTCTAGTGTACACAGGTGAAATGCCCCATTTTTTAGTCTTTTACTACTTGATATGGACCCAACCACCCAGGTCTAAATTTCCTTCCCTCGTCAGTTTTTTTGTCTATTTAGATGTCAAGTCTTAAGACCAAATCCCCCTCATATATTTAACATTCGTAAACCTTCTTATTGTATTACCGAGCCATCCGGTCAACATAAACATTATATCGTTATTCAGCGTTGAGTCTAACCTCATCAAGACTTCGTGCAGTAATATACGAAGACTCGGTATTTCAAACTTGAGTGGTAAAACTACTTCCACACCAAATACCAAAGAAAAGGGGGTTGCCC